>LR738712.1:95022145-95061309 GCA_902687465.1 Secale cereale
CAAGGCAGCGGGGGGCGGCGGCCAGGGCCAGGCCCTAGGGTTTCCCCCCTAGGTGCCTTGCCCCCCAAGGCTAGGGGGTGCGGCCACCCTAGAGGGGTCCACCCCCTTTGGCGCACAAGGAGAGGGCCCAGGGGGGGGGCGCACAGCCCCCTGAGGGCTGTGGTGTTCCCCCTTGTGGCCCATTAGGCCCAGAACTGCTTCCGGACCCCCCGAAACTCATTTCCGGTACTCCGCCGATTTCCCGATGCTCCCCGGAACACTTCCGGACTCCGAAACCTTTCATCCTATATATCAATCTTCGTCTCCGGACCATTCCGGAGACCCTCGTCATGTCCGGGATCTCATCCGGGACTCCGAACAACCTTCGGTAACCATACACTTTTCTCACTAACAACCCTAGCGTCACCGAACGTTAAGTGTGTAGACCCTGCGGGTTCGGAAACCATGTAGACATGACCGAGACACTCCCAGGTCAATAACCAATAGCGGGATCTGGATACCCATATTGGTTCCCACATGTTTCTCGATGATCTCATCGGATGAACCACGATGTCAAGGATTCAGGCAATCCCGTATACAGTTCCCTTTGTCTCGTCGGTATGTTACTTGCCCGAGATTCGATCGTCGGTATCTCTATACCTAGTTCAATCTCGTTACCGGCAAGTCTCTTTTCTCGTTACCGTAATACATAATCCCGTGACCAACTACTTAGTCACTTTGAGTTCATTGAGATGACGTATTACCGAGTGGGCCCGGAGATACCTCTCCGTCACACGGAGTGACAAATCCCAGTCTTGATCCATGTCAACTCAACAGACACCCTCGGAGATACCTGTAGAGTACCTTTATAGTCACCCAGTTACGTTGTGACGTTTGGTACACACAAAGCACTCCTACGGTGTCAGTGAGTTACATGATCTCATGGTCATAGGAACTTATACTTGACATGCAGAAAACTATAGCGATAACTGACACGATCAAAAGCTATGTTAACGTTTGGGTCTCGTCCATCACATCATTCTCCTAATGATGTGATCCCATTATCAAATGACAACTCATGTCTATGACCTGGAAACCGCGGTCATCTTTGATCAACGAGCTAGTCCTGTAGAGGCTCACTAGGGACACAAAGTCTGTCTATTTATCCACACATGTATTTGAGTTTCCAATCAATACAATTATAGCATGGATAATAAACGATTATCATGAACAAGGAAATATAATAATAACTCTTTTATTATTGCCTCTAGGGCATATTTCCAACAGTTAACTCCTGAACAAGACCCGTAAGAGATCAGCATGAGTATATAGTGAAATGTGATAATCTATTTTCCATGCTTAGATGAATAACAAAGCCATAAATGTTGCACACAAGTAAGATGAGGGTACAACTTATCTGGCCGCCATCCATAGGAGTGAGCATCATGTGCTGACTTGTCGATGGCCCTATAGTTGTTGTGGCTGTCCATGTCGGGCACGCGCATTCGATGCAGGGAACTATTGAGTGGGAACTATAGCTCCCTTTTGGTGTATGCTTCCCTTGTTGGAGCAGCTGCGGTGAGTCGGAAGACGGTGTGGCTGAAGATGCAGATAACACATAATGTTAAGAACGACACATCTCTTTGATCTGAAGAAATACACTAAGAGATCAACAGCAAGGTACGAGAGTGGTCACACGTCTGTTGACTGAGACTAAATTGGGGTCACACGATTTTATTTTATTTTGGTACTGTCCGATCTACACCGGATGGCTTGATGGCCGTATTGTACCTCCCGGCTGACACTGTTAGGAATCTTCCCCGAAGAGCCAGCGACCAACGACAGAGCAGCTTGCCTCCACCGTCCGTGGCCCCGGCCAAAACCCCGCTCCCCGCCCCACCGCACTGCCATGGTTGCGCCGCCCCTGGGCCAATCCACAAAGACTCCCTGTCATCTAGATCCGGCGGCGGCAGTACCTTGGACCCACGCAACTCTAAGATAGCCATCTAAGCGCTGCTTCCGCGGCGAACTTGCGGCCCCACACCCTTACGTTAGACACCAGCCAACCAGCAGCCTAGGAGCTCCGCCGCCTCGAGGGGTGCTGCTTCCCATTGGGAATCGATTGGCCCAGAATAAAAATTCAGACAACTACCGCCTAAATAAAGTGATTTGAGATGAGGGTGCGACCTATCTGGCAGCATGGTGAAGTAGGCAAGTCCAGCTGCCGAGTCGGTGAGGCCGGCGCGGTTGCGGTGGCCACTGGCGGCAGGGAAATAGCGATGTCGCGACGGTCGACGGCTATAGGGAAGCAGCGCCGAGACTCTGGACGGATCCGAAGTTGGAGCCGCTCCGGCGTCGTGAACAACGGCGGGGTTGAATCGGCTGTGGTACGGTTCACACGGCCGTCGTCGAGGCAGCTCCAGCAGCACGGAGTAAGAGGCACATAGCCCAGTGGACGACGGCAAATGGACAACGTCTCCGGCATTAGGGAGGAGGGCGGATGTGAAATTGGTGCGGTGGGGGCGCCATGGAGGAGGGGCTGAGTTTTCACGGCTCGGGAAAAGGGAGCTTCCGAAGAGAAGGTAATTTGGCGCCCACGAGGTATGAATGGGGGGGGGGAATTGGGAGGGGAGTGGAAC
This sequence comes from Secale cereale, assembly GCA_902687465.1. NCBI lineage: Eukaryota > Viridiplantae > Streptophyta > Magnoliopsida > Poales > Poaceae > Secale > Secale cereale. The sequence continues at coordinate 95,024,764 of LR738712.1, forward strand.
CATGTACGCATTTGTCTGAAATGTGAGGGGGAGTTACAGTTCTACCCCTGCCTTTAGGCTTCTCGGCTTGGGTCTCTGTACTGAGGGTCGGGGATAGTAGAGTAACTTTGCTTCTCCCCAAATAGTGGGCGGGAGCCATTTCGGGCGATGAGGGCGTGTTTTGAAATATAGTGGTCGCGAGCGATTTCGGGCGAGGAGAGCGTGTTTTCAAATAGTGTACGAGAGCTATTTCGGGCGAGGAGAGCGTGTTTTGCCAACCATGGTTTATGAATTATTCAGCACATGTCATTTCAGCCGAGGAGAGGGCGCGCTTGGATGAAGTTACGAACCTACCCTCGATGCACAACGGGCCAATTAATGCGTCTCCCACATATGACGGTAATTTCGGGTCTCCCATTCATTTGCTCGGGCGAATTCCACCAAACAGAGGATGTTTAACGGTTCGTTCAAAATTTGGGAGAATGAGCATCCACGTGTACCTTACCAAGTCGATTTGAATCAAATTTAGAAATATTAGCTTGCCACTTCTTTTTTAGATGGAGAGATGATGCTTGGGAGTAATGTGTTTTTACATGCTCGTTGCTAGTGATTTACTATATGACAAATAGTTGACCCACTCAAAAACGGGAATCAAACCCAAATTGAAATATCTCGACTCAATGAAATAGCTCGTTCACCAGGTCAAAATAGTGAACTAAATCCAAAATTGAACACCTCAATCGAATAGCATGTTGTACAGTATTATAGTACTCCATGAACATGTTGAAAGTCAAATTAATGAACTTGTTTGATATACGCATATATCCGTTCATGTGTGGATTGCACACAACATGTTCTCCAATTTAATTATTTGAATGCAAGTTTATATCGAAACATGGCTTATATCAGTCTTTGATGCATAAAACGTGACCTCCCCCTCTCCCGGACTCTTGCTCTCTCTCTCTCTCTCTTTCTTTCTCTCTCTATCTCTCTCTCTCTCTCTCTCTCTCTCCCTCTCTCTTTCTCTCTCTCTCCATCTCTCTCTCTCTCTCGACGACAATCTTAAATTTTGTCGCACGCATCCAACACACAAACCTTGTTGGCCCTCTCTCTTTCTCTCCATCTCTCTCTCTCTTTGTGTGTGTGCGTGGGGGGGGGGGTTGTAGTTCACATGCATATATACTCCATCTATAGGTCTCTCTCGCACACTATGTATGATTATCTAGTCCAAGCTAGGTAGATATCTTGGGTGCACTCATCGTACACACACAAATTCCTTGGCTCGTTGCCCATAACTCTCTCACGCTCCACTCTGTCATCTCGGAGTTCTTCCCCCTCTCTCTCAAACTCTCCATCTACCTGGGTCACACATACACAAGCATATCTCACTCGCACTCGATAGGCCCATCTAAAAATCTATCTCTCCCCCTCGTTCTCTCTCCATCTCACACGCACGCACACAAAATCTCATGCCTAGCTAGCCAAATATGATGGTCTCTCACTCAATTGTATGCATACGCAGTCCCCCTATATGTATATGACTAGCTAATCTTAGTCTCCATCACAAACATGTGCATGGTCTATCTCAATTTCTCTCCGGGTATCTTTCTATCGCGCACGCACCTCCCTCGATCTCCCACCCATATATCCCACCTCACAATCTCGAGGGGGTCTTTCTATCGTAAACACATCCTCTCGCCCTCCCCATGCATCCATGTTCTCCATGTGTCCCTCTCGACCTTTGTACCTTGTTGGCCAGACCTCTATTGGACATGTGCTATAGGGGTGTCTCTCTCCGTTGCAAACAATCACACACTAGCTATCTTCATGTATCTCCTCGCCTCGCTTTTCTATCTCGAAGATGCATGCGTGATATGTTCGCCTAAGAAACGAAAAAACACACACTCTCTCTAATTTATCGTTTGTTGTCACTTTCTCTTTCACACACATACTCTTTTTGCACACTTACTCATTCTCCTTCACACGCACTTGATCCCTCTTGACTTAGGCACTCTCCTCAGTCTATAGCATATTGATTTATTAAAAAGTCAAACATCACAAAGTTTGACCATGTACGTGGAGAAAAATAATTACATCTGGAACGGCAAACATATACGATTAGATTCACGATGAGATGTAGTTTCGTATGATGTATCTTTGGTATTGAAGATATAAATAACATTTGTGTAAACCTGATCAAAGTTTCCAAAGTTTGACTTCTAAAAAAATTACATGCACTACATTATCGAGCGGATCTCTTTCCCCCTCTTAGCTATCTGACGCACCACTCAGCCTTATCGGGGCTCCTCAATCTCTGTCAAACTTTATATCTCCGTGGTTCACACATACACATGTTTCGCTCGCGCTATACATATAGACCCATCCAACACTCTCTTCCCTTATTCTCTCTCTATGTGACACGCACCCCCCTAATAAGTACCATAACCCCTCACTCCATCATAGGCGCAAGCACTCCCCCTAAGTATGATTATCTCTCACTAGCCATCAGGAACACACGTATCGTCTCCTTCCATCCATACGTCTATCTCGATATCCCTCGGGGTATCTTCTATCGCACGCACACCTTGTCACTCGATCTCCCACCCATGTAGTCCCATCACGATCTCCAGGGGATCTCTCTATGACAAACATACACTCCCTCCTCCCCATGTCTGCATTTTCTCCGTACGTCTCTCTCGACCTCTCTCTCCCTTGTTTGTCAGACCCCTCTTGGCCACGTGCTAGGGGTCTTGTCCTCTCGGTTGCAAACAACCACACACTATCTCCTCACCTTGCTTCCGTTGTCGAAGATGCATGTGCGATATCTTTGCATAAGACACACACGTTTTTTCTCGACTTTTATCGAGTGTTGTCCATGTCTCTTTCACACATGCACACACACTTTTTTCACTCACTCTTTCTATTTCACTCTCTCTCTCTCTCTCTAGTTAGAGACTCTCTCACGTCCATAAGCATATGGATGTTTTGAAAAGTCAAACCTCAGAAAAGTTTGACCAGGTATATGTGGAGAAAAACATTTACATCTGGAAGGATCATTAGATTCATCACAACATGTACTTACCTCATACTATCATTTATCTTTGGTATTGTAGATATAAGTAATTTCTTTATAAACTTGGTCAAAGTTTCAAAAGTTTGACTTTTAAAAAAATGTTGGAACTACATTATCGAATGGAGGGAGTAGCTCTTTCTCTCGCTCTCTCTCTGCTATCTCTCACGGGCCTCCCCTCTCACACGAACACTCTATACCGACGGATTATACGCTCACTGTGTCAGCGTATAGCTCCGTATATTGTTTAGTTGACCGGTCAACCAGTCCACACGATGCCTTGTCAGCTCGTGTTCTGTATCTTCATGTGTTGGCCCATGTGGCAGTGGGTGAAAATAAGTAAACTAGAGGCCCATCTGACACGCGGTGAAGTAAGCAAAGTTGAAACCACTCGAGGTAGCACCCCGAACGCTAGTAAATTGAGGGCGCATTGAGGACCGAGGAAATAAAAAATACTTGTTTGGGAGAGTGAGAGGTTGGTGTAGTTGGTTTGATTGATTTGTTTATACATGTGGGTCTGTGTGCACAACAGCGCCAACTCTCTCATATCGCGAGAGCGGTGCCAAAATATTTTGATTTGATATCGATGCGTATTATGTGGCATACTTTTGCGAAATATGGCATCGGCCACATAGTGGAAGGCAACAAATGCCCAAGCTCTTCACGTACTCCTAGGTAAATGAGAGGAAAGAGAAAGAGAGAGAGAGAGTGAAAAAATATCACTAGCTAGCCAACCCTATCGTATGAGCGAATGATATTGGTACCTCTTGATGACACGGCAATCTTATACATCCAGCTGCTCTAATATGTTCTCTTCTTTTGCAGATAAAAAAAGAGCTGAAAGTGAAAAATGTGCCGCACTATAACAATCTCATCGAATGCCTTGATCTCCATTTTAAAAAAATTGATTTGATCGACTATCGAGGCAGCACATCTGAGATTAAATTGGCCAGGTTCTTTGTTCTGGAGGCAAGTGTGCTCAAGGTAATGAGGTTTGGCGTTCTCTGGCACAACAATGAATGGCGTGCTGATCACCGCAAGCGTCTAAGCCTAAATGACAAAGTCTCTGCAGAAGCTGAATTTGTTTTTGAAACATCAAGTGGCCAGAGACTCGAAAAGTTATTTGCCCATTAGTGACTTGTCAGGGCGGTGGATTTTAGTTTGTACGATAATGCTGCATCCACCTAAAGTAATGAAAGTTCTTACATAAACTTCCTAGTAGTTCCTCTTCGTAGGTGCAACATTACTCCTAACAGTTGTAATATCAGTTTGAAACTTGTAATATTGCTGTGTCATATTCCCGCGTTTTCAAAATCCTGCGAATCAAACAGGTCCTGAGTTGGTGATGATGTTGCGCCTACCATATTTCACCAATAGCCGTCGGATCTAGATCTGACGCATACAAACCAAACTTCTCCAGTTTTGCAAAAAGATGCCCACACTTGTTCCCTATTTACAAACAACTCCTTGTCTCTCACAATCAGCCTTATCTCGTCCCCACCACATCTAGAAGGCCATGGAAAAATCAAGCGCAATGGCCGCTGCCGGCGCCGTCCGCCCCACAATCTTGGTGTTCCGTGCAATGCACGGGCATCTACGCACGGGAAATTATGCCGAACACGGCTAGTTGTAAGCACGATAGGTCTACAACCATGATGATAGTGACTACAGACGGTGAGGCTGACTATGGTATGCCGAACACGGCGCCTATACTCATGTGTCATCTCCAGTGTATGGTCTTGTCACTTCACTGTGAGGAGCAACACGTAATAATTTGCCCAACGGGTAGTACAGTGCTACTACATTGGTAGTACTACTAGTACTAGTACTAGCACCACCATCTAGATTTAGTAGTACTACCACGTCCATCTGGATTTAGTATTTGACTAGCAATATCTAGTAATGCATGTCACAAAAAATGTACTACTCCCTCTGTAAATAAATACACGGTGTATTGTTTTATTCCTATCGGTGATATACCTTAATGTCTTTTTGCTACTTAATAGGATTACATGCAATTAACTAACCGATGCATGTGATGTTTGGTAGTCTCAAGTCATTGAAAGCATGCACGTGCACGGAGGGGGACACAACTTCATTGACTTACTGCACCTGCCTTTGGGTGTATGACACGTGGGCCCAATGGGTAGCTGGCCAACCTGTCATACAGCCAAAGGCAGGTGCAGTAGAGGGGCGAGGAGTAGATGGCCAACACGCACGTGAATTCAACGCAGTCTGCACTTCTCATATAAAGGCTCCCGCCAGTCCAATCTACGAAATCCTACGCACCCAAGGGCAAGAGTGATCACTCCAATCGCAAGATCAGTTGACTAGAAGCTAGACCCATGGAGGCGATGAGCGCGAGCATCAGCCGGCTGTGCCAGATGGTCCACGACGCCGGCCTGTGCGCCGGAGAATGTCCACCTCGAGGTCGTGCTCGCCGGGAAGCGCCTGGCGCAGCAAGACACCATCGACATAATCACCCACGTCTACGCGCAAATAGTCCACAAGGACTACTACATGCAAGAGGAGGACGATAGGACGCTGGCCTTCTTGGACCGCAGGGCAACCTTGGACAGCATCGTTCAGAAGCACGTTGAGCATGCCGCCAACGCCGCTGCTCCTCACACGTCGGTTGGTGACCCGGTGCACTAGGGCTTGAGGATGTCGTTGATGGATCCCTATGTATCTTTATCTTTCCGTCAAATCCATGTAGTAGTATAGGGTACTACTAGTAATTATCTTACCTTTCGCATCAACTTCATAATTTTCCTACGTACTCCATGCATGAACCGCGCCAGAACCAAACTTCTCATTACTCTAGGGAAAATCATTATTTCTATCTATCGGTCGCGCCATGGAGCAGAACCAAATTTTGCAAGTTACAAGTTCAAAAGGAAAAGCCTGCCGTGTTCGCGTCGCACCCCCACACGGTTGGTCTGGCACGCCGCTCAAGGGGGAATGCGTGTTGTGTTGCATTTTCACTTACAAGTGGGACCGCAGTTGAGCAAACCGACTATCGGCAAACCCCCACCCTGCCCACCACGCGATGGCTGAGAAAACAGGAGGGAGAAGAGATGGCTGTCGCATGGACTCCAAGAAAATTGGTGTCAGATGGGACTCGTGTGGGTGGCGTGTGTCATACTGCTATACATGAATGCTATAGTTATGTCCCATGCCATCCCACTATATCGAGGTGCTGGTTACGTAGAACAAATTTCCTGGAGTCCGTGCTCAACCCTCCTCTATCTATCTTCTCAGCCAGCCAGCAGACGCACGGAGCCCATCGTCTGTTTGCTCATATGCGGTCCCACATTTCAGTGAAAACACAAGAGGACCCACTGAACCTGCACATCTTTCACCTCGACGTGCCGGTGATGAAAAACAAATCCAATAAAGATCTTCGGTGGCCGCTTTTGAAGTTACTCAAGAGTAGTAAGATTCTATTTATAGTTTAACCCAAGATGCACATCACGTGGCTTCAACTACCACTCTATTTTCTTGCATGACACGACCTGGATGCTGGATGTCCCACGTGTCGGCAAAAGGTGGAAGAACTCGACCAAATATTCAGTTGTGCTCTCGGATTAGACTAGTTGTGCTAACTTAAAATTTTATTGTGTAGAATGGATGCAAGTTTTGTTATTGGGAAGAAGAGTACAACGATATATTGATAGAGCACAATTTAGTAGATGTTCTAGCACTTTTAGCTAGCATAGAGGCTAGAGATGAGACTAGTGCACTTGTTGATAGAATAGAGGCTGGACACGTCTACTTCTTTACACTCGAAGAAGAAAAAAGCACGCAGGATCGAGCCTCCGCAGATCAACAATGAATGTATCAAGAAGGCACTAATCCAACTTACAGGAGCAGTTATGGAAGTTGGATATCTTCTAAAATGTATTCTTGTGGTTCTTGTTTTTCTAGTCAAAATTTTGGTGATGTATTTCCATGTACACAAAAAATCAATGATGAAAAAAAGATATGTGTTTGCAAAGAAAAATGTACATGGCCGGGATGCGCCTGCGCGTTCGGCTCACGGCCACCGCATCCGAGAAATGGCCCGGACACAACCCCATTGCCCTACCCAAACGGACAGAATCTGGGCAAAACGGAGGTCCATTTGGGGTCGTGCGTTGGAGTTGGCCTTACAAGTGGGACCACAGTTGAGGAAACCAACTATCGGCAAACCCCCACCTCGCCCGCTGCGCGATGGCTGAGCTAGAGCAACGACGAGGTTGAAGAGATTGCTGTAGCATGGACTCCAACAAATATGGTGTCCGATGGAAGTCATGCTGGTGGCGTGTGCCGTACTCCTGGATGTGAATGCTTTTTCTGGCCCATGCCACCCTACTACTCCTATTACCTATAGTAGTAGTATCTAGGATTCGAGGTGCTGGTTACGTACAACGAACACATTAACGTATGGCCCACCTCACAGTGTGGCAAAATTTCCTGGAGTCTGTGCTAGGTTAAAAAGTGTTCTTTGTGAGGATGGGTGGCTGGTCTCAAGTTTAAAACTTTTTGTATTACGTACGTAGACGTAGAGATAGTGCTGCATGTGAAGCTAGTACAAATAGTGTACTATTGTTGATTGGCCTCATCCGATAACCTGTTGCAATGCACGTACAATTATGTATTCGGAAAACATTTTATTTCCTCGTCGCAGCACCCACTCAGAGAAGCGACACGAAAGCCATTCATAAATTTAGTAAGTTTATCACATGCATATCATCTTATTACCTACAACAGGTCATCAACCCACAACGACAACGAGGATACATTATAAATACTAAAGTTTTCATCACACAACAAATAACAAGCAATGAAATGAACTTCAACTCAACCAATCCTCGGTGTTGGAAACGCTTGCTTTGAACCACAAGTGATTCTCTCGGAAGGGCCAGCTAGTGTCAATCTCGAGACCAACGCATGACTGATCATCCAGGCTGAAGCGGCCTACTATATCACGACCAGGGTAGGGAGCCACCACAATGTCCGACGTATAGATACAGTTGCTTCTCATAAATGGTAGTAACATTGTGTCAATAACAGTTGGATCGCCTTTCACCATCATTGGATAGTTTTGTCCAAGGAAGAGCGAGTTTGCTCCAAGACAATCAATACTATACCAGGGAGAAGGTGTTGGCGTTAGCACACTAGTATCCATCCCGAATACCATGCAACGGGTGTTGGAATAGGTCCGGAGAGTACGACCATGGGAGACAACACCTGCTCTCTGGGTAGTAACATCAGCAGTGGGATGTATATAGACAAGAAGTGGTGATCCATTGGAATTAGTTGCCAGCCGCCAGTGAGCATATGGACCTTGCTCGTCCTCATGCTCGTGATCATCACCATCGTCATCCCCCCCTTGGTTATAATTTTTTTCAATTATAGGTGGTGGAATGTTCGCAAGACCTTGGAAACACAAGAAGAAGGTTAATTAGTAGAGAAGGGAAACTTGCTAACTCGCATGCTTGTGGATGAAACAATTATTATTACAGTGGAAGACAAACGTACTGAAACAATAAGGATCCCATGCAAAAACAGTGCCACGAGTGGTGGCAGCAAACACAAGCCTCTCGTATTGAATTGCATCACAGTACACATCCGTGTATAGAAACTGATTTTGAGCAATATCCATCCAGTCGAACCACGAGGACAGCAACAAACTTGTCGAAGATAGCAACAACTTTATAGTTCTTGTAATTCCAAGAGCGGCTAGGAACTTGAATAATTTCTATCTTCCGTAGAGGACAGTCACCATGATCCTATTTGAACGTACGTCGATCATCTATGTGCTCAACCTCAGGGCACTCTGAGATTTTTGGAAGTGGAATCCGCTGACGAGTGTACACATTCACAAGTTCCCACTCGCAATTGTACCCAATATAAACAACCCAATCTCCATTTGCGCCTGCCCAATGCTTGCCCTCAAGCGATGGCATCTTAACATCATATGTATCATTATCAAGCGGCATCAACTTGCACAAGGCGAGGCTTCCCTCGTCCCCGCGCCGGTCAGCAGGGTCACGGTGAAGAAGATATGGGAGATCAAACCACTCCTGGACCCTTGGGTTCCTTGTAATGATGTTATTAGTTGAGTCAAGAATGTTCTTGAATGAACCTGCCATGCTAGCCGAGGTGATGACGTCACACCTATCATCGAGTTCCCCCACCACGTCATCATTTAGATCGGGGCAAGAATAACGGGGTCGTTTCCGGCTTGTTCGCTCCACGAAGAAGACGATCGAACATTGGCAGAAGGAAGGGTGAAGGCAAATGGAGGAGGGAGGAAGAGCGTGCGACAACAGTTCCAAATCGAGAGGGAAAGGCGAAGAGTCGGTGGACGGTTGCCAGTTTGCCACGGTACACGAAGAGGCGCCCTGGCCTACACGTCCTTTCGGAAATTGTACAAAAGGATTCGCCATCGTCTCACTGACATGTTGGAACGGGACCACATGTCAACGAAACATGGTGTGTAATTTCTCGTGCAAAATGCGATCTGGCCGCGTTGGCCCGAGGTGCCGCACTAGTTATCGTTGAATAATATAAAATATTATAAGTACAGACGCTCCACCCCGAGGTTTGTAGCTCCTTCTCGGTCGTCGGGAATCTATGTTCTCCCACTATTTCGTTTAAGACATGAGCTTTGTTCATCCTGTTGCCGGCACGCGGGACATCTATATGCCTCCATTTTACAAAATCATACTATATGCCTCCATGACACGCGGGACATCTAGCATCAAGGTGGCGTGTCATGGAAGAAAAAGGAGATATGCAGTGCGTAAGTGAGTCGTGCACTTCGATGGCACCTAGTACTACGCAATATTTTTTCTCCTCGATGGTATGTGAATAGTGCACATACTCAATGATAGAGAACGGGATGGTAGCCATGGACATGGTCGACCCTTTTTGAAGAGAGTACTAATAAAAATATATTTGAAGAGAGTACTAATGACAGAAAACATAACTTTGATGTGTATCGTCAACTCGTAGAACGACGAGAAGCTTGATTACTACGCCTTCTCCCTCGCCAATGCATGCGCGGTGGCTCGCAGCACGAGGAGAAACTTTTGCTTACAAGCAGTGGACATGCAGCAGTTCATTCGGTGTCAGATTGCCAGAAGTAGTACCATCATTATTGTTCGACTTCCTAAAGAGGAGAAGAGCCAAGCACAAGGTCACCTACTAACCTACAGTACTACTACACCCGCAAAAAAACGTACAGTACTACTATAGCCAAAGTTGGTCCACCTTTTTAGAGCATGGTTAAGTAATATAGGCAGCTCTTGCAGCGGCACATCATTTAGAGCAAGTACTCTCTTTGTAGGATCAAAGGAAGTGAAACAAAAGTTGGAGTGGATGCTAGATTGCCAATTAAAACATGATTACATAAGAAAAAAATCCGATAGCATTCTATCCTATGAATCAAACAACCAATGTAGGAAAATTATGAGGGGGGTCTCTCCAACAGTGTTCCTCGGCTCGCACCTAGCATCACAGTGGTCGAACTTGGAGTCATTCATCTGGTACACGGGACCACATGTCAACGAAACATGGTGTGTAATTTCTCGTGCAAAATGCGATCTGGCCGCGTTGGCCCGAGGTGCCGCATTAGTTATCGACCTTTATTTTTTAATGGTGTGCCGTTCAGTTTTGAAGCACGACTAACTGGTACTGTTTGCAGAGAAAATATAAACTACTCTACCACTACTCCACCTCTAGTACTAGTAGTATAAAAAAGATATATAGGCCGGAGCTTCATAGCTTTCTTGCTAAGGGCTGCCCACTTGCTTATCACACTATCACCCTCTCTCCAGATCTAAAAAAGACGGCCTCTCTCTCCCTCCTCACCGGTGGTCACAGATCCGCCGGGGAAGAAAAGGACGTGCAGCATTGACGCACTCGTCATCGGCGAGCGAGGTCACGCACTGACGACAAGGCCGTCCTCTCAGACCTAGTGCCCGCGCAGGATGGCTTTCGTCCCCAAGCTCGCTGTCGTAGTGCGTGCGGAGGACGATGACCACGAGCGAAGCCACTTCCCGCCGACCCTCAGGTATGCTACCTCTTTTCGAACCATACCCTTGTTCTATTGCCCCATGTGCCACGTCACTGCATGTGGATCTTTTTCCACTCCACCATCTTCCCAATTTGCTATCCTCTGCTCTGCTAGTCACACAGACGAAAACCTTAATTTGCACTATTAAAGAAAACCCTACTTCATGCAGACTCATCCATGTCTGGGTTGAATAAGGAAAGGATGGGAGACTATACTGTCCAAGAGAGTAGGCATCGAACCCACATCTAGGTCGAAAAGGGAAAATCAGTAGCTAAGGAACGAGTCTCGTGTCTCTTGGTTGAAGAAGGGTAGAAAGGCATGACAATGCAATAGAGAATGACCAGGTCGATCGGTTTGTTGTCCTCACATAGGAAAAAGGTGGCTGAACATAACAAAAATGGGACGTAATCCACATATGCTGCATGGATATTTGTTGCTCTGGGCAACCATACCTCCCTCACCACTCTATGCATCCATGGAGGTACATCGTACTGGTGCGCCCACTGTCCAAATGGGTCTCCCATGCTCTTATTGCCACTTTTTGTATTTGGTTTAATGTTGTTGCCAGCTAGTATACCAATGCTGAAACTTGTTACCTTTACATTTTGTATTGTTAATGCTTATAGAAATCTTCAAGTGCTGGCTTACGGAGATCAGTTCAGTAAAACCATTATACTCTACCCTGTAATAAAAAAAATACTCCACTGTTCCACTAGCCAGTGGATTAGTGTATATATGTACTATTTGAATGGTGTTGCATTAGCGTATCGACATATATAAGGTGTGGCAAGCTTTCCCAGAGCAACAAGTTTCACCACTAGTATACTAGCTATACAACACGTTTCAGCATTGGTACAGAGGGTGTAGAGTTCACTCAAATACTGCCAATAAAGCTAGCCACACCTTTGTTAAGATTGGGATAGCAATTTTTCATGTTCACCCGAGTTCGAAATGATATTTACCTTGAAGGTACATGGTTTGCAATTTTTTAATACTGTCATTAGTTAATAATGCTAGTTACCTTCAGACTTTTGATTGTAAAACATCCAAGAATGATAACAAAACAACATGAATACTTCATAAATTATAGATACGTTGGAGACATATCAGCATCCCCAAGCTTAATTCCTACTCGTCCTCGAGTAGGTAAATGATAAAAGAAATAATTTATGAAGTGTGAATGCTAGCAAAGTGCACAAGTTTGATCAATCATAATTTCAATCACTTTTCCTACCATCATAACAACAAGCTTTTATATAAAACTTCTGATGTTGGAGTAGCAACAAATTCACATGTTAAGGTTCAAACAATGGATTCTCTTGAAACTCGACAACCTATGTTCTCAGTCACCAAGCAATTGTAATTCAACTTCTTCAACAGAGTTTTAGTAAGAGCTCCACATACTCAACCATCATATAGTCTTCTATGATTTCTAACACTCACTGCATACACATGAGAAAAATATTTCAACCGGACACATAGAAAGATAGGGGCTTGTAATTTTGCCTCCCAACATATTCACCTTTGGGTGATGTCAACAATAATAACTCATGCTACCCATATTCAGCTGGACATATGTGCCTAGATCTTTCCTCACCACATGATGCTTGCCAAAGGAGAAAAATAAAAAGGAATAGAGAAAAAACTTTGACTCTTTGCATAAAAGTAAATACTGAAAATTAAAAGATATGCCCTTCGCAGAGGGAAGCAGAGGTTGCCATGCGCTTATTTGTTTGTATGCTCAACCTCTTAATGCAAAGGAACGTCACACTATATTGCCCCTTATGATAGCAACCTTTATTATGCAGTCCGTCGCTTTTATTACTTTGCCATCACATGTTCATACAACGCTCAATTTTCTCTTACACTAAATTTTCTAGCAATTTTAGAAGCAATTTTTATTGCCTTTTTGCTTCGATGACAACTTACTTGAAGGATATTGCTCAATCCTTAGGTAGGTATGGTGGACTCTTGAAGATAATATTTGGGTTTAAGGGTTTTTGAATGCGCAAGTAGTATCTCTACTTGGTGCGGAATTTTTGGCTAGCAAAGATAAGGGGGAAAGCACCACATGTCGAAGGATATATGAAAATATAACTTCTATGTGAATATGAACAAACATAAACCATTACATTGTCTTCCTTGTCCAATGTCAACAATTTAGGCATATAATATTTTGACGGGGGCTCACAATCACAAAAGAATTCCAAGATAGTGTATTTGCATGTGAAAGTTCTCTTCCTCATACTAATTATTCATGAATTGCTTGTATGACCAATATTGTGATTGTAAAGCCTCAAAAGATTTCACTTTCTAAACCCAATGTGAAGCTACCACTTGGCACGACATGATTTCAACTTCATGACATTCAATTTATTCAAGAGTTTACTCATATGATATAAATGAAGCACAAGAGTAAATGTCAAGCTACTCCAAAAAGATATAAATGAAGATCATCAGCATACTATTTCTTTCTCTCAAATTAATTTAAGTGAAGCAAGAGAGAATTTGTTCAAAAATACTAAAGCACACCATGCTGAAAAAGATATAAGTGAAGTATTAGAGCAACGACGCCAGAAAAGAGCTTCATTGATGGGATGTGAATGCCGCTTACTTAGCCTTCCTGGCAACTATTTGGGGGCTCTATTTTATTTAAAAACTTTTGGATCTAAGTATTTTATGAAAAAAAGCAAGCAAACGAAATGAAATGACATTTCAAGAATAGCACATCTCATGTGAAGAAGCAAAAACTTAGGATCAACCGGTACTAACCGATAATTGTTGATAAAGAAAGGTGGGATGCCTATCGGGGCATACCCAAGCTTAGATGCTTAGGACTTCTTGAAATATTATCTTGGGGTGCCTTGGGAATCCCCAATCTTGAGCTTTTGTGTCTCCTTAATTCTTCTCATATCACGATTTTCCTAAATCTCAAAAGCTTCAACCACACAAAACTCAACAAGAACTCATGAGATAAGTTAGTATAAACCAATGCAAAAACCTTATCATTCTGTACTGTAGAAAATCACTAAAATTATTATTCAACATTGCATACTAAATGCCCTTGCATATTTAATACTCCTATCCTCAAATAAAATCATTAAACACACAAACATATGCAAACAATGCAAACATAAAAGCAATCTGTCAAAACAGTACAGTCTGTAAAGAATGCAAGAGGATCCATACTTACCTAACTCATTTTTTTTAAAATTTAACATGCTGTAGGAAATTTATCATAGACTACTATTTTTTAACCTTTTATCACATTCTGACTTTTCTCGAGGATTTTTACAACAGCGACAAACTTTTTGTTTTCAAACAGCAACATGTAGACTTGCAAAATAAGCATGGCAAATGCTATCCTTGACACTTTTATTGAAGTAAAAGATGCAAAACATTATTATAAATACCAGCAAGAAAATCCTAACAAATTAAAATGACGCTCCAAGAAAAAATCATATCATGTGACGAATAAAAATATAGCTTCAAGTGAGGTTACCGATAATGTTGGAGACGAAATAGGGGATGCCTTCCGGGGCATCCCCAAGCTTAGTTGCTTGGGTATTCATTGAATATTTCCTTGGGCTTCCTTGGGCACCACCAAGATTAGGATCTGGCCACTCCTTATTCTCCTCATATTGACATCTTACCAAAAACTTGAAAACTTCAATCACACAAAACTTAATAAGACTTTGTGAGATGGGTTAGTATGATAAAACAAATCATTCACTTTGAGTACTGTCAAAGACAACATTCATAATTTTTCTCACAGAATGCCTAATGTAGCATATCATTCCTACAATTTATATTGACCAATATAAGTTGTAGAAACTAGAAAACAAGCAAACTATGCATTGAAAACATAATTTGTCAAAAACAGAACAGTCTGTAATGACCTGCACAACCACCATACTTATTCAACTCTAAAAATTCTGAAATAATAGGACAATGTAGGCAATTTGTATACCAATCTTCGGCAACAAGAATCAACTCAAAAACACTCTTCTGTAAAAAAATGAGAATTTTTTCGTGAGTGCAAAAGGTTGAGTTTTTTTAGCAAGATCAAATTGACTATCACCCAACGTGATCCTAAGGCTTTGCTTGGCACTTTATTGAAACAAAACATGTAAAACATGATTACTACAGTAGCTTAACCATGTGAACACACAAAAATAGTAGGTATAAGTGTTGGGTTGTCTCCCAACAAGCGCTTTTCTTTAATGCCTTTTAGCTAGGCATGATGATTTCAATGATGCTCACATGAAAGATATGAATTGAAACACAAAGAGAGCACCATGAGGCATATGATTAGCACATTTAAGTCTAATGCACTTCATATTCATATTGATTTTGTGAGCAAACAATTTATGGGAGCAAGAATCAATTAGCATAGGAAGGCAAAACAATATAGCCTTGATATTATTGCAATAGCTACAACCATATGTTCCTCTCTCATAGTAATTTTCAGTAGCATCATTAATGAATTCAACAATATAGCCATCACATAAATCATTCTTTTCATGATGCAAAAGCATAGAAATTTTGCTACTCTCCACATAAGCAAATTTATTCTCATGAATAGTGGTGGGAGCAAACTCAGCAAAATAACTATCATGAGATTGAAAATTAAAGTCATGATGACAAGTTTCATGGTTATCATTATTCAATATAGCATACATGTCATCACCATAATCATCATAGATAGCAACTTTGTTATCATAGTCAATTGAAACATACTCCAAACTAGTGGATTCATCACTAAATAAAGTCATGACCTCCCCAAATCCACTTTCATCAATATAATCATCATAAATAGGAGGCATGCAATCATCATAATAAATTTTCTCATCAAAACTTGGGGGACTAAAAATATCATATTCATCAAATATAGCATCCCCAAGCTTATGGCTTTCCATATCATTAGCATCATGGATATTTAAATAATTCATACTAACAACATTGCAATCATGCTCATCATTCAAATATTTTGTGCCAAACATTTTATTGACTTCTTATTCTAACAATTGAGCACAATTTTCCGATCCATCATTTTCAAGAAAGATATTATAAAGATGATCAATAATATGATGCAACCTCAATTCCATTTTTATTGTTTTCTTTTACGAAACCAAACTAGTGATAAAACAAGAAACTAAAATATTTGATTGCAAGATCTAAAGATATACCTTCAAGCACTCACCTCCCCGGCAACGGTGCTAGAAAAGAGCTTGATGTCTACTACGCAACTTTCTTCTTGTAGACACGTGTTGGGCCTCCAAGCGCAGAGTTTTGTAGGACAGTACAAATTTTCCCTCAAGTGGATGACCTAAGGTTTATCAATCCATAGGAGGTGTAGGATGAAGATGGTCTCTCTCAAACACCCTGCAACCAAAAAAAATAAAAAGTCTCTTGTGTCACCAACACACCAAATACAATGGTAATTTGTATAGGTGCACTAGTTCGGCGAAGAGATGGTGATACAAGTGTAATATGGATAGTAGATATTGCTTTTTGTAGTAGGAACAATAAAAAAACAGCAAGGTAGCAAGTGATAAAATGGAGCACAAACATTATTGCAATGCTTGAAAACAAGGCATGGGGTCCGTATATTCGCTAGTGCAATCTCTCAACAATGAAAATATAATTGGATCACATAACATTCCCTCAACGTGCAATTAAGAATCACTCCAAACTTCCTATCTAGCGGAGAACATTAGAAGGAATTGTTTGTGGATATTCTTTTCGATCGATCTATCCAAGAGTTCGTACTAAAATAACACAAGGTATTCTTTCTGACCGATCTATCAAGAGTTCATACTAAAATAACACAAGTTATTCTTTCCGGTCAATCTGTCAAGAGTGTAAGGGCATATTTAGCCCGATGGTGTTTTGGTGATTGATGAAAATGCTTTTGCGGACTAATCATGTGTTCTAAGATCTTCCAGATATATCTCACCTAGGCACAAGACGATGATATGCCCCTCGGAATCTATGGAAGACGGTGTTTCCTTTTGCTTATTTTTCGGTGGATCTGAGTAATTGGAAAGCCGTACTATTAAGAGGGGGTCCGCTTTGGTAAGGTTTGGGTGGAATCAACACATACACTTCCTTATCGCACCCACCATACCTTCCCGCCTCAATGGAGTTCTACTTTCCCCCTTCTCTGGTTTTCCTGGCCCCAGCGGTAGTACCGTGGGCCTCTCCCCCCATTATGCATAAATTGATCAAGTCTTTCACATTAACCATCTTTGATGGTACTTGTGCTTCAAGGACGAGTTTTGGTCATGGGCCCAAGGTTAAAATCTTCGCGGCGCCATACCTCTTGACTCAAACATAGGTGGCTTCGGCCACCGCCCTCTCTTGAAGAGGGGTTTCTTGTCTCTTGCTGGTGTGTGTTTGTTGTGTCTTGGTTTTCCTTGCTTTTGTGTTCTTTTTCTTGAGCTAAGTCTTGTAGTATAGTTGCCGTGGCATGCTGGGCGGTACTACCGCTGGTGGTGCGCGGTACTACCGCTTATAAGCGGTACTACCGCTGCGGGGCGGTACGAGGGGGTTATATCGGGGCAGGGGGAGGTTTCTCTCCCCCATACCCATTCACTCACCCCTTCGTTCCTCGTCCTCTCTCCAGCAGTTCGTCGCTGCGGGAGGGCTCTGGCGGATCTCCTCCTCCGGGGCGTTCCTCTCCATTTCCTTCGGTGTAGTCGATCCCCAGCTAGTCCTCTTGCCATGGATGCCGGTATTGCCCCGTTCCTTTTCTCCTCTTGTCTCATTTTCAGATCTTGTGTTTTAGGGGCAATAGTGGTTGCATCTCTAGATTTTTGGCTAAATCTAGGCTTGAGTAGGTTGGAGAAGGCAACTAGACTGTCTAGATTAGAGTATGGTAGGAATATTTTTGAATTTGACAGGCCGGTAGTGCCGGATCTGACCACGGTAGTAGGGAACTGCTGTTCCCCCGCCTTGAGCGGTACTACCGCTCTCCTGGAGCGGTACTACCGCTTGGGCGGTACTACCGCTTACAGGTCACGGTACTACCGCTGACTGCCCAGTTCAACCATGTTTTTCCATTCTTTGATTTCCTTTTGTTGTGCTTGTTGGCTTATGCTCGTGCTTTCTTGTTGGTTCACGTGTTTTTGTGTTTGGTTCCAGGTGATGAACATCCTGAGCATCAAGCTCTCCGTATCAACCCCAATCGTGCCACCTTTAAGCGCTACCGCACATCTGAGTCTGGAGGAGGCTCATCTAGTGCTCCACCTCCACCTCAACACAAGAAAAAGTCCATGTCAAAGCCAAAGGGCAAAACTGTGACCCAAATGAGTGGCTAGGAATTCTGGAAAGGCATCGCCGCAATCCCTATGAAGTAGATCAAGAACCCAATTTGGTCAACCGTCCGTTCTGGAACGGCTTTCAGTTTGCCATCTACTTTGATGTGATCAAGGCAAAGAAGAATCTCTTTGTCAGTGTTCGCTCCATCGACAAGGAGTACCTAGAGAAGGATCCTGAGTATTTTGGCGAAGCTCTTCAGATGTGCTCTCAGCTTAACATTCTCCAGATCATTCAGTTCAACAAGGATTTTGATGCAGATCTTGTGGCTCAATTCTATGCCACTGTCCATCTAGGGACTGATGAGGACAGGACTCTGACATGGATGACCAATGGCAAATTGCTTTCTGTCAAGTGGAAGGCTTTCATGGAGTTACTTGGGGTGGAAGACCATGGGCTTGAGACTCCGGTTGGCTTTCGTCCTCATCGCAACACTATCTCCACCCACAAGCAAGCTCTCTGGCCCTACTGCACTGCAAAGGTCCACCCTGAAACTAAGAAGATCACATATGAGTTGTCTGCCTATCTGGATATCCTTCACCGCGTCTTCCGTGAGACCCTCTTCCCTCGAGTTGGGAATCATGATATGGTTCACTCCTATCTTGTGGACATGCTTCTCTTTTGCCAGCATGAGCTAGAGAAGAACACTGGTGAGTCCCTAGATATCTCTCATGTGATGTGGTCTGAACTCTTATCTGCCATCTTTGAGTGCAAGTGCCTGATCTATGGACCATTCATCATGCTGCTAATTGAGAAGGCTTGGGATCATACCTATGTGACGCCCGAAGACCGACGTCCCAGAAGATTCCAGAAGATTCCAGATGTTCCGGGTTGCCCGTGTGTTTCTTTTGTGCTTGTGTTTTATTTTTGCATTGCATCATGTCATCATGCCATCATGTCAAATTTATTTTGCATCTCAACCTAAATAAATTGTGTGGACCTTCGGTCCATTTAAATCGAGGGAAGTGTGTCTTCTCTTTAAAACATATGAAAGCCTCTCAATATTATTTAGGGAGCTATAATAAATATTCCATTCGTTGGAATTAACCCAACACACTTGCATATTATTTCCCCATGTCTTTTCCAGTTCGAGTTCTCCTACAAAAACCTTGCCAATAATTCTTTCCGTTGTTTCGAGGTTCCTCCCAAAATTTGAACATTTTTGGACACTTCAATAATCACGTCTTAGTTCAAACCTATTTGAATTAAATTCAATAATGTTTGAATTATTTTTCTGATCATGCCTTTTATATTTTTCTCGGACCGTGCTCATTTTATGATGCCCGAGAATAATAGTCTCATGTGCTATTTTTTTCCCTAACCTCCCTCTTCTTTCTTTTCTTCTCTCTTTTGTTTTATGCTAAAAGGGAAATAAAAAGGAGAGCAGCCCAGCAGCCTTCCCTCCTCCACCGCGGCCCAGCCGGCCCATCTCCTCACTCCCAGCAGCCTTTAGCCCACTTGGGCCTCCTAGGCCAAGGCCCGACTCCAGGCGAACCCTAGCTGCCGCTGCATCCCTTCGCTCCTCCCTCTCCTTCCCTCGTGCCGCCGCATCCCTCGTCCCCCTCGCTCATCTCTCCCCCGCACCCGATCTCCCCTTTCTCCCTCGGTCTCCCTGTTCCCCAGCGACGCCGACTCGATCTCCTCCCGAGACCCCGCAGCCTTCGCGCCCCTGTCTTCCGGCCTCTTCCTCGGCCTCAGGCTCCCCCGCGCCAAGCAGCGCCGTTCCCCATGCCCTCCTCTCGTCCCGCGGCACCCAGCTCGCCATGGCCTCCCCCTTCCATCGCCCGACGTCCTCCGCGCCTGGCACCCGCGAGGCCGAGCCCCGCGGCTCCCCTCTCCAGCCCCGCGAGCCGGCCGCACCTCTACCTGGCCTCCCGCGTTGCTCCTTGCGCTCCCCCGTCGCCAGGGCCGAGCCCCTACAGCCCCCTCGCCAAGCGCCAGCGCCATGGCCCTTTCCAACCGGCACCGCGCCAGAGCCCCTCCTCCAGCCGGTCCCCTGCGCCTTTCGTCCTCCAGCAACAGCAACACCGGCGCCCCGACCTCCCCGAGTGCCTCCCGTGCCACCGAAGGGCCAACTCCGATGGCCTCGACACCCCTGCTCTGCTCTTTTCCCCGCAGCCCTTTTTCCTTTTTTTGTTGCTGTTATTGTTTATCTCAAGTACCAGGAGCGCCAAGAACCACTAGGTCCAGACCTGAGCAGCTACATGGCCATTTTCATGAACGGCTACCGCGACAAGTACCACTACTCGCCAAGTACCACGACGCCGTTGAACGCCAAGTACACAAGTGGTGAGGTTTCGCCAAGACCGACAAGACCGACCCCGACAAGTACCTCGACCAAGTGCAAGACGACCGAACAGCTACAAGATGACCATCTAGTACCACTAGAACCGTGAACATCTTCGGATCTTCAAGTTCATCTACGTGGATTCGACAAGTACCACTACCGACGCCCGGAGCCGTCGGCACCCTCAAGTACCTCTACGGATCATGTACAACTACCGTCGTCGAGACCAAGTACCACTACATAACGTGTACCCCGACATCGCAAGTACCACGACACGTGACGTGAACGTCTACCGTCGCCGAAGACCCGTGAACAACTACTTCCTCTACCGTCGCAATGTACCACTACGTCCCTCTACGATCTCGAACCGTCCCGAAACGAGTGTTTCGAAGGTATAACCCGAGACGATGACCCGTGTGATGCTTGCTTGTGTTGTATGAAATGTTTGCCCTTGTGTGCATCGTGCCCGTTTCATCTTTTGTCGTGCTCCTCGGTTGCCTCGTCGCCGACTCGTGGGAACCCGGAGACGGGATCAACCCACTTTCATCTTGTTCGACTTGCTCACGTCGATTCTTCTTTTGCACCGGTCCCTCAACAAGTTACCGGTACCGATATGTTGCCGTTGCATCATTTTCGGATCGTTGCCGTGGCACCCTTTCCTTCCACGCAGTGACAATACTTCATATCTTCTTCATGTCAACTTTTAATAAAACTTGCATAAACTTGATCATGTCATCCGCATCATGTTAAAAACGCTAAAATGTTTAATTGTTGTTTGCTTATAATTGCTAAACATGCTTATGGGGATTTTCCGGACATGTTGTTGTTCTTTTCCGGCCTCATTTAAAATGCCTAAATAGTGTAGTTTTATTATGCTTCACCTCTTGCCATGTTAACCAACATTTAATCTTGTCTTGTAAATAATGAGAGTCAACTAAATAATTACATGCGGTGTTTCGTCAATACGCAACTCGTTGCATATTGAGCTCCACTTAACTTGCAGTGTTGTTTGTGCACTTTGCCATGCCATGCATATTTAAACCGGACATGCATCATACTTGTTTGTGCATCGTGTGCCATGTTTATGCTTGTATGTTTACCGTGTTGTTTGTTTCTTTCCCGTTTGCTTCTCTTGAGAGCTTCGGTTTCGTTCCGGAGTTGTGAGGATTCGCTCGACTGTGTTGCTCCGTCTACTTCTTGGATCCGTTCTTCTCCCTTGTGGAATTCCAGGCAAGATGACCGAACCCCGATAACATTACTATCTTTGCCTATTGCTAGTAGTCTCGATCTATAGTTTTGCCTCGATGCCCATGTCTTCCTGTCAGCCTCCTATTGTAACCATGAACCTGTTTAACCACCCTACCTATGCAAACCTTTGATTGGCTATAAGTACGCTTCGCTCAGCCCTTCTTATAGCATTGCTAGTTGCAGGTGAAGATTGAAGATGCTTGCTTCATGTTGAAGTTTGGTTGGGTTATATCACACTATATAAATGCTTAAAATGAAATCATCTATATATTGGCAAGGGTGGAAGGCTAAGCCTTTTGCTTGGTGATTTGTTCCACTCATGCCGTTAGGAACCGTATAAACTGGTGTTATGTTCCTTGATTATGCGTTCCTAACATGGTTGGGGTGTATGGGACCCCCTTGATAAACCGCTAAGTGCTAAGTCTTTTCCAGCAAGTCCCAACATTGGTACTATTTGCCTAATAACTAATAAAACTTGCATCTGGACTAGCTATCCCTTTTATTTTAATTCAACAACCCCGGGCCAGTGCTCCACATGAGTGTTGGTCCGAAACGGGGAGTCTGCGGGGCCACCACGAGGAAACTCGAGGTTTGGTAAACACCTGTAGAATCGCCCATCCGGTCGTGTCCTGAGACTAGATACGCGCGGCTACCTATCAGGGTGTCGACACGCCGGGAGGATTTGCTGGATTAGCCTTACCTTAGTTCGGTTTAACTTGAGCACGGGATTCCGAGAATACTCGGGTCTTCCCACCTATGGAGTTGCGCCTCCGCGGATCGTGGGCTTGTAATGGGTCAAGTTGGAACACCCCTGCAGGGTTTGAACTTTCGAAAGCCGTGCCCGCGGTTATGTGGCAGATGGGAGCTTGTTAATATCCGGTTGTAGATAACTTGACACAATGTTTCAATACACTACCAGCGTGTGTTCCGTGACTGTCAATTTCCGAATAGGGATTCGGGAGTTGAACACGGTGGGGTTATGTTTGACCGTGCTTTAGCTAGGATCACTTCGTGATCATCTCTCGACCGAGGCACTTCTCTTCTCGCTCTCTTTTACGTAAGCTAGTGCTATTTGCTGCTGCAGACTCTTGTTTTTCCTTCACCTCGTATTCTTTTCTTCAGCCTTGTCCACACCCAAGGCTTAAATAGTTGTGTGACACGGGAACGGGATTGCTGAGTCCTCTGTGGCTCACAGTTACTTCACCACACCAGATGCAGGTTCAGCCGAGTTGGATGCAGGAGTTGGATCAGTTCTCCACTAGGAGCTCGATGAAGAGTTTGACCGTTTGCTTGTGACGTTTCGATGATCAGTAGTGGTTTCTACTAGGATTCGATCCTGACCTGTGGCTTTATGTTGTTTTAGTATCTTTCTTTTGGATCTTCACCCGTAGTCGGGTTGTGATGTTTTGAATGATGTCTTGCTTATGTAATGTATTGTGTGAAGTGGCGAGTGTAAGCCAACTATCTCTTTTGCAATTTAATCCCTCTTTTACATGAGTCGTGCAAAGATACTAAACTTGAGATCATTCTAGGATGGGATTATACCTTTAAGTCATGCCTCGACACGTAGGAGGTATAGTCCCATCCTGGGCATTACAAGTTGGTATCAGAGCCTTCTCCGACCTAGAAGCCCCCATTGATTGATCGAATCGTTGACGGTTGAGTCTAGGCACACACTGAAAATATTTTGAGTCCTATATTTATATCGGAGAGTAGGATTTCTTTGCTTCTCATCCCCTTTCTCTCTGGTGAGGACTCCTGACGACTACTCTTGCCTCTTCTACTTTCAAAAAATTTCACCAAATTTTTTTAGGATCACGCGAGTATTGTTTGGATTGTTTCGATGTCTTTGTGACGAGAACATTGTTCTCGATGCCTCCTGTCATTAGGGGTTGTGGCAGTGTCCCGGGGAGTTGAGCTCCGAGGTGTTGTCGTCACAAATCCATCGCGGCAGTACTAGAATACTTAAGACGACCGACATCGAAAACTCTCCTAGGCGGTTAGTGGCAAGATAACCCCGACATCACCCAGTACTGGAGAGGTAGTTCGAGAGTATTGCCATAGCTTGTATAGTGGATGCGTTTCGAAGGTCCGAGGTAAACGGTTTCCGAGAACAACTGGTTATGTGTTGAAGGATGGATACAGCTGGATGTAGGTTTAGAGTTGATTGCGCGGTGCTTCCCCTGTATCCCCAACACCTGATTGCATAACTGGAAACTTTCGGAAATCTATAGGTGGGTTCATCTAGTTGTTCTAGGCATTCTTCCAACGGATGCACGATATGAAGTTTGGGGTTCTACATTGAGTGAAGTGGTTTTATGGACTTGTTCTGATCGGGAGTTGCATCTTAAAGGGTCCTTGGCTATGCTGATCCGGGGATTGCAAAACCCTTTTGTAACACGTTCGATGAGCTTTCAGCACGAATATGTCGAACGAAGCTTCTATCTTGCATTTGTTCTATCTGATCCTTGTTCCTTTTTATTTATCTTTTGTTCTCCCTAGTGGCTTCTCGACCAGTTGATGTACCTACAGAATTCATTCGTTCAATTCTCCGTTCGGATGATATTGTGAAGATCATGTTGCATATCTATCCTTTGTTTTTGTTTTGATTCTGGTATTCGAGTTGCTTCGATGTCAAATGTTGATTCCATACCTTCTTAATCGGTGTTCTCATATTTCTATGAGAGTGCTAATCCTTCTTGATCATCAAGATGGTCATGTTAATTCTTTTTCAACCGGTGTCCATTTTGTTCATCCCAAGTTGTCTTTGTTTTACCCGCCCTCCCACCCTTTTTTCTTCTTGGAGTCAGAAATTCTCAAATGAAATATCCATTTTATTCATGTGATATTTCTTCATTCTTTTCCTTCAATGTTCTTATCCGGTGAATTATCGTGAAGATGCTCAACAGCTTCAAGTTCATCATTCTTTTGTTCTCATATTCTGCCGGTGGATGTAATTCAAGATTTCGGTGTTGATCTTATCCTTTTCCTCATTTCACAATGCTTTCTTATTCCGGTGCACCAATTAATCATTCTCCTCTTGCTATTCATATCCGGAGTGCTGAAGATTCATAATTCCATTCTTAATCCGTTCAAGCTATTTTTGAAGATTGTTATCTTATTCAAGCCATTTAATTCAACCGATGCTATATCTCTTAAGCAATCTATTTCAACGGTGATTTCTTTGAGTGGGCCCTAACCCACAGGTCTTTTCCCAGGATCTTACCTGACTCTTCTATTTTTCTGGAGTTATACTCAAACTCTTTTCATGGTGTGACGTAAGAATGATTTCCATCAGTCACATGCCTTCTCCAAGCTTGTTTTCAATTATTTCCATCATTAGCTCAACCTTCCATCTTTTATTCTTCCGGAGTATCTCGCAATTTTTTAAGGCATTTCTCGTCTTCATTCTTAACATTTGAAGACCGGAGAAGTGTTTCTCTTAAATCTTGGCCCGTTCTCTTGAAGATTCGTGGTTCTAGCTTCATGCCATCCTCGTTATTGTTCCGATTGTGAGGAATTCTTTTATACCATCCGAAGCATTTCATGAATTCTTTTCCTTTGTGTTCCTCCGAAGGCCATCATTTCAGAAGATTTCTTCGTTCTCAGTTTTCAACTTCGTCCTACAACTATTCTTCATTGATGCCTCTTCGTTCGTCTCCTTTTTATTACGGTGGTTCTTTCAAGATTAATCTTCCGTTGTTATCGTTTTAATTCATTTGTTCTTTTCTTAATCCTACCGGTGGTTCGTTGAAGATTTATCCAAGCTTGTGCGAGATCTCTCTTAATTCTTTCCAATGAGAATAAGTAGTATGCCAAATCCTTGGTTGTCATCAATTTAAATTGGTGAAGGAGATGCATGACATAATTCTTATTCTTGTTCCTTCAGGTGAGTTAATTCTTTTGTCTGGAGCTTGTTCATCATATCATATTCTCGGTCCTAAGTTCTCCATCTTGTTTTCCGGAGCTCCAAGTTATTTCTATTACATCATTTCAAAGCTCAATCTAATTCATCGCAGGCCTTAAATCTTATTCTTTTCATCTTTCACTTCTCATGCTTTCATTACCGGAGTTCCCATGGTGGTTCATCATCAATTAATTCATCCTCGAAGTCTTCTTCAAGATTCTTGTTGGAGCTCAAGCATTCTTCTTCTTGCATTTTGAATTGCAATCCGTTCTACCTTATCTTTTCAGATGGTGTTATGTCATCCTTGACAATTCCTTCATGAATGATGATTCACGAGTTTTCAAGAATGAGATATTTAAACCCATCATTTTTTTCTTCGTTCAGGAGATCTTTCCAACCATTCAATTTATTCGTTGGAGTTATCTTGGGTTATAATTCACCTAAAAGCTTTCCCTAAGGATGGTTGCTATTATAGTGCTTATAAATGACCCAAGTTCTTCAATTATCATTCCGGTGAAATAAGTTTTTCGTCTCCTTGTTGATCTCAATCCAAGCAATTCATTTCTGTTAGTGGCTGGTTGTCACCTCATAATTTTGAGATGTTTTCCATAAGCCCACATCAAGCTTATTCTTTCATTGTTGATTTTTCCAACAACTCCATTCAACCCTTCTTCGTAAGATGCTCTTTCAAATTCAATTTTGAGAGAAGTTGTCTTTTCTTCTCCGTTCAATTCTTCATTGATTTATTCTATATTCTTTCATTCCGGAGGCTTTGCGTTATTGCTCTCTCCAAACCATCATATCGTTTTCTCGAGATCATGTTCTTTCCTTTGCTTATCATTTAACCGGAGTGTTGTGTCCTCCATTCTAGTTCCCTCATCTTATCAAGTTTTAACTCTTTCAACCGAGTGCTGTCTGAATCATTCTTACCCCTTGTGCCATTCTTTTAATTGTTTCGAAGGCAGTGTGTCGTTGATTTCATCAACTATCATCCACCTTCTCAAGTTCTTGTTAATTCCTTCCATTTTTCAGACGGAGCGTTGTCCAAATTCTGTCATTCTTATTCCTTGGCTATGCCGTTGTGGTTTCATATTCTTTTGGTTCGTAAGCTCTTGTTTCATGTCTTTCAACCTTCAAGGTTCTCATAATGTTCCTTGTTCCTCCTTATAACGGAGTGCTCTTAACTTCGTTCATCTCCGTTGTATTCTTATTCAACTTGTTCAACCTCTCAGGTTCTTTGGTTTCACTCGTCTGTCAAAGAAGCAACTTTGTTTTACCTCTTCTTTTTCGTTTTTACCCGGTGCTATCTCTAGGATCTCGGGTCGAGATCCTCTGTTAGTGTGGGAGAGTTGTGACGCCCGAAGACCGACGTCCCAGAAGATTCCAGAAGATTCCAGATGTTCCGGGTTGCCCGTGTGTTTCTTTTGTGCTTGTGTTTTATTTTTGCATTGCATCATGTCATCATGCCATCATGTCATATTTATTTTGCATCTCAACCTAAATAAATTGTGTGGACCTTCGGTCCATTTAAATCGAGGGAAGTGTGTCTTCTCTTTAAAACATATGAAAGCCTCTCAATATTATTTAGGGAGCTATAATAAATATTCCATTCGTTGGAATTAACCCAACACACTTGCATATTATTTCCCCATGTCTTTTCCAATTCGAGTTCTCCTACAAAAACCTTGCCAATAATTCTTTCCGTTGTTTCGAGGTTCCTCCCAAAATTTGAACATTTTTGGACACTTCAATAATCACGTCTTAGTTCAAACCTATTTGAATTAAATTCAAATATGTTTGAATTATTTTTCCGATCATGCCTTTTATATTTTTCTCGGACCGTGCTCATTTTATGATGCCCGAGAATAATAGTCCCATGTGCTATTTTTTTCCCTAACCTCCCTCTTCTTTCTTTTCTTCTCTCTTTTGTTTTATGCTAAAAGGGAAATAAAAAGGAGAGCAGCCCAGCAGCCTTCCCTCCTCCACCGCAGCCCAGCCGGCCCATCTCCTCACTCCCAGCAGCCTTTAGCCCACTTGGGCCTCCCAGGCCAAGGCCCGACTCCAGGCGAACCCTAGCTGCCGCTGCATCCCTTCGCTCCTCCCTCTCCTTCCCTCGTGCCGCCGCATCCCTCGTCCCCCTCGCTCATCTCTCCCCCGCACCCGATCTCCCCTTTCTCCCTCGGTCTCCCTGTTCCCCAGCGACGCCGACTCGATCTCCTCCCGAGACCCCGCAGCCTTCGCGCCCCTGTCTTCCGGCCTCTTCCTCGGCCTCAGGCTCCCCCGCGCCAAGCAGCGCCGTTCCCCGTGCCCTCCTCTCGTCCCGCGGCACCCAACTCGCCATGGCCTCCCCCTTCCATCGCCCGACGTCCTCCGCGCCTGGCACCCGCGAGGCCGAGCCCCGCGGCTCCCCTCTCCAGCCCCGCGAGCCGGCCGCACCTCTACCTGGCCTCCCGCGTCGCTCCTTGCGCGCCCCCGTCGCCAGGGCCGAGCCCCTACAGCCCCCTCGCCAAGCGCCAGCGCCATGGCCCTTTCCAACCGGCACAGCGCCAGAGCCCCTCCTCCAGCCGGTCCCCTGCGCCTTCCGTCCTCCAGCAACAGCAACACCGGCGCCCCGACCTCCCCGAGTGCCTCCCGCGCCACCGAAGGGCCAACTCCGATGGCCTCGACACCCCTGCTCTGCTCTTTTCCCCGCAGCCCTTTTTCCTTTTTTTGTTGTTGCTGTTATTGTTTATCTCAAGTACCAGGAGCGCCAAGAACCACTAGGTCCAGACCCGAGCAGCTACATGGCCATTTTCATGAACGGCTACCGCGACAAGTACCACTACTCGCCAAGTACCACGACGCCGTTGAACGCCAAGTACACAAGTGGTGAGGTTTCGCCAAGACCGACAAGACCGACCCCGACAAGTACCTCGACCAAGTGCAAGACGACCGAACGGCTACAAGATGACCATCTAGTACCACTAGAACCGTGAACATCTTCGGATCTTCAAGTACATCTACGTGGATTCGACAAGTACCACTACCGACGCTCGGAGCCGTCGGCACCCTCAAGTACCTCTACGGATCATGTACAACTACCGTCGTCGAGACCAAGTACCACTACATAACGTGTACCCCGACGTCGCAAGTACCACGACACGTGACGTGAACGTCTACCGTCGCCGAAGACCCGTGAACAACTACTTCCTCTACCGTCGCAATGTACCACTACGTCCCTCTACGATCTCGAACCGTCCCGAAACGAGTGTTTCGAAGGTATAACCCGAGACGATGACCCGTGTGATGCTTGCTTGTGTTGTATGAAATGTTTGCCCTTGTGTGCATCGTGCCCGTTTCATCTTTTGTCGTGCTCCTCGGTTGCCTCGTCGCCGACTCGTGGGAACCCAGAGACGGGATCAACCCACTTTCATCTTGTTCGACTTGCTCACGTCGATTCTTCTTTTGCACCGGTCCCTCAACGAGTTACCTGTACCGATATGTTGCCGTTGCATCATTTTCGGATCGTTGCCGTGGCACCCTTTCCTTCCACCGCGGTGACAATACTTCATATCTTCTTCATGTCAACTTTTAATAAAACTTGCATAAACTTGATCATGTCATCCGCATCATGTTAACAACACTAAAATGTTTAGTTGTTGTTTGCTTATAATTGCTAAACATGCTTATGGGGATTTTCCGAACATGTTGTTGTTCTTTTCCGGCCTCATTTAAAATGCCTAAATAGTGTAGTTTTATTATGCTTCACCTCTTGCCATGTTAACCAACATTTAATCTTGTCTTGTAAATAATGAGAGTCAACTAAATAATTACATGTGGTGTTTCGTCAATACGCAACTCGTTGCATATTGAGCTCCACTTAACTTGTAGTGTTGTTTGTGCACTTTGCCATGCCATGCATATTTAAACCGGACATGCATCATACTTGTTTGTGCATCGTGTGCCATGTTTATGCTTGTATTTTACCGTGTTGTTTGTTTCTTTCCGGTTTGCTTCTCTTGATAGCTTTGGTTTCGTTCCGGAGTTGTGAGGATTCGCTCGACTGTGTTGCTCCGTCTACTTCATGGATCCGTTCTTCTCCCTTGTGGAATTCCAGGCAAGATGACCGAACCCCGATAACATTACTATCTTTGCCTATTGCTAGTAGTCTCGATCTATAGTTTTGCTGTCAGCCTCCTATTGTAACCATGAACCTGTTTAACCACCCTACCTATGCAAACCTTTGATTGGCTATAAGTACGCTTCGCTCAGCCCTATTTATAGCATTGCTAGTTGCAGGTGAAGATTGAAGATGCTTGCTTCATGTTGAAGTTTGGTTGGGTTATATCACACTATATAAATGCTTAAAATGAAATCATCTATATATTGGCAAGGGTGGAAGGCTAAGCCTTTTGCTTGGTGATTTGTTCCACTCATGCCGTTAGGAACCGTATAAACCGGTGTTATGTTCCTTGATTATGCGTTCCTAACACGGTTGGGGTGTATGGGACCCCCTTGATAAACCGCTAAGTGCTAAGTCTTTTCCAGCAAGTCCCAACATTGGTACTATTTGCCTAATAACTAATAAAACTTGCATGTGGACTAGCTATCCCTTTTATTTTAATTCAACAACCCCGGGCCAGTGCTCCACATGAGTGTTGGTCCGAAACGGGGAGTCTGCGGGGCCACCACGAGGAAACTCGAGGTTTGGTAAAAACCTGTAGAATTGCCCATCCGGTCGTGTCCTGAGACTAGATACGCGCGGCTACCTATCAGGGTGTCGACACGCCGGGAGGATTTGCTGGATTAGCCTTACCTTAGTTCGGTTTAACTTGAGCACGGGATTCCGAGAATACTCGGGTCTTCCCACCTATGGAGTTGCGACTCCGCGGATCGTGGGCTTGTAATGGGTCAAGTTGGAACACCCCTGCAGGGTTTGAACTTTCGAAAGCCGTGCCCGCGGTTATGTGGCAGATGGGAGCTTGTTAATATCCGGTTGTAGATAACTTGACACAATGTTTCAATACACTACCAGCGTGTGTTCCGTGACTGTCAATTTCCGAATAGGGATTCGGGAGTTGAACACGGTGGGGTTATGTTTGACCGTGCTTTAGCTAGGATCACTTCGTGATCATCTCTCGACCGAGGCACTTCTCTTCTCGCTCTCTTTTACGTAAGCTAGTGCTAGTTGCTGCTGCAGACTCTTGTTTTTCCTTCACCTCGTATTCTTTTCTTCAGCCTTGTCCACACCCAAGGCTTAAATAGTCGTGTTACCCGGGAACGGGATTGCTGAGTCCTCTGTGGCTCACAGTTACTTCACCACACCAGATGCAGGTTCAGCCGAGTTGGATGCAGGAGTTGGATCAGTTCTCCACTGGGAGCTCGATGAAGAGTTTGACCGTATGCTTGTGACGTTTCGATGATCAGTAGTGGTTTCTACTAGGATTCGATCCTGACCTGTGGCTTTATGTTGTTTTGGTATCTTTCTTTTGGATCTTCACCCGTAGTCGGGTTGTGATGTTTTGAATGATGTCTTGCTTATGTAATGTATTGTGTGAAGTGGCGAGTGTAAGCCAACTATCTCTTTTGCAATTTAATTCCTCTTTTACATGAGTCGTGCAAAGATACCAAACTTGAGATCATTCTAGGATGGGCTTATACCTTTAAGTCGTGCCTCGACACGTAGGAGGTATAGTCCCATCCTGGGCATTACAACCTATCCCAACGTTTTGCTTGAGACTGGAGAGTTGGTGTCTCATGAGATCAAGCGTCTGAGGAGGAAGGACAATTGGGGCACTCAGGCACCCAAATCTGGGGGTTCATCCTCTGATGCTGCTATGGACACTGAGGAGGCTGAGGCTGAGGCTGATGATGACGATGACTATGAGCCATCTGGTGTAGAGCCCTCGTGGGCAAAAAAGCTCAAGCTGAAGATGAAGAAGCTGTTTTGCATGGAGTCTCACGGTCAGTACATGACTCATGTGGCAGAGAAGAAGGCCAGGGGACGTCACAAGGAGCTCATGCGTCAGTTGGGTGCAACTGTGGCCAGTGGTACTGAGGAACAGATCACCGAGGAGGAAGAGTGGGTTCAGCAGCACTGCCCGTGGACAGATTCTGACGCCAAGCAGTTTCCGGTCGACGACGACGGTGCAGATGACCCCGCTGAGATTTGATGTTCGAGACCTTCACATGCTCTCTCCTGGAGCCGTAGCTTAGCTCTCTGCCCTTTTGGTGTCTCGATGCCAAAGGGGGAGAAAGTTTAGGGATTTGTGTCGTTGCCTTTTGTGTCCTTGTCTTTGTGCTTTCTCGTCTTTTGCTTTGGTTGGTTTTCATGAGACCTAAGTTCCCGACATATGGTGTGAGACATATGCTACCTATGCTACCTTACTTTATCTTATCTATGTACCTTGGTACTCTATAGCGTGCATGCTTATCCTGTTACTTACTATGTTCTCATATATCATGCTTAGGTTGTTGGTCTCTAAAATATAGGGGGAGTGTTGATCCTAGTATGTGTCCCGTGTAGTCCAAAGCACTTATCTAGATAGCACACATCTAGGGGGAGCCCGTCTATATTTTAGGGGTGTGGGTTTTGCGCTTACTCTATGTCATTACTTTTTGTGCAAATCCCGTATTGTCATCAATCCACCAAAAGGGGGAGATTGTAAGGGAATATTTAGCCCGATGGTGTTTTGGTGATTGATGACAATTCTTTTGCGGACTAATCATGTGTTCTAAGCTCTTTCAGATATATCTCACCTAGGCACAAGCAGATTATATGCCCCTCGGAATCTATGGAAGACGGTGTTTCCTTTTGCTTATTTTTCGGTGGATCTGAGTAATAGGAAAGCCGTACTATTAAGAGGGGATCCGCTTTGGTAAGGTTTGGGTGGAATCAACACGTACACTTCCTTATCGCACCCACCATACCTTCCCGCCTCAATGGAGTTCTACTTTCCCCCTTCTCTGGTTTTCCTGGCCCCAACGATAGTACCGCGGGCCTCAGTGGTAGTACCGCCTATGTGCCTTAAGCGGTAGTACCGCTCCACTAAGCGGTAGTACTGCTTGTAGCACTCTGCGGCAGTACCACTGCTGCTCCGTTTTACTACCGCCTCGACTCGAGAGCGCATTTTCTCATGTCGGGTTTTGCGGCACTAGGAGCGGTAGTAGTGACGGTAGTACCGCTCCCCAGCGCTAGTACCGCCCTGCGGCCGCAGTAGTACTGCTCTGGGTCCCAGCCCCCTGGCGCGGCAGTACCGCTGAAGGGAAACGGTAGTACCGCTTGATAAGCGGTAGTACCGCTCACTCAAGCGGTAGTACCGCTCTCTGCGGGGCTGAGTGAGGGGGTAACGGTTGGATTGTTCCCCCCACTATATAAAGGCATCTTCTTCTTCAATGTTGACCTACCTCTTCCCCCAAATACTCCATTGTTGCTCCAAGCTCCATTTTCGCCCGATCTCTCTCCCTAGCCTATCAAACTTGTTGATTTGCTCGAGATTGCTTGAGAAGGCATCGATCTACACTTCCACCAAGAGATATTTGATCCCCCCACTTATCCCTAGTGGATCTTGTTACTCTTGGGGTCTTTGAGCACCCTAGACAGTTGAGGTCACCTCGAAGCCATATTCCATTGTGGTGAAGCTTCGTGGTGTCGTTGGGAGCCTCCAATTCGGTTGTGGAGATAGCCCCAACCTTGTTTGTAAAGGTTCGGTTGCCGCCTTCAAGGGCACCACTAGTGGAATCACGACACCTTGCATTGTGTGAGGGCGTGAGGAGAATACGGTGGCCCTAGTGGCTTCTTGGGGAGCATTGTGCCTCCACACAGCTCCAACAGAGACGTACTTCCCCTCAAAGGGAAGGAACTTCGGCAACACATCCTCGTCTTCACCGGTTCCACTTGTGGTTATTTCTTTCCTTTACTTGTGCAAGCTTTACTTGTTTATCTTATATAGCTTGCTTGTGAGGTTGTTATCTTTACTTCCAATAAGTTGTCATCTTAGTAGCATATCTAGACAACTTAATTTAACGCTTAATTTAAAGTGGTTAAGAAAAGCTAAAAATTGTTAGTTGCCTATTCACCCCCCTCTAGTCAACCATATCGATCCTTTCAAAGAGTTCATACTAAAATAATCACCAAAACAAATTCAGATTCATAATACTCAATCCAACACAAAGAACCTCAAAGAGTGCCCCAAGATTTCTACCGGAGAAACAAGGACAAGAACGTGAATCAACCCCTATGCATAGATTACCCCAATGTCACCACGGGAATCCGCAAGTTGAGTGCCAAAACACATATCAAGTGAATCAATATGATACCCCATTGTCACCATGAGTATTCAATTGCAAGACATATATTAAGTGTTCTTAAATCCATAAAAGTGTTCAATCCAAAGAAATCTCAAAGGGAAAACTCAATTCATCGCAAGAAGATAGAGAGGGGAAAACACCATATGATCCGACTATATTAACAAAGCCCGCGATACATCAAGATTATGCATCTCAAGAACACGAGAGAGAGAGAGAGAGAGAGAGATTAAACACATAGCTACTGGTACAAACCCTCAGCCCCGAGGGTGGACTACTCCCTCCTCACCATGGTGGCCGTCGGGATGATGAAGATGGCCACCGGTGATGATTTCCCCCTCCGACAGAGTGCCGGAAAGGGCTCTAGATTTGATCTCATGGACTACAGAGCCTTGCGGCGGCAGAACTTTTGATCTAGGTCTACCCCGAGGTTTTTCGGAATATTTGAGAATTTATAGTGTAAAGAGGGGTGCGGGAGGCCACCCTGGCGCGCCCTAGTGGGTTGTGCCCCCCACTCGGGGCACCCCCAGGTGCAGCTCTAGCCCATCCCGGGTGTTCTGACCCATAAAAAATCTCCAAAAAGTTTCGCGGTGTTTGGACTCCGTTTGATATTGATTTCCTGTGATGTAAAAAAACTGCAAAAAACAGCAACTAGCACTGGGCACTGGGTCAATAGGTTAGTCCCAAAAGATGATATAAAGTTGCTATAAAATGATTGTAAAACATCCAAGAATGACTATAAAGCAAGATGAATACTTCATAAATTATAGATACGTTGGAGACGTATCACGGTGTGTTTGTCAAGACCCAATGAATTGTGGGTTTATGATCAGATTATCTATGAATATTATTTGAGTCTCTTCTGAATTCTTATAGACATGATTTAATATTTTTATAATTCTCTTCAAACTATCAGTTTGGTTTGGCCAACTAGATTGGTTTTTCTTGCAATGGGAGAAGTGCTTTGCTTTGGTTTCAATCTTGCGGTGCTTAATCCCAGTGATAGTAGGGGACATGACATGTATTGTATTGTTGCCATCGAGGATAACAATATGTTTTTTTATCATATTGCTTGAGTTAATTCTGCTACATCATGTCATCTTGCTTAATGCATTACTCTGTTCTTATGAACTTAATACTCTAGATGCAGAATCGTTTCGGTGGATGTGTGGAGTAATAGTAGTAGTTGCAGGCAGGAGTCGGTCTACTCTATATGGACGTGATGCCTATATTCATGATCATTGCCTTAGATATCGTCATAATTATTCGCTCTTCTATCAATTGCTTGATAGTAATTTGTTCACCCACCGTAATATTTTCTATCATGAGAGAAGCCTCTAGTGAAACCTATGGCCCCTGGGTTTATTTTACATCTCATAAGTTTTAGATCTACTATTTTGCAATCTTTTACTTTTCAATCTATAAACCAAAAATCCAAAAATATTTACTTTACTAGTTCATCTGTCTCTATCGGATCTCACTTTTGCAAATAACCGTGAAGGGATTGACAACCCCTTTATAGTGTTGGGTGCAAGTTGTTTGATTGTTTGTGCAAGTATTTGACGATTTGTGCGTAATCTCATACTGGATTGATACAATGGTTCTCAAACTGAGGGAAATACTTACTCTACTTTTCTGCATCACCCTTTCCTCTTCAAGGGAAAAACCAACGCATGCTCAGGAGGTAGCAATAGCCACTTATGTAATTATTTTGTAGACAGAGCAAATCACACAGCTTATTAGCAGCAATCGTCTGTTTTGTTATTTGTCTTCGCAAACATTTCTTATTGCGGACCTGTTTGCCGTGTATCACACACATCTTGTTCAGTTGAACCGTTTCTATTGTGTTGCCTAATCACACATAGTTTATCCTAGTGAAATGTATGCCATATATCACACACACCCTCATCTAGCTTCCCGTTTCTGTTGTTATGCATCATCGCAAACAGTTCTTCTGAATTAATTGTTTGCCACTCATTGCACACGTAACTCCAATATGAACCGTGTTCGATGTCACCGCCATCGCAAATGTTTTGCATCTTTTTTGACAGTTTTATTGCATCATCGTTTGTCATTGATGCATCGCACACAGTTTTGTCGAAGGGTATCTGATTCGGCTGTCGCGTTTGGACCATCCTGCAGCAATGACATAGTTCTCGAACCTGTAGGGTTCGCACGCTTAACGTTCAATGATGATTTGTTATTATATGAATTATGTGATTTGGTTAACGAATGTTGTTCGGAGTCCCGGATGAGATCACAAACATGACGAGGAGTCTCGGAATGGGCGAGAGGTAAAGATTGATATATAGGATGATGGTATTTGGACACCGGTAGTGTTCCAAGGGGTGCCGGGTACATATCGGAGTACCGGGGGGGGGGGG
>LR738712.1:95066146-95082311 GCA_902687465.1 Secale cereale
GAATAGGCGATTTTCATGAATTCTTCACTGAGGAATTTGCTGTTGAGGAAATTCCATAGAGAAGAACTACTTGCAGCGGAATAAGTACTCAGAAGTAAAATCAATAGAATACAAGCATGGTCATCACAAAGAAATGAAGATGAACACAGAGTACAGAAAGCGTAATCACAGGATAACACAGAATGAAGACAAACAGACTGAAGAAATTGAACTGAGGAAATAGAGAAAGTCTTCAGTCAAAGTCTTCAAATAGATATGAACAAGCACACAACACAGATATGAGGAAATGAAAGAGTTGAGGAAATAGAACCAGTAAGGTTGGTGAAGACAATGATTTGTTAGACCAGTTCCAACTGCTGTCTCAGTTGTACATCTGGTTAGGGCAGCTAGGTATTTAAACCTGATGACACACAGTCCCGGACACCCAGTCAAGGACACATAGTCCAAGACACCAAGTCCTCACCGTATTCCCCTAGAGCTAAGGTCACAAAGACCTCACCCAATCACTCGTGGTAAGTCTTCAGGTGACTTCCGAACCTTCACAAACTTGGTCACTCGGCGATCCACAATTCCTCTTGGATGATCTAGACCACGACGCCTAACCGTCTGGAAGAAGCACAGTCTTCAAAGGTAACAAGCGTCGGATCCACGCATGATCAATCTCTTCAGTGATGCTCAATCACTTTTGGGTTTGAAGGTTTTGGGTTTAGTTTCGGGTTTTTCCTCACTTGATGATTTTCGCTCAAAGTCCTCGGAGGATGGGTTGCTCTTATGACAAGTGTCAGTTTCTCATGGAGTAGCCAACCAGCTAGTGGTTGTAGGGGCCGGCTATTTATAGCCTAGGGAGCATCCCGACATGATAAGACATAAATGCCCTTTAATGATATGACCGTTAGGTAGGTAGATATTTTGGGACAACTGACGCTTAGCACAGCAACGGTCGGAAATTTAAGTATCAAATTCCTCAGGGCTATCATGTTCCTCACTGTGTAGGTAATCTGCACTGGCGAATTCCTAACTACTCAGTCAGAACAAATTCCTCAGAGACTAGAAGAACTTCGTCTCTATCATTGAAGAATATGACTGAACTGTATGAGATTTCCAATGGCTTCACTCGAAGGGATTGGTAGGTGTAGGCTTTTGAGTTGAGCATCACATGGAAATTCTTCCTTAGTATTTCCTCGACCCCCTTTAACAGTACGGTGTTTCCTATGACTCAAGAAAGAGAAAATGAAACTATAAAAACAAAAGTCTTCATGCTTCATGATGCTCAAATGAATACGAAGTCTTCAGGGTCACACCAATTTCTTCACTTTCAAAGTCTTCAGAAAGTCTTCAGAAATCCAAAGTCTTCAGTCGAAGAACTTCATTTTTAGGGGTCGACTTTCCCTGTAATTATCAACCTCCTCATAGACTCATAGACATGTGTACACTCATAAACACATTAGTCCCTTAACCTATTAGTCTTCAATACACCAAAAACACTAAGGGGAATCATAGGTTCTATAAAGTATGCCATGGATAGCGGTCAAAATTATCCTTAGAGGAATAAGGAAATGTTTCTCGATTATGGAGGCGATAAAGAGTTTGTCGTAAAGGGATACACCGATGCAAGCTTTGACATGAATCCAGATGACTCTGAGTATCTATCTGGATGCGTATTGAATGTAGGAGCAATTAGCTAGAGTGGCTCTATGCATAGCATTATAGACATAGAAATTTTCAAAGTACACACGGTTCCGAATGTTGCAGACTCGTTGACTAAAACCTCTCTCATAATCAAAACATGATCATACCTTAGAGTGTTAATCATATAATGATGTGAACTAGATTATTGACTCTAGTAAACTCTTTGGATGTTAATCACATGGCCATGTGAACTAGATTATTGACTCTAGTGAACACTTTGGGTGTTAATCACATGGCGATGTGAACTAGATTATTGACTCTAGTAAACCTTTTGGGTATTGGTCATATGGCGATGTGAACTATAAAGTGTTAAATCACATGGTGATGTGAACTAGATTATTGACTCTAGTGCAAGTGGAGGACTTAAGAAAATATGCCCTAGAGGAATGGAGGAATGCTTTTTGTGCTATCATGTATGTCATTTGATCATTTGATCGTTCAGTTTATTTGCTTGTTCAGTTTATTTGCTTCTACTTTCATGTATGTCAAATACATATTCCTTTGACTAGATACTGGAGGAATGCCTTGTGTGCTATCAAACATCACAACGTAACTGGGTGATTATAAAGATGCTCTATAGGTATATCCCATGGTGTCTTGTTTGGTTCGCGTCAATCGATATTAGGATTTGTCACTTCAAGTATCAAAGAGGTATGTCTGGGCCCTCTCGGTAATACACATCATAATAAGCCGTGCAAATCTCGGGCAAGTAACATACCGATGGACAAAGGGAATTGTGTATGTTCTCATAACAGTTCGACCGATAAAGATCTTCGTAGAATATGTAGGGGCCAATATGGGCATCCAAGTTCTGCCATTGGTTATTGACCGGAGATGTGTCTCGGTCATGTCTACATAGTTCTCGAACCCGTAGGGTCCGCACGCTTAACGTTCGTTCATGATATAGTGTTATATGAGTTATGTGATTTGGTGAACGAATGTTATTCTGTGTCCCGGATGAGATCACGGACATTATGAGGAGTCTCGAAATGGTCGAGGGGTAGAGATTGATACATAGGACAATGGTATTCGGACACCGGAAATGTTCCGGAGGGTATTAGGTACTTATCGGGTCACCGGAAGGTGTTTCGGGTACCCCCGGCAATCCTATGGGCCATATGGGCCTTGTGAAGGAACACACCAGCCCATAAGGGGCTGGTGCACCCTATAGGGCCATTGGAGGAGGATAAGGAAAGGGGGGAAGGGGAAGGAAAGTGTGGATTAGGATTCCCACTTCCTTCCCTCACCCCCTCTTTCATTCCCCTTCATGCATACATGGAAAGGGGGCGCAGGGCAAGGCAGGCCCCCTAGGGGGTGACGGCCAACCCTAGGGTGCGCCTGGCTACCTCCCATCCCCTCCCACCTATTGATGAACGTAGTATTTCAAAAAAATTCCTGTGATCACGCAAGATCTATCTACTAGAAGCATAGCAATGAGTGGGGAGAGTGTGTCTACGTACCCTCGTAGACCGAAAGCGGAAGCGTCTAGTGACGTGGTTGATGTAGTCGAACGTCTTCGCGATCCAACCGATCCTAGCACCAAACGTATCGCACCTCCGCGTTCAGCACACGTTCAGCATGATGACGTCCCACGAGCTCTTGATCTAGTTGAGCTTCACGGGAGAGTTTCGTCAGCACGACGGCGTGGTGACGGTGATGATGAAGCTACCGAGGCAAGGCTTCACATAAGCATTGCAACGATATGACCGAGGTGTGTAACTGTGGCGAGGGGCACCGCGCACAGCTAGAATCAACTTGTGTGTCTATGTGGTGCCCCCTCACCACGTATATAAAGGAGTGGAGGAGGGGAGGGCCGGCCCTCTACTATGGCGCGCCCTAGGCGAGTCCTATTCCCACCCGGAGTAGGATTACCCCCTTCCATGTAGTAGGAGTAGGAGAGGGGGAAGGGGAGGAGAGGGGGGAGGAAAGAGGGGGGGCCGGCCCCCTCCCAATTTGGATAGGGCTAGGGAGGTGCGCCCTCAACCTTTTCCCTTCCTCTCCTCTATTCCTCTAAGGCCCAATAAGGCCCATATACTCCCCGGGGGGTTCCGGTAGCCCCCCGGTACTCCGGTAAATGCCCGAACTCATCCGGAACCATTCTGACGTCCATATATAGGCTTTCAATATATCGATCATTATGTCTCTGACGTTCCGACACTCCTCGTCATGCCCGTGATCACATCCGGGGCTCCGAACTACCTTCAGTACATCAAAACACATAAACTCATAATACCGATCGTCATCAAACGCACGACACCTTGATCTAGTTGAGCTTCACGGGAGAGTTTCGACAGCACGACGGCATGGTGACAGTGATGATGAAGCTACCGGCGCAGGGCTTCGCCTAAGCACTACAACAATATGACCGAGGTGTGTAACTGTGGGGAGGGTACCACACACGGCTAGAATCAACTTGTGTGTCTATGGGGTGCCCCCTCCCCATGTATATAAAGGAGTGGAGGAGGGGAGGGCTGGCCCTCTACTATGGCGCGCCCTAGGGGAGTCCTACTCACACCGGGAGTAGGATTCCCCCCTTCCATGTAGTAGGAGTAGGAGAGAAGGAAGGGGAGGAGAGGGGGAAGGAAAGAGGGGGGCCGACCCCCTCCCAATTCGGATTGGGCTAGGGGGCGCGCCCTCCACCTTTTCCCTTCCTCTCCTCTATTCCACTAAGGCCCAATAAGGCCCATATACTCCCCGGGGGGTTCCAGTAGCCCCCCGGTACTCCGGTAAATGCCCGAACTCATCCGGAACTATTCTGGCATCCATATATAGGCTTCCAATATATCGATCATTATGTCTCGGACATTCCGAGACTCCTCGTCATGCCCGTGTTCACATCTGGCGCTCCAAACTACCTTCGGACATCAAAACACATAAACTCATAATACCGATCTTCATCAAACATTAAGCGTGCGGACCCTACGGGTTCCAGAACTATGTACACATGACCGAGACTCATCTCCGGTCAATAAACAATAGCGGAACCTGGATGCTCATATTGGTTCCTACATATTCTACGAAGATCTTTATCGGTCAAACCACATAACAACATACATTGTTCTCTTTGTCATCGGTATGTTACTTGCCCGAGATTCGATCGTCGGTATCACCATACCTAGTTAATCTCGTTACCGGCAAGTCTCTTTACTCGTTCCGTAATACATCATCTCGTGACTAACTCATTAGTCATTGGCTTGCAAGGCTTATTATGATGTGTATTACCGAGAGGGCCGAGAGATACCTCTTTGACACTCGGAGTGACAAATCCTATTCTTGATCTATGCCAACACCACAAACTCCTTTGGAGACACCTGTAGGGCATATTTGTAATCACCCAGTTACATTGTGATGTTTGATAGCACACAAGGTGTTCCTCCGGTATTCGGGAGTTGCATACTCCCATAGTCATAGGAACATGTATAAGTCATGAAGAAAGCAATAGCAGTAAAACTAAACGATCAAGTTGCTAAGCTAATGGATGGGTCTTGTCCATCACATCATTCTCTAATGAAGTGATTTCATTCATCAAATGACAACACATGTCTATGGTTAGGAAACATAATCATCTTTGATCAACGAGGTAGTGAAGTAGAGGCATACTAGGGACATTCTGTTTTATCTATGTATTCACACATGTACTAAGTTTCCAGTTAATACAATTATAGCAAGAATAATAAACATTTATCATGATATAAGGAAATAAATAATAACTTTATTATTGCCTCTAGGGTATATTTCCTTCAGTCTCCCACTTGCACTAGAGTCGATAATCTAGTTCACATCACCTTGTGATTTAACACTTTATAGTTCACATCGCCATGTGAACAATACCCAAAAGGTTTACTAGAGGCAATAATCTAGTTCACATCGCTATGTGATTAACACCCAAAGAGTACTAAGGTGTGATCATGTTTTTCTTGTGAGAGAGGTTTAGTCAATGGGTCTGCCACATTCAAAT
Organism: Secale cereale; assembly: GCA_902687465.1. Classification (NCBI taxonomy): domain Eukaryota; kingdom Viridiplantae; phylum Streptophyta; class Magnoliopsida; order Poales; family Poaceae; genus Secale; species Secale cereale. Next base: position 95,071,794 of record LR738712.1, read on the forward strand.
CCGTGTGTATTTTGCAAAGTTCTATTTCTACAATGCTCTGCATGGAGCTACTCTAGCTAAATGCTCCCACTTTCAATATGTATCCAGATCGAGACTCAGAGTAATCCAGATCGGTGTCAAAGCTTGCATCGATGTAACTCTTTATGATGAACTCTTTATCACCTCCATAACCGAGAAATATTTCCTTTGTCCTCTGAAAGTGCGTTATATCGACTAGAGGGGGGGGTGAATAGGCGATTTTTATGAATTCTTCACTGAGGAATTTGCTGTTGAGGAAATTCCATAGAGAAGAACTACTTGCAGCGGAATAAGTACTCAGAAGTAAAATCAATAGAATACAATCATGGTCATCACAAAGAAATGAAGATGAACACAGAGTACAGAAAGCGTAATCACAGGATAACACAGAATGAAGACAAACAGACTGAAGAAATTGAACTGAGGAAATAGAGAAAGTCTTCAGTCAAAGTCTTCAAACAGATATGAACAAGCACACAACACAGATATGAGGAAATGAAAGAGTTGAGGAATTAGAACCAGTAAGGTTGGTGAAGACAATGATTTGTTAGACCAGTTCCAACTGCTGTCTCAGTTGTACATCTGGTTAGGGCGGCTAGGTATTTAAACCTGATGACACACAGTCCCGGACACCCAGTCAAGGACACATAGTCCAAGACACCAAGTCCTCACCGTATTCCCCTAGAGCTAAGGTCACACAGACCTCACCCAATCACTCGTGGTAAGTCTTCAGGTGACTTCCGAACCTTCACAAACTTGGTCACTCAGCGATCCACAATTCCTCTTGGATGATCTAGACCACGACGCCTAACCGTCTAGAAGAAGCACAGTCGGCAAAGGTAACAAGCGTCGGATCCACGCATGATCAATCTCTTTAGTGATGCTCAATCACTTTTGGGTTTGAAGGTTTTGGGTTTAGTTTCGGGTTTTTCCTCACTTGATGATTTTCGCTCAAAGTCCTCGGAGGATGGGTTGCTCTTATGACAAGTGTCAGTTTCTCGCGGAGTAGCCAACCAGCTAGTGGTTGTAGGGGCCGGCTATTTATAGCCTAGGGAGCATCCCGACATGATAAGACATAAATGCCCTTTAATGATATGACCGTTAGGTAGGTAGATATTTTGGGACAACTGACGCTTAGCACAGCAACGGTCGGAAATTTGAGTATCAAATTCCTCAGGGCTATCATGTTCCTCACTGTGTAGGTAATCCGCACTAGCGAATTCCTATCTCCTCAGTCAGAACAAATTCCTCAGAGACTAGAAGAACTTCGTCTCTGTCATTGAAGAATATGACTAAACTGTATGAGATTTCCAATGGCTTCACTCGAAGGGATTGGTAGGTGTAGGCTTTTGAGTTTAGCATCACATGGAAATTCTTCCTTAGTATTTCCTCGACCCCCTTTAACAGTACGGTGTTTCCTATGACTCAAGAAAGAGAAAATGAAACTATAAAAACAAAAGTCTTCATGCTTCATGATCCTCAAATGAATACTAAGTCATCAGGGTCACACCAATTTCTTCACTTTCAAAGTCTTCAGAAATCCAAAGTCTTCAGTCGAAGAACTTCATTTTTAGGGGTCGACTTTCCCTGTAATTATCAACCTCCTCATAGACTCATAGACATGTGTACACTCATAAACACATTAGTCCCTTAACCTATTAGTCTTCAATACACCAATAAGTCTGGTATACAACATGACATACTTTATAGAACCTATGACTGAGGCGTAGTATTTCAAAAAAATTCCTACGATCACGCAAGATCTATCTACTAGAAGCATAGCAACGAGTAGGGAGAGTGTGTCTACGTACCCTCCTAGACCGTAATCGGAACCGTCTGGTGACGCGGTTGATGTAGTCGAACGTCTTCGCGATCCAACAGATCCTAGCACCAAACGCACGACACCTTCGTGTTCAGCACACGTTCAGCTTGATGACGTCCCACAAGCTCTTGATCTAGTTGAGCTTCACAGGAGAGTTTCGACAGCACGATGGCATGGTGATAGTGATGATGAAGCTACCGGCGCAGGGCTTCGCCTAAGCACTGCAACGATATGACCGAGGTGTGTAACTGTGGGGAGGGTACCACACACGGCTAGAATCAACTTGTGTGTCTATGGGGTGCCCCCTCCCCATGTATATAAAGGAGTGGAAGAGGGGAGGGCCGGCCCTCTACTATGGCGCACACTAGGGGAGTCCTACTCACACCGGGAGTAGGATTCCCCCCTTCCATGTAGTAGGACTAGGAGAGAAGGAAGGGGAGGAGAGGGGGAAGGAAAGAGGGGGGCCGACCCCCTCCCAATTTGGATTGGGCTAGGGGGCGCGCCCTCCACCTTTTCCCTTCCTCTCCTCTATTCCACTAAGGCCCAATAAGGCCCATATACTCTCCAGGGGGTTCCGGTTGCCCCCCGGTACTCCGATAAATGCCCGAACTCATCCGGAACCATTATGGCGTCCATATATAGGCTTCCAATATATTGACCATTATGTCTCGGACATTCCGAGACTCCTCGTCATGCCCGTGTTCACATCTGGGGCTCCAAACTACCTTCGGACATCGAAACACATAAACTCATAATACCGATCTTCATCAAACGTTAAGCGTGCGGACCCTATGGGTTCGAGAACTATGTAGACATGACCGAGACTCATCTCCGGTCAATAACCAATAGCGGAACCTGGATGCTCATATTGGTTCCTACATATTCTACGAAGATCTTTATTGGTCAAACCAGGGAACAACATACGTTGTTCCCTTTGTCATCGGTATGTTACTTGCCCGAGATTCGATCGTCGGTATCACCATACCTAGTTAATATTGTTACTGGTTAGTCTTTTTACTCGTTCTGTAATACATCATCTTGTGACTAACTCATTAGTCATTTGCTTGCAAGGCTTATTATGATGTGTATTACCGAGAGGGCCCAGAGATACCTCTCCGACACTCGGAATGACAAATCCTATTCTTGATCTATGCCAAGACTACAAACACCTTCGGAGACACCTGTAGAGCATCTTTATAATCACCCAGTTATATTGTGACGTTTGATAGCACACAAGGTGTTCCTCCGGTATTCGGGAGTTGCATAATCTCATAGTCATAGGAACATGTATAAGTCATGAAGAAAGCAATAGCAGTAAAACTAAACGTTCAAGTTGCTAAGCTGACGTATGGGTCTTGTCCATCACATCATTCTCTAATGATGTGATCCCGTTCATCAAATGACAACACATGTGTATGGTTAGGAAGCATAACCATCTTTGATCAACGAGCTAGTCAAGTAGAGGCATACTAGGGACACTCTGTTTTGTCTATGTATTCACACATGTACTAAGTTTCCGGTTAATACAATTCTAGCATGAATAATAAACATTTATCATGATATAAGGAAATAAATAATAACTTTGTTTCCTCTAGGGCATATTTCCTTCACCACCTATATATATGTGGGGAGGAGGCGCCTCACAAGGAGACAGAACATTGTCTTAGCCGTGTGCGACGCCCCCTTCCACTGTTTACACCATGGTCATATTTTTGTAGTGCTTAGGAGAAGCCCTGCGGAGATCACTTCACCATCACCGTCACCACGCCATCGTTTTGACAGAACTCATCCATTACCACAACGTCTTGCTGGATCAAGAAGGCGAGGGACATCACCGAGCTGAACTTGTGGAGACGCGGAGGTGCCGTGCGTTCGGTACTTGATCGGTTGAAGTGCGAAGAAGTTCGACTACATTAACTACGTTGTGAAACGCTTTCGCTTACGGTCTATGAGGGTTCATAGAAACACCCCCCTCGTTGCTATGCATCTCCATGGATAGATTATTGCGTGTGCATATAATTTTTTGTTTTCCATGCAATGTTTCCTAACACTTCTCTCACTAGGTGATGACACTGCAAGATTGAACCCATCACAAAGCACCTCTCCCGTTGCAAGAAGAACCAATCTAGTTGGCCAAACCAAATTGATAGATCGAAGAGAAATACAAAGCTATCTTAATCATGCATAAAAGAGTTCAGAGAAGACTCAAATATTCATAGATGATCTGATCATAAATCCACAATTCATGGGATCTCAACAAACACACCGCGGAAGAAGATTACACTGAATAGATCTCCAAGAATATCGAGGAGAACATTGTATTGAAGATCAAAGAGAGAGAACAAGCCATCTAGCTACTAGCTATGGTCTCTTAGGTCTGTGGTAAACTACTCACACGGCATTAGAGGGGCAGGAAGGTTGATGTAGATGCCCTCCGTGATCAAACCCCCCTCCGACGGAGTACCGGAAAAGGCCCCAAGATGGGATCTCACGGGAACAAAGACCTGCAGCGGTGGAAAAGTATTTTTGGTGACTCCTCTAGGTTTTCTGGAATATTTAGGAATTTATAGGACAAAGAGTCGATGCAGGGGACTCCCGAGGTGGACAAAAGCCTAGAGGCGCGCCCCTACGGCTTGTCGCTTCCCTGTGGATCCATTGGCCCCCACTCCAAGTCTCGTAGGTGTCTTCTGGTCCAAGAAAGATCATCGTAAAGTTTTATTCCATTTTGGACTCCGTTTGATATTCCTTTTTTGCGACAGCCAAAAACCAGGAAAAAAATAGAAACTGACACTAGGCACTGGGTTAATAAGTTAGTCCCAAAAATAATATATAATAGCATATTAATGCTTATAAAACATCCAAAGTTGATAATATAATAGCATGGAACAATCAAAAATTATAGATGCGTTGGAGACGTATCATGTTGCAACGTAATGTCCCCCAATTTTTTAACCTCATTCTCGATGAGATACAAACTTTGGAGATCGGTCAGGCCTACATGTTTTCAAATCTTTATGTGTAGCATGTATTTGAGGGTCGGTGTGCGGATGCTAGCTAGAAGCCTTATTTGTTGGACTCGTGGCACTTCTTCTAAATTACTCTATGCCTTTTATAGAAAATGCTCTACAAAAAAGTATGCTATAGTTTTTTTGGAAAGAAACTCGAGCTTTATTGATTAGAAATAACCATTATTACATCATTTATGAGAATTGGTACAATTATTATTTGACTCCTCGTATCATTCAGAAATGAACGAAAATCTAGCCAATTTGGCAAGTTCATGAGCAACTTTATTTGCTTCTCTATTAGAGTGCTCAAATCTAGAAACAGGAAATCACAAGCTAAATGAAAATTGTCATTAAAAATTGCCGCCGCTGCCACCGATGATTGTCCTCCTTACTTCATGATGTCGATCACCTCTATACTATCTGAATTAATAATAATATGTTGCATTCTGTCTTTTGCACTAGCTATAGACCGGATTTTAGGGCCAAAGCTTGAACCATTAGTACATCCGCTGCCGTGCCTTGTTGTCTGTTAAAACTGCCTCCATCATACCCACTGGTATGCGTCGGTGCTATACAAACGGTTTTTAACCCCTTTCCGCGACGACATTTGGAACCGTCGCCTAGTGAGTGACGGTGATAGGGGCTCCTTCCCACACGACCCAGAAACCGTCGAGGATAGGGACCCTATAGTACTCCTACTTGTTTCTGCTCGCATTGCCATCGCAGTCGGTATTCTATGGTGCTACGTTTATGATGCACGACCCACCACAAACAATTCACTATTATAGAACGTGTATGATAAGCATACAGTCGCACACATTCGCTTTTCCCAAACCGTATGCGATAACTAATTAAGAAGATTAGCTAATCGTCGTACGAGTGTCGGACAGGATTACGAAACGTCGGACCATCGTAACATCGTCGTACACGACAACTATCACACAGTCTATTCTGTGGTGCAATGTTTACAATGCATACTTCATCAGAAACAGTTCATGGTTGCGAATCGTGTATGATAAGGCAACTAACACAAACGTTTAGTTTGCCCGCACCGTTTGTGATATTGTCTGACATCGCACACGCTTTGTAAATGGCAACTATGTGGATGATTGCACACGTTTTGTCTCTGTAATCCGTCTTGGATTATGGTGTATATCGCAAACATTTGTGTCTTACCAACCGTGTGTGCCGTAATAACCTGGAGAGCATAATTTCATCGTAATTTAATTGCTGCTATTTCAAATTATACCGGATTTGAATTTGAATTTGAATGTATGCTACAAATTTATTCATATCTATCAGTTTCAAACAACCAATGCATTATTTGATTCATAGGTACATATGTTCAAGTATTATATAAGAACCAAATAAAGAATGATGAACCGCATGTGTATACTTGTACTATTAAAGACGGTAAAGAAAGTGGCAAAATACATTCTGGTTGCTGAACAAGGTGAAGCGGAATGCCCATATTGTGCCCTCCTCCATGCAGAAGGCATGCACGACTCTAGTCCAACCCATTGTGATGGCCGACCGCCCATCCTTCACGGTCTTCATGAAAACATCTAGATAATCATCGTGTTCTGGTAGAAATACTTTAACCTTTGCATGCCCACCAATCATGTAGTTTGAGAGGTAATCTTGAGTAAACTGCTTTGGGAACCACTACAAAGGAAAAAGATTCAGACATTGTCATCTAACACAACTCATTATCTCTACTCTTATAAAAAACAGAGTTGCTGATGATGGTGTGCCTGCCATCCTGCAATATAGGTCGTCTGATCTATATCTAACGGTTAGGAAGGAAACTACGACAATTTTGCAAAAAGATACCCGCACTCCTACCCACATTTGTAGATAAGTCCTTCTCTCATTCATCCTTATCTCCCACAATATAAACTACTCATTTAAATGCATCTTGATGTTTTGTGCAACGCATGGGCATCTTGCTAGTGGGCAGTAAAAAGAAGGCTGCAGAGTTCTTACTTACCATCCTGCAGTTCACTGTTGTGTTGGATAAAGTGTAAACAAATATTTTAATTGCCATCTTTGGACCCATTTTCTTAACAATCTTTATCAGCTTCCTCACTTGATGTTGGTTCATCGATATCTCATTGCCCCATAGCGTAAAGGGTCGAAGCGCGGATGTTTACCAATGACATATGTACCTAAAAGCACCAAGCTAATATCAGAAGCTAAATAGAAATTGCACAATGATGTAGTACAACACTCTTTTATAATACTCCCTCTGTTCCTAAATACTTGTCTTGCTAGCGATTTCAACAAGTGACTACATATGAAGCAAAATGAGTGAATCTACACTCTAACATATGTCTATATACATCCGTATGTGGTAGTCCATTTGAAATCTCTAAAAAGACAAATATTTAAGAATGGAGGGAGTATCTTATAACATCCAATATACTCACATATTGGATGAATTAACATCTTATATTATGGGCCAAAAGGAGTTTAGTGCATACTTACAAATTACTGGTTGATTGACTGCTGTTGTATCCATGGGTTAGAGTTAGTTTGAGATATACTTTCGGGCTAAAATTGCCCTAAAGTATATCTAAACATGAGGGCTAGTTTGAGCTAGTTGCATCTATAACCCACCGAAAAAACTATCTAACCCAAGAGGTGCTAATTGGATCTAGTTCTCATAGTGCATTTATTGTCAATCTAACCCTGCCATCCAAACAACTCTTTGGATGGAGTTAGTTCAGGGTTAGTCATCAGCTAGAAACTAACTCTAACCTCTAGCTAAGTTGAGTATCCAAATAGGGTTGTGTTGTTGTTGTTGTTGTTGTTGTTGTTGTTGTTTCTACTGCTGCTGCTCTTCTACGTATATCTAGACATCATTAGAACATTAATGTAACACTCTTCCTTGTTGCTATGTAGCCTAGGATTGCATATTTAGACATTAAGTACAGTGCTTGTTGCTATGTAGCCTCTGATATATTACATATGGCCCTAGTTAACCTAACGATAAATGTGTTGCAGATATATTCAGTTAAAAGTCTAATTCACCGATTAGTCCCTTATTAGCCCCATGCCTATATGGTACCAGCTACAGATATCCTGAACAGTGTGAGCAGATATAAGCCATGGGATGAAACTAACCTCTATGGAAAACAACAGTTGTTCCCAAAATTGTCCTGTGTAGGTACATCAAGAAGCATGTTAAGCACAACAGGCTAAATATCAACCAAAATTATCCATGGAAGAAAAAGTAATCTCCAAAAGATAGCTTCAGTGTGCAGGTTTAAGCACACTAGCAAAGCAAAACAAGTGGAAAGGTGTGTTAACTGCAACATACCTAACATTTAGCAACAAGCAAACATAGTCATTCAAACTGGTATTGTGCCGGTCTAAGTAAATTGGTTATTGTTAAATAAAAATGGAAAGGCGTGTTAACTACAAGATGCAGCAACCAAATGTAGTCATTCATAGTGGTATTGTTGAAACTGGTACTGATGAAATTGAACTGCACAGTTCATACTTGCACATATAGAACATCACGTTGTGAATAACTGGAATAAACAAGGCATACTACGAACAACCAAAGATAGCATTTGAAACTAGACATATGCTAACAAACAACCAAACAATAAAAAAACTTTAAAAGAGGAATATGCTAGCTATAACAGGCTTAATAACAAGCAAATATATGCATTCCTATCGATATATTTAAAACTGGATTGATGAAATGTACTGCACAGTAAATAATTGAACATATAGAGCATCACATTGTGAATAACTGAAATAAACAAGGCATACTGCAAACAACCAGATATAGCAATTAAAACTGGACATATTCTCACTACACTACAAAAGGGACTCAACAAAACAAATCATGGGTTTCCCCCTGTGAAGAGGCACGACAAAACAAATCATCAGTTTCCTCACTTGTCACAGATGGGCTCGTTCCCATGAGAAGAGCATGTTCCCTGGATGCGCTCCATGTTGTCGCAGATGGGCTCCTTCCCCTTGGAAGAGCACGGCTGTAGGGTGCCCTCCCTGATGTCGTGGACGGGCGCTTTCCCCCTGGAAGAGCAAATGTGCTCTTTCCCCTTGGATAAGCGGGAGAGGGTGCCCTCCTCGTGGTTGCCGTCGATGAGGTCTGACTTGGAAGCTGTGGATCCCAAGCCAGTGTCGCAGAACGTGTCCTATAGAAATGACAAAAGGGGCTCGATGGCGATGTAGGATGGCAAATTATTGACAGCGAGCCAAAGGAGATCAGCGGCGGGGCCATGGATGAGATCGATGGGGGTTGAACCTGAGGGGTTGGGGGTGGGCTACTTAACCTGTGACATAGCCCGCCTCAGGCCGTCGTTGTTGATGAGCTCGATGTCGTAGCCGCCGGCCGAGACATGCCCGCATACTCTAGCCCACTGCTTGAGTGCCTGCCGCCAGTAATGGTCGTCAGCTTCCTTGGCGATGTCGGGCGAAGAGACCGTGATACACCTCTTTTGGGCCAGTCACTCCTCGAGCTCCACGGGAAGCATAGCCGGGCTTAGGCTGCGACGATCTGGAGTGGGGGATGGGGATCTGTGGGAAAGGGGGCGTTTGGCAGGAGTCACCTAAGAAACTCAGGGCGGCCTGGGTATGGAGATCGATGGGTAAGCTGCATGCGCAAACCAGCAGATGTTGACAATGGAGACGTTGTGGCGGCGGCGGGGACCTTGCTAGGGTTTCAAGTGAGGGAGAGGGTGTGTGTGTGCACACGCATGCCCGAGGAGGTTTTGGTGTGTGTGTGTGTGTGTGTCAGGACCGGTCCTTCAGTAAAATAATTACCGGAAGGCCGACCTTTTTATTAAACCAACAAGGAATATTATTACCTGCTGGTAGACAAAATGATACAAAATTCCAGTACACTGAATAATATACAAGGTTGAGCAGGGGGTTGCTCAACAATTTTATCACAAGCGCGCCAATATAATACATAGAGGAGGATATGACACAAGGCAGGGTGGCATACTAATAACTCGTAATAAAAGGTGGTGGAATATGTCACAGTGAAATGGGGTAATGTGACTCCAAAATATTACAGCTCATCGAGTATCGGAGTGAGACCCGATGAATTTATTTGGTGGTAGGCGGAAGCGGTTATATAACAGTGATCAACTCCAGGATCGCAAGGGACTGACTGGGACTCCACTAAGCATCAGACTCTCCATCGAACTCTTCATCCATGAGGTCGCCTTCGTCCACATCTGGCCAAATCAACAAGCCAGGTGAGTACTTTGAATGTACTCGCAAGACAGTTAGGACTTAAGATATAACAAATGCCAACATGAATGCATATGAGTATTCCAGCAAAATTGCGACCGGAATAAAATATTAATATGCGGTAAGCAAGATAGAAGTCGGGCGGTAATCCTCCCGAAATCCATAAGATAAAAGGAGAAGACCAAATGAGTGTCTGGGTGACGCCTCGTGAAATAATAAATGATAGCAGGCCACAGTCGGGCGTCTGAGCGACACCGCATAAAGGGCTTATAGCAAAATAAATAACCAGAATGCCTCAGTCGGATGTCTGAGCGACATCACATAAAGGGCTGATAAATAAAAAGAATGCCACAGTCGGACGTCTGGGCGACATCACATAAAGGGCTTATAAATAAAAAGAATGCCACAGTCGGACGTCTGAGTGAGATCACATAA
>LR738712.1:95092382-95135494 GCA_902687465.1 Secale cereale
ACAGTCGGACGTCTGAGCGACATCACATAAAGGGCTTATAAATAAAAAGAATGCCACAGTCGGACGTCTGAGCGACATCACATAAAGGGCTTATAAATAAAAAGAATGCCATAGTCGGACGTCTGGGCGACATCACATAAAGGGCTTATAAATAAAAAGAATGCCACAGTCGGACGTCTGAGCGACATCACATAAAGGGCTTATAAATAACAATAGTATAATGATGAAATACTTCTGAAAGTAAATCAATACGGAGATAGTTGGTGAGTTCATCTACCAAATGAACTTGACGAAAACACTATTCTGTTTACCAACAAGAATATACCAGAGACGGTCACCGGGTTGACATGAAGATTGACCCTGGGCCATAAACATGGCTATTGAAGGAATTTAACTCTGCAGAGCTTGTACCATGAGTTCATAGCCGACGGATTTTACTAGTCATGGGGACTAGTTCCGTCTACGGTGTTTTAGTAGAAACCCATCTAACCAGTACACACCCATTTAACATCCTGTCGTCCGGAATCACCCGCGATGACATTCACGAAAAACTTTAAGACGGGGTGGCTACAACCTCGAATAGCACGGGATCAAAATTATATATGCGCACTCTAAGGGGTGCCCCCCTCTCGGTCCCAACCGGAAACACCCATGCCCCCTGACCGGATGACGGGCTTTAATCCAGGGCCATGGAACCCTCATCCCGGCCCCTCTACTTGGTGTGTACTCGGGAAGTGGTTTACCACTGACTAGACCGTAATCCCAACGGACGGCCTATGATAGTACCGAAAAAGGAGACAAACGGAATCATGACATGCTCTCCGTTGATACTGAGTTAACCAACTACTGGCATGCTCCAACAATACTAGCATTCCACCCATCATATCACCATATGATCGAGGTGGTTCAAACATTATCCTTCGGGACTCACCCGAAGCTTACTAGCATGAAATATAACCATACACTTATGTCCATATGGTCATGCTTATTAAACGAACTACTCGAGCAAACATGCAACACACTCATCATATCAAAAGTTCAAACATGCTTGCCTAGTTCTGAGAAGTCGGAGCCTAACTCGGTGTGGTTCGCGTCTCCGTCACGGCCTCCGGTATCTATGTATTCAAACAAATAAATACTAACATAAATACCGCGCGTGCAAATAAAGTTGCTCCAAAAATTTCCACATAAATATGACAAAAAACTAGGCAGAAAACTAAAGAGGACAAAAAAAGAATCAACTCAAAATCATTTTTAGATTAAAAGATATTAGAGTTTCTGTCCAGGGACTCATTTGTAACGAAACATAAAAGTTCCAGGGGCTAGAATAGAAAACGGCAAAGCGAATCGGTACGCAGTACGTCAACCGCAGAGGGGAAACGTATTTTGCCCGAATGCGCTTACCAAAAAAGGTTCGGAGGCGAGAGGTGTGAGGCCGACAAGGGGCCCCACGCGTCAGGTTTAAAAACTGGAAACAGAGCCGCGCCGGCACCGGTGCTGCGGTGATCGCCGGCGTCGATCCACGGCGAGTTAGGGGAGGGGAGTGATACGTATGGCTTGTCGGTGGTCTTCCGCATCGAGCGGTGGTGGAGTTGAGTGTCGACGAGCCCCACGTCGACGGCGACCCTGTCTCCGGCGGACGGCGGCTCGAGTGGTAGTGGGCCTCGTAAGAGAGGGTTCCTGGGATCAAATTAAGGTGGGGGTTAGGTCTAGGTGGGTGCCAGGGTGCTACGCTCGAGTCCACGGCGGCGGAAGCTCTCACCGGAGTGAACTATGCTGGAGCCCGAGGCGGAGGGAGTTGGCCGGAGTTGGGGAAGAAGGGCCCCTCGAAGCTCTTCCAGAGGCTGGGCGTGGTCTATGGAGGTAGTGAAGGTGTGCGGGCTCGAGAACGAGCTCGGGGGTGCCTTATATAGCCGGCCCGAGGTGGTTGCCGTGAATGGATAAGTCCGGCGAGTCGATTACGGTGCTGCAGTGGTCGAACGATGGAGTTATGGGCTTGAGCATCGTCTAGGAGGTGTAGTGGTTCCATTCCCGCACCTAACTTAGCAGGGGAGAGGGAGTTACGGGCTGCCCTCGACGGAACGGCCACGCGGCACGTTGGCGGCAGAAACCGCGCTCTGCGCGTGCCAGGCCACGGCGACGGTGCGGCAGGCATGCGCTGGCGCTGGAGGTGGACACGCGGAGCGCTGGGGTGATTTGGGCGGCGCTAAACGGCATCGAGCTGCGGGGTTGCTTCTGTCAGCCGCCACGAGTGGCGCTGTTGCCGTGGCAGTCGCTGGCGTGGTCGGGCCAGAGTGCCACCGACGCCCAGAAGCGGCCAAGCGAGCGTGCGGCGCACTGGATAAGAAGAAGGTGCAGTGCAGCGTCGATCCAAGGAGGTACTGGCGAGATTTGTCGCTGCGCCTGATGAACTAACGAACTGTCGAACTGTCGACAGTTTCAGTTAACATTTCTGAACTTGACAGTACAGTGTATGCTAAGTGTTTGATGAAATGCTTCTGGTATGTGTGCAATGTTTCTGGGGCTGATTTTTGGTGGAGTGGCCTCTTGATGCATCTAGTGGCTACCTGATTTTTCACAGGATTTTTGGAAGAAGATAAATATGAATTTCACCAAAATTTGCAAACCTGGTCCAAACTTGCAGCAGGTGAAATTTGAAAATTTTGAACTATGGACCAGTGAAACAAGATGGATCTAGATTGTGGGTACAAAACGCTATCTAGGAGAGTTGGTTTGGAATCAAACAACAAGCTAGGCATGGTGGTTCCTTTGTAAATCACCAAGGTCCACTATAAAAGACAGAATTAGTTTTTGGAGTAAAATAAATAGAAGAAAAATCCCAATAAGGTTAAAACTTACTGGAATTGATGAAAGACTTGTCCTAAGGTGTGAAGAGGGTCTTGGAGAGAAATATTTCTGTTGGGGTCAAGGCAAGATGAAGGTTGGAGGGGAGGATAAGTCCAAGATCAAACTTGAGAGTCAAAAATCAAGAAGGGGAGAATTCAAACAACTTCTTTGAAACTCAACTTGGGCTTGAGCCAACCCAAGAGAAGACCTTCAAGGTCAAAAACCAAGCTTGAGAAATCTCCAAAAACCTTGGCCCGAAAGATTTTAGAAGAGGTTCAAGAAAAGATAAAATAACCCTCTTCCAAAGGGCCAAAATTTTGGAAGAAAACCAACTCAAAAATTTGGGGTGTTACAGTGTGTGTGTGTGTGTGTGGAGGGGGGGTGGGGGTGTTTGAGGGAATGACGCAGGTACTGAAAATTTTACTACGCGGGAGTGAAATGCCGGGCTATTGAAAATTTTGATGATAGTGCATCGCACACGGTCCAGATATAACAACCGTGTGTTATGAAACAGAAAAACCCTCGAGGCGGTCAAATATTTTCTAGGGATGCAAGCGGGGTTGGGAACAAGAAACATCGCACATGGTCCGGAGATAACAACCATGTGTTAAGAAACAGAAAAACCCTCAAGGCGGGTAGATACTTTTGAGAGGGGGAGCGTCGTGGAGCCCAATGTACTGTGCGGATGTGTGCGTGACAGGGGCACCGGTGTGGCACACGGTTAGTTTGAGTGAATCGTGTCTATTGCGTCATCCGACTTGTCTAATGCTCATAAATTTGGCGAAAAATGACGCGGGAGAGGGTCAGAACACCAACACACTTGCATGTGGACCAAATTTATGTATGAAAAGGGTGGTTTGATTTTCAAATACCAAATGCAAATTTGATGTGGCACACCTATCTCGCATAGTGCACGATATTGCTTGCCCCCACCCCCCTCGTGTCAGCACGAAGGGAATCCTAAGCTATGAATGCATGCCCCCTCTGTCGGTGTCAAAAACGGCGGATCTAGGGTAGGGGATCCCGAACTATGCGTGTGATGATTGATGGTAATAGGAGGCTGGGGACACGATGTTTACCCAGGTTCAGGCCATCTCGATCGAGGTAAAACCCTACTTCCTGCTATATTAGTATGGATGAATATGTATACAAGAGTTGATCTACCTCGAGATCGTAATGGCTAAACCCTAGGTCTAGCCTATGAAGATATTGTGATTCTTCTCTAGCATCTACGGACTAAACTCTCCAGTTTATATACACACTGGAGAGGCCTAGGTTTTGTACACGCCATCTTGCAGAGGAAGGAATATCTACACCCGAACCTAAACTTGCCATTACAAGAGTACAGGAGTCCTAACCGGATACGAGAGTTGATCTTGTAGTAATCTTCACGGCCCACCAGTCCGGGCCACCAAGAGTTTGTCCGGCCACATGAGGACCCCCTGATCCAGAACTCCCTCAGTAGCCCCTGAACCTGTCTTCGATGACAATGAGTTCGGCTTCTGTATTGTCTTCGGCATTGCAAGGCGGGTTCCTCCTCCCAAATATATCTTCTGCAAACAGATGGATTGTGTTCGACTCTTCAAGATTAGTACAACCCTTAGCCTCGAAGGCAAGGCTCTTAAAGAAAATGAATAATGTGTCTCTACCTACAACTTTTGGGTGAAGCATCGCATCAAACCCACTGACATATCGAACCATTTTATTTGGTCCTACTTTCGCATTTTGAGGTATATCCTCATTGGCACGTCCCATCAGAATAGAGATCATGCCCTCTTATTGTGGGATTCTTATCAGTGTGACGTGAGCACCCACGCCGCGCATTACGCACGACCGCTTTGGGAACCGCGAGTTTTATGGCTGAAGTGGGGGGACGCTCTGTATTCGTAGCATTATAAATGGACACCAATCCCTTTCATCAGCCCCGCGCCTTCCTCAAGCTCGGGCTCTCCAATCTCCCTTGCCCCCGTATTCTCATCTCCCGCGCCCACAACTCCCCGTTCCTCAACCACTACTCCTCTCCCCAGCAGTGGTTGGATCCGGTACCAGAGGCAAGTGGGAGGCTTCCACGGTCACCGAAAAGACCGTGGAGGATCTATGGAGTGCGGGGTATCTCGCCGGCGACATCGCACACCGAGTCCCCCCTAAGGGCCAGGTGATTCCCATTCCTAAGGCGGGCGAGAGGGTAGTGTTTACCTCTCACTTTGTTAGGGGGCAAGGGTTTCCACTCCACCCATTTGTTCGGGGTCTTTCGTTCTTCTATGGGCTAGATTTCCATGATCTAGCCCCGAACTCAATCCTTCACATATCTGCTTTCATAGTGATGTGTAAAGCCTTTCTCTGCATCCCCCACACTTCGGCCTATGGCTTAAGACCTTCAACGTGAAGCCGAAGGTGGTTTACGGGGAACACGCGGAGTGCGGGGGCGCCATG
Source organism: Secale cereale (assembly GCA_902687465.1). Classification (NCBI taxonomy): domain Eukaryota; kingdom Viridiplantae; phylum Streptophyta; class Magnoliopsida; order Poales; family Poaceae; genus Secale; species Secale cereale. The sequence goes on from LR738712.1 coordinate 95,097,663, forward strand.
ATTAGCAAGCTCCCGAACGCAACTTGGCCCAACGGCTCGTTCGTGGAGACGAACAAGGTCTGGCAGCAGGAATGGTTCTACATCACCGAACCCCGCGACACCAAGTGGGCGGCGGAACCTGCTTTCAGATCTGGACCCCCAATGAGGTTGACCTTGTGATGCCCCGAGACCGATGCGCCAGGTGTCAGCCAGTTATTCGTCGCCATTGCCATGTCATCTGCTTGCGTGTTGCATTTTTCCATGTCATCATGTGCATTGCATCCTCATGTTTTTAAAAACTTGCATCCCTCCGAGTCCGCCCGTCCTCTCTGTTGTCCGTTCTGAGCCCAGACACACTTGCACGCGCCTGCACCACCTTCGAAACCTCCTTTTACGAGTGGCCGGAAAATGTTCTCGGAATGGGATGAAACTTGGCGTGTGGTTTTATTATAGCATAGGTAGACCGCCTGTCAAATTTCATCGCATTCGGAGTTCATTTGATAGCCCAACGGTTAACCGCGTTAACCGCCGGAAGCCTTTTCTCTTTTGGCCCAGCACCCCTCCACAACAGCCCACTAGCCCATCCCAACCCCCTCCATGCTCTCGGTCATTGGATCGTGATCGTGTGGGCAAAAACCGCACCTCATTTGGAGACTCCTAGCTCCCTGTACCTATATATTGGCCTCCCCCTCCTCAAATCACGGGTAAAGCCCTAGCCGTCTTCCACCTCGCGCAGCCGGACACGTCCGTCCATGCCGGACATGTCCACCGGCCACATCACCCCGGCCAATCACGAGACGCCAGGTCGCCCCGCCACCGCTCTCCTCCAACACCGCGACGCCACGTGGACGCCGACCTCCTCCCACCGCACCGCTAGCCACCGCGGGCCCGCGGAGCGCATCCCCGACCTGTCCCCGAGCCGCGCCGGGCCCGAGTTGCCCGCGCCCACCGCCATCCTTTGTCCCCGCCGCCCTTCTGCCGCCCCGCCGCCAGCCTTCGTCATCGTCGCCCCGCCGCCGGCCGGAACCCTCCTGCTCCGGCCGCCGCACCGTCCCGTCGGCCACCGCGGCCGTTCCACCTCTGTCGTGCCTCCGCGCCGAGATCCCTTCGCCGCCCATGGAGCTCGCCTTGTCTCCGTCTTGTCGCGCCGCCGCCGGGAACGGATCTGACCGATCCAGATCCATCCGGATCCGACCGGTTGCTGCCCCGCCTCGCTTCAGCTCCGCCTGCCCGCCGGTTGCAAGGGCGGCGTCGCCCTGCCATGGCCTCGCTTGACCTCCTGTCGAGGGAGACGAGGACGACCACAACGCCTGTGAGGCCCAGCCCAGCCGCGGCCCAACTGTTGGCCTGCCAGCTGCCGGCCCATTCTGTCTTCCTCCGGCCCATGAGGCCCGGTGAGCCAGTTCCACCCCTCGCCCTATGCGATGTTTGGCTATCGTGTGCTCGCTTGTTTTTTTCTTCCTTCTTCAGAAAATGGCTAAGTCCTCAGAAAACTATCATATGTGTGCATGTTTGACCTGTGATAACTATTTGTGTGGTGATCAAATTGGAGCATATGATATATCAAAATGTTCGTTGTGATATGCTCTACATGTTAGTTGCATTTGCATGCATGTTACTGTCCATCTTGATGTCTTAATATTCGTTGCAAAACTGCTATGTGATGTTATTGTCAAGACCTTGTTGTCTGCCAACAATATGTTAGCATGTTCGAGAGGTCTGTCTTTGTGTATGTTGGTCCAAATGGAGTGCATGATATGTCAAAATGTTCATTGTGAAGTGCTCTACATGATGGTTGCTGTAGCATTCATATTTGGTGCCATATTTCCATGTTTATCTCTGTTGCAAAAGTGCATGTGGTTGTTAAGTGCTGAAACTTGTTATGAGATGCCGATTTGTCTTTTTCGTATCTTTATGTGTGATTTTCGTATCTTTATGTTTTAGAAGCACAATCATGTCATCTTTTCTGTGGTGCAATCCACTTGGCATGATATGCCTTGTGGTGATTGCAACAAGCTTGCAAAGTGACCTACTCGCTGTTGACTGATTTTCTTACACTTGTTGAAAACTGCCAAGTCCGAAATTGTTATAACCTGATGCCATGTTTGCTTGATGCCCCACTCAAATCCATGAATGTTTTGGGTTGTCCAATGATCATGTCTTGTTGTCCATGTTATGCTCTATCAATCAATGCCCTTTTTTGCATTTATGACCTGTTGTAGCTTGTTTATTTCTTGCTCTCAACTTGCTATAAAATGTTTCTGTCAGCCTGTTATCAACAAGTTCAGTTTTGCCATGTGAATAGCTAGTGTTCTATGCATCCTATGACCATGTTCTTGCAATGAGTAGCTTCATAAACATGTCTTCTTGCTGTTGGTTATATTCACATGCCATGATATGCTTTGAAATGAGTTGCACAAGCTTGCAAACATGCCTACTTGTCGTTATTGCTGCCATGTCTAGTTTATTTTCACCAAGTCTGTGAAACTGTTGTCTTTTGCAATCTTGTCATGATGTTTGGAGCATGTTATAGTGGTGTTTGGTAGTAGCTCAGTGATCATGCTTGTAGTGCTTGACATGTACATTCTTTCCATGCCCTTTGATGCCATGAAATGTTCTTGTATCATGTTGTTTTGATGTCAACTATATGCCTACTTGCTGTTTTGGGCTGATTGTTGTTATATCTTGTTTCATGTGTATGCGATGAACCGTTGCTCCGTTTTGAGCGTCTCCTATATGAAACTTGTGTTTTTTTGCATGTAGATGCATAATATCATGTTATAAACCTATCTGGAGTGTGTTTGCTTGATGTTTGGATGCATTTTGCATCATTGACATGCTTGACTTCTTTTGCTCATATCTTCTAGGCCGTAGCTCCGAATTAAATGAACTCGATATGTAACTTGACTAGAATTTCCAGTAGATCATCATGGTGCATGTTAACTTGCTTTTTAACAACTTTAACTTAAGGTTTGTTCAGATCTGGACCGATTTTGAAAATTGCATATGAGGACTTACCGGAATTGTTATATGTTGTTTCCGGCCTCATTTAAACTTGCCTTGTTGTGTGTTCTTGTTTGCATCCTTCCTTGCCATGTTTTGCATCATATAGACTTGTCTTGCATCATACTTGGTTGGGCATTATGTCATGTTCTTGTGTGGTGTGTTTACCGTGTTGCTTGCTTCTTCTCGTTAGTGCTTGTTTCATTGCGATCGTGAGGATTCGTTCGACTACACTTGGTTCATCTTCGTGGCTTCTTCTTCGTCTTCTTCATGGACTCGTTCTTCTTCCTTGCGGGAGTCTAGGCAAGATGACCATCTCCTTGGATACCTTTACTATCATTGCTATGCTAGTTGTCTCGATGCTATCGCTATATGTCGCGCTACCTATATATTGTTGTCAGCCTCTCTCCTTGTTGCCATGATACCTCTAACCTTTGACACCTTCCCAGCAAACCGCTGTTTGGCTATGTTACCCGCTTGCTCAGCCCCTCTTATAGCGTTGTTAGTTGTAGGTGAAGATGAAGATTGCTCTATGTCAGAACTTGTCTTTGGGAATATCAAAATATTTATTACTATAAATTAACACACCTGTATACTTGGCAATGGGTGGAAGGCTTGGCCTTTTGCTCGGTGTTTTGTTCCCCTCATGCCGCCTTAAGAACCGATAAGCCGACGTTATGTTCCTTGATGTTTTGCGTTCCTAACACGGTTGGGGTTTATGGGCCCCCCTTGATAATTCGCACTGCTTAAAGCTTTTCCAGCAAGGCCTAACATTGGTTTTATTTTGCCTCATAATAAAAATTAATTAATTAATTAAATTGCATAGGGGGTCGCGTCCCCAGGTTCTTAATTTTACATAACAGGGGGGCCAGTGCTGATGGTGTTGGTCCTAAACGGGCAGCCTGCGGGGCCACCACGGGGAAACTCGAGGTCTGGCTCCCGTAGCCTTTCCCATCCGGTCGTGGCTTGAGACGAGATACACGCGGCTACTATCAGGGTGTCGGCACGCCCGGAGGTCTTGCTGGATTAGTTTTACCTTTGTCAAAATATCTTGAGCACGGGATTCCGAGAATACTCGGGTCTTCCCAACATGGAGTTGCGACTCCACATACCATGAGCTTGTGATGGGCTAAGTTGGGACACCCCTGTAGGGTTTTGATCTTTCGAAAGCCGTGCGCGCGGTTATATGGTAGATTAGAATTTTTTAATGTCCGGTTGTAGAAAACTTCACACCTTATTCATAAGAATACACTACCTGTGTGATTAACCGTGTTGGTCTCTTTCCGAAGGGCATCGGGAAGTGAACACGATGGGGTTATGTTTGATCGTGAGTAGCTAGGATCACTTCTTGATCAACTTGGCGATCGTTGGCACATATTCCCATCTCTCTCTGAACTCGTAAGCTAGTTGCTTAGCGTTGCTGCAAACACTTTATTACCCCTTCCACACCTAAGGCTTTGCTAGTTTTGATATCGGGGAACGGGATTGCTGAGTCCTTTGTGGCTCACATATTCAACACACACCAGATGCAGGTACCGCTGAGAACGATGTAGGAGATGGATCAGAACTTCAGTGGGAGTTCGATGAAGAGCGTGGTCATTACTATGTTTCGTATCCCGATGATCAGTAGTGGTTCCTACTAGGGGCGATCCGGCCTTGTGTGTATGGTATCTTTCTCGTTTAGTTTTCGTCCATAGTCGGACCCTGTGTTATTTCGATGATGTATGTTATTGTAATCATTGTTTGATGTGGCGAGTGTAAGACAACCATCTTTTCTATTTCATCCCTGACTTTTACATGAGATGTGCAAAGATACCATACTTGAGTTCATTCTAGTATGCACTTATGTCTTTAAGTCGTGCCTCGACATGTGGGAGACATAGTCGCATACTGGCATTACAAGTTGGTATTCAGAGCCTTCTCCGACCTAGGAGCCCCCTTATTGATTGAATCACTGACGGTTGAGTCTAGGCACACACAAAAATGTTTTCAGTCCTATATATATATCGGAGAGTAGTATTTCTTTTTACTCCTTATACCCTTCGTTGCTCTGGTGAGGACTCCTGACTTTGTTCTATCTCCTCTTCTCTCAAAATTTCACTATTTTTTTAGGATCACGCGGGTATTGTTTGGATTGTTCCGATATCTTTGTGACGAGAACATTGTTCTCGATGCCTCCTGTCATTTAGGGGTTGTGGCAGTGTCTCGGGGAGTTGAGCTCCGAGGTGTTGTCGTCACAAATGTATCGTAGCGGTTCTAGAATACCAGAGTCGGCCGACATCGAAAAAGCTTCTATGCGGTTAGTGGTGAGATAACCCCGACGTCACCCAGTACTGGTGGGATAGTTCGGGAGTATTGCCACAACTAGTATAGCGGATGCGTTTCGAAGGTCCGAGGTAAACAGTTTCCGAGGATGACTGGTTATGTGTTGACGAATGGATACAGCTGGATGTAGGTTTAGAGTTGAGTGCGCGGTGCTTCCCCTGTATCCCCAACACCAGATTGCATAAGAGAAAAGCTTCAAGAATTAATAGGTGGGTTTCAAGTAGCTCGTAGGTAATCTTCCAACGAGTGCATGGTATGAGGTTTGGGGTTCAACATCTAGTGAAAAGGTTTCATGGGCGATGTTCCAATTGGGAGTTGCATCTTAAAGGGTCCTTGGCTATAATGATCCGGGGATTGCAAGACCCTTTGTAACACGTACCATGGGGCATTCAGCACGAACATGTGGAACGAAACTTCTATTATGTATTTGTTCCATCTTCACCTTGTTGTTTTATTTTATCTTTTGTCTCCCAAGTGGCTTCTCAACAAGATTGTTGTACCATTAAACTGTGGAATTCATTCATTCATTTTGTTCGAATGTTCATTGTGAAGACTATTGTTGCAAATATCTAGCCGTTGATTCAGCTTACCTGTTTTGCTTGAATGGCTAACGGTTGTCATCATATTCAGGATGGCTCCTAAGAAGGTTCCCAACCCAAACCAAGAGGGTGAAGAAGAGCGTCCTCCTTCCCCTCCTCCTCCGTCTGAGGCATGGAGAGCGATTATGCAGGCAACCAACCAGAACACTCAGATGCTCATGCAAATGATGCAGAGTTTCCAAGCAAATCAAGGCAATCATGGGAACGAAGGCCAAGGCAATCTGTTCAATCAACCTCACTTTGCGACACTGAACCAATTCCTGGCAAACCAACCATAGTCTTTCAGTTACTGTGTGGACCCGCTAGATGCTGAAGATTGGATCACAAACATCAAAAAGCACTTTGAATGCAGTAACGTAAGACCTGAGGATTATGTCAAGTTTGCCACTTTCCAACTCAAATATCAAGCTGCTGATTGGTGGCAACAGTACAAAGACACCAGAGGTGGTTGTGAGATCTTGTGGACTGATTTCTGCAGAGATTTCCGTTCTCATCACATTCCAACCAGTGTCATCGAAGGCATGCGTGAGCAATTCCGCAACCTGAAGCAAGGCACCATGTCCGTCAATCAATACAATGTCAAGTTCCAGAATCTTGCCTGTTATGCGAAGCAAGACATCCCCGATGCTAAGAGCATGATATACCAGTTCCGAGGTGGACTGAAAGATGAACTCCAACTAGCTCTCACCTTGTTCGAGCCGGATGAATTTGATCAATTCTACAATATGGCTCTCAAGCAAGAGGTAGCTCAACTCAAGTGTGAAGCTTCCAAAAAGAGGATAAGAGATCCTGTTCACTCCTCCTCTTCCTCTCAAGTGGTTGCCAAGCAGCAGAAGTTCTGGCTACCGCCTCCTCCAGTGCTCCGTCCTCCAAGCAACAACAAGCACTAAGGTGGTCGTGAATTCTCCCACCCACCCGACCTGAGCAACTAGTCCAAGCCTCAGTTCCAAGCTCCAAGACCAAGTGGTCCTTATCATCGGCCTCTTTCTGAAGTTACTTGAAACAAGTGTGACCAGAAGGGTCACTATGCAAACAAGTGTACTCAAAGGCGCCTCCCGCCTCCTCCACCTATCAGCAATGCTATTGTCAAGCACAACCCCAAGGCTGCAAGAGTGAATCTGATGAATGCAGCTCAAGCAGAGAATTCTTCTGATGTGATTATTGGTAATCTTCCAGTTAACTCAATTCCTGCAAAAGTTTTGTTTGACTCTGGTGCATCACTCAGTTTCATATCAAGACCATTATTTACCAAGCATAATTTCACTTCGGTTTTTCTGGAGAAGAAGCTATCAATTATTTCTCCGGGCAAGCACATCACTTCTAATTTGATTCCTCCGGACATATCTATTCATATGGATGATTACAGTTTTCTGGTGGCCCCGGTTATTCTCGGTAACTCCGACATTAATCTTATTCTTGGGATGGATTGGCTCTCAAAGCATGATGCAAATATTGATTGTGCAAACAAGGAGGTCAAGCTAACTCATCCTGATGAAGACGTGATTATCTTCGCAGCTCGAGATAACACAATCAGGCTATTCTCTCTCAGTGACAAGGGCGAGATTAATGCCAATTCTCAGATTCCGGTGGTTTGTGAATATGAGGATGTATTCCTTGAAGAGCTTCTAGGCATGCCTCCCAACCGTCCAGTTGAATTCGTTATTGAACTTGAACCTAGTACCGAGGCAGCCTGTCGGCGTCCATACAAGCTTTCTCCTGATGAGTTGAAGGAGCTGAAGAAACAACTTGGTGATCAAGAACGAATGGATCTAATTAGACCAAGTACTTCTCCTTGGGGATATGGTGTTCTATTTGTCAAGAAGAAGGATGGCACGGAACGCCTTTGCGTTGATTACCGGCCATTGAACAAGAAGACAATAAAGTATAAGTACCCGCTCCCCAATATCAATGAATTGTTCGAGCAGCTCAAAGGAGCAAAGGTTTTCTCGAAGCTCGATCTCCGGATGGGTTACCATCAGATTCGTATCCGTGAAGAAGATATTCCCAAGACCGCATTCAGGACAAGCTATGGCTCCTATGAATACACGGTCATGTCTTTCGGGCTTGCAAATGCTCCACCCACCTTCTCTCGGATGATGCACTTCATATTCAACCCCTACACCAATGAATTCGTTCTCGTCTATCTGGATAATATTCTAGTATTCTCCAAGAATGAAGAAGACCATGCCAAGCACCTTCGTTTGGTCCTTGACAGGCTCCGTGAGCACTGTTTCTATGCGAAGTTCTCCAAATGTGAATTCTGGCTTGATAAAGTCCTCTATCTTGGCCATATTATCTCTGCCGAGGGCATTTCTGTTAACCCCGAGAAGGTTGAAGCTATTGTCAACTGGGAACCTCCGTAGAATGTCAAGCAACTCCGAAGTTTCCTTGGTCTCGCAAGTTATTGTACAAGGTTCATTGAGAACTTCTCCAAGATTGCCAAGCCTCTTTCCAACATGTTGCAGAAGAATGTCAAGTACTCGTGGACTCCTGATTGTGATGTGGCATTCAAGACACTCAAAGAGAAGCTCATTTCTGCTCCGGTTCTTACTCCTTCGGATGAGTCCAAGCCTTATGAAGTCTTTTGTGATGCTTCATTGCAAGGTCTTGGTGGTGTTCTCATGGAAGACAAGAAGATTGTGGCATACAATTCTCGTCAGCTGAAACCAAATGAGAAGAATTATCCCACACATGATCTTGAGCTAGTAGCAATTGTTCATGCCTTGATTACGTGGAGACACCTTCTGTTGGGCAGAAAAGTGGATATCTTCACCGATCACAAGAGCTTGAAGTACATCTTCACTCAGCCAAACCTTAACCTTCGCCAGACTCGTTATGTTAAAATGATTCCTTAAGTAGAAAGGCGTATTGCAACAATCTCCTTCTCAAACCGTTATAGCCTGAAATTTGTGAGTCATCCAGGAAGCTCAACCTCCAAGTTGTTCTGCAAGGATTTCTTGCCAACCTTCAAGTTGCTCCTACCTTGGAAGATCAAATCCGTGAGTCCCAACTCAGTGATGCTATGGTGCAAAAAGTGAAACATGGTACTGCTAAGGGTACTCCCAAGTACAAGTGCTATCGCATTGATGATAGAGACACTTTGTTCTTTGATGACAGAATTGTGGTTCCCAAAGGTGATCTCAGAAAGCTCATAATGAACGAAGCACATGACTCACTTCTCTCGATACTTCCAGGAAGCTCCAATATGTACCATGACCTCAAGCAATCATATTGGTGGACTCGCATGAAAAGGGAGATTTCCCAATTCGTGAACGAGTGTGATGTCTGCAGAAGAGTGAAGGTAGAGCATCAACGTCCAGCTGGACTCCTTCAACCTCTACCTATTCTTGAGTGGAAATTCGATCACACTGAGATGGATTTCGTCACCGGTTTTCCCAAGTACAAGAAGGGAAATGATGCTATCTTTGTGGTGAATGACAAGCTAACTAAAGTGGCTCATTTTCTTCCAGTCAAAGAATCCATCAACGCAGCCCAGCTGACAGAGCTGTACACCTCCAGAATTGTTTCTTTGCATGGCATTCCTCAAGTGATCTCCTCAGACCGTGGAAGCTTGTTCACTTCCAAGTTCTGGGATTCCTTTCAGTCAGCCATGGGCCCCAAGATTCGCTTCAGCACTGCGTTTCACCCTCAGACTAGTGGTCAAGTCGAAAGAGTGAACCAAATCCTTGAAGATATGCTCAGAGCTTGTGTCATCTCCTTCGGTATGAAATGGGAAGATTGCCTTCCGTTTGCCGAATTCTACTACAACAACAGCTTCCAAGCAAGTGCAGGCAAAGCACCGTTTGAAATCCTCTATGGCAGAAAGTGTCGTACCCCTCTCAACTGGTCCGAGACTGGTGAATGTCACTCCTTGGAAATGATTTGATCTCAGAAGCCGAAGAAATGTGCCAAGTCATACGTGAGAATCTCAAGGCCGCACAATTGCGTCAAAAGAGCTACTATGACGGCAAGCATCGTGACTTGGCTTTCGACATTGGAGACCATGTCTATCTCCATGTTTCTCCCATGAAGGGCACTTAGAGGTTCGGTATCAAGGGCAAGCTTGCTCTAACGTACGTGGGGCCTTTCAAGATTATTGGCAAGAGAGGCGATCTAGCCTACCAACTCGAGCTTCCCTCCAACTTTGCAAATGTGCACGATGTGTTTCACGTGTCTCAACTCCGAAAGTGCTTCAAGACGCCTGAACGCACCATTCCTTTCGAAGAGATTGATCTTCAGCAAGACTTGTCTTATCGTGAGCACCCCGTTGCTATGCTTGAAAAAACTGAGCGCAAGACCCGCAACAAGTTCATCAAATTCTGGAAAGTGAAGTGGTCACACCATACCGACCGAGAAGCTACATGGGAACGAGAATATCTTCTCCGTTCCGAGTATCCCGCCTTCTTTCAGTCCTAGATCTCGGGACGAGATCTTTTTGTAGTGGAGGAGAGTTTGTAACACCCCGGATGTAACAATTCCATTTATGGCAATATAATATTTGTTGACTTCATCAATTCCATTCTGGGATCTTCCTTCATTTCGGGTTTCTTCGTTTTTGTCGTGTGCGTGTGTGCAAATCATCCATGTCATGTCATCATGTGCATTGCATTGCATTCGTGTTGTCTCTTGCACCCGGTCATGCTCGTCTCTTTCCGTTGCCCGTTTCTAGTTCCGACACTCACACACGTGCCCCTGGCACCTCTGAGTCCTTCTTTCATATGTGGCCGTAGAACGTTCTCGGCATGAGGTGAGACTTGTCGTACGTTGTGGTTTTAGTACGTGGAGACCGCCTATCAAGTTTCGTCGCGTTTGGAGGTCGTTTGATACTCCAACGGTTAACCTCGTGGGCTAAAAGCTCCTCTTCCTTTTGGCCCAACACCCCTCCACAACAGCCCACTAACCCAGCACAACCACATCCATCCTCTCGGTCGTCGGATCGTGATTGTGTGGACGAAAACCGCACCCCATTTGAACACTCCTAGCTCCCTATGCCTATAAAAACGTCCACCACGTCTATTTTTCCGGGCAAACCCTAGCTTCTTCCTCCTCCGTGCGCCGGACGCGTCCACTCCGCCGTCGGACACGTCCGGTCGGCGTCCTAACTAACCGAAGCGTGCCATGTGGCGCCACCGGCCCTAGCTCCCCTGCGCCGGGCCCGCCAGCCCACAGCCGGCCCGCGGGCGGGCCGACCCGGGCCACTTCGCCGCGCGCCGTGCCGCGTCGTCCCCACCGCCTCCGGCGTAGCTCCGCCGCCGCGACCCTGCCGGGCCGCCACGCGCCTCACGCCGCCGGCCGCAGCCTCCCCAGGCCCTTCGGTGAGCTCCGCCGCCGGACGTCCACTGCCGCGCTCCGGCGAGCCGCCGCTACCGTCTTGTCCCGATCCGACCGAATCGGGACCAGATCCGCCATCCAAACGCCACCCCGAGCCGGATCTCCTCGTCCCGGGATATCCCCATCCCGTTGACTTTTGAAGGGGTAAATTTCTTCTAAGTCCCAGGATCTGTCAATTTTATGCCCTCTTTGTCATGTGGTAACTTTGTGCTCGGTGCTCCGTTTTGCGCATATGATATGTCGAAATGTTCGTCTCATCATGCTCTACATGTTAGCATCAGTTTCATGCATGATATTGTTCATCTAGTTGGCTTAGTCTTCGTGATAAGAGTGCATCATGATGAAACTGTGTCGGTGTACAAAAAGAGGGGTACACTTTTTGTACCCCTATGACTGTTGACGGGAAGTCTGAGCCCCGGGCACCACCACACCAAGCATGGCAAGGGAGGTGAGCCAGGGTAAGACCGAAGCTCGATGAAACTGGAGCAACACCAAGCCAAGACCACAAAGAGCGAAGGGATGAAGCGGGATCCCTCGACAAGATTCTTGCCGGGAGCCGGTTTTAGCAGCCCCGGCAAGACCCTTGCCGCGGCAGCTCGCCCCACACATACGGAGCGGATCACCCTTAAGTCCACTGCCCCCATGGGGCATGGATTCGGGAGGCATTCCCGTAGTGGCATGCAGATCTTTGTGAAGACATTCAAGATCAGATACACACTAAGAAGACGACGACCCTTGGCGGGATCCCAGCCAAGGAAGACCACAGGACCACCGGCAAGCATCTTGCCGAGGATGACAGCAGGCGCCGCGCCAAGACCCTTGTCGGGGCCCGGCAAGGCCCTTGCTGAAGACACCCGCAGGGCCACCATCAGGCCCACGCCAGCTAAGCTTCCACCACCCCGTGCAGCTGCCGACCCAACCAGCTGGGCAGGCACCTGCGTGGCGACATGCAGATCTTCGTGGAGACCCACCATTGCGCCACCTCAGCTGCATGCCTGCCTACATGGCATTTCAGGCATCGCTGGCCAGGGCGCGTGTCGACACAAGAAGGAGCGGCGACGGACAAGATGGATGTCTCCCCCATCCCCGATAAAGCAAGGACACCTAAGCTAGGCACATTAAATACGCCTTGTCATGTAATGCGAGGGATAACCTCGCGTCACTGTACCCTTTCCACCTCTTGTGTGCCACTGTGGCGACCCCTTTTTCCCTATAAAAGGAGGCCCGAGGCGACCAAGAGAAGGATTCGGCTTTTTGGAGCTCCTCATGTCCCATAGCTAGCTGAAGAACACAGATATACAATCCACCAAAGCAGGAGTAGGGTTTTACGCATCCTCGCGGCCCGAACCTGGGTAAAGGAACCGTGTGCTAGTTGTTTGATCCGCTCTTCTCTCAACCCCGCGCTCCGCAACTGTAGTAGGGATTCTTGTGATCCCATAGGTGTGGTTCCCAAAACACCGACATCTTTGGCGCGCCAGGTAGGGGGCGCAGTTGTGAGAATCGGCTTTAGCAGTCAGTTCGATGCTTCTTCATCATCATGGCGCCCAAAAAGAAGACGATGGTGGCGGTTGGCCAATCGGAAGCCGGACAGCCCGTCCCGACGCGGGCGAGCAGTGGACCGGTCGCGGGAAGGACCCGGGGCGCTGCTCGCGAACACCAACGCCGTCCCAGCAGCCGGAGTTTGGGAGGCGGCGATGTTTGTGCGCCTGGTAACGGGCCACACACCGCCACATCCAAGGACGGAGCCAGGCTCTCCGCGAGTGGCGCGGGGCCTTCCAAGGTCGCTGCCGCATCACCCGAAGGCGACGCAAGGGCCTCCAGGACTCCCACGCCGGCGCCCACAGCACGCTCCTCCCAAGTAGCGCACGACGAGCGGCGTCATCGCGTCGAAGATCCCGGGCGTCGCCACAGGAAGAGCCCCGAGCGCCACTCCCGGGACGTAGAAGACCTGCCCGCCCGCTGGAGCGTTGGTGGAAACGGCATGCGACCGCGGGATCGTGACGGAGCCCCTCCTGACACGGTCAGGGGTCGAAGCGCGTCGCGGTCCGTGCAGGTTCCGTTACCGCTAGCCCCAGCCGAAGCCCTGGCGCGCGCGCAGTTGCTCCTCGACTTTCCTCCCGTTACGGGGAAACTCGACGAATGGAGAGCCACCATCCGAAGCCTTGTCGCAGTCGCCAACAAGGATGAACCAATTGCAGCGGAGCTCCCAGGTCGACGCCCCGATGGGGTCACACACACCGGTGGCGGGAGGACCGGCAGCGCCATGGCCACGGTGCATTCGCCTCCTCCTCGCCCGGTACCGCGTGTGTCGACTCGTCGGGACGTCGCGGGTGATGCCATCTCCATAGCGTCGTCCGATCCACGGACCCACGGCGACCAACGTCAAGTTCTTCAGGAGCGAGCTCATGAAGACGCTCAAACCACCATCGAGCGCCAGCGCGAAGCGCGTCACCAGTCGGACAGGCGAGCGGGGCCTGCCGTTAATCGCCCAGCACCGGAGAGCCCTGGAGGTCTACCTTATGAGGTAGGCTGTCCGGCTTTTACCCGTGAGCTAAGGCAGTTCTAGTGGCCCACTCACCGCACCTTCAAACCTGATGTTGGCGAGAAGAGCAACGGCAAGACCCACCCGTCGGAGTTCCTCAGCATCTACACCATCGCGATGCAAGCTGCCGGAGCCCGCGACGATAAGCGCGTTCCATCAGAACATGCGTAACCGCAAGATGCGTGAAGAACTGACGATGACCAAGGTGAAAGATGTGGCAGAACTCTATGTTCTTGCTGACTGATGTGCCCGGGCTGAAGAGGGAAGGAAGTACCCCGGCGAAGATGCCGGCGCGGAAACTGACTCTTCCGATGAGGATACTGCCACCCCGGCGAAGAAAGGCCGACACCGCAACAGGAAGCGCAAGGGTAAAGCCGTGCTTGCCATCGAGGGGTCTGATGACGCCGGCTCCGCCAACAAAACCAGGGCGGGTGACCCCGGCAAGGAAATTGCTGGGTGTGTCGTCTGCCGGGCCTTGGCGGCTGCCGAGAAGCCAGGAAACTCTGGCAAGCGATACTGCAAGATCCATCGCACCAAAGGCCACGATCTCCAGGACTGCCGACAGGTTGAGCTCCTTGCTGAGAAGCAAAGGGCTGAATATGAGAGGCGGGACAAGGAGAAGTGCCAGGACGGTGCTGAAGGGTCCGACAAGAAGCGTGACGGCCAAGCAGGCCGTCGCGGCAAGGATAAACAGCAGGAGAGGCCCGCCCGGGGCCGTGACAGAAGGCCCGAAGACGACGATCACGAAGAGGACGATGAGTCCAGCGACCAAGAATTTCAGAAGGCTACGGAGGCCATGTGCGTCGACGGTGGCGCCTCGCTTGATACTTCTCACCGCCAGCTTAAACAGTGGGCGCATGAGATTACACCGGCGGAGCCGTCGTCCGATGCCCAAAATCCGCTGAAATAGTCCAACACGCCTATCATTTTTGACACTGAGGATCACCCTGATCGCACCACTGCGGTCGGGTGCTTGCCATTGTTGGTTTTACCGACAATACTCAACCTCAAGGTGACAAAGATGCTAGTCGATGGCGGGGCCGGTCTGAACCTACTCTCGCCCATCGTGATCGAGAAGCTACATATTCCTGACGGAGACCTCGAAGAGACAGGCACGTTTCAGGGGGTCAACCCAGGGAGAAGTCAACCAAAGGGGAAGGTCACGCTGCCCATGACCTTTGGAAGTGATCTGAATTACAGGACGAAGAGGATCGTGTTCGATGTTGCCAAGATCCCCTTGCCCTACAACGGGATCCTTGGCCGCCCAACGCTGGCGAAGTTCATGGTAGCATCACACTACGCCTACAACACCCTGAAGATGCCAGGACCTGTGACGATAATCACCATCCCCTCCGATAAGAAAGATGCGCTGTTTTGCGCTGACCAACTATACCAGCAAGCGGTTGCAGTAGCTGCCGCCACGAGGGCACTTCCTCCTGCCACTGGAGCCCTGGGAGGGAAGAAGAAGAAGACCGATGAGACCTCGGACACCCACTCCGGCAAGCGCACCTCTTCGGAGTGTTGTGCTCCCGTCGAGGACATGCCAGAGAGCTCTACCGGCAAGAAGAAGACCGGTGAGACCTCAAACACCCACTCCGGCAAGCGCACCTCTTCGGAGTGTTGTGCTCCCGTCGAGGATGTGCCAGAGAGCTCCACCAGCAAGAAGAAGACCGGTGAGACCTTGGACACCCACTCCGGCAAGCGCACCTCTTCGGAGTGTCGCGCTCCCGTCGAGGACGTGCCAGAGAGCTCCATTGGCAGAAACAAGAGGTCCAGGGCCACACCGCCGGGAACCAAGAATGTTTCTGTCAAGGAGGACGACACAGGAGGGGCTTTCACCATAAGCTCCACCCTTGACGACAAATAGGAAGACGCACTCGTCACCTTCCTGCGGGTGAATGTCGACGTGTTTGCATGGCAAGCATCCGACATCCCCAGCGTTCCCAGGGAGGTGATTGAGCACCACCTTGTTGTATGTCCTCATGCGCGGCCCGTCAAGTAGAAGGTCAGGAAGCAAACTTTGGAACGACAAGAGTTCATCACAGAGGAGATCCGGAAATTGGAAGTTGCGGGTTTGGTAAGAGGAGTGCTCCATCCAACGTGGTTTGCCAATCCAGTGGTAGTGCGCAAGGCAAATGGGAAGTGGAGGCTGTGTATTGATTACACAGATATCAATAAGGCTTGTCCTAAAGACCCCTTCCCGTTGCCGCGCATCGACCAGATTGTTGACTCCACGGCTGGGTGTGACCTGCTGTCATTCCTCGATGCCTACTCCGGCTACCATCAGATCTTCATGACAAGAGAAGACGAAGAGAAGACATCATTCATCACCCCATGCGGTACGTACTGTTTCGTACGAATGCCTTTCGGGTTGAAGAGTGCTGGCTCGACGTTTGCAAGGGCAGTCCAGATTGGTTTTGAACCCCAACTCCATAGAAATATGGAGGCTTATATGGATGATATAGTGGTCAAAACCAAGAATAGGGCAACCCTTATACCGGATTTACAAGAAACATTTGTAAACCTACGGAAGATCAACCTCAAGCTAAACCTTGAGAAGTGCGTCTTTGGCGTCCCGTCCGGCAAGCTTCTCGGGTTCTTTGTGTCACAGCGTGGGATAGAAGCCAATCCGGAGAAGATCAAAGCTATAGAACAGATTGAAGCACCCAAACGGGTCAAGGATGTGCGTTGGCTTGCTGGCTGTGTTGCCGCCATGAGCAGATTCATTTCCAAGTCTGCCGAGCGCGCCCTTCCCTTTTTCAAGATTTTGAAAAAGGCGGGCCCAATGGAATGGATGCCAGAAGCCGAAGCAGCATTACAAGATTTGAAGAGGTATCTTTCCTCCACGCCAGTACTAGTTGCGCCTAGGCCACAAGAACCATTGCTTCTATACCTGGCGGCAACGAACCAGGTGGTCAGTGCCGCGCTAGTGGCGCAGAGAGAAATCGATGATGAGGTGATAGCAGTGACAGAGCCAGATGCCATTGGTGCAGAGACGACACGGCCGGTTGGAGTGCAGCCAAGGAAGAAAATGATGCAGCACCCGGTCTACTTTGTTAGCTCCCTCTTGCAGGGGGCTAGATCTAGGTACTCCGGTGTGCAGAAATTGCTCTTCGGCCTTCTTATGGCCTCGAGGAAGCTGCGTCACTACTTCCAGGCGCACGAGATCACTGTCGTCACTCGCCTCCCTCTACAACGGATATTGCACAATCCAGATGCAACGGGAAGAATTGTAGAGTGGGCACTGGAGCTATTCCAGCTTTGGCCTCAAGTTTGAAAGTACCTCGACGATTCAAAGCCGAGTTCTGGCGGAGTTCGTCGCAGAATGGACCGCGACGCCTGATGAAGAAGTCCAGGAAACTGCTCTCCCCGGCAAAGAGGGGAGTTGCAACTGGATCATGTACTTTGATGGAGCTTTCTCCTTACAAGGCGCCGGGGCCGGCGTATTGCTGGTCGCGCCCACTGGAGAGCACCTCAAGTACGTGGTCCAGATGCACTTCCCGAGGGAGGTATCAACGAACAACACTGCTGAGTATGAGGGGCTGCTTGCTGGTCTTAGGATCGCGGCAGACCTCAAAATCAAGAAACTCATTGTCAGGGGCGATTCGCAGCTTGTCGTCAAGCAAGTCAACAAAGATTACCAGAGCCCGTTGATGAAGGCCGACGTCGATGAAGTGAGAAAGCTGGAAGAGCGCTTTCATGGTATACTGGCGGAGCACGTTCCCCGAGCGAAGAACGACATCGCCGATTACCTGTCAAAGCGCGCTGCCCTCAAGCTACCTGTGGAACCAGGTACCTTTGTGCTTCAGCTTTCTCAGCCATCCGTTGATCCATCAACAGAGCAAAACAAGAGGAGGAAATCAGGGCCCGGCAAGTACTTTCCCGCCGAACTCCCCGGAGCCGCCGGCAAGGATGTTGCCGGGGACACTGAGCCCGCCATGGGACGGCTAGCTCCGGCGGAGCGTCAAGCTCTTGCCGTCGAGACAGCCGCTCCCGTGGCAGAGGAAATGCCTTTAGTCCTCGCCGTCGAGCCCTAGGCTCCGGCGTGGGCACAACATACCGTCCGATTCCTCCAGACTGAGGAACTTCCTGAGGAGCAGGAAGAAGCGGAAGAAGTAGCCTGTCGGTCTGCTATGTACCGGTTCGTCGATGACGTCCTGTACAGAAAGAGACCGAACGGCGTGAAATTGAAGTGTATCCCTCGAGAGGAAGGACTGCGGCTGTTGGTGGAGATACATGGAGGCATATGTGGATCCCAAATAGGGTCAAGAGCCCTTGCTGACAAGGCATTTCGGCAAGGCTTCTTCTGGCCCACTGCCCTCCAGGATGCGACGGCACTGGTTACCAGGTGTGAAGCGTGCCAGTTTCATTCAAAGAAACTTCATCAACCAGCTCAAGCCCTTCAAACCATTCCTCTCTCCTGGCCCTTCTCGGTCTGGGGGCTCGACATACTGGGCCCTTTCCCCCGTGCTGTCGGGGGCTTTGAGTACTTGTACGTTGCGATCGACAAGTTCACAAAGTGGCCGGAGGTGGAGGCAGTGAGGAAGGTCACAGCTCTGTCAGCCGTCAAGTTCTTCAAGGGACTAGTGTGCCGTTTTGGTATACCCAACAGGGTCATCACCGACAACGGCACACGGTTCACAAGCTGCACCTTCATGCAATATACCCAAGGCCATGGCAGCAAAGTCTGTTTCGCTTCCGTTGCTCACCCCCGAAGCAATGGTCAAGCTGAGAGGGCAAATGGTGAAGTGCTGCGAGGCCTAAGGACAAAGACCTTTGACAGGCTGCACAAGAGTGGAAGGCGCTGGATTGATGAGTTGCCGACGGTTCTTTGGTCGATCAGAACGTCGCCAAATCGAGCCACCGGCCAGACACCCTTTGCCCTAATATACGGGGCAGAAGCAGTTCTCCCCATTGAACTCATATATGGGTCACCTCGAGTGCTCGCTTATGATGAGCTTGATCAAGAGCAACTGCGGCAAGATGACGCAATGCTCCTTGAGGAAGATCGTCTTCGGGCGGCTGTGAGAGCAGCACGCTACCAGCAAGCCTTGCGCCGCTACCATAGCCGCAAGGTCCATGCCCAAAGCTTTGAGGAAGGCGACCTTGTTCTTCGGCGCGTTCTATCGGCAAAGAATACAAACAAGTTGACGCCGAAGTGGGAAGGCCCTTATCGGGTAATACGAGTCACCAGGCCTAGCGCAGTCCGCCTGGAGACCGAAAATGCCATTCCGGTGAGCAATTCCTGGAACATTGAGCATCTTCGCAAGTTTTACCCATAAGGCGCGGCTTGCCGGGCCTCCCGGCAAGCCACCTTTTTGTACAAGCCTTGCCGGCAAGGCATGTAACCCTTTGTACAAAGCCAGGCACAGACCCTGAGCATAAATAAATGAAGCGCTGGCGCCCTAAGTTATAGCATGCATGCTGAGTCGAGTCTCGTCCTTGGTTAGGGTTGATAGTGCTTAGCGGCGGCTAACCCCTAGCTTAGAGGTCGAGTTTGCATCTATTTGTCTTTCCTCTATCTCATTTGGTTCACATGACGCACATATATCCTTGCCGAAGCCACTTGGGGAGAAGAAAGAGGAACAGACTAGCACCTAGGCCCCGGCAAGCCAGTGTTGCCAGGGGCTACAAGAGCAAAGATTCATCCACGACGAACCAGGGTTGCCGGGGGCTGCAGCTTCAGATAAGTTCTTCATCCCTTATCATGCATTCCATTATGGACTGAGGTATGTGAAACCTCGTTCTTTTCCTTAAGCTACCATGCTCCCATAACTCTAGGCCCTAGGGCTCGTTCCTGGGACTAAGTTTGGTCGTAGTCGCGGCAGCAAAAGGATGAAACGAGGAGCCTAAGCCCACTTCATCCCTGCCTCCGCCAAAGACGTGAGAAAGGTCGAGCGAAGTAGGGAGACGGCAAGGCCTGTTGCCGGGCGAGAAAATGTTTATCTTAAAGATATCAAGGATTTATTCCTTGTCGTGGGTTTCACCCACAAACAAATGACCCGGCAAACATCCCTTTTTCATTAAAAACATTCCATTCAGGTACAGTCCGTAGGGAATGAAACACATGAACAAGGGGATTAAAAGTTTTAAATTTAACAGATGCCCGAAGGATTACAAACTAAAAAGAGATAAGATGCCCATAATGCCTTTCTTGTCCCTCACCTCAGGAGGTAGGTCAAGGAGGCGAGAAGGGCAAAAGGAGCGCATAGGCGAGCTACGGGTGGCAGAAGACACCAAGAAAACATCTTGGTGGCCGCCCAAAGGCTGGATGGCGATGGCGGCGCCAGAAGCAGAGCTCGAAGACGAGGCGGCAGGACGTCAGTACGCGTCGAAGGCGTCGGTGCCCGCGTACTCCGACATGACGACCTTGCCGCCCGCCCTCTTGCTCTTCCTCTTCCGCAGCCTCCCTACGCCAGCCGCCAAGGGGACGGCCCCGAGAAGTTCAAGGAGCCGGCGACGCGGATGATGGGGTCGCCGGTGCCACCTGGAGCGGCGCCCGACACCTAGTCAGACCCGTCATCCTGCCGCCCACCACCCTCGTCATCGCTGCCACTGTCCTCCTCGTCACCCTCGCTCAAGGAGGAGTCTTCGTCATCGGAGGAGCTCTCCATGCAGCACCTTGCACGAGTTCCAAAGTTCCCGAAGACCTTGACGGAGAGAAGGCCACCCTCCATCAACTTAAAATGGAGAGTGAGCCCATCCGTCAGGCTGTGGATACGAGCAAACGTCTTCCATCCCTGACGAAGATACATCACATGAGGAGCAGGGAAGTCGACGCGGACCCGCGTGTCACTGATCCCGCAGCGCCTCATGTGCAGCCGCAACGACTCCAGCGGATCCAGCTCCATCTCCCGCGCGAATGGAGTCGGGAGACGAAGGCGACGGTGCGGCGGACGATGCAACCTGACGAAGTACTCACAAGGATCACCCCCAACATGACCCTCCACTGGAGGAGGAGCTGCAGGCGGGGGCGAGGCCGGCGGGCCACCCCGTCCTCCTCTTCCCCGAGCACCCCGGCCTCGCCCACGGCCTCGCCCCCTCCCCCTTCCCCTCTCGTCCGGCTCTGCCATCGCAGGCGTATGAGAAGGAGGGACGCGTTGTCGAGCGGCAACCCTCGCCGCCACCGTTGAAGGGCCGGGATTTCCTCTCTCCATGGCGAATGGAAGAGAGGAGCAGAAGCTGAAGGAGGAAGGAGATGGAAGAGTGCGGGGCGCCATCCCTCCCCTCCCGCTCTTTATAAAGGGGCGGGGCTGGGGCTCGACTGCCCCGCTCGGCCAATCAAGACACAGAAGGCGCAGGGAGCCAGGACTGACCCGCCTCCACCATTTGCCACCCCAAGCGCATGGGAGGCACGTGGCAGACGTGCATAACCGAGGTGACGGGTGAGGCGACCTCTCCCCACCCCGTGATCATGGGGAGTGGACGCCTTGGGGACTGTGCCTCGGCCCCATTCAGTAAATGGGCCGCGTCTCCACGCCCCGCCGGTTATGGGGAAGGTGCGAAGCTGCCTCTTTACTGCGACGTGACGCATTCCTGCGGAAACCGCCCCGCGCATGCCGCCCACGTCATGCCCGCCCCTCCACCTCGCGCCATGCGCGCGGGCCGTGGGAGGCGCAGCGCGCGGAAAATCTTACCACGGTAAAAACGGTCCCGCCTGCCCGCGCACCGTTCTGGGCCTAGCCCAACAACGCGTCGCGCTTATGTGTGGCCCAGGCCCGGGGGCTCCTGTCGGTTACAAAAAGAGGGGTACACTTTTTGTACCCCTATGACTGTGCACGGGCAGTCTGAGCCCCGGGCACCACCACACCAAGCATGGCAAGGGAGGTAAGCTAGGGTAAGACCGAAGCTCGATGAAACTGGAGCACCACCAAGCCAATACCACAAAGAGCGAAGGGACGAAGCGGGATCCCCCAGCAAGATCCTTGCCGGGAGCCCGTTTTAGCACCCCCGGCAAGATTCTTGCCGGGGCCGGCTTTAGCAGACCCGGCAAGACCCATGCCGCGACAGCTCGCCCCATGCATACGGAGCGGATCACCCTTGAGTCCACTGCCCCCATGGGGCAAGGATTCGGGAGGCATCCCCGTAGTGGCATGCAGATCTTTGTGAAGACATTCAAGATCAGATACACACTAAGAAGACGACGACCCTTGGCGGGATCCCAGCCAAGGAAGACCACAGGACCTCCGGCAAGCATCTTGCCGGGGATGACAGCAGGCGCCGCGGCAAGACCCTTGCCGAGGCCCCGGCAAGGCCCTTGCCGAAGACACCCGCAGGGCCACCATCAGGCCCACGCCAGCTAAGCTTCCATCGCCCCGTGCAGCTGCCAACCCAACCAGCTGGGCAGGCACCTGCGTGGCGACATGCAGATCTTCGTGGAGACCCACCATTACGCCACCTCAGGTGCCTGCCTGCCTACATGGCATCTCAGGCATCGCTGGCCAGGGCGCTTGTCGACACAAGAAGGAGCGGCGACGGACAAGATGGATGTCTCCCCCGTCTCCGATAAAGCAAGGACACCTAAGCTAGGCGCATTAAATGCGCCTTGTCATGTAATGCGAGGGATAACCTCGCGTCACTGTACCCTTTCCACCTCTTGTGTGCCACTGTGGCGACCCATTTTTCCCTATAAAAGGAGGCCCGAGGCAACCAGGAGAAGGATTCGGCTTTTTGGAGCTCCTCACGTCCCATAGCTAGCTGAAGAACACAGATATACAATCCACCAAAGCAGGAGTAGGGTTTTACGCATCCTCGCGGCCCGAACCTAGGTAAAGGAACCGTGTGCTAACTGTTTGATCCGCTCTTCTCTCAACCCCGCGCCACGCAACCGTAGTAGGGATTCTTGTGATCCCATAGGTGTCCTTCCCAATACACCGACAGACTTTTTCAGCACTTGTTGTCTGTGTAAATTTGTTGGCATGTTCGTGAGCTAGTAACTTTGTGCATGTTGGTCCGAATGGAGTGAATGATATGTCCAGATGTTCATTGTCAAGTGCTCTACATGATGGTTGCTGTAGCATTCATGTTAGGTGTCATATTGCCATGTTTATCTCTATTGCAAAAGTGCATTTGGCTGATAAGTTTCTGAACTTGTTATGAGATGATATTTTGTCTTGCTTGTGTAAATTAATCCATGTGTCATATGAGCTAGGTGTCAACATGAGTTTTGCTCTTTGGAATGTGCTCTACATGATAGATTCATTTTTATGCCATGATATGTCTTGAGATGAGTGCATCAATCTTGTTAACATGTCATCGTGATGTGAAATTTCTGCTGAGTGTGAATCTGTTAATTTTTATGCCATGTTTCCATGATGCCACCGTCATTGTGGTGCATGTTTAGAGTTGTCCAGAGGGTGTTACTTGAAGTATATGTTATGCTCTAGCTATCCATGCACTTGTTTGCCATGAGGAGTGGCTGTAGCTTGTTGTTTTCATGCTCTCAAGATGCTATAAAATGTTTATGTCAGCATGTTATCAACAAGTTCAGTTTTGCCACGAGTATAGCTAGTGCTCTATGCATCCTATGAGCATGTTCTTGCCATGAGTAGCTTCTCAAATATGTGTTCTTGCTATTGGTTATATTCACATGACATGCTATGCTTTGAGTTGAGTTGCACAAGCTTGCAAACATGCCTACTTGTTGTAATTTCTGCCATGCCTTGTAATTTTCACCAAGTCAGAGAATTCTGTAAATTTATTGCAACTTGCCATGCTTGTTTCATTGTGTTCCAGTAAGTTTTTGGGTGTGCTCTAAGCTCATGCCTGTTAAGTATCACATCTATTTCACATCCATGCCTTTTGTCTTCATGTTTGGGTGTTGTAGCATATTTATTTCTTACTCCAAATATACCATGTTGCTGATAACTGCAGTTCTGCGTTGCATCTTGTTTTGCTTGTCATTTGCAAACCGTCCATCCGTTTCCGGCGATATTTATATCGATTTCAACCGAAATCTTCCAATCTATCTAGTGGCTTGCTTGGTTTCCCAAGATGAAGCCATTTCCATCATCTTCTCCTTAGGGTCGAGATCATCCTCATGCATACGCACATCATACTTGCATCCCATGATATGACTTGCATCATGTTGATTGTGCATTGCACCGTGTTTGATATTGTGCCGTTGTTGTGCTCTTGTGTTGGGTAGAGCCGGGAGCCAATATCGAGTTCGAGGATCTTGTCGAGACTGAGTTCGAGGAGTCGTCTTACCATCCCACCAATGACTTACCAGGCAAGATGACCATTCCCCGATATCACTTCTATCTTTGCCTATGCTAGATGTCTCATTCTTTTAGATATGCCTCGATGCCCATTCCTATTTGTCAGCCTCCTATTGTTGCCATGAAACACTCTAACCGCCTTCCTAGCAAACCGTTGTTTGGCTAAGTACGCATCGCTCAACCCCTCTTATAGCGTTGTTAGTTGCAGCTGAAGTGTTTGAAGATTGCTCCATGATGAACTTGCTGTTGGGATAATGCACCTATATATTGGTAATGGGTGGAAGGCTAAGCCTTTCTGCTTGGTGTTTTATTCCACTCATGCCACCTTAGGACCCGATAAACCGGTGTTATGTTCCTTGATTTTGCGTTCCGAACACGGTTGGGGTTTATGGGCCCCCCTTGATAATTCACACTGCTTAAAGTTTTTCCAGCAAGGCCCAACTTTGGTTTTACCATTTTCCATAACTAAATAACTTGCATAGGGACTTTCTGGACCCCGAGGACTTAATTTTACAACCCGGGCCAGTGTTCCTCATGAGTGTTGGTCCAAACTGGGCAGACTGCAGGGCCACCTTGGGGAAACCCGAGGTATCTGGTATTACCTGTAGGTTAACCTATCCGGTCGTGGCCTCAGACGAGATACGCGCGGCTACTATCAGAGTGTCGGCACGCCGGGAGGTCTTGCTGGATTAGTTTTACCTTTGTCAAAATATCTTGAGCACAAGATTCCGAGAATACTCGGGTCTTCCCACTTTGGAGTTGCGACTCCGCAGATCATGAGCTTGTGATGGGCTAAGTTGGGACACCCCTACAGGGTTTGATCTTTCGAAAGCCGTGCCCGCAGTTATGTGGCCGATGGGAATTTGTTAATATCCGGTTGTAGATAACTTGACACCTTATTCATAAGAATACACTACCTGTGTGAGTAACCGTGATGGTCTCTTTCCGAAGGGCTTTGGGAAGTGAACACGGTGGGGTTATGTTTGATCGTGAGTAGCTACGATCACTTCTTGATCAACTTGGCGATCGTTAGCACATATTCTCATCTCGCTCTAAACTCGTAAGCTAGTTGCTTAGCGTTGCTGCAAACACTTTATTGCTCCTTCCACACCTAAGGCTTTGCTAGTTTTGATACCCTGGAATGGGATTGCTGAGTCGTTTGTGGATCACAGATTCAACACACACCAGATGCAGGGACCGCTGACAACGATGCATGAGATGGATCAGAACTTCAGTGGGAGTTCGATGAAGAGCGTGGTCGTTACTATGTCTCGTATCCCGACGGTCAGTAGTGGTTCCTACTAGGGGCGATCCGGCCTTGTCTGTATGGTATCTTTCTTGTTTGGTTTTCGTCCGTAGTGGGACCTTGTGTTATTTGGATGATTTATGTTATTGTAATCTTTGTGTGACGTGGGGAGTGTAAGCCAACTATCTTTTCTATTTCATCCCTGACTTTTACATGAGATGTGCAAAGATACCATACTTGAGATCATTCTAGTATGCGCTTATGTCTTTAAGTCGTCCCTCGACACGTGGGAGACATAGCCGCATACTGGGCATTACACTCTTATAGCGTAGTTCGTTGCAGTGAAGATGAAGATTGCTCCATGTCGGAACTTGTCTTTGGGAATATCAGAATATTTATTACTATAAATTAACACACCTATATACTTGGCAATGGGTGGAAGGCTTGGCCTTTTGCTCGGTGTTTTGTTCCACTCATGCCGCCTTAAAAACCGATAAACTGGTGTTATGTTCCTTAATTTTTTGCATCCCTAACACGGTTGGGGTTTATGGGCCCCCTTGATAATTTGCACTGCTTAAAGCTTTTCCACCAAGGCCCAACATTGGTTTTATTTTGCCTCATAATAAACTTAATTAATTAATTAAATTGCATAGGGGGTCGCATCCCCGCGTTCTTAATTCTACATAATAGGGGGGGCCAGTGCTGATGGTGTTGATCCCAAACGGGCAGCCTGTGGGGCCACCATGGGGAAACTCGAGGTCTGGCTCCCGTAGCCTTTCCCATCCGGTCGTGGCCTGAGACAAGATACGCGCGACTACTATCAGGGTGTCGGCACGCCGGGAGGTCTTGTTGGATTAGTTTTACCTTTGTCGAAATATCTTGAGCACGGGATTCCGAGAATACTCGAGTCTTCCCAACATGGAGTTGCGACTCCGTAGATCGTGAGCTTGTGATGGGCTAAGTTGGGACACCCCTGCATGGTTTTGATCTTTCGAAAGCCGTGCCCTCGGTTATGTGGCAGATTGGAATTTGTTAATGTCCGGTTGTAGAAAACTTGACAGAGGATGCGAAATAAAATACACAACCGTGTGAGTAACCGTGACCGTCTCTTTTCACTTTGAGAAGAGAACACGATGGGGTTATGTTTGACTCGTAGGTAGTTCAGGATCACTTAGCGATCATTACTAGTTTGCGACCATTTGCATAGATGCTCATCTTATTCTTGTACTCGTAAGTTAGCCACCATACTTTTGCTTAGCCGCTGCTGCAACCTCACCACTATCCTTTCCATACCCAATAAAGCTTTGCTAGTCTTGATACCCATGGTTATGGGATTGATGAGTCCTCGTGGCTCACAGATACTACAACAACAGTTGCAGGTGCAGGTTTCCGATGACTTGACGTGAGAGCGATGTTCTTTGTGTTGGAGTTCTTTCTTCTTCTGCTTCGTCGGTCTTGGGTTAGGTTCCTAGTCGATATCCTGGGATAGGAGGATGGATGTCGTTGTGGTTTTCATGTTTGCATCCATAGTAGAATGTCTTGTATTGAAGTTGTTGTAATCATGTGACTTGTATGAATTGTTGTATCCCCATGTATGTATGTAATGGTACGTTGTAATGATACCCATCTTGCTAAGCGCCTGAAATGCGGTTGTGCCTCAATCATAAGTTTTATCTAGTGATCGAGATAGAATCGCATCTTGGGCATGATAGACCTCCTGGACCAAAAAGGGTCTGGACTGGGGGTCGCATACTGAGGTAACGACTCTCGTGGGTCGTGTGTCCGGCGTGGTCTCCAAGGGGCACCTGCTCTCCTCTGTGGTCCAGGTGATGCTGACCCGGCTTGTTCTCCCTTGCCAAAGCCGGGATTCCTCCCTATGGGAGTTCGATCCGACAAGAGACAAGCCGCTGAAGCATCTCTTCGGCTCTACACACAAAGAGATCTAGAAGCACCTCTTCAAGAGCTAGAAGGAATGGCCCGAAGAGGCCGACGATGCGGGCTTCAACACCGAAGTTTCCGCCACAGAGGTAATAATAATCCTTGGCGAACACTTAGCCTCTCCCTTATTTAATGATAATAAGAGTTGGAATTTTTACGTGATATACAGGTCTGGACGAAGAAGGCAACCCGGATTAAGTGTCTGGCGCCTTTGCCCGAAGAGCCATCACTGCCTCTACTGACGGCGATGCTAGTTCCGGGGCCGTACAAGGCGCCGACCAAGAAGCCCAAGAAGTCAAAGGGCAAGGGGGCCGGAGACAGCCCCCATCCCGCGGCCAAGAATCCCGAGGACCTCCACATCCTCCCCTTTGACGAGGTGGAGGAACATGATGAGGAGGAAGAGGAAGAAGAAGAAATGCCCCCTGCACAAGACAGGGGGGAAGAGGGGGGCCATCGCTGACGCGGGTACGACCGTGCCCTAGAAGAAACTAAACCTCAGAGCTAGTTCGAGCTCATCCGAACATAGCTATGTGATGAAGCCCAGGGAAAAAACCCTGCCCGAGACATAAGTCAGTCCAGACTTAAGTGCTGCACTTAAGTTTATTCAGTTTTTCTGGTATTTTACTTAGTACTTTTCTCCTGCTATCCTACAGCGCTCTCGGTGTAAACCTCGATGTTACTTCATCGGCGGGGAACTCTCCGGCGCCTGGAGAGACGGAGAGTGACCTGCTAGTACAGGGTCCATCGCGTGTAATTGGCGGGGACACCGAAGTGTCATCCCAACGGGTGCTCTCCGCCCAAGGAGATGAGGGCGGGGCAGGAGACAAGGCGGCCGGGGGTAATGCGTCGACAGCCGCTGACCATGGGGAGACGACCCCCATGGAGACCGAAGACGTGGGGCCCAATCAATCCGGGGCCCCACCGAACATCATCCCGGAGTATAGCGCGACTCCAGGGTCCAAAGACCCGGTTCCTCAAGCGGAGGATGATACGGGGGCGCCCGGAGTTAATCAGGAGGCGCCGGATTCTATGGAGGGAGCACTGCAAAGTGCTCTCGTCATTCAAGAACACCGCACTGTGATGGGTGCGGCGATGAGGAAGATTCAGTCCGTTAAGGGCGGACTGATTGAAGCCTTCAACAGCCTTTTAGCAGGCTTTGAGGTAAGCAATGTAATGCTTTTAAGAATTTTATTTGTTTTAAATTAAGGACAGTAAAACTGCACCACATCCCAGCCCTCTCACGCCATCAGTCCTCGTGGCCGTTCATTCATGCGATCAGGATGTGTTGGCCGTTGGATCTATGTCTAATTACAGTCTTCTTCTTGCCTGGGCCGTGAAGCTTTCGTTCACGAACATATGGGATATGTTGGGCCGCTGTCCTTGAGGGCCGCTACTCGGGTAGCCGAATCCGAGTAATCTGGTTGCTCAGGACTTTTTTGTTCGACACCGAGGGCTTGATGTGCGTGCGTCGGAGTAACCAACCCGTCGGAAGGTCTGTACGGGTGCGGGCGATGCGAGGATGCGAAGGGGCTGTGACGCCGCCTGATTGTTTTCCTTCCCGTCGACCGAGCTCCGCCTCCATGTACGTTTCTTTTTACTGTGAGCCTACTTATTCTTTCTCCTCGTGCACGCCCCTACCGGATCTGATGCCCGCTGCAAACCCCCCCTGAGCGCGCGACGGAGGTGACCGAGAAGAGGAGGATGCGTCGAGGAAAGAGATAGTCCTCCCTCCCGGCCGAAACCCTGGTCCGGAGCGTTTCACCGCCACCGTCTTCGTCGGTTGGGAAGCCCGGTCAATCAATCGTACCGATGCCCCATACGTGTGGACGTGTTCCCGGAGCTATCCAAGTTATTCCACCACTACTCCTCCCTCACGCCTTGTTCCCCTCGTGCTCTCTTGGATGATTTGAATTTGAGGTCTGATTAATTTGTGAGTAGTCGATTGGAAGGTCTGATTAACACTTGAGAAGCCCTACAACATCAGATTACTGCGTTGGCTCTGCTCCTCTACTGTGTCTGTTCGCATGGTTGACTCAACACACAATCGACGGTGCTAAAGCAGTGCAAAAACCATTTGATAGCAATGTGACAGCCTGCAATAGTCGTGTCTGGTACCTGCTCTTCATGGCCATGATTCCCTCAACAACTCGGCACATAGCTTATTTTACACACGAAATTAGGAATTTCCTTGCTTATTTTAATTCCATTCCAGGTCATGGCATTGATGTTGAATTACATTAGACTATCTCTCAGATTCCCCGTAAGCACTTAGCTTGTGTTTACACGGGTGGCCATACACTAGGGTAATATCACTTGATTGCTTGGAAATATATTAAGAACGAGCCTGCATATGCAGATGTGAGTTGCACTCAATCTAGCCGCGAAGTATTTAATTCACTTGGGAAGTGTCAACTAGGAGAAACTATTTAGGAAACATGTCAGTTCCATCTCAGTAGGGTGCTTGCTTTATGTAATGAAGAGGTAAAGTCTTCTTATTGTACTTTCCTGTTCATATTTTTGACATGTTCGGAGTTGTATTGATTGACATGCTAATCTCCAGGGAGTGCACATGTAGGAACAAAAAAGTGAACTTGCCTTCTGAAAATTAATTAACTGTCGTGTTGCCATCTCCATTCAGTTCTCATGTTTGCCTGCATTTTTAATGGGGGTACAGAACCAGGATTGCATTTTTCGATGTGATGCCAAGCGATCTCAACAAAATGTGATAAAACCTGACAAGCTAGCCTCAAGCACACATTATTATTTTTCCCGTGTATGTATCCAGGGAATGTTACAAGTTTGCAACGAAGGGTTGTGTGATGTGTTCTTATGTTGAATCCAAACTTCTCGTGCTTTATGAATGACACTTTTCTATGCAATTCCAAGATTACATTCAGATGCATTAGTTGCTGCTAAGTTCTAAATATCGTTAGTCCTCCGCATGAACAATTTATATATTAGTAGTACACTTATAGGCAACATCAACTCTGCATATTAGTTTGTAACAATTGCCATTAGCTGGTTCCAATGGAAGTACGCTAATGTGTCTGGTCCACCCTCCATGAAGCACACATTTCTATGCGTACAGTCAGAGATACGACGGCCTGATTTACTTATAAGTTTCAGGGTTTTTGGAAGTAAGCCTTTCCTAATTGACTTAATCTATATGTGTGTGAAATGTAAAAATATCATGTCAAGCTTCTACAACTTATTGATAATATCGGAAGTCTCATCATGTAAGATAGAGATTGTGTCATATATAGTTGACACAACACTTGAACTGTTAGATTAGTCTTTTAGAATTAGCCCGTGTTGGTATTATTTTGAGTTACCTATTAAAGGACACCAGTTATCTATTAGAGGATATTATATTGAGTGGTCGGACCCTTCTCCGGACCCTATGCAAGCAGGAGGTACATGCACCGGGCTGCCTTTTATTTTTATTAAAGAACATCGGTTAGGGTCTTTCTTTATGTGTACTGAAAACAGAGGAAGGCTTCTTGATGCTCTAACTGGAGGTTATGATTTTTTTAAACGAAAAAGGACATCAGGAAGGCTGCTGCATTTTGATCCAGAAAACAACATGGCATGCAAGGTGAAATCATCACTCGCAATGTGTTACTCCTATTTCTTTATTGATGCTCAACATTTGTAGGCTTAGCAACACGATTTCCAGTTTGCCAAAAGGATGTTATTATGTGGTTTCCAGTGCGCATATATTCCCTCTTAACATCAGCGAGCCACACAATCTTTATTATTTGTAATATTTCGGTTGATACATCAGATGTTCCAAATCCACACTTCTCACTAGTAGAAAACAGGGCATTGGTCCAGGCCTGTCCAGCCCATTAGCCCCGGTTCAATCTAGAACCAGGTCCAATGGGGGCACTGGACCCGGTTCGTGAGCCCAGGGGGCCGGCCGGGCCACGTGGGCCATTGGTCCCGGTTCGTCTGGACCTTTTGGTCCCGGTTGGAGCGACAAATCGGGACCAATGGCTCTTGGTCCTGGCCCACCACCATTGGTTCCGGTTAGTGATATGAACCGGGACCAAAGGCTCCCCTTTAGCCCCGGTTCATAGCGCCAACCGGGACCAATGAGGTGCCTATATATAACCCCTCACTCAAGAGCAGAGCTCACTGCTCTCTTTTTTCTGGCCGAGGAGGAGAGGGGTTAGTGGTGCTCTATCTCACCTCCTATGCACACAACGTGTTCGGTGGAATGCCCGAGCCACACTAGTTAAGCTTTTCTCCTCTCGAAGCTCTATTTTCTCCGAGATTTGTCTAGGTTTAGTTGTCTGTCACGTCCCGTCCCCGTCTTCGCCGCCGTCGATCGCCCCCGCCGATCTCGTCACCGGCACCACCGTGGTGAGCCTCTTGTTAGGTCCATGCTTTTCTTACTTTTATTATTGCTTGTTATTATTGCTTTAGATAGATATTTGTCTAATTTTCTTACGTTTTTTGTTGCTTGTTATTATATAGTGCGATGGTTTTGATATCCGCCCACGTGGGCCCTCGTCATGTCTACGATTCGGATGTGGTATATTATCTTTAATTTATAACTAATTGTTTTAGTGTTTATGATAGTTATGTCGACCAACCTGACATGCATAGATGTTTTATTATGTCTAGGAGGTAGTTGAACCGGAAATTCCAACCGACCCTCTTGTGGAGAGGTTAAATTTAGTTGAAGAGGAAAACATTTCCTTAAAGAAAAAATTGGAAAAAATGGAGGAGGAGAAGATGGAATTGGAGTTGCATGTTGCGGAAGTCATCGATGATCACAAGATCAAGATGGACCCTATTGTCGAGAGGTTAAATTTAGTTGAAGAAGAAAACAAATTCTTGAAGGAAAAAATAAAAAAATTTGTGGACGAGAAGATGATATTGGAGTTGCATGTTGCGGATGTCGTCAATGATCACAAGATCAAGATGGATGCAATGCTGTTGAAGATTAAAAATATTAGAAAATATGCCATTCATACCGAGGCTTGGTATCATTATGCCGTTGGATCAATTGTTACCTTGGTTGCGATTATGACCGCATTTGTTTTCGCATTAAAAAGTTTTACATAGTTTCGATGTGTATGGAGAGCTATATGTTGTTAGATGAGAACTATATATGTATGTACTTTGGTTTTAATGTGATGATGAACTTTTATCCATTTGGTCACTTAATTATCTATTTATGATGTTCTGTAATGGTTTTTGACACACTTAATTATATATAATGCACGCAGATGAACCGGCAATGGATGTACGGTGACAGACACACCTCTGAGTACATTAAGGGCGTGCATGAGTTTCTAATGCGGCTAAGGCAAACAAGCAGAATGGTTTTATGTGTTGTCCATGCACTAAATGTGGGAATACGATGTCTTACTCTAACAGGAAAATCCTTCACTCCCACCTGCTTTACAAGGGTTTCATGCCACACTATAATGTTTGGACGAGGCACGGAGAAATAGGGGTTATGATGGAAGACGGCGAAGAAGAAGAGTACGATGACAACTATGTGCCCCTGAATACGGTGATGCTGCAATGGGGGGAGCTGGTGAAGATCAAGAGGAACCAGACGATGTGCCCAATGATGCTGCAACGGGTGAAGCTGCTGAAGATGAAGAGGAACCAAATGATGATCTCCACCGGGTCATTGTTGATGCAAGGACACAATGCGAAAGTAAAAAGGAGAAGCTGAAGTTCGATCGCATGTTAGAGGATCACAAAAAAGGGTTGTACCCCAATTGCGAAGATGGCAACACAAAGCTCGGTACCATACTGGAATTGCTGCAGTGGAAGGCAGAGAATGCTGTGGCTGACAAAGGATTTGAGAAGCTACTGAAAATATTGAAGAAGAAGCTTTCGAAGGATAACGAATTGCCCGACAGTACATACGCAGCAAAGAAGGTCGTATGCCCTCTAGGATTGAAGGTGCAGAAGATACATGCATGCCCTAATGACTGCATCCTCTACCGCGGTGCATATAAGGATCTAAACGCATGCCCGGTATGCGGTGCATTGCGGTATAAGATCAGACGAGATGACCCTGGTGATGTTGATGGCGAGCCCGCCAGGAAGAGGGTTCCTGCGAAGGTGATGTGGTATGCTCCTATAATACCACGGTTGAAATGTTTGTTTAGAAACAGAGAGCATGCCAAGTTGATGCGATGGCACAGTGAGGACCGTAAGAAAGATGGGAAGTTGAGAGCACCAGCTGATGGGTCGCAGTGGAGAAAAATCGAGAGAAAGTACTGGGAGGAGTTTGCAAAGTACGCAAGGAACGTATGGTTTGCTTTAAGCGCGGATGGCATTAATCCTTTCGGGGAGCAGAGCAGTAATCACAGCACCTGGCCCGTGACTCTATGTATGTATAACCTTCCTCCTTGGATGTGCATGAAGCGGAAGTTCATTATGATGCCAGTTCTCATCCAAGGCCCTAAGCAACCCGGCAACGACAATGATGTGTACCTAAGGCCATTAGTTGAAGAACTTTTACAGCGGTGGAATGGAAACGGTGTACGTGCATGGGATGAGCACAGACAGGAGGAATTTGACCTAAAGGCGTTGTTGTTCGTGACCATCAACGATTGGCCCGCTCTCAGTAACCTTTCAGGACAGACAAACAAAGGATACCACGCATGCACGCACTGTTTAGATGACACTGAAAGTATATACTTGGACAACTGCAGGAAGAATGTGTACCTGGGCCATCGTCGATTTCTTCCGACCAACCATCAATGTCGAAAGAAAGGCAAGCATTTCAAAGGCGAGGCAGATCACCGGAAGAAGCCCGCCATGCGTACCGGTGATCACGTACTTGCTATGGTCAATGATTTACACGTAATCTTTGGAAAGGGCCCCGGCGCACTAGCTGTTCCGAATGATGCTGAGGGACACGCACCCATGTGGAAGAAGAAATCTATATTTTGGGACCTACCCTACTGGAAAGACCTAGAGGTCCGCTCTTCAATCGACGTGATGCACGTGACGAAGAACCTTTGCGTGAACCTGCTAGGCTTCTTGGGCGTGTATGGAAAGACAAAAGATACAGCTGAGGCACGGGAGGACCTGCAACGTTTGCACGAAAAAGACGGCATCCCTCCGAAGCAGTATGAAGGTCCTGCCAGCTATGCTCTTACGAAAGAGAGAAAGAAATCTTCTTTGAATGCCTGCTCAGTATGAAGGTCCCGACTGGCTTCTCGTAGAATATAAAGGTAATAATAAATATGGCAGAGAAAAAGTTCCAGAACCTAAAGTCTCATGACTGACATGTGATTATGATGCAACTGCTTCCGGTTGCATTGAGGGGGCTTCTACCGGAAAACGTCCGATTAGCCATTGTGAAGCTATGTGCATTCCTCAATGCAATCTCTCAGAAGGTGATCGATCCAGAAATCGTACCAAGGCTAAGGAGTGATGTGGCGCAATGTCTTGTCAGTTTCGAGCTTGTGTTCCCACCATCCTTCTTCAATATCATGACACATGTCCTAGTTCATCTAGTCGACGAGATTGTCATTCTGGGGCCGTATTTCTACACAATATGTTCCCCTTTGAGAGGTTCATGGGAGTCCTAAAGAAATATGTCCGTAACCGCGCCAGGCCAGAAGGAAGCATCTCCATGGGCCATCAAACAGAGGATGTCATCGGGTTTTGTGTTGACTTCATTCCTGGCCTTAATAAGATAGGTCTCCCTAAATCGCGGTACGAGGGGAGACTGACTGGAAAAGGCACGCTTGGAAGGGACTCAATAATATGCAGGGACGGATATTCTTGGTCTCAAGCACACTACACAGTTCTACAGAACTCTACATTAGTGACCCCGTATGTCGATGAACACAAGAACAGTCTGCGCTCCAAACACCCGGAGCAGTGCGACGACTGGATTACATGTGAACACATCAGGACTTTCAGCAGTTGGTTGGAAACACGTCTCAGAGGTGACAACACTATTTGTGATGAGTTGTACTTGTTGTCCAGGGGACCATCTTCGACTGTATTGATTTACAAAGGATACGAGATAAATGGGAATAGATTTTACACGATTGTCCAAGATCAAAAGAGCACCAACCAAAACAGCGGTGTCCGCTTTGATGCAACAACCGAGAGGGGAAAGGACACATATTATGGTTACATAGTGGACATATGGGAACTTGACTACGGACATGATTTTAAGGTCCCTTTTTTTAAGTGCAAATGGGTCAATCTGTCAGGAGGCGGGGTACAGGTAGACCCACAGTACGGAATGACAACAGTGGATCTGAAAAATCTTGGATACACTGACGAACCGTTCGTCCTAGCCAATGATGTGGCACAGGTTATCTATGTGAAGGACATGTCTACCAGACCGAGAAAAAGAAAAGATAAGGAAGCGAATACATCATACGATGAGCCAAAGCGCCACATAGTTCTTTCAGGAAAAAAGGGACATCCTGGGAGTGGAGGGCAAGACAGACATGTCTGAAGATTATGAAAAGTTTCATGAAATTCCTCCCTTCAAAGTCAAGGCTGACCCAAGCATCCTGATAAACGATTAAGATTATCCATGGTTACGGCGCAATAAGCAAATGACACAAGCGAAGAAAAAGTGAAGACTTTTTTCGGCAACTATTATGATGATACCATGCCAACTTTGTAACAAACGAGTATGATACCATTGTCCGTTTGTACTATTCAAATTTGCACTAATAGAAAGTTTGTAATTGGTTTTACCAGAAAGAATTAAAAAATAAAACAAAAAACAAAAGAAAATAAATAATGCAGAAAACAAAACAAAAAAACTTGCAAAAAAAAATAGCAACAATAAGTATTTTGTTGTAAGTAGAAACAAAATAAAATAAATAAAGCAACAAAGAAAACAAATAATTTCAAATTTAAACTATTCAAATTTGAATACTACTTGCACTAACAGAAAGTTTGTAATTGGTTTTACCAGAAAGAATTAAAAAATAAAGCAAAAAACAAAAGAAAATAAATAATGCAGAAAACAAAACAAAAAAACTTGCAAAAAAATAGCAATAATAAGTATTTTGTTGTAAGTAGAAACAAAATAAAATAAATAAAGCAACAAAGAAAATAATGAAAGTTTATAATTTTTGTGACCTAAAAGAAAGAAGAAATCACTAAAACACTATAAGTATTTAGTTCTAAGTAGAAATGAAAAAAAATAGAAAAAAATGCCACCTACTGGGCCATCACGGCCTGAATACGACTAGAAACCCAACCATGGGCCAGGATTCAGGCCCGCAGCAGGCCCAGTAGGCCCACATGCATTGCACTATCGAATTAGGCCCGTAAGCTGCACTTTAGATGAGTTCGAGAGGAGAGGGGCAGCGCAGCTTATAAACTGGTGCTGGCCTCTCTCAACTAGCGAGGTGGGACTAAACTTCCCACCGCACCGTGCCAACAAGGCCTTTGGTCCCGGTTGGTGGCACCAACCGGGACTAAAGGGTGACATTAGTCCCGGTTGGTGGCACAAACCGGGACTAATACTCCCCTTTAGTCCCGGTTGGTGCCACCAACCAGGACTAAAGGCCCCTCCTTCCCGCCCTTTGGGCTGCTGAAAAGGGACCCTTAGTCCCGGTTGGTGGCACCAACCGGGACTAAAGGGGGTATTAGTCCCGGTTTGTGCCACGAACCGGGACTAATACTGCTCCTATATAACCAACACTTGCGAAAATTTCTCCTTCCCCGCCCCCGACGCCTCCTCACTCTGCTTCGTCCCCGCCCCTGTCGCCCCGTCGCCCCGTCGCGCCGTCGCCGTCGCGCCGTCGCGCCGTCGCCGTCGCCCCCAACGCCGCCCCGTCGCCCCCGCGCCGTCGCCCCGTCGCGCCGTCCCCGTCACGCCGTCGCCGTTGCCCCCGCGCCGCCCCGCCCCGCGCCGTCTCCCCGCCCCGTCGCCATCGCCCCGCCCCGTCGGCGTCGCGCCGCCCCGCCCCGTCGCCGCCGCGCCGCCCCGCCCCGCCGCGTGATGTGAGGTTTTTTTTGTTTATATATAGTTGATGTATAATATATATAGTTGTTGTTTATATATATATATATGTATATATGTGTGTATATGTGTTATGTGTATATAGTTGCTGTATATATATTTTGTATGTGTATATATTATTTTTTTATTTATCTTAGGAATTTGCTAAATATATATGTTAAAAATGTTTTTTTCATAGAATGTTTTTTGTTTATATATAGATAGTTACAATTGTAATGTATAGTTGTTGTATGTGATGTGTATGTGATGTATATATATGCAAAAGAAGGATAGGAAAGAAGAAAAAGAAGGATAGGGAAGAAGAAAAAGAATGTTTTTTTTCATAGAAAGTTTTATATATGCAAAAGTTACAAATTTAGAAAAAGAAGGATAGGAAAGAAGAAAATAACAAAGAGGAAAGAAATAAGAAGAGGAGAGGAAGAAGAGGAGAAATAAATAAGAAGAAGAAAAAAGAAGAAAAAAAGAGGAGAAGAAGAGAAGAAGAAAGGAATAGAGGAGAAGAAGAGAAATTTTCTCTTCTTCTCCTCTATTCCTTTCTTCTTCTCCTTTTTTTCTTTTTTTTCGTCGATCTTCTCCTCTAGCGGTTCCTTTTTTCTTCTTCTTCCTCTTTTTTTATCGGATATGTCGTTGTCGATGTACACCCTCCCCGATAACTTCGACATTA
>LR738712.1:95135904-95172084 GCA_902687465.1 Secale cereale
GACATGGGGGGGGGTCTAGGGATGTGGATCGCCGAGCAGTCAGGGGTCGAGGGGTCGAGAGGTTGCCTAGCTAGTGTCAAAGTATTGAAGAATTCCATGACTTCATCATTTTCCAGAAGTAACCGGGGCATGTTGGTACGAAGTTATGCAAAGTTGTTTTGGAACGGAGTTCCTGATAGGATAATCCGTCTTTTGTTACGAATTATCCTATCTGGGACTCCGTTCCAAAACCACTTTGGAGAGCTTCGTACCATCATGCTACTGTTACTTTCGCCTAATGATGAAGTATTGGTTTTGTTGAATCCTTTGACACTAGACAAAATGTGACATGAGGGGGTCTAGGGTTGTGGATCGCCGAGCAATCGAGAGGGTCGTCCAGGTGTCGAGGGTCGAAGCTAGTTCTACGTTTGCCATTAATATATCCATCTGTCATGTTTGAATAATAATTGGCATGTTGTAAATATTTGTAGAAACTATGGACGACAACACCCGAGACCTAGCACAAGAAGCAATGTTGATGGACATAATCGCAGACGGACAAAATGCCGTCTTGTCGTTTCTCAACGACACCGATGAGCAGGTGGAAAGAGAGCTGCAACTAGAAGATCTAGGCTATGATATTGATGGCTCCGCTGACCTAATGCACATGGAAGAAGTAGACCGTGAGGACGGCTCCGGTGACCCAATGCCGGTGCAAGAAGGAGACCGTGATGCTAGCTCCGGTGACAGAACCGAGTCCGGCCAGGAGGTATATATGTTAGTTAAGCCTGTGCTGACTAGTTAATTGATGCATTCATTAACTCTCGTCTTTGTTCCTTTTTCTAGCCCTCCGGATCGAGCAAATCTTCGGTAAAGAGACGAGGCGCGAAGAAAAAGTTGAGGCCCGATGAAAAGTTTGAGATCTCAGAAATCTCGCGCTCCGGCGAGCCGATTGACCCCGTCTGGACAAAGAACGCATTTGTTAATCACTGCGGGGTTCTGGTTAGGGACAAGATCCCGATCAGCATCCATCAATGGTTAAAGCCGGCTGCAAATGACGCTCAGGTGTCTTATGTCACTGATATGCAGAAAGAAGATCTTTGGACTGAGCTGAAGTCAAATTTCATCCTACCGGCAGAGGATGATCCGGCGAAGCCAGTTAAAGAGGACTTAATCAAGTTTGCTGCTCTTTCGAAGATGGCAGACCAATTCAGGGCATGGAAGAAAAAACTGAATAAGTTTGTCAAAGATAAAAAGACTCCAGAATTCGTGGGCATATATGAGAAGATCAAAGATGACTGGCCCACATTTGTGGCCTATAAGACATCAGAAAAGAGTCAGAAGATGTCGGAGACAAACCGGATAAATGCTGCGAAGAAGAAGCATCACCATCGCACGGGGTCAGGTGGCTACCTTAGACCCCGGCCTAAGTGGGCCAAGGCTGAGAATGATCTGCTTGAGAAAGGGATCGAACTAGAGACAATGCAATGGCCAGACCGTTGCCGGACTTGGTTCTTCGGGGCTGGCGGAACCTTGGACCCTGTATCAGGGAGGTGCATTTGGACGGACAAGCAATTGGAAACACCACTCAGGAAGATGCGGCAGTATATCAAAGCAGCGCATGAAGGGACGTTCTTCCTCGACAGAGAGAACGACGAGCTGACAATGGCCCTCGGGAATCCTGAGCACCCTGGACGGACATGAGGCATGCCAGGCTCCCTTTCTTGGTGTGCTGGGTTTCCGGACGCAAGCGGCTACAAAAGCCACGAGAGGAGGAAGAAAATGGAGCAGACCGAACTGCAGGCGCTGCGGGCCAGAATACAAGCGATAGAGGAACGGGAAGCAAATCGGGACAAAAGAATTGCCGAAGCTTCCCCCGAAGCTACCCCGCCATCTCAGCGGAGAAGCAGCGCGGCTTCCACCGAGCTGCTTCAGCCGGAGCCTGTCTTGACGGCTACTGCCAGGTATCCCGTGGATGCTATCACGGAGGCACAAAATTGCCACCTTCTGGCGTAGTGGATGAATCTGAAGGTCAAGGCAGCTGCTGGCTCTGTTTATCCTACTGGACCCGGCGACACTTTTCACTGCCGGCCGATTCCAGAAGGATATGCTAGGGTGATGGTGGATGAAATTACGGAGGGATTTGAGGAGCTCCAGCTTGACCACCCTACCGGTGAAGGGGAGACTCGGCTGGGTTCTTCACTGAAGACTCCATGCCTATGGCGGAAGGACCTCATCAACATTCTCAACTGGACGCCTCCGCCTCCTCCTCCTCCTCCGGCGAGTCAGGGCACTCCGCCTCCTCCACCGCCTCCTCCTCCGGCGAGTGACGATCAGGGCACTCCGGCTCCTTCTCCGGTGCGTGGCGGCACTCCGCCTCCTTCGCCGCCAGCACGTGGCGGCACTCCGCCTCCTTCGCCGCCGGCGCGCCCGAGCAGCCAGCCTGCTCCTCCTTCTCCGCCTAGTCAGCAAGGGCGAAAGAGACCTTCCGCCGCTCTGGCTGCTCCTGCTCCGGCGCGTAAGCAAGGAAAAAAGACAGCCGCTTCATCTGGTCTGGCGACGTCTAGCAGTACAGCCAGAGGCGGGAGGCGATGCAGATTCGGTCCTTCTCTCACGCCTCTAGAGAAGTTACCATATGAGAGGTCCGACGAGGAAAACACGAAGATAGCTCAAGGCGAAGTGAAGGACTGGCTTGAAGGGTTGAAAGCACAGAGACATCCACCTCCGGAGGAGAAGATAGATGCGGTGAAAGCAAAGCGCACTCTTGCTGCCCTGAAGCAACCAGCGAAAAGTAAG
The DNA here is from genome assembly GCA_902687465.1 of Secale cereale. NCBI lineage: Eukaryota > Viridiplantae > Streptophyta > Magnoliopsida > Poales > Poaceae > Secale > Secale cereale. The sequence goes on from LR738712.1 coordinate 95,138,680, forward strand.
CCGAAGGACAACTATGACCGCATGATTCAAAAGTCATTTCAAGAAGCGAAGCGGTCGGGAAGTACTAAAAGTGATCAACGGTTAGCAGAAGGACGAGCTGGGAAACAAATTGCCCAGCTCGGCGAACAAGCGGACCAATCGTGCCCCCCGCTCAAGGTGTCTAGCAACATGGTCGCTAATGATCCGAGGATGGTGCCCGGTTATACCAATCTTGGAGATTACGTCTCCGACGATGTACAATATGATTTCTTGGATGTGCAGATCGAAAGATACGAGTACAAAAAGCCTCTCGTCAAAAATGAAAGATCTCTATCAACTAATATGCGAAGATTGCATGATTGGTACTTGAAAATCTGCAGAGAGTCTGGGGGGAGGGAAAGCTTGTATTTGAGAGTTAAACCAGAGAATGACCTCGTTGGAATTGAACTGTTGCCTGTTCCATTTGAGGAGTTCTATCAGTTTTTCAATCAATTGGCCCTCGATGAAACAACGGTCACCTGCTACTGTCTGTAAGTAGTACTACTTATGTCATTAAGTCTCTCTATATAGCTGATCTTCATTGCATGTATTTATAATTATCCTCACTATATTATGCAGATTGAAGATCGTCGAATTGAAGAAAAGACAAGTAGGTGATATTGGGTTCATTAACACATACCTCATAGATGCAACCGAGGTTAAATTGCGTCCCTCAGATACCGAGACCAACTTGCTACGATTGTTGGTGGTAAATGAAAACAAAGATATAATACTCTTTCCTTACAACTTCAAGTGAGTGTTACTGTCTTGTGCATATTTGGTTTCCCTTATATATCAGTCAAGGTTATAGTAATGTAATTGATGAGTTCATGCATGCGTGCGCAGCTTCCACTATATTCTCTTAGAGATTAAGCTTGAGAAGGGAGTAGTAACTGTCTTGGACTCTAAACGTAAAGATCCCGAGGAGTATGCGGACATGACTCAAATGCTCGACAGGTAAGTTAAATCGATCAATATTATCCACCATGCATATCAGCAACTTCATTTCTGATATCAACTAATTGTTTTCTTTGTCTGGCAGGGTTTGGAGAAAATTCACCAAAAAAGCTCCGGGACTGCCGAAGAAGCTAGAATTTAGATACCCGAAAGTAAGTACTATATAGTAGCATGTTCCGCGCGCGCATCTCCTATATCTTGATTCAAGCGCTAGTTTCATCAATACCATTTGGCATTCTTGCTTATTAGTTTGATTGACCTCTATTTCTTGTAAAGTGGTTGTGGCAGGAACCCGGGAATGTTTACTGTGGATACTACATTTGCCAGTCCATCCGCCACACGATCTGTGAGCGGGGCTACTCTGAAGCACACTTTGAAGTGCGTAAGCAATTAATAATATTCACAAATTTATAGCATCATTTCATGTATTGACCCCCTACTTCAAATTAGATGTTTCGGATGCGGGATGAACTCCTAACACCAGATCGTCTGCGAGCAATTCAAGAGGAATTGGCGGCATTCTTCCTTGAACACGTGATCGCGCCAGACGGAGAATACTATGTGGACCATGCGTCCATCCTATAGGAGATTATATTTGTAAGAGATAATTATTGTATATATGTACCCGGTAGTGTCGGATAGATATACGAGAACTTGTTGTTCGACCAATCTCTCGGAGAATGAGAGGTGGTCGATATTACTTCTCTCTGTATGCATATATATATATGTTGATTATACGATCTTCTGTTTTACTTCGTTTGCTTTACTAGCTAGCTAGCTAGCTAGCGTGTCTAGTCCTCTCTATACGTATGTGTAGTACGTAGCGTCGACCAAGCACGGACATAAGAGAGGACACTTCTCTCTATTAATTAGCTAGCTAACACAATATGAAACACCTAAATTAACCCCCCAAAACCTCCAACCCCCCTCCCCTTTCAAAAAAAAACAAAAACCACAGCCACAGAAATGCTGACGCGTGGACGCCTTTTGGTCCCGGTTGGTGCAACCAACCGGGACCAAAGCCCCTCATGCCTGGGCTCGGCGCACAGGCCACGTGGACACCCATCGGCCCCGGTTCTGGATAGAACCGGGACTAAAGGGTCAGAGCATTAGTACCGACACTTTTGTCCCGGTTCAGGAACCGGGGCTAAAGGCCCAAACGAACCGGGTCTGATGACCCTTTATCTACTAGTGTCTAACGATCATGCATTATTTGTTTATTTCTACAGGAGAAAGGCAAGTCAAGGAGCCTTCCGTGAATACCCCGGATTTTGCTTATTTCATGAATTATGACGATCACCATTGATGTGTGTTGTTGAAGGCTGCACATGTATAGAAGCAAAAAAATAAGAAGATGCCAAATGCTGCAAGACACATGATGTCGAGAAGCATGTTGCCCCAGCGAAGTAAAAGGCTGTCGAGGATGGTGAGCACAATGGCAAGGGATGAATGCCAAACCTGTGGAGCCACCTTACGGACTAAATCCATGCCCAGGAGAGGAGAAGGAAGGCTATACAAGCTAAGAGCCACAGGCCAAGAGGGTACAATTATGTTCATGGATGCTTCTATTATTTGTTCCCAGTTTGTCAAATTTTGTTTGTGGCATGATGTGTCATTTACCAGTACGTAATTGCTAAATGAGTTAAACATGACATGAGCCATAAGTATCCATATCGAGCAATAATTCAAGGTGAGCATCAAAATCGTTCTTAATGCTTATTAAATTACTTCTTTGTTCATACTGATTTGTTGCTCTTGGTGTTTGTATTTTTATTTAGATTTCTTGTGATTTATGTCGGGACCCCGATCCTAAGCCACACCGATCTAGCATGTAACACACCATATCACTTTGCGGCCTCACGCACGGTATCCCCACGGGTGCCACCTTACCTGGCCCGGGACCGTTTGCGCATTTTGGCTCACGTATATGATAGTGTCGCTAGCATCCATATGACAGAGAACCCGGGCCGACATGACCAGTTATAAACCAAAAGTGGCACTAAATTACAGAAACAGGCATTCATGACCCAGCAACGAACGTGTCGGTCATCAACGTATGAACCCAAGTCGTAGCAAGCTACAAGGACTTAAAGGAACAACGCGTGACATTTCCCCTAAGGGACAGACACAGGAACGAAGAAGGACATATGCCGGTCAGCCTAAGTGATCCGGAGCAGTAGCAAGCTACCAAGGCTCAGTGGAAGCACTAGGAGACATTTCCCTGTAAGATAGGCTACCAAGGGTAAACAACTAGGTGTCGGATCCCACACATACCAAGCATTTCAATAACATACACACAATATGCTCAATATGTGCAAATACAACATGGCATCACAACAAGACTCTAATAAACAAAGTATTTATTCATTAGGCTCCGAAGAGCCAAGTATTACAAACATGGGTCTCACGACCCAACATTCAGAGCATACAAGCAACAAGCGGAAGCACTACATGTCTGAGTACAGACATCTACAAATGAAAAAGGCTGAAGAGCCTGACTATCTACAACACTCGTCCAAGATCGTAGCTGAGGTACAAGCTACTTGTCGAAGTCCAAGCGGAACTACTAGTGAGACATCAATCCTATCTGCAAAACATAAATTAAGCAAACATGAGTACAAAGGTACTCAGCAAGACTTACATCAGATCCTATCATACATGCACTTGTATCAAGAAGGCAAGTGGGGTTTAGTTGCAGCAAGCCAGCTTTGACTCAGTGGCTATTCTATTCTACGATTGCTGGTAACTTTGAGGTGGCGCACACGAGTCCACTAAGCACCACACAATACACCACTATGGCTTCATTCCCGTGTCCCTACGAGAAGGCCATCCATAGAACTCACACTTGTCTTGAGTATTTTAGAGTATCCACTTCAAGTTGTCTATGTACCACGTAAGCATCCAAGATGTCCATATCCGCGGACCCGGTTATTCGAATTGATTATGTTAACCCTGCAGGGGTGTACTTATTCACACACGCTCTCGCCACTTACCGCCAGGTACATCTCGTGTATCTCGGCAACCTTCAAGCGGAAGCCTGGCGAGGGTGTCGGCCACGACCTGACTAACCACACAAGTCTCTCGTCCAGGTTTATCGCCTATTCGGGTTCCATCCGTGGGGAGATCCGGCCGGGGTGTCGCTCACGGCCCCAAATGATGTGCGCAGGGTTCCCAAGCCCACCTCGCCGAGTGGATCTATGCTTGGTACACCGTGCCACGGTGCCTAGTCTGTCCCAAGCCCACTGGTCGAGTGCCACTTGGTAGACTACTAACACTAACTACAAACACCAGAAACTAGTTGCAACTCCTGGACAGAGATCATGTTGATTAATAAGTCGAGAGGGGTCGAGTTACCGGAACCCAATGTGTGGTAGTAACTAGTCATTGGACAACATACACAGAACTCAGTTCTTAGGGACGGTTCCAGTGAGACAACCCACCATGTACTCCTACATGGCCTCTCACCGCTACCTTTACCAAATCGCGTTCACACGCTTAACCCTCAGCATCAGAACATATCATTTCACTCCAATTCATTCCCGATGAATTAGACCTGACACACTCTAAGCAATAGCAAGCAAGGCATGGTAAGATCACATCATGGCTTCAATCAACTCCTACACATGCTAGTGGGTTTCAACTATTTACTGTGGAAAGACAGGTCATGCAGAGGAATGGGTTCAACTACCGCAGCATAAAGTAGCAGTTGAAATCGTTGTTGTTCTAATGCAATAACAGGGAGCAGGAGCGAGAGAGGGATTGTATCGGAATGAACAAGGGGGTTTGCTTGCCTGGTAAAACAACGTGCAGAGCACTGCTCCTCTGACAGGTACTCTGGATCGGTCTCCGGAGCTGGACCTATTGAGAAGAACGGTGCCGACAATCAAACACAAGCATATGCAACAATATGATGCATGAATATGGCATGAAAATATGATGTTGTTGAGCTAATGCAACTATCATTCAATTTGAAAGAATTCCATTTGAACCAAGGCTCAAATGCAACTTTAAAATAAGTATTTCTAAATGCCATATATGTGTTTTCATATAAACAGTAGGTTTAACTTCATTTGTCATGCATGAAAATGGTACAGATGGATAGATTGAATTTTTCTGATAATTTTTCATATATAAATTATTTCATTCTGAGCTACGGTTGAATTTCTGTGATTTTTTGAAGTTTAAGCCAAATTCTGAAATAAATAAATCATTTAAGATTTATTTAAAAACTAGAACTGATTTACTGCATCAGCATGACACAGGCATGACGTCAGCGGGTCAAAGGGGTTGTTCCAGAGTCAAACCTGACAGTGGGGTCCACTGGTCAGTGACTCAGTTAATTAACTAAGTTAATTAACTCTAAAATAATCCTAACAGAAATAATCAGCAGGGCTGGGCCCACATGTCAGTGGCTAATCTAATTAACCAAAAGTAATTAATTAACTTAATCTAGTCAACTAACTAAAGGGGTGGAGGCCCACCTGTCATTGACCCAGGGGGTCAAATCCTGGTCAAACTACGGCTAGCACGCCGACGTTTAGCCGCCGGCGGCAGCAAACGCGGCGGAGGGCTTCGGGATTCCTGCTCCGGGGGTCTTTTGAGCAGCTGAGACCACGGGCGAGCTGCTGGAGCTCATCCGCGTCCATTCCCGCAAGCAGCAGCAGCTGGGACGGCCGGAGCTCGCCGGAAACAAGCTCGCGGCGGCGCCGGAGTTCAGCCCTCGTCGGTTCTGGGGCTACAGGGCACGGGGAGAGCTACGGAGGGGCGCTACGGGCTCCTGGTGAGACGGCGGACGCGGTGGCGTGCTCCGCTTGGAGGGTGGGTGGCTGTGGCCACGGCGGCGGCATCGCCGGCGGCGGTGAGGTCGGGCAACTGCGGTGGTAGGGGCTAGAGGCCGCAGACGACGGCGAGGACAGGGGGAAAGAACCGGGGGCTCACCGCGGTTCTGCTGGGGAGGTTAGCGGGCTCGGGGAGGCGCTGAAGGCGGCGAATCGTCGGCGGCGATCGTCGGGGCAGAGGAAGAAGACGACGGCGTTTACGGTGTTCCAGGGCACCCGGCGTCTTGTGGCTCGACGGAGAGGACGAGGGTAAAGTGGCGGAGCTCTCGGGCTACTCGGAGGGACGAGGGGTGGCCTGTGGCCACGGCAGCGGCGATCGACGACGACAGCGGCGTTCGGGAGCTGCGGGAGAGGGAGATAGAGGAGAGGGGAGGGATCCAGAAGAGTGAGGGGGGGATCGGGGAGATCGCGTGGCTCGTCTAGAGGCCACCAGGCGGCGAGGGGGAGGGCAGGCAGGCAGGTGGCGTGGCGCTCCGACCGTGCGCGCGCGCCGGCCACACGCTCGGCCTCCTGTCGTCGCCAGGAGGACGACGGCTGGCAACTGGGCCGGCCCAGTGCCAGGCCAGCAAGTGGCCCAGGTAAGGCTCTAACCTTTTTATTTCCTTTTCTGTTTTCTATTTTTTTTCTGACATTTGTTTTGATTTAATATCTAAATTAAATCAATTATTTTCTTCTGACATATTTATTTTGTAGGGACCTAGAAATTAACCCAAGCCCCTAAAAATAAACAACCAGAATTCTGGACATATATAAAATATATAATATATATATATCCAATGCAAATAACTATTGCATTAATTCCAAATGCCCAAAATAAATACTTATGAGCTCCTAATAATATTGGCTTGATTTTTATCTCTGACCAATATTTTTAGAGGGCCACATGAACATTTTCTTGGACCTTTTTGGAGCAACTTTTATTTGGGTCATTTTCAAAAGGGTTTCTGAGGGTTTCACAAGTCCTCATTTCAATTTCATTTGAAATTTTAAACATGATGCAACAACAAGGCTAACCTAGTGCATACCAGAACTAGGGTTGTGACAACTCGCCTCCACTCGAAAGAATCTCGTCCCGAGATTCAGGAGTAGGCGGAAAGAAGGTGGGATACTCCAGTCGGAGACGATCTTCTCGCTCCCAAGTAGCTTCTCTCTCGGAATGATGAGACCACTGAACTTTGAGAAACTTGATGTTATGACGTCGAGTGACACGCTCTGCTTGATCCAAAATGCGAACGGGATACTCTCGATATGTGAGGTTATCTTGGAGATCAAGCGTTTCGTGATCCACTCTGCGGATGGGATCCGAGAAGCAACGCCTGAGTTGAGAGACGTGGAAGACATCATGAACTCGAGAAAGATGTGGGGGTAGTTCCAATTGGTAGGCAACCTCTCCTCGTTTAGCGAGAATGCGAAAAGGACCAATGTAACGAGGAGCCAACTTGCCCTTGATACCGAAACGATGGGTACCTTTCAAAGGGGTAACCCGAAGGTAAGCTTTGTCACCCACTTCATAAGCCACTTCCTTATGATGACGATCATATTGGCTCTTCTGACGAGACTGGGCTGTTTTCAAATTCTCGCGAATGATGCGAACTTGCTCTTCTGCTTCCTGGATCATATCCGGTCCAAAGAATTGTCTTTCACCGGTTTCTGACCAGTTCAAAGGTGTTCGACATCTTCGTCCATAAAGAATCTCAAAAGGAGCTTGCTTAAGACTGGATTGATAGCTATTGTTATAAGCAAATTCGGCGAAAGGAAGACATTTCTCCCAATCCATACCGAATGAGATAACGCAAGCTCTAAGCATGTCTTCGAGAATTTGGTTAACCCGTTCCACTTGACCACTTGACTGAGGGTGGAAAGCGGTACTGAAGGAAAGATGGGTGCCCATGGCAGTCTGGAAACTCTCCCAAAAATGAGAAGTGAAAAGACTACCACGGTCTGAATTGATCTCTAGTGGGACACCATGAAGTGACACTATTCGAGAAATATACAAGTCAGCAAGCTGACTAGCAGTGATACTCTCTCGAACAGGTAGAAAGTGAGCCACTTTGGAGAGACGATCAATGACTACGAAGATAGCATTATTCCCTCTCTTGGTCCTGGGAAAGCCGGTGATGAAGTCCATACCAACTTTATCCCATTTCCACTCAGGAATAGCTAGAGGCTGAAGGGTGCCAGCAGGTCTTTGATGTTCTGCCTTAACGCAAAGACAAACGTCACATTTAGCAATGAACTCAGCAATTTCTCTCTTCATCCTAGTCCACCAGAACCTCTGGCGTAGATCCTGATACATCTTAGTACTACCGGGATGAATCGTGAGAGGAGATTCATGAGCCTCTTTAAGAATCAATTGCCGAAGATGTTGCTTCTTGGGAACCACCAGCCGGTTTTGGAAGAGAACAACACCTCGGTCATCTATGGAGAAACTACCAGCAATACCTTTGGCAATGTTTCTCTTGATCCGGGTAATTCCGGTATCATGCTTCTGGGCTTCTATGATATGATCCACAAGAGTAGGTTTCGCCACCAAAGTTGAAAGGAATCCGTGAGGAGCAATGTGAAGGTTAAGCTTACATAATTCCTCATGGAGAAGTGGTTGGCCCTGCTGCAACATGAGATTGTTGCAATAGGATTTACGACTTAGCGCATCAGCCATGACATTTCCCTTGCCCGGGGTGTAGGTAATCCCTAAGTCGTAATCGGAGATCAACTCCAACCAACGTCTTTGCCTAAGGTTCAAATCTGGTTGGGTGAAGATATACTTGAGACTCTGGTGATCGGTGTAGATCTCGCAACGATTACCAAGGAGGTAATGCCGCCAGGTCTTAAGTGCATAGACTACGGCTGCAAGCTCTAGATCATGTGTAGGATAATTCTCCTCATGTGGATGCAACTGTCGAGATGCATAGGCAATCACACGACGATCCTGCATAATAATGCAACCTAGTCCCTGCCGTGAGGCATCACAGTAGATAACAAAGTCCTTAGTGAAATCCGGTGGCACAAGTATGGGAGCAGAAGTCAGGCGTCTTTTCAGTTCCTGAAAACTGTGCTCACACTGTGGGGACCACTCAAACTTTTTATCTTTCTTAAGAAGTTCTGTGAGAGGTTTGGCCACTTTAGAGAAGTTCTCAACAAAGCGGCGACAATAACTGGCTAGACCAAGGAAACTCCTAACTTGTTTAACTGTTTCAGGTGGAGTCCAGTCAAGAACGGCCTGAACTCTCTCGGGGTTGACAGCAATGCCCTTACCAGAGATTACGTGGCCAAGATAGGTCACTTCTGGCAACCAAAATTCGCACTTGGAGAACTTGGCATAAAGGCGGTGCTCTCTGAGTTTTTCTAGAACAAGTCTAAGATGTTCGGCATGCTCTTCCTCGTTCTTCGATTAAATAAGAATATCATCGAGGTAAACCACGACGAACTTATCTAAGTACTCCATGAAGATCGAGTTCATCAAGCGGGAGAAGGTGGCTGGAGCATTTGTTAGACCGAAGGACATGACGGTGTACTCGTATTGACCATAACGAGTGACGAAAGCCGTCTTGGGTATGTCCCCATTTCTAATCTTGATTTGATGGTATCCTAACCTCAAATCCATCTTGGAGAAGACTGAGGATCGAGCGAGCTGGTCATACAGGTCGTTGATCCTGGCAAGCGGATACTTGTTCTTTACCGTGACCAAATTAACGGGACGATAATCTACAACCATCCGATCCGTACCATCCTTCTTCTTAACGAAGAGGACGGGGCAAGCCCAGGGAGAAGAACTAGGACGGATGAAACCCTTTTGCAAGGACTCATCAAGTTGTTTCTTAAGCTCGGCTAGTTCTAAGGGTGCCATTTTGTAGGGTCTCCTAGAGATTGGAGTGGTTCCTGGGATAAGCTCTATAACAAACTCTACATCTCGATCGGGTGGAACACCTGGCAGTTCCTCTGGGAAGACATCCGGAAAGTCACGGACTACCGGAACATCTTCAAGATCTGGGAGAGGGCTGGCATTAAGAGAATAGAGTTGACGCTTTGCAACTCTAGTGTTGACAGTGACTATCTTACCAGATGGATGTGTAAGCTGAACAGACCTAGTGAAACAATCAATCTTGGCATGATGAGCTGTCATCCAGTCCATACCCAAGATGATATTAATATCTGAAGACTTGAGGGCTACAAGTGATGCAAGGAAAACAAGTCTGTCAACAAGGATTTCATTACCATGGCTTACACTAGAAGTTTGCCATTTGGATCCAGGAGTTTGAATAAGTAGTGGGGAAGGCATATCACAAAATGACACGTCGTGCAAACGGGCATAACTTTCGGAAATGAAAGAATGAGACGCTCCAGTATCGAATAGAACCGATGCCGGATGACAATTGACAAGAAGTGTACCAAGAACGACATCTGGATCATCATGAGCGTTCTTGGCTGAGACGTGATGCACACGTCCATGTTCGATGGGGGCTGACTTAACACTGATCATCTTGCGTGATGATTTATCACGTCTAACAGATTTCTCGGACTGGGGTGGAGCAACACGGGTCTGAGTGCAAATACGAGCAATGTGGCCCGGCTCTCCGCACTTGTAACAAATCCTGGGATTAGGACGTGGACCCGTATTGACAAACGGTCCATCAATAGACCTGGGTGGAGCAAACTGCTGAACTGGAAGAGGTACCACACGAGATGGCCTCGGAGGATAAATGGGTGGAAGAACAGAGTTCGGAACCCAAATCCGGCGCTTCTGGAGACTAGTACCGGAGGAAGATCCCAAATCAAGGGTGTGCTTACGAGACTCATCGTAAGTGAGCTGAGCTGTCTCTGCGTTGATGGCCTTGTTCACAAGAGCCTGGAATGTGTTGCAATGATGCAAGTGGAGATCACGACGTAGTTTGGGGTTGAGACCCTTCCGGAACCTAGCCTGCTTCTTGGCGTCCGTGGACACTTCTTCTGTAGCATAGCGGGCGAGGTTCTCAAACTCTCGACTATAAGCATCAACAGCCATCTTAGCCTGTGTAAGACTACAGAACTCTTCTCTCTTACGATCGATAAGGGCTTGAGGGATATGATGCTCATGAAAAGCCTCAGTGAAATCTCTCCAGGTAGGAATCTGGTCAGCTGGAATCATGGCCTCATAGTTCTGCCACCAAAGACTAGCTGGACCTTCCAGGTGATAAGTGGCATAGATGACCTTGTCATCTTCAGCTATGTTCGCAGAACGCAGCTTGTGAGTGATACTACGGAGCCAGTCATCTGCATCGAGTGGCTCAATGGAATGATGAAAGGTGGGTGGTTTCAGACGAATGAAGTCATGGATGGTTGTTGATTCCTTGCACTGTTGTGCGGTGTTCTCCTCAATACGAGCCAACAGACGGTTAGACTCACGTTTGTTTCTCTCCATCTCTATCATTAACTCTGCCAACGAAGGCTGGTCGGGAGGATCCTCCTCATCCCTACCATCTCCGTGGTTCTGTCTACGAGCAGCTGAGCTTCGCTTAACTGAAGGCATCCTGAGAAGCGAAACCGAAGACGGAAACATCAACAACTATAGGAAGCATAAGGTAGAACAAGAAATTAGTATCTCTCGAACTACTAGGATAATTCCGGCAGCATAACGACAGTAAAATGCTCAGAATGAGACATCCTGCTAACAAAGGGTAGTTCAACATCTCAACATCATCACTCAAGGTTCTGTGATAGTACTAAACAGCTTCACCGGAAGAACTTGAAACAAGATTAGGACTCTGATCAACCAATCTTAAGGGACTACGGAGTAGTAACTCGTGATCCTGATAGACGGAAGAGAAAGCCTAGTTCCTTAACCCCGTAGGAAGGTAAGATGACTCATATCAGAAGACATGAGGTATAAGAAGTAAACGAGCCTTACGTTCCCTTCCACAATCAATTCCCTTATATAACTAAAGAATTTCTAGACTCAACTTCGACCAGTTTGGCTTGGTAATCCTACAGGCAGTCAGGCTCTGATACCAGCGCTGTCGGGACCCCGATCCTAAGCCACACCGATCTAGCATGTAACACACCATATCACTTTGCGGCCTCACGCACGGTATCCCCACGGGTGCCACCTTACCTGGCCCGGGACCGTTTGCGCATTTTGGCTCACGTATATGATAGTGTCGCTAGCATCCATATGACAGAGAACCCGGGCCGACATGACCAGTTATAAACCAAAAGTGGCACTAAATTACAGAAACAGGCATTCATGACCCAGCAACGAACGTGTCGGTCATCAACGTATGAACCCAAGTCGTTGCAAGCTACAAGGACTTAAAGGAACAACGCGTGACATTTCCCCTAAGGGACAGACACGGGAACGAAGAAGGACATATGCCGGTCAGCCTAAGTGATCCGGAGCAGTAGCAAGCTACCAAGGCTCAGTGGAAGAACTAGGAGACATTTCCCTGTAAGATAGGCTACCAAGGGTAAACAACTAGGTGTCGGATCCCACACATACCAAGCATTTCAATAACATACACACAATATGCTCAATATGTGCAAATACAACATGGCATCACAACAAGACTCTAATAAACAAAGTATTTATTCATTAGGCTCCGAAGAGCCAAGTATTACAAACATGGGTCTCACGACCCAACATTCAGAGCATACAAGCAACAAGCGGAAGCACTACATGTCTGAGTACAGACATCTACAAATGAAAAAGGCTGAAGAGCCTGACTATCTACAACACTCATCCAAGATCGTAGCTGAGGTACAAGCTACTTGTCGAAGTCCAAGCGGAACTACTAGTGAGACATCAATCCTATCTGCAAAACATAAATTAAGCAAACATGAGTACAAAGGTACTCAGCAAGACTTACATCAGATCCTATCATACATGCACTTGTATCAAGAAGGCAAGTGGGGTTTAGTTGCAGCAAGCCAGCTTTGACTCAGTGGCTATCCTATTCTACGATTGCTGGTAACTTTGAGGTGGCGCACACGAGTCCACTAAGCACCACACAATACACCACTATGGATTCATTCCCGTCTCCCTACGAGAAGGCCATCCATAGCACTCACACTTGTCTTGAGTATTTTAGAGTATCCACTTCAAGTTGTCTATGTACCACGTAAGCATCCAAGCAGTCCATATCCGCGGACCCGGCTATTCGAATAGATTATGTTAACCCTGCAGGGGTGTACTTCTTCACACACGCTCTCGCCACTTACCGCCAGGTACATCTCGTGTATCTCGGCAACCTTCAAGCGGAAGCCTGGCGAGGGTGTCGGCCACGACCTGACTAACCACACAAGTCTCTCGTCCAGGTTTATCGCCTATTCGGTTCCATCCGTGGGGAGATCCGGCCGGGGTGTCGCTCACGGCCCCAAATGATGTGCGCAGGGTTCCCAAGCCCACCTCGCCGAGTGGATCTACGCTTGGTACACCGTGCCACGGTGCCTAGTCTGTCCCAAGCCCACTGGCCGAGTGCCACTTGGTAGACTACTAACACTAACTACAAACACCAGAAACTAGTTGCAACTCCTAGACAGAGATCATGTTGATTAATAAGTCGAGAGGGGTCGAGTTACCGGAACCCAATGTGTGGTAGTAACTAGTCATTGGACAACATACACAGAACTCAGTTCTTAGGGACGGTTCCAGTGAGACAACCCACCATGTACTCCTACATGGCCTCTCACCGCTACCTTTACCAAATCGCGTTCACACGCTTAACCCTCAGCATCAGAACATATCATTTCACTCCAATTCATTCCCGATGAATTAGACCTGACACACTCTAAGCAATAGCAAGCAAGGCATGGTAAGATCACATCATGGCTTCAATCAACTCCTACACATGCTAGTGGGTTTCAACTATTTACTGTGGAAAGACAGGTCATGCAGAGGAATGGGTTCAACTACCGCAGCATAAAGTAGCAGTTGAAATCGTTGTTGTTCTAATGCAATAACAGGGAGCAGGAGCGAGAGAGGGATTGTATCGGAATGAACAAGGGTGTTTTCTTGCCTGGTAAAACAACGTGCAGAGCACTGCTCCTTTAACAGGTACTCTGGATCGGTCTCCGGAGCTGGACCTATCGAGAAGAACGGTGCCGACAATCAAACACAAGCATATGCAACAATATGATGCATGAATATGGCATGAAAATATGATGTTGTTGAGCTAATGCAACTATTATTCAATTTGAAAGAATTCCATTTGAACCAAGGCTCAAATGCAACTTTAAAATAAGTATTTCTAAATGCCATATATGTGTTTTCATATAAACAGTAGGTTTAACTTCATTTGTCATGCATGAAAATGGTACAGAGGGATAGATTGAATTTTTCTGATAATTTTTCATATATAAATTATTTCATTCTGAGCTATGGTTGAATTTCTGTGATTTTTTGAAGTTTAAGCCAAATTCTGAAATAAATAAATCATTTAAGATTTATTTAAAAACTAGAACTGATTTACTGCATCAGCATGACACAGGCATGACGTCAGCGGGTCAAAGGGGCTGTTCCAGAGTCAAACCTGACAGTGGGGTCCATTGGTCAGTGACTCAGTTAATTAACTGAGTTAATTAACTCTAAAATAATCCTAACAGAAATAATCAGCAGGGCTGTGCCCACATGTCAGTGGCTAATCTAATTAACCAAAAGTAATTAATTAACTTAATCTAGTCAACTAACTAAAGGGGTGGAGGCCCACCTGTCATTGACCCAGGGGGTCAAATCCTGGTCAAACTACGGCTAGCACGCCGGCGTTTAGCCGCCGGCGGCAGCAAACGCGGCGGAGGGCTTCGGGATTCCTACTCCGGGGGTCTTTTGAGCAGCTGAGACCACGGGCGAGCTGCTGGAGCTCGTCCGCGTCCATTCCCGCAAGCAGCAGCAGCTAGGACGGCCGGAGCTCGCCGGAAACAAGCTCGCGGCGGCGCCGGAGTTCGGCCCTCGTCGGGTCTGGGGCTACAGGGCACGGGGAGAGCTACGGAGGGGCGCTACGGGCTCCTGGTGAGACGGCGGACGCGGTGGCGTGCTCCGCTTGGAGGGTGGGTGGCTGTGGCCACGGCGGCGGCATCGCCGGCGGCGGTGAGGTCGGGCAACTGGGGTGGTAGGGGCTAGAGGCCGCAGACGACGGCGAGGACAGGGGGGAAAGAACCGGGGGCTCACCGCGGTTCTGCTGGGGAGGTTAGCGGGCTCGGGGAGGCGCTGAAGGCGGCGAATCGTCTGCGGCGATCGTCGGGGCAGAGGAAGAAGACAACGGCGTTTACGGTGTTCCAGGGCACCCGGCGTCTTGTGGCTCGACGGAGAGGACGAGGGTGAAGTGGCGGAGCTCGCGGGCTACTCGGAGGGGCGAGGGGTGGCATGTGGCCACGGCAGCGGCGATCGACGGCGACGGCGGCGTTCGGGAGCTGTGGGAGAGGGAGATAGAGGAGAGGGGAGGGATCTAGAAGAGTGAGGGGGGGATCGGGGAGATCGCGTGGCTCGTCTAGAGGCCACCAGGCGGCGAGGGGGAGGGCAGGCAGGCAGGTGGCGTGGCGCTCCGGCCGTGCGCGCGCGCCGGCCACATGCTCGGCCTCCTGTCGTCGCCAGGAGGACGACGGCTGGCAACTCGGCCGGCCCAGTGCCAGGCCAGCAAGTGGCCCAGGTAAGGCTCTAACCTTTTTATTTCCTTTTCTGTTTTCTATTTTTTTCTGACATTTGTTTTGATTTAATATCTAAATTAAATCAATTATTTTCTTCTGACATATTTATTTTGCAGGGACCTAGAAATTAACCCAAGCCCCTAAAAATAAACAACCAGAATTCTGGACATATATAAAATATATAATATATATATATCCAATGCAAATAACTATTGCATTAATTCCAAATGCCCAAAATAAATACTTATGAGCTCCTAATAATATTGGCTTGATTTTTATCTCTGACCAATATTTTTAGAGGGCCACATGAACATTTTCTTGGACCTTTTTGGAGCAACTTTTATTTGGGTCATTTTCAAAAGGGTTTCTGAGGGTTTCACAAGTCCTCATTTCAATTTCATTTGAAATTTTAAACATGATGCAACAACAAGGCTAACCTAGTGCATACCAGAACTAGGATTGTGACAATTTATTGACTTTAATGGATTATAAAGGGGGTGATGTCCATGGTCCTTGCACTGACACACACAACCCAAAACAGTCACTACTATGGAAAAACAAAACTCCTTCAGCACCAATGTAGATTATGGAGCTTTTTTAGTGGTATATGCAAGTAAGATTTAGGGTTTACAACCCCTGCTAATCCACCGAAAAAAGATGGAATAGGACCAATATATAGGGACCAATTTAGTAACTGGAATACGATAAAATCCAACTACAACGAAGTCAGGATATGCAATTTATTTTCTCCCCAACATATATTTCCATATAACGTTCAATAAAAAAAGGTCTAATTCTTAGATCAAGTCCAAACGTCACTAGTAGTTTTCATCCCAACTGGCTGTCAAGTAAACTTTTCTCTACATATTGGCGCAAATCACTAACGATATAGCGACGTAATGAAGGGTGCGACAACGCGCGCCATCAATGATCTAGTACACATATATAACCAATAGCCCTTGATGCTTTGTGTGATTCTGAAAAGAATCGGACGAAGTATCCATAATATATGATTCTTATAGAGCTCAACTGTTTGTGCAGTCTTCCTTAGTTATGGCGACTGCGCGAGACGCAGATGTTGCCGAACAAAATCGGAAGCTCGAGGTGCCCAACGCGGACCTCGACCGCATCAACCGGCGTTTTGATGAAACGCAAGGTATGTGTATTTTTTTAAATGCCATTAAGACCTAATTGATTGAGTTATATTTACAAACTCTAATATGGTATTCTGTATTACACAGTTGGCGCCGCTGAGCTCGAGGCCCTTAATGGCGAGGTTGCCAAGGCCAAGAAGGAGGCCGAGGCGAACAAGGAGGCCGCTGATAAAGCGACTGTCGATTTGGAAGCCGAAAAGGCTGAGTGCGAGAAGCACAAATCTCGGGTGTCCGAAGTCGAGGTCGAGCTCCAAGATGCCATCCTTAAGTGTGAGGCATCGAAGAAAAGGGCTTCGGAGCAGGTGACCGAGCTGTCTGCGGCAGTAAAGTCTGCCCAGGATGCGCGAGGCGAGGCGCATAGCTCCTGTGAGGAAATCAAGCAAGCGCGAAAGATAGCATCTGGTAAGATATTTCTCTTATAGAGCATCTTCGGAGTGCGGAAGTATATTGGGCTGACACGATTGTGAAGTTCTCCAGGCGTGTTTGCTGATCTTCCGAGGAGCGGCGCATATGCCGCTCAATACTTCCGAGCCCGGGAGGGGAACGACACGGAGAAATTGTTCTGGTCGCAGTTCTATACGCCACAACATCCAGTTCCCCTCAACGACCAGATGAAGCGGCTGGTCGAGCTGCACAACATGGCGGGTTCGGCCATGAATGACTTAATAGTCCAACTATGGCCTGCTGGGCTAATCCCAAGTAGTTACTTAGGATTGGTGAAGCGGCTCGTTGGGGCGAGTCCACGGGTCGACACACTAACGCGTTCGGCCTGCATAGAAGGTGCTTGGATGGCCTTCGCTCGCGTCAAAGTGCACTAGGCGAAGATGAATGTAGTGCATATAGCTACTGCTGGCCCGCCCATAGCCAAGGAGCACCGCAAACAGGAGAAGTACTTTGAGGACGTCGTCGAGGGCGCTCGCCTTGTAGAAGGCCAGTGTTCGAAAGATGTTGTCTTCGCGTGACTGTATCCGGATATAAAGAGTAGGATTATGAATCTGATGTATATATAACTTTTGCGCTATTTATAATATCAGCATTTTTTACCTCCCGTGTGACTGTTTATCTTAAATCCGAAAGTTTCTAGCCATCGGCTTCAGCCCCCATGTACATAGTACTGGGGTGTTTGGTCGTATGCAAATACACTCTTTATCCAACGTCTTGGTCCATATAGGAGGTGTATGCTTAGGGATGGCAATGGGGACAATCCCCTATGGGGATACCTACAACATCCCCATCCCCATCTATTCCCTATCATCCCATCCCCATCCCCGTTTACATGACTGGGGATGAAATTTCCCCATACCCATGCCCCACTGGGGAACGGGGGCCCATTAGGGTCCCCATCCCCATAAACAAATACTCATATACATAATATGACACCCTATAATCAACATACATATATGGTGTTGTCCTTGTCCCGCTAATGCATATCTAGGTCGTACTAACTTCTTGGTCATGGTAGCAGTTGAGATGAGGACGTGAGATAGGTTTAAGGTTTTTTCGGTGCTTTTTTTGTTTTCGCAAGTTTGTTTGTGAATATTTTAAGGTTGACCGTAGTGTCACAGTTACTAACCGGGTCCCCGATGGGTATTGGGTCTGGGGAACAGGATATCGTCCCCATCCCCATTGTACCCTATGGGGAATAAATTAGTTTGGTAAATATCCCCATGGGGATGTTTTTCGCCCATCCCCACCCCCTAATAGATGAAATCCCCATGGGTTTGGCGGGTATGGGGCCCCGTTGCCATCCCTATGTATGCGGAGCGAACTAGGCAATCAGACTATGAAGCGATGTTCCTTTCACTTAGTCATAGGAGTTTGACAAGTGGGGCTAGGTACTAGCCCCTGGTGCGGATAAAGTATCTAATTGCACCTGGCTCGGCGAAAAAACCAACCCTTCGTATAACACGGGGTAGATCTCTATCGATCGTAGTATAAAACTAAGTCACTGGATTGCTAACCAGGATCTCGCTTATCATGACAGTCAGTTTTCGGCTTTCTCTACTGAGGTACTTGACCGGACTAGCCGGAAGTACTATCGCAGTAGTTCTCCCTTTACATCCTAGCCGAATGATCGGGAACATAGGGTTAAGCACAGGAGCTGGGCAACCCAACTATTGACCCAAGACATGATTCAGAACTGATGCATATAATGCAAATATCCAGGACGCCGAACACTCCCTATAGGTGTTCGGTCTTTTCAACATATACCAGGGCTGGTTATAGCCCCTGGTAATAAACCCTTATTGACAAGGCACATATGGCAATCTGATGCGGGAAGAGAACATTCAATGATGAGTGAATAAAACTCTGGACATAATACGAATAAAACTATTCTATTAATACCCCTCTATAGTACGGCTAGCCGCAAACTTTACAGATAATGCCGATGACCTTCTTTGGACATTTTACATGCCAAGAAGGTATATAACAAGAAAGAGAGAAAAAGGTTTACACATGGTCTTAATCTAAAAAAGAAACCTTAGTGTGGGTCCCTGCTGCACGTCTGCGCCGTTTCCTCCTCTGTAATGTGTCCTTGAAGGTGTAAGTATGATGGCCATTTGTAGAAAGGAAAAAAGGTAAACCTGGAAAAGAAGGAATCAATCCGGTGTGGCCATAACAAGTCTGGTTCATTTAATGAACCTAAAGAAGGTAAGTTTAAAGTCTGAATAGGGTCTAGCCGAACTATGGACTATATGCGGGTGCCCCCGGTCGGTGCCCAAGGAATTTTGAAGGCATAAGTATGTACTTGAGGCACATATGCTATCACCTTATGGGGCAGTCGACGGGGGCGTAACTGTCAATCTGGCTCATGTTTATCTGAGCTGCCGCACTGAGTTGTGTGCCAGACACGTTTAGCTGTGTCCGCTGTTGATAGATTATTCGGCTTGAGTAGGCTGCATTGGACTTTGGGTGCTAAGGTCGCAGTGTCCTCCTCCGTATGGAGAGAGCGCTCCATATTTCCATTGACCGTGATAACGCCACGTGGTCCAGGCATCTTGAGCTTTAAATAGGCATAATGTGGGACTGCCTTAAAGCCGGCGAAGGCCGTCCTTCCGAGTAGAGCGTGATAGCCACTTCGGAACGGAGCTATGTCGAAGAGTAGTTTTTTTCTTCGAAAGTTGGTGGGAGAACCGAATACAACTTCCAACGTTAAAGAGCCTGTGCAGCGAGCTTCAACGCCCGGTATCACTCCTTTAAAGGTCGTGCTGCTTGGCTTGATTCTTGATGGGTCAATCCCCATCTTGCGGACAGTGTCCTGATATATCAGATTGAGACTACTGCCGCCGTCCATAAGGACTAGGGTTAGATGGTATCCATCTATTATTGGGTCGAGCACTAAGGCAGTCGAACCCCCATGCCGAATACTAGTCGGATGATCCCTGCGATCAAAAGTGATCTGACTGGCTGACCATGGGTTGAATTTTGGGGCGACAGGCTCAACGGCACAAACGTCTCGGAGTGCGCGCTTGTGCTCACTTTTTGGGATCTGAGTGGCATATATCATGTTCACTATTTTAATCTCCGGTGGAAATTTCTTCTGTCCCCCTATATTCGGCTGGCGAGGTTCATCCTCGTCTTTGCTCCGAGGCTCCTTCCCCTTGTGTTCGGCGTTTAGCTTGCCGGCTTGCTTGAAAACCCAACAGTTATGGTTTGTGTGGTTGGCAGGTTTTTCTGGGGTGCCATGGATTTGGCAGGGCTTGTCTAATATTTTGTCCAGACTTGACGGACCGTCTTTGTTGCCTTCAAATGGCTTCTTCCATTGAGCGGGTCTAGAGCCACTGAATCCAACGTTTACCACTGTTTCATCTGGTCTTCCAGAATTGTTTGAACGTTTGTTTTTGCTACGTCGTGGCTTTCCATTGCCATCCCTCACTTCGGATGTTTCAGGCTCACTGGTGCTGCTACGAGCTAACCAGCTATCCTCACCCGCGCAAAAGCGATTCATGAGTGTAGTTAGGGCTGCCATTGTCCTCGGCTTTTTCTTTCCAAGGTGTCTGGCTAGCCATTCGTCCCGGATACTGTGCTTGAATACCGCTAAGGCTTCGGCGTCTGTACAGTCGATGATCTGGTTCTTCTTAGTGAGAAACCGGTTCCAAAGCTTGCGGGCTGACTCCCCGGGTTATTGGATGATGTGACTTAAATCGTCAGCGTCCGAGGGCCGGACATAAGTCCCTTGAAAATTGGCCCGAAAAGCGTCCTCAAGGTCTTCCCAATTCCCAATGGAGTTCTCTGGGAGACTGTTTAGTCAGTGTCGAGCTGGTCCTTTTAGTTGAGGGGTAGATATTTGATGGCATGGAGATCAACTCCTCGAGCCATGTGGATGTGAAGAATAAAGTCTTCTATCCAAACTGCGGGATCCGTCGTTCCATCGTACGCTTTGATGTTCACGGGTTTAAACCCTTTTGGGAAGTCATGGCCCAGCACCTCATCGGTGAAGCATACAGGGGGTGAAGCTCCTCTGTATCTTGCTATATCGTGGCGTATGTCCGATGGTTGTGGTGTTCGGTATTGACCCTGAACTGGTATGTCACCGGTGCGATTGGCTTGATAGCCACCGTCCCGTGCGGGAGCTTAGTCTCTAGGTCCGAATATAGAATTGGTCTTGCTAGCTTTTTTGTTTAGGTCCTCACGCAGATCGTGTTTTCGGACTTGGGTTGCACCCTCCTTTCCTTTATGGGGTGGGGGCTTGTTTAAGCCATTGCTAGCGACTCTATCCCATCCGCGAGCTTCTTCGGTGGGCTTATCATGTACGGCGGTGTTATTCTTCGGTGGGACGGCTGCAATGGCCTCGTCGTCGAATTCGGGCAGCAGCTTACGCTTAGGATAGCCTTTGGTTTGGCCATTAAAGCCATGCTTCTATTCGGCGTCTAGCACCTCGTTCCATCTATCATTAAGCGTGTCCTATGCGGCTCGAAGCCATCTCTGCTGCTTTTTCAAGCTCCTTGCGGTGGCAATAAGCCCCCGACGGAAGCATTTTTGTTCTGAGGGTTCTTCTGGGATGGTGAATTCATCGTCGCCCAGGCTATCCTCTTCTCCGGAGACTGGTTCATAAGTACCATCTTCGGCATCGCTGTCGTCGGACTACGGCTTCGAATTGTGTTCGTGTCAGGACCGGATTTCGGGGTATTAATTTCCCCAGAAATGGCCCTTGTGCTCACCAGCCCCAGGATTACTGTTAGCTGATGAGACACCACTCGATACAGAAACCCAAGCAAAAATACAAAATATGTAGTACAAGACCATTCTGGCTTTTAAGTACAACCCAAGGTTTCTAGTGGCTGATGGCGGAAGCGGTTTGTGGCACGTCGGCGTCTGTGTAACTCCATTTCCCACAGGAACAGCTGACTAGGTTAACTCCTATCTTTGCGAGGCTGCTATCACTGTTGCATAGGTTCCGGGTAGTCGTCGCAACGCTCCTCTCGATGCAAGAGATCTTGCTAAGACAATAGCCAGGGACAAACCAGTGAGTACTTTGAATGTACTCGCAAACATTATGAACATGGGTGAGATATATTCATGCTCGAGAATAATTGATGATCACTATGATAATTATGATATGACAGTCCATAATGCAAGCATGTCATTTGAGTAAAAATGCATATGCAATCAGGGAGTGATAATAAAATAAATAGCGATCCTGCCGCAGTCGGGCGTCTGAGCGACACCACATAAAGGGCTTATAACTAAAAGAAATAACAAACATGCCACAGTCAGGCATCTGAGCAACACCACAAAAAGGGTTTATAACTAAAAGAAATAACAAACATGCCATAGTCGGTCGTCTGAGCGACACCACATAAAGGGCATATAATTAAAAGTAAATAATAAAATGCCACAGTCGGACGTCTGAGCGAGATCACATAAAGGGCTTATAAGGATAAAAATAAATAAATAGACCGTGAATATCCAGGAGGTAGAACCATCCCAGGGATACTCATTTATTTCAAATAATATAAAGGGTTAGTCCAAAATATTAATAACAAAAGTAACAGTCATCATAGGTCACAAATCATGATCCACGTTCTATTTTAGTAGTTTCTCCTCCGAAGACCGACGCTAAGACCGACACTTGACCCATCCCAGACTGTAGTCCTAACCCAGGGACATGGCTATTCAAATAGATTTAATCTCTGCAGAGGGTGTACTCTTTACCCACGAATAACGGATTCCTTTAGTCCCTATATACTAATTCCATCTACGGTCTTTTAATTTGAAGACACACCTGACCGCACACACCAACCTAACTTGCCGGTGTCTGGAATGACCCACGACACCTGTTAAGCCAAACTCTAAGTGGGGAGGCTACAACCTCGACTAGCATGGGATCACAAAATTTATAACACACGCAAAACTGGGGAAGCTACCCCTTTCAGCTCCAACTGAAACACCCATGCCCCCGAACCAGGTGGCATGCCTACCCGATGTAGCCGGTATCTTCCACCATGGCCTCTCTGTACGGTGTGTGCTAGAATAGGGGTCGACAATTTACTGAACCGTACCCTACCTGTAGCAGGGACAAGTGGTAGCACGAAACAAGTATGGGGGTTACTGGAACCAGACTCGATCTGCGATCGACTCAGGAGGTTCAAGCATCACTGGTATGATTAGCATAACCAATATATTCCACAACAGCAGTCAGAATCACCACCCGTCATGCCTCACCAAGCCTTACCAAGCCATACCCGACGGGGAGCTAGTGACAAGCTCGTGTCTACAAAGATAGTGACTTTCACGGCGTTCTTCCGTTATGCATGGAAAGCATACGAGGGGGATCACCATCATGCATATTAATTATTCACAGCAAGGGGTCTACCTGATGCACTCATGGGTATGATCATGTCATCACATATGAGAGAAAATGAATGCATCCATATCGTTGTAATCGCATCAATAACAACCACATGCATTAGACCAGGGTTCAAAAGTGCTTGCCTTCGAGTAGTGGGGAGGTAAAATGCATTCCAAAACTTTTGGAAGTTTCCTCCCTCTTCAAAATCCTATTAGAAAGAGTATGAAATCAATACATTGTTTCGAAACAACACAGAAAAGTTGTCTGGAAATTTTTCGAATAAATATGAAAATAAACTAGACCAAATTTGAGGAACAACAAAAAAAGAATGAATTCATTTGGATTTAAAATTAACATTATAGCCAGTCAAACTCTGTTTTTAAATCAAACCAGAAAAGAAAACGTTTTGAGGCAGAATGCGTATTCGATGCGGGGGAGACGTACTTGAGAGTTTACGCTTTCACTGATCCAGCGTGGACTGGCGCGTGGGTCACTAACAGTGGGTCCACGGAGCCCATTGGTCAGGTTTGACCAGTCGCTTCTCCCTCCTCTTCCTCTGCCCGAGCGGAAGCGCGACTCCGGCGATCGTCGCCGGCGAACGGAGACTCCTCGAGGACATCCGAGGGCAGGGATGAACCCGCCAGACTGGAGCGGTCCTCCCGGTGGTCGTTGCACCGTCGGGGGTGGAGAGAGTCGCCGGTAGAGAGCTTTGCGACGGAGGAGGCTTCGGTGGGTTTAGGGGCTCGGTCTGTGGTGGTTCCCGAACAAAATCGAGCATTGGGATGGACTCACGAGGTGTAGAGGGAGCTTCTGGTGAAGAGAGTGGAGAGGGGGAGGCCCTGGTGGCGCCGGAATGGATCGGAACGAGGCGGCGGCCGTGCTGACCGGAGATGGGGAAGACGGCCTTCCTTTCCTGGATTGATGGCTCAGGGGGCACTAGGGGAATGGTTTGAAGCTACCTGGGGGACGGGACGTGCTCGGGGGCTTCTTAAATAGCGCAGCCATGTCGGTTCGCGGCTGCTGTGGATAAGATCGCCGGCGACCGCCATTCTGTAGCCGCAGGGGAATGTGGCGGCGATGAGCGCTTGCGGACAAGCTTGCGGATGAGCTTGGAATGCTCCAGAGGGCAGCTGGCGAGCGCTAGTGGCTTGGGCGGTGCCAACCACGGCAAAGGTCCACTGTGACCGCCGGCGTGCCGCCAAATGAGCTCTGACGGCGGTGCTGTGGAGCTCCAAGGGCGGCTTGGAGTGTTCTCGTGAGTGGATGAGGCCGTGGTGTGGCTCTGCAGGTGAGTTAGGGCTAGGGGCACGACGCGGCGGCTCGGGCGCACGCACGTGCAAAACGCACACTCTCGGCGCGCCCAACGCACGCACACCATGTGCTCGATGAAATTCCAGTGCGTGCTAGGGGGCATAGGAGAGGCTGGGGATTAGCAGGCCTGGATTAGGGTTAGCTAGGAACTTAGTGGACATACTGGTTAGGCAAAGCAAGCTGGTCCAATACACAAACCAGAAACTATGTCAAAACTAACCATGCACGCAAGGTGTTCGACAGAATGTCAGGAGCCTCTAGGCATTTCTTGGGGTGGCCAAAAACTCCAGACCAATGTCTCTTTGGATGATGAAGAGGGTGGTAAGGTCAGTTGGCCAATTTTAGAAACTTGTTAGTGGAAGTTCTGCAAAACTCCAGTTCTGGACAGAATTAAAAGGGCATAATTGCATGAACCAACAATGATCCAAATGCTCCAATCTCCTGGATTTAAGGGTTTGGTAGGAAGGACTACAAGCAGGGAAAAAGCTTATGGCTAAGGGAGCAAGTTAGAATAGGGCTGTAGTAGAAAGTGGCAATCTGGACCAAAGTGCAAAAGAGGATGTTTAGCTCAACTTTTCCAAAGAACACCCCAGGGTTTTCGCATGAAAGTGATATAGGGGCTTCACATGACATCCCCAAATTTTGGTGGAATTTTTGAACAATTCCACCAAAGGGTTGCAGTGCAAAAAGCGGCTCTAAAACAGAAGAAAATCACTTTAATGGATAAAGCTTAGGGAGAAAATAATAATGCAAATGAACCAACTGATTGACAGATTGTTTTCTTGGTTAGGGAAATTAAGTCCAATCAACATACTAACAATTTTTCACTAGGGCAGAAACTCCATAATATCAAAAGAAAGGAGGTTTTGAAAATCAAAGAAAACCTAAAAAAGGAAAGGTTGAAACTCCTGGTCAAATTTTTATTACTAAATCAAGGCCAAAATTTTGGGGTGTTACAACACTACCCCCCTTAAGAAAAATCTCGTCCTCGAGATTTGCTAACAGTTGTAATAAAAAGAACTTCTACTGTCATGAAATGATTTCACCAAAGATAACCGTCCTGCTTATGCAATAAAATGCTGCTACTGTGCATGGGCAATAAGTGGTGTAACTGCAGTGTGAAATACTGGCGCTGCGTGGAAAAATCTACGGTCGGGTAAAACGAGATATTTCTAGTCCTGGCTATAGTAAATTTAGAAATAATATTTTCTAAATTCTAAAATACGCTGGTTGCACCCGAGAGCAGAGTGCTCTCTCTGGCTGACGGGTGGGCCCGGGGCCCACTATCAGTCTCTTCTTCTACCTTCGGCTCTCTCTTCTCCTTCTCTCTCGCGCGGTTTCCCGCACTTTCTCCCCCGGCGACGGCTATCTCGTAGGGCAACTAGGCTGTACTTCAGTAGTGCGTGGCGTGCTAGCTGCCGGTGTAGCGTGCACTCACCTCACGGGCCAGCGTGCCGTCAGCACTGCTCACGGATTCGCCTCCGAACACCGGCGGTCGAGCGACGAGCGGTGCTGGTGGACTCCGCCCACCGTACACCGATCTCGAGCTATAAAATGACCGAGGTGCTCCTTCTTATTGCTCACACCTGGCCTCTCTCCTTCTTCTTCTTCCCTCCCCTCCATTTGTGTTTGCAGGAGCTCGGGTCGAGGCTCTAATGGCGGAGGTGATGCCGGACTAGCGCATGATCCTAGTGTGCGGAGGGTTGGCGGCATTCCTGGGGCTATCCGTGCTCTTGTGTGCGATGATCCTCGACGACCGTCGTGACGCTGCTGCTCGAGTGCTAGCTCTTCGTGGCGGCGGCGATGACGAGGATTAGGCGCGGGTGTCGGGTGTTAACGGCTGTCAGTGCGCGGAAGGCAACTAGTGCCCGAATAAATTCCCACGAGTTTCTCCTCAAGAGACTGTGGTGCGCTAGAGAGGTGATCAATTAGATGAAGTAGGTGTACGTGGATTAGAAACTTAGTGTACTGTGTGGAGTGGCCGGAGTTGTAATTCTGTTGTTGCGGTGCTGTGGGAAAAAATCTATGTTATGCAGAGAGATATGTTGCAATAATTCTGGAAAGAGAAATAAATAAAATCTCACTCCAGGTTTTTACTTAGCGCAAAAGTTAATTAAGTCAAGAGTTATCAGTAGTGAAACTACTCCACAAATTGAAATTAATTATCATATGATACGGCACACAACTTATAACTCATAAAAAGATGCTGGGATAACCAACATAGCAGTGACGTCTAAAATAGAAATAGTAAATGGACAGGGTCTTGGGAAAACGTCTCTGGTGCTGGGGGGACACTCCTCTTCTATCGGCGGGAGAGGGTTGACTAGTCGATGAATGTGCTTCTCCTGCCCGGACCTCAGTGGTCTGCCGATGGCGATCCGAGGATTTAAATCGGCGAGGCTCTGGAGATAACCCATTACTCGCTGGGTCAATGGCTCTTGCACAATGACATACTGCGTAAGGTTGGCCAGCACTGGGTCTCTCTCAATTCTCCCACCAGGAAAAGATGCTACTTCTTCGGGCGCTGCACGGCTCGGAAAGTAATAATACCCCCGTTCGCTGGCATAGGGTACCGCGAATCGAAGGCAAGCAACCGCTTCACATGCGGCAGCTTCTATGGCCATCTATGGAGTCGGCATAGATTTCGCCATGAAGGAAACCTCTGTTGGGTCTTGGTTTGGGTTTGCGGGAGGGATGTGTACCACTGCCCAATATTTCGAGGTGGATGGTGTGATCCTCGATTTGAGCAGCTCATACTGGGGTGGACGTGTAGCACTCATGGTACTGCAGGTGAAATCCCACAGTATCCTCACGAAACTACCTGGGGAGGCATCTGGGGTTCTCAGATAAATAGTAGGGATCGGCATGGTGGAGGAAGTGGCTGTGAGAGTAGTGCACCAGGTGTGGGATGCTTGGCAAGGTCACGGTGTGGCCTTTTATATAGAAGCTGGGCTGGTCATTATAATCACAGTGAGAGGCAGCTATTTTGTCGGTTTCGCTTTACGGGGTCGGGGTCAATGCTACAGATTTCACGCGTCTCATAAAGTGATGTGTTTACTGTAGGAGTTGTCGGTGTGGTGCTTTGGAAGTTACGCCGAGACTAAAAATGCATTCGTACACTGACATATCTATGCGCGGCTGCCATAGAGATAAGGGTGCACAAGCAAACAGTATATACACATCGAGATACAGGTCATACTACAATGGGGCGTGGACAAGATAAGGCTTGGTACTACTCGGGTGATTTAATCAACCTCGTTTATATCCAAGCGGCCTTGCCTTGTGGATGCCGAAGCTTCTCCAAGGGCTTCACTGTCGGTGTTGGTTGGAGGTGGCTGAGGGGCTGCAGGGTCGGGGCAGTGATGATGACCTTCGCGGGATTGTTGGCCACAATCCCGTTGGAGCGCGCCCTAAACAAGCGACGCATCACTTCTGGAGACACCAAGGCATTCTCGTCGATGACTGGGGCAGACCTCAAGGACTCGATCAGTTGTCCGAACAGCACGACCGGGTTGTCGGTGCCGGACTCATCTCCTCCTCTTGGTGGGGCTTGGCGAATCAGTTCTCCACGAGCTGTGATCAGATCAAGAGTGATTTGATCAAACAGTTCCTCTAGCACACTTACATAGTGCACCAGGTGCAATAATGCAGGATCTGTCTCGTGGTCTCCGCTGGAAACTCGGGGTGGCCTACCATACCCGCCACGGCTGGGGTAGTAGTAGAATTAGCGACAGTTAACTCGGGGCGACAAGTGCCGGAGTTGAACTATAGCCTCTCGAGCAGCTAGTTGGATAGCTTGCGGCTCAAAGGAAGTTGTCCTTCCGGTGAACCTGTAGGGGTGTTCTGGCGACACACCCCTACTGTAGATGTGCACAGTGGCCCAGAATTGACGGCTTTCACCGCCCATGGATTCTTGGTACACAACATATTCTGGGGGCTCCTCTAATGCAAAGGCACGGCGAGTGAGGTTTGCGAGCACGGTCACAAAACCTCCAAGGTTGGTTGCTGTGGTTTCATTGTGAACGACGGGTCCTGACATTTTAGCTCTGTCTGGGGGTAGAGGCTGTGCTGTGCTGAATGAGTCTAGCGTGCCCTATTTATAGGAAAGGGGATGGAGTCTTCCTTCGCACGCTTGCGGAGGATACTGTTTAGGTGTCGGTCAATGGCGCGTGATCGACAGGCTAGGCTGATAGGTTGGGCACGGACTACCAGAGGTGTCGGTCCACTGTGTGGGTATCTTACGCGAGAAGCTTGGCTGGAGTTAGGATAAGGTCTGGTGGGGTGGTTAACCTAGGTTTTTGACCTGGCTAAGATAGGATTAGCCAATGGTCAGCCTGGCTCTGATACCAAGGTTGTCAGGACCGGATTTCGGGGTATTAATTTCCCCAGAAATGGCCCTTGTGCTCACCATCCCCAGGATTACTGTTAGCTGATGAGACACCACTTGATACAAAAAACCCAAGCAAAATACAAAATATGTAGTACAAGACAATTCTAGCCTTTAAGTACAACCCAAGGTTTCTAGTGGCTGATGGCGGAAGCGGTTTGTGGCACGTCGGCGTCTGTGGAACTCCATTTCCCACAGGAACAGCTGACCAGGTTAACTCCTATCTTCGCGAGGCTGCTATCACTGTTGCATAGGTTCCGGGTAGTCGTCGCAACGCTCCTCTCCATGTAAGAGATCTGGCCAAGACAATAGCCAGGGACAAACCAGTGAGTACTTTGAATGTACTCGCAAACATTATGAACATGGGTGAGATATAATCATGCTCGAGAATAACTGATGATCAATATGATAATTATGATATGACAGTCCATAATGCAAGTAGGTCATTCGAATAAAAATGCATATGCAATCAGGGAGTGATAATAAAATAAATAGCGATCCTGCCACAGTCGGGCGTCTGAGCGACACCACATAAAGGGCTTATAACTAAAAGAAATAACAAACATGCCACAGTCAGGCGTCTGAGCGACACCACAAAAAGGGCTTATAACAAAAAGAAATAACAAACATGCCACAGTCGGGCGTCTGAGCGACACCACATAAAGGGCTTATAATTAAAAGTAAATAATAAAATGCCACAGTCGGACGTCTGAGCGACATCACATAAAGGGCTTATAAGGATAAAAATAAATAAATAGACCGTGAATATCCAGGAGGTAGAACCATCCCAGGGATACTCATTTATTTCAAATAATATAAAGGGTTAGTCCAAAATATTAATAACAAAAGTAACAGTCATCATAGGTCACAATTCATGATCCACGTTCTATTTTAGTAGTTTCTCCTCCGAAGACCGACACTAAGACCCATCCCAGACTGTAGTCCTAACCCAAGGACCCGCCAGACCGGGGCGGTCCTCCCGGTGGTCGTTGGGCCGTCGGGGGTGGAGAGAGTCGTCGGCGGCTAGCTCTGCGGCAGAGGAGGCTTCGGTGGGTTTAGGGGCTCGGTCTGTGGTGGTTCCCAATCAAAATCGAGCAGGGGGATGGACTCATGAGGTGTAGAGGGAGCTTCTGGTGAAGAGAGTGGAGAGGGGGCGGCCCTGGTGGCGCCGGATTGGATCGGAACGAGGCAGCGGCCGTGCTGAGCGGAGATGGGGAAGACGGCCTTCCTCTCCTGGATTGATGGCTCAGGGGGCACTAGGGGAATGGTTTGAAGCTGCCTGGGGGACGGGACGTGCTCGGGGGCTTCTTAAATAGCGCAGCCATGTCGGTTCGCGGCGGCTGTGGATAAGATCGTCGGCGACCGCCATTCTGTAGCCGCAGGGGAATGTGGCGGCAACGAGCGCTTGCGGACAAGCTTGCGGATGAGCTCGGCCTGCTCCAGAGGGCAGCTGGCGTGCACTAGTAGCTTGGGCGGTGCCGACCACGGCAGAGGTCCACTGTGACCGCCGGCGTGCCGCCAAATGAGCTCTGACGGCGGCGCTGTGGAGCTCCAGGGGCGGCTTGGAGTGGTCTCGTGAGTGGATGAGGCCGTGGTCTGGCTCTGCAGGCGAGTTAGGGCCAGGGGCGCGACGCGGCGGCTCGGGCGCATACACGTGCAAAACGCACGCTCTGGGCGCGCCCAGCGCACGCACACCATGTGCTCGATGAAATGCCAGCGCGTGTTCGGGGGCATATGAGAGGCTGGGGATTAGCAGGCCTGGATTAGGGTTAGCTAGGAACTTAGTGGACATACTGGTTAGGCAAAGCAAGCTGGTCCAATACACAAACCAGAAACTATGTCAAAACTGACCATGCACGCAAGGTGTTCGACAGAATGTCAGGAGCCTCTAGGCATTTCTTGGGGTGGCCAAAAACTCCAGACCAATGTCTCTTTGGATGATGAAGAGGGTGGTAAGGTCATTTGGCCAATTTTAGAAACTTGTTAGTGGAAGTTCCGCAAAACTCCAGTTCTAGACAGAATGAAAAGGGCATAATTGCATGAACCAAAAATGATCCAAATGCTCCAATCTCCTGGATTTAAGGGGTTGGTAGGAAGGACTACAAGCAGGGAAAAAGCTTATGGCTAAGGGAGCAAGTTAGAATAGGGCTGTAGTAGAAAGTGGCAATCTGGACCAGAGAGCAAAAGAGGATGTTTAGCTCAACTTTTCCAAAGAACACCCAAGGGTTTTTGCATGAAAGTGATGTAGGGGCTTCACATGACATACCCAAATTTTGGTGGAATTTTTGAACAATTCCATCAAAGGGTTGCAGTGCAAAAAGGGGCTCTAAAACAGAAGAAAATCACTTTAATGGATAACGCTTAGGGAGAAAATAATAATGCAAATGAACCTACTGATTGAAAGATTGTTTTCTTGGTTAGGGCAATTAAGTCCAAACAACATACTAACAATTTTTCACTAGGGCAGAAAGTCCATAATATCAAAAGAAAGGAGGTTCTGAAAATCAAAGAAAACCCAAAAAAGGAAAGGTTGAAACTCCTGGTCAAATTTTTATTACTAAATCAAGGCCAAAATTTTGGGGTGTTACAGTTCGCCGTCCTCTCGCTCCTCCTACTCTATCGCCGGGTCTGCGGGGTCTTCGGCTTGTTCCGGGATGTCACCGTCATTAGTCACGGTGTTGCTGTCCTTTCCTTTACGGGATTTGGTTCGGCGTTTTGGACGCCGATGCTTGCGAGGTTCTTCGGTGGGCTTATCCTGTATGGGATTGTTTTCGCCGTCGCCTTCCACCTCTTTGGGTGTATCCACCATATACACATCGTCTGAAGATGTAGCTTTCCACCGCCCTGTTATGGGCCGACTTTGATCTGGATCTGCTTCAGCTTTGAGGTCCATCCCGTCGAAGTCTTCTGAAGCGTAGTCAAGTAGATCGGTTAGATCTTTGATCGTGGCTACCAAGTGGGTGGTGGGTGGTGAACAAAATTCTTCATCAGCCTCCAGTTCAAACCGGATATAGTGCGGCCGTGTGCTCTCATCCAAGGAGAGGGATCTTAACGACCTTAACATGTCACCAAGTGGCGAGTGCTGGAAAATATCTGCAGCACAGATTTCGGCGATAGGCGCCTGATTGGATTTGAGGGGCGCAGTTACGCACAATTCGGAATCAGAGACCGGAGTCAAGTCTGGAGTTCCGGTAACACAGACCCCATCTGTAGTTGGGTCCCTGTGCGGCTCCAACGCCGTACAGTCCGTGGTTCCCATGGTGGGGTTGAGCTTCGCATCTTTGGGTGACGCGGTATGTTCTAGGTCTAGGGCCAGAACTATTGCAGGTGCTATTTCCTGATCCGATGATAGAGTTAAGTCAAGAGCATCATGCTGGCAGAGAGAGGTTGCCGCTGGCTTGAATCTGGCGAAGATTAAGTCTTCGCGGAAATCAGCAACGTAGTTCAAGCTCCCGAATTTGACGTGATGGCCAGGGGCATAGCTCTCGATCTACTCAAGGTGGCCTTCAGTGTTGGCACGAAGCGCGAAGCCGCCGAACACGAAAAGTTGGCTGGGAGGGAAAATTCCCTCGGCGTTGCTATTGCGGTTGACAACGTGATCCATCAGTACTTCTGTCGATGGCGTAGTGGAAATCTCAATGATAGCACCAATGTCGGTGTCAAAACCGGCGGATCTCGGGTAGGGGGTCCCCAACTATGCGTCTGAGGATTGATGGTAACAGGAGGCTGGGGACACGATGTTTACCCAGGTTCAGGCCTTCCCGATCGAGGTAAAACCCTACTTCCTTCTATATTAGTATGGATGAATATGTATACAAGAGTTGATCTACCTCGAGATCGTAATGGCTAAACCCTAGGTCTAGCCTACGAAGATATTGTGATTCTTCTCTAGCCTCTACGGACTAAACTCTCCGGTTTATATACACACCAGAGAGGCCTAGGGTTTGTACACACCATCTTGAAGAGGAAATAATATCTACACCCGAACCTAAACTTGCCATTACAAGAATACAGGAGTCCTATCCGGATACGAGAGTTGATCTTGTAGTAATCTTCATGGCCCACCAGTCCGGCCCACCAAGAGTTTATCCAGCCACAGAGGACCCCCCGATCCAGGACTCCCTCACCCTACCCCCAACCGAGGTTCACCTACCAAAGTGCGAAGTAGCTAGCAGCCCCCCTCCTCCCTCATGTCGGCACAAAGGGAATCCTAAGCTATAAATGCATGCCCCCCCAACCGAGGTTCACCTTGCAAAGTGCGAAGTAGCTACCAGCCCCCCTCCTCCCTCGTGTCGGCACAAAGGGAATCTTAAGCTATGAATGCATGCCCCCAAC
>LR738712.1:95172306-95224548 GCA_902687465.1 Secale cereale
CCCCCTCCCTCGTGTCGGCACGAAGAGAATCATAAGCTATGAATGCATGCCCCCCAACCGAGATTCACCTAGTAAAGCGCGAAGTAGCAAGGAGCCCCCCTCCCTCGTGTCGGCACGAAGGGAATCCTAAGCTATGAACGCATGCCCCCCAACCGAGGTTCACCTAGCAAAGTGTGAAGTAGCTAGCAGCCTGTAATGCCCAGGATGCGACTATATCTCCTACGTGTCGAGGCACGACTTAGAGACATAAGCGCATTCTGGAATGATCGCAAGCGTGGTATCTTTGCACAACTCATGTAAAAGTTCTGGGATGAAAGAGTAAAATAGTTGTCTTACACTCGCCACGACACACAATGAATACAATAACATACATTCATCCAAATAACACAGGGTACAACTACGGATGAAATCCAAGCGAGAAAAGATACCACGAACACAAGTCCGGATCACTCCTAGTAGGAACCACTACTGATCGTGAGATACGTAACATAGAAATGACCACGCTCTTCATCGAACTCCTAGTGAAGTTCTGATCCATCTCATGCAAAAATGAAAGTAAACTAACAAGACTAAAAAGCAAAGGTAAAAGATAGCATGCAACTCCCCTATCATGAAGAGTGGAGTCCCCGGCAACGGTGCCAGAAAATACTCCTTGATGGGCCTCGAACCCCTCGTTGGTTACCCCAAGTGGAAGGTGTAAGATGCAGTAAGTAGAAGTGTTTTCCCCTAGCAAAGATGCCAAGGATCGAATCCCCAGAGACTCCTAGGTTCAACAAGTAGGTGTCAATTGCTAACGGCGCAATTAGCAATCAACGTGGACCTGCACACAGATACAAATAACTTTGCTCCCAACGAGTACAGAGAGGTTGTCAATCTCTCCGGCCTTGTAGTTCACAAAGGGTTAAAAGCAATATGATAGTAGTGATAGATAGTGTTTTGCAATAGTAAGTAAAATAGCGAAAAGTAAATAGTGGATGTGATCAATGATGGTAATATGGACCGGAGTCTCATGATGTTCACTAGTGATGTCTCTCTCCCAAAAGACGATAAAACAGCTATGTGAGGTAAACAAATTACAGCTGGGCAATTGACAGGACCACGAAAACAAACCAATGCTGATTACATTGCAAGAAATGTTGAGGTTCAAAGCATGGGCGGTACGCCAAAGTAAGTAGACCGAAATCTATCAATATCTACTACTAATCATCCACCTTGAGATATCTATCCAGAACATCTCGCTGGTATTAAGTTGCGAGTCCCACCCATAGTGTAAACTCAATGCAACAGACAACTGCATTAAAAGAACTTTGCGTAAAGTAAACAATCCTTGCACCCGCGGGCACAAGCACCGTTATTTTCCCTCTTGTGGCAACAACACATCCCCTAGACTCATGTTTCTGTCACTCAAGCTAGTCATCGAGGGGCATGAACCCACAATCGAGCATAACGTTCCCTCTTGGAGTCACTACTTACTACTCGACCAAAGCAATAAATAACAACGGAGAACATGCAAGAATTACTTATGAACTAAAATATAAAAGAGGTGAATCAAATATATTACTCAAGATCAATCTGAACATAATCTCATAATCCATCGGATCCCAGCAAACTCAACATAGCAACAGCATAAGGATTACATAGGTGCCTCGATCATGTAGGGCAGCTCAAGAGGACTAATTAGTGAAGCACAAGAATGGGAGAAGAACATCACATAGCTACTGGCCATGGACTCATGGTCCAAGGGAGACTACTCACGAGTCATCCGGGAGGCGTCCATGGTGGTGGAGAAGCTCCCGGTGGTGATCCTCCCCTCCGGCAGGGTGCCGAGAAGAGTTCTCCTGGTGCTCCCGATCTTGGAAGCGGCGGCGGCGGCGGAACAGAGATGGGATCGCGAAAAGAAGTCCTGTTCTGAGGGTTACGGAGGACCCTTTAAATATATGCGAAAGTAGGGCACCAGGGGAGCCTCGAGGGGCCCAGGCGCCCCCCCGACGTGGCCCAGGGGGGGGGCGCCCACAGGGCGCCTGGAGCCCCTGTGCCCCCCCAGGCTGCCCTTCGGACGCAGTGTTGTTTCCGGATCGCTAATTTTTTATATAATTTTTCTGGATTTTTCTGGGCAGTTCTCGAAACGTGAAAACCTGAAATACAAAAACAGCCGAAAACAGAAACTGGCACTGGGGTGCACTGGATTAGTAAGTTAGTCCAAATATGATCAAAAGTGTATGGAAGTGTATGAATATCATAGCAATATCACCGAAAAGTGGCATGGAGCAAGCAGAAATTATAGATACGTTTTGGACGTATCAATTACCCCACCGTGTTCACTTCCCGAAGCCCTTCGGAAAGATACCATCACGGTTACTCACACAGGTAGTGTATTCTTAAAGATATGGTGTCAAGTTATCTACAACTGGATATTAACAAATTCCCATCTGCCACATAACCGCGGGCATGGCTTTCGAAAGTTCAAAACCCTGCAGGGGTGTCCCAACTTAGCCCATCACAAGCTCACGATCTGCGGTGTCGCAACTCCAAATTGGGAAGACCCGAGTATTCTCGGAATCCTGTGCTCAAGATATTTCGACAAAGGTAAAAGTAAAACTGATCCAGCAAGACCTCCCGGCGTGCCGACACCCTGATAGTAGCCACGCGTATCTCGTATCAGGCCACGACCGGATGGGACAAGCTACAGGTATATACCAGATACCTCGGGTTTCCCCAAGGCGGCCCCGCAGGTTGCCCAGTTTGGACCAACACTCATGAGGAGCACTGGCCCGGGTTGTTGATTAAGAACTCGGGTTTATAACTCCCTATGCAAGTTTTAGTTGTTAGGCAAATGTAGTACCAATGTTGGGTCTTGCCGGAAAAGCTTTAAGCATAGTGAATTATCAAGGGGGGGCCATAAACCCCAATCGTGTTAGGAACGCAAAATCAAGGAACATAACACCGGTTTATCGGGTCCTAAGGTGGCATGAGTGGAACAAAACACCAAGCAGAAGGGCAAGCCTTCCACCCATTACCAATATATATGTGCATTAATTTAATTAAGATATATATTGTGTTATCCCAATAAACAAGTCCGAACACGGAGCAATCTTCAAAACTTCACCTGCAACTAGGAACGCTATAAGAGGGGCTGAGCAAAAGCGTACTTAGCCAATCAACAGTTTGCTAGGAATGCAGTTAGAGTGTTTCATGGCAACATAGGAGGCTGACAAAACAGGAATAGGCATTGAGGTATAGCTAAAGAGCGAGACAACTAGCAAGGCAAAGATAGAGGTGATATCGGGGAAAGTTCATCTTGCCTATTAAATCCACGGAGGGATCATAACCTTGCTCCTCAAACTTAGTCTCGATAGGAACCTCGAACTCCGAATCATCACCGGGCTCTAACCAACACAACAATACAAACACCAGAACAACAATCAGTCACAATGCAATGCTCAAACACACGATGCAAGACATGATGCATATGTGCATGGACAGGATATGATGCATCTCAACGGAATATGATGAGTGCACATGTGGCATGGCATTATGCAAGAAAACAAGTCATGAAAGGGGACACAACATGCAAAGAGTGCAAGAACAACCCTATTCACATATGAAGTTATTTAGTTGAACTATCCAAGCACCCAACAAGTTTTAAAAGCTGCTTAGCATGGCAAGGGGTGCAACTAAGAGCAACAACATCATGCAAGCATTTTAAATGGGCCGGAAGGAATAAACAACAATTCCGGGAACTCCCATGTGCATAAAAATTAATATAGAACAGATCTGATGTAACCATATTTTAGATTTGTTAAACATGTAAAGTAACAACACCATGTTATTTAGTTATGAATTAAACAAGTTTGAACATGTTATTTGCAAAATATATTCAAATAGCAATTTAAATACTTTTAACATGACAGCAAAAAGAATATAATTAATCTACACTAAAAACTAAACAGTTTTCATATATAAAGTATTTCAAACAGAGGCATAATTTAAAAGAGGTGAAATATGCAAAAGAAATGCAAAAACTGAATTTAAAATCAAAACAGGAAACTACACTGACTCAGCCTAGGCTAGCCACGGTCGCTGACCAGTGGACCCAGGGGGCTGCTGAGGTGGTGGCTGTGTGTGGAAGTGGGTGTGAGCTGGTACACAGGATGACAGGTGGGGGCCATCTGTTAGTGAGACAGAATAAAGAAAAATGGGTAGCTTTAACTTGCCCTTGCGGGGAATCGAACCCTGGCCGGTGGGTTGCAAACGAGAGACTCAAGCCACTGGGCTAGTTGCGTGTGTCTGACAGAGAAGGCGCATAGCAACTGAAATATATTCAGAGCAGAGAGGCAAGTCACCGCACTCCGGCAAAGCAGAGGCGACGGCAAGGCACTGTGGCTGCTCAAGCGACCAAATGGAACGGCGGAGGCACGCGATGGATCCGCGGAGGAATCCCGTGCCTCTGGGTGCCACTAGATGCACCAAACGATGACGAAGTCGACGCCGGCAACCTACGACAGAAGCGACACATGGGAGAAGAATGCGGCGAGGCCATAGGCTTAACTAGCAACTACGCATGGGGATTCGACTAAGAAGAGCACGACGAAGCTACTGGCACCTAAACGGGGCTAGAGGAGGTCGGAGCATTCGTCGGAGACGAGGTCCAATAGCGGCGAGCTCGGGCGCACGGTGAACTAGCAGCTAGAGCGAGAGATCGAAGGGGAAAATGCATGGGGAGGACCAGAGGCTCACCACGAACACAATGATGTGCTCGGACTGCCGGGAGAAGGTCAGAGCCGACGACGAGGACGATCGAACACTCGCGGTGGCCGGATTTGAAGACGAGGATGAAGAAGTCGCATGAGAGGCGTTCGGCTCTGTGTAGTGGACGTAGTCGACGACGGGGAAGGCGACAGACACGGACGGCGAGGCAGAGGAGGTTGGGGAGCACGCCGGCGATGAGGCCCTACTCTCAGATGCGTGCGGGTCACGGTGCAGGTGGGAGATCTGGTGGCCTAGAGCACACATGGCAGCGGGGAGATGAAGAGAGGAACCCTAAAGAGGAGGGCCAAGGCGACAGAGCGGGGCGACATCGCGCTCGTGCACGCGGTCCCCATGGCGAGCGCGCGGGCTGGACGAAAGGTGGGTGTGGGTGCGGCCGCGGTCGCTGACGCGTGGGCCCGACCCAACCACGTGTAGGCGACGCAGAGGGGGGAGCGTGGGTGCGTGGGTGAAAGAGGGAGTGAGGGACGCTGCGGGCTTCCTGGCATGGGCTACTGCGCTGGCTAGCTGGGCCGGCCTGGTGGCCGAGGCCCAGTTGGACTGCGGGCTGCGGCTGGTGCTGCATTGCTGCTGCTGTTGCTTTTCTTTTCTATTTTCTTTAGGCAGCAAAACAAAAAGAAAATCCAAGGTTGAAAGAAAAGGAGTTAGAAGGAAATAACAATATTCCCTAGCTCCTGGAATTATGCCCTATTTTATAAAAATGAGTTGGACATTTTTAGAGGTAGAAAAATAAAACAAGTTTGAATATGATTCAAACTTCTGTCATTTTTGAACCTGACCAAATCATTTCAAAATAAGGTGAGGTTTTGAAAGGTGGCTTAGGACAAGGTACCATAGAAGTTGGGAGAAGATGAACATTAAAGGAATAGGCTAGATGCCACTTGCAAAATTTAAAGAAAGGGAAAAGAGAGTGAAGAGAAGTGGTGAAAGTTGGAGGGCTTAGGGGTTGGGCATGATCTTGCATCAAACCACCATAGCATGAGCAAGAAAAACTCCCTTCACATAACAAGGATGAGAAAAGCACACTGACAATATGAAATGCCATATCATAACCATGATGCAATGATGGTGATGAAGCAAATGCATGAATGCATAATGAAAGAAAACATGACAATGCAATGAGATGACAAGGCATAATTGAAAAAGAACCCCCAAGGAAAGGTTATGGACCAAATGGTAATTGTATATATTGCCATATGGAAGTATTACATCTGGGGTGTTACAAATCTCCTCCACTATGAAAATATCTCGTCCCGAGATCTAGGACTGAAAGAAAGTGGGATACTCGGAACGGAGATGATCTTCTCGTTCCCATGTAGCTTCTCGGTCGGTATGGTGTGACCACTTCACTTTCTAGAATTTGATGGACTTGTTGCGGGTCTTGCGCTCAGTTTCTTTAAGGATAGCAATGGGGTTCTCACGATAAGACAAGTTTTGTCGAAGATCTATCCCTTCGAAAGGAATGGTGCGTTCAGGCGTCTTGAAGCACTTGCGGAGTTGTGACACGTGAAACACATCGTGCACATTTGGAAAGTTGGAGGGAAAGCTCGAGTTGGTAGGCTAGATCACCTCTCTTGCCAACTATCTTGAAAGTTCCCACGTATCTTGGAGCAAGCTTGCCCTTGATACCGAACCTCTGAGTGCCCTTGATAGGAGAAACACGGAGATAGACATGATCTCCAATGTCAAAAGCCAAGTCACGATGCTTGCGGTCATAGTAGCTCTTTTGGCGCGATTGCGCGGCGTTGGGATTCTCACGTATGACTTTGCACATTTCTTCGGACTCTGAGATCAAATCATTTCCAAGAAGTTGACGTTCACCAGTCTCAGACCATTTGAGAGGGGTACGACACTTTCTGCCATAGAGAAGTTCAAACGGTGCTTTGCATGCACTTGCTTGGAAACTGTTGTTGTAGGAGAATTCGGCAAATGGAAGGCAATCTTCCCATTTCATACCGAAGGAGATGGCACAAGATCTGAGCATATCTTCAAGAATTTGGTTCACTCTTTCAACTTGACCACTAGTCTGAGGGTGAAAAGCTATGCTGAAGCGAATCTTGGTACCCATAGCTGACTGGAAGGAATCCCAGAATTTGGAAGTGAACGAGCTTCCACAATCTGAGGAGATTACTTGAGGGATACCATGCAAAGAGACAATTCTTGAGGTGTACAGCTCTGCCAGTTGTGTTGCATTGATGGATTCTTTGACTGGAAGGAAATGAGCCACTTTAGTGAGCTTGTCAATCACCACAAGGATATCATCATTTCCTCGCTTGGACTTGGTAAAGCCGGTGACAACATCCATCTCAATGTGATCGAATTTCCAACCGGGAATAGGTAGAGGTTGAAGGAGTCCAGATGGACGTTGATGCTCTGCCTTCACTCTTCTGCAGACATCACACTCGTTCACGAATTGAGCAATTTCTCTTTTCATGTGAGTCCACCAATAGGATTGCTTGAGGTCATGGTACATCTTGGAGCTTCCTGGATGTATCGAGAGGAGTGAGTCATGTGCTTCGTTCATTATGAGCTTTCTGAGATCACCTTTGGGAACCACAATTATGTCCTTAAAGAACAAAGTGTCTCTGTCATCAATGTGATAACACTTGTACTTGGGAGTACCCTTAGCAATACCATGTTTCACCTTCTACATCATAGCATCACTGAGTTGGGCCTCACGGATTTGATCTTCCAAGGTAGGAGCAACTTTAAGGTTGGTAAGTGATGACCCACAAGTGTAGGGGATCTATCGTAGTCCTTTCGATAAGTAAGAGTGTCGAACCCAATGAGGAGCAGAAGGAAATGATAGGCAGTTTTTAGTAAGGTATTGTCTGCAAGCATTTAAATTACAGGTAACAGATAGTTTTGTGATAAGGTAATTGGTAGCAAGTAACAAAAGGTAAAAGTAAATAAGGTGCAGTAAGGTGGCCCAATCCTTTTTGTAGCAAAGGACAAGCCTAGACAAACTCTTATATAAAGGAAAGCGCTCCCGAGGACACATGGGAATTATCGTAAAGCTAGTTTTCATCACGATCATCTGATTCACGTTCGGTACTTTGATAATTTGGTATGTGGGTGGACCGGTGCTTGGGTGCTGTACTTACTTGGACAAGCCTCCCACTTATGATTAACCTCTAATGCAAGCATCCGCAACTACAAAAGAAGTATTAAGGTAAACCTAACCATAGCATGAAACAAGTGGATCCAAATCAGCCCCTTACGAAGCAATGCATAACTAGGGTTTAAGCTTCTGTCACTCTAGCAACCCATCATCTACTTATTACTTCCCAATGCCTTCCTCTAGGCCCAAATAATGGTGAAGTGTAATGTAGTCGACGTTCAAATGACACCACTAGAGGAGAGACAACATACATCTCATCAAAATATCGAACGAATACCAAATTCACATGACTACTTATAGCAAGACTTCTCCCATGTCCTCAAGAACAAAAGTAACTACTCACAAGACATAATATTGTTCATGATCAGAGGGGTATTAATATGCATAATGGATCTGAACATGTGATCTTCCACCAAATAAACCAACTAGCATCAACTACAAGGAGTAACCAACACTACTAGCAACCCACATGTACCAATCTGAGGTTTGGGGTACAAAGATTGGATACAAGAGATGAACTAGGGTTTGAGAGGAGATGGTGCTGGTGAAGATGTTGATGAACATAGCCCCCCCCCCCCCCAAGATGGGAGAGTTGTTGCTGATGACGGCGCTGATGATTTCCCCCTACCGGAGGGAAGTATCCCTGGCAGAACAGCTCTGCCGGAGCCCTAGATTGGTTTCCGCCAAGGTTCCGCCTCGAGATGGCGGTGTCTGGTCCCGAAAGCACCTCATATAGGAGAATATGGGCATCGGGGGGCCCACGAGGCAGGGGCGCGCCTAGAGGGGGGGCGCCCCCACCCTCGTGGACAGCTGGTGGCCCCCTGGTGATCTTCTTTCGCCAGATATTTTTTATATTTTCTGAAACGGTGTCCTGTGAAGTTTCAGGGCTTTTTGAGTTGTGCAGAATAGGTTTCTAGAGTTTGCTTCTTTTCCAGCCCAGAATTCCAGCTGCTGGCATTCTCCCTCTTCATGTAAACCTTGTAAAATAAGAGAGAAAAGGCATAAGTATTGTGACATAATGTGTAATAACAGCCCATAATGCAATATATATCAACATATAAGCATGATGCAAAATGGACATATCAACTCCGCCAAGCTTAGACCTCGCTTGTCCTCAAGCGAAAGCCGATATCGAAAAATATGTCCACAGTTTTAGAGATAGAGTTGTCGATAAAAAAAAGTACGAACAAGAGGGCATCATGATCATTCTCATAACAGCAACATATATATATTGTCATATGATTCTTATGATAAAGTAACAATTCATTCACAATATCAAGCATGAATCAGAAACTTCATTGAAAACCAACAAACTATGATCTCGGTCATTGAAGCAATTGCAATTTATCGTAACATCGAAAGAGTTAATATAAGAGCTTTTCAACAAGCCTACATACTCAACTATCATATAGTATTTCACAATTGCTCACACTCACGCGATACTTATGTTTATGGAGTTTTAATCGAACACAAAGAAAGATAGGGGCTTATGTTATTGCCTCCCAACCTTTTACCTCAAGGGTAATGTCAACAACAATAGACCATGATAACTTACATCCAAGTGGGTATATATGTCAGGATCTTTCCACCACAATGTGCTTACCAACGGATAAAATGTAAAAAGGAAAGGTGATTTCCACCTTGACTCTTAAGGAAGAATAATAGATAGGCCCTTCGCAGAGGGAAGCAGAGGTTGTCATGTGTTTTTATGGTTGGATGCACAAAGTCTTAGCACAGAAGAACGTCACTTTATATTGCCACTTGTGATAAGGACCTTTATTATGCAGTCCCTCGCTTTTATTACTTCCATATCACAAGATCGTATAAAGCTTATTTCCTCCACACTAATAAATCATACATATTTTAGCGAGTTTGCAACATAACAACTTACTTGGAAGGATCTTTCCCAATCCATAGGTAGGTATGGTGGACTCTCATGGAAAAACTGGGTTTAAGGATGTATGGAAGCAGAAGTAGTATCTCTACTTGGTGCGAGGAGTTTTGGCTAGCATGAGGACGAAAGGCTAGCTCAACATGTTGGATGATCCATGACAATATACTTTATTTTAGATATAAGAAAACATAACCATTATGTTGTCTTCCTTGTCCAACATCAACTCTTTAGCATGTCATATTTTAATGAGTGCTCACAATCATAAAATATGTCCAAGATAGTATATTTGTATGTGAAGCTTCTCTTCCTTTATTACTACCTATTAATTGCAACGATGACCAAAACTATGTTTGTCAACTCTCAACATTTTTTGTTCATCATACTCTTTATATGTGAAGACCTTACTTCCCATAAGATCAATATGATCTCTTTGATACTTTTTATATTTTCTTTTATTCTATCATCACCAAAGTGTGGAAATCAAGCCCTTGACTCAACACTAATCTTTATTATATAGCTCATGGACTCAATTACAAAGGGTAAAGACCATAAGGCAAAAGCTCACAACTAGATCATGCTAACTTTATTCTACTAGATCAAGATACTACCAAAAGGATCGAACTAAGAAAAACGGTAAAGATAGGAGTGATGGTGATACGATACCAGGGTCACTCCCCCAAGCTTGGTCGTTGCCAAGGGGAGTGCCCAGACCCATATGATTATGTCTCCTTCGTCGGGGGTGGTGATGATGGAGTTGTTGATGATGTAGGCTTCTTCCTTAACTTGCGCTTAAGGCCAGAATTTTGCTCCCTTAGGTCATTGATCTCCTGCTCAAGGTTTAATATTTTCTTGCATAGTGCCTGCTTGTTTTCCTGCAAGAGGTGAAAAGGGATAAATTCGATCTTAGGTTTCTTTGCTCTGTCGGGAAGGCTTGACTTTTTGAACTCCACATGCATGTCCCCCGGTTGAGGTAGTGGGACTTTGTCTTCATCTGAGCTGGTCCAATCCTTTCCCTTGGGATCATGGTCTTCTTCTTCCTCCATGGTCCAACCATAATGATCCCAGTCCCCACGGACCTTAGGGTCAGCAAGGAGATCAGCTACATAGCTTTCTCCCTCCAAATCCTAGGATGACATATTGCTTTTATCTACGACAGAAACAGCTCCAAGCAAAAACATGGGATTTTTGCGTGATACAGAGGTCAAAATCTTTGGGAGTATATATAATGAATTTGTACCGACCAAAAGGAGTAACATACCAGAAATCAGAGTCCGAGAGGCACACGAGGTGCCCACGAGACAGGGGGCGCGCCCAGGGAAGGGGGCGCGCCCTCCACCCTCGTGGACGCCTCGTGTCTCTTCCGGACTACCACTTATTTTTCTATTTTTTCTAAATATTCCAAAATGGTGAAAAATTGCCTTTAGAACTGTTTTGGAGTCGATTTACTTACCGTACCACGTACC
The DNA here is from genome assembly GCA_902687465.1 of Secale cereale. Lineage (NCBI taxonomy): Eukaryota > Viridiplantae > Streptophyta > Magnoliopsida > Poales > Poaceae > Secale > Secale cereale. The sequence continues at coordinate 95,183,552 of LR738712.1, forward strand.
TCTTCCTTTTCGGATTCTGAATCTTTCTGGAAAGTATCGCTTATGTATTCCTCCGGGGTTACGGTTTCAATAACATTGGTTTCAACATTTATAGGATTACCTGAGATATAATGTTTAATTCCTTGGCCGTTCACCACCTTCGGATTTGTGCCTTCGGAGTTGTTGATTTTTATAGCACTGGAACGATTGACCTCCTCGATAACGTAAGGTCCTTCCGACTTAGAGAGAAGTTTCCTGCAAAAAATCTTAAACGAGAGTTGCATAGCAAGACATAATCACCTACGTTAAACTCACGCTTTTGTATCCTTTTGTCATGACATCTTTTAACTTTTTCTTTAAACAGCTTGGCATTCTCATAGGCTTGGGTCCTCCATTCATCAAGAGAGCTAATGTCAAATAACCTCTTCTCATCGGCAAGTTTGAAATCATAATTGAGCTCTTTAATAGCCCTATATGCCTTATGTTCTAGCTCAAGAGGTAAGTGAGAAGCCTTTCCATAAACCATTTTATATGGAGACATACCCATAGGCTTTTTGTATGCAGTTCTATAGGCCCATAATGCATCATCAAGTTTCTTGGACCAATTTTATCTAGACCTATTAACTGTCTTTTGCAGAATTAAATTCAACTCTCTATTACTTAGTTCTACTTGACCACTAGTCTGTGGGTGATAAGGGGATGCAATTCTATGGTTAATGTCAGGGATATTACTACTAGGTATAAACCGCCCAGGAGGGGCCGTTTTATGCCTATCAAGAGTACTTCTATTGAAGCCCAGCGGGACATATGAGCATGGCGCTTTATTCCAGAAGACTAGAGATCCAAGGCCCAAAAGGTGTTAGGGCCATAGTGTGTAAACCGCCATACGACGTATAACTTGTGTTGTAAGATAGGAAAGATAGAGACCGTGCCAGGCACGTTTATGAGCCGACCTCGGGATTCTGTAAACCGGGCCAGGCATCACCCTTTGTATATAAAGGGGCGACCCGGCGACGGTTCAAAGACAGAGAACAACAACTCGAGACACAGGCAAGCGGATTCGCTCCCTGGTCATCGAAACCCTAGCAATACTACACCAAACTAGACGTAGGCTTTTACCTTCATCGAAGGGGCCGAACTAGTATAAACCCTTGCGTCCTTGTCTGGTTTAACCCCTTTAAGCTAACTCGTAGCGATGGCTCCACGACCAAGTCCTTTTGCTAGGACATCTGCAGTGACAAAACCACGACAGTTGGCGCCCACTGTGGGGCCATCGCACGACGGTTTTGAGTTCTTGAAGGGCAACTTTGAAGGACTCAAGGGCTACGCAGTGGGCCGAATGACCAAGAGTCGTCGCGGCAAGATCTACATCAATGATGCAGGCTGGGGTCCCGAGGCCGATTCAATCGAGTATGGGTACCGGGTCCCCTTCGGTGGCATCCACGTCTTCATCGGCAAGATCGGCGAACCAGGCCCTGAGCCGGACATCTTCCCCAACATCGTCGAGTCGGCTCAGCGTGCGAGACCTGCCTGGATTCGGCCCACCGTGAAGCATATTTTCATAGGAGCGGTTCACAGGACACAAGCTGAGGATGGATCGACTCCAGTGGAGAGACCGTTGTTTATTCCGGCGACGAATCATCCACGGGAGAAATGAAATCTTTATACCTATTGCAGGATGGCCAGTCTGGGGGCTGTTCTGATGGTGACAGTATTCCGGACCCCCTCGATCCACCAAACTGGGACGCAGTCTTCATGGCCGGATCACAATCTGTGCAACAGTCTTCAACTGCGGCGGCGTTAACCTTAGACCCGGCGGCAGCAGCAGCCGCTAGGGCTGGAGGCCCTGTCCGGCCGCCGGATCAGGTTTGTTCACCTTAGTCGACACTTTGACACAGCTGTTAACCGCAGAGGTCGGCCAAGCTGAGAAGGAACAACATGATGCAAAAGTTGCTAAGGTGAGGGGCCAGATAGATAAAGCTAAATTGGACCTAGCTGCTGAGAATACCAGGATGATTGCGAGGCAGGCCGAGCTAGATGCTCAGGCTTATTGGCTCTTGTTGGATCAGACTGCTTCGAATGACGTAATGAGGAGAAGGCGACAATCTCGCCTACCACTGGTTTACGAGGCGAGAAACCTTTTCAGTACACCAGGAGTGGGAACCAGCAACCAGCCAGGAGTAAACCAGGGAGAAGTGCCTAGCACAGGGGCGTCGGTCCAGCCACAGGCCGCGGAGCCAACTCGCCAGGTCGTTCCATCGCAGCACGCGCCCACCCCTCCTGGTCACTACTCCAACCCTTTGTATAACATAGTTGCCGCCGCTTCATGATTGGCAGCCCTTCCCATTGAAGGAGGGTCCCCTATAACAGTGGAGGCGCAGCGAGCTAGGGAGTTTCTGGAAACGGCTTTAACTCAGTAGCAGGCCTACTCCCACATCCGCGAGAGGATTCGTTCCACCCCCCGCGCAAGCCGGAGTTACAGCAGGCACCTGGAAGAACTGGCCGTGTCGAGTAGCGCGTGGAATCATAACCCGCCGTGGAGGGATAACCCGTCGGGAGGAGGTGTAAACACACAAGATGTGGTGGATCAGGGCAGGCAGCGCCTAGAGGCCGAATTAGCAGCACAGTATGAAGCCCGTTAGCCTACGCCGGTTCTTCCCTCTACCACGATCGAGCCAGGGTTACTTCCAGCTCCTTGGGAGTACCGTGCCTTACGCCCGCTTTATGCAATGTAAGACTGCCTAAAGACTTCAAAGGACCGCGCAAGGTGCCCAATTATACAGCGGATTTGTCCCCTGAAGCCTGGGTTGAAAGCTATGAGATGGCAATGGAGATGTTGGATGTGGATGATGCGGCGTGCGCAAAGTACTTCACTATGATGTTGGAGGGCACGGCTCACACCTGGTTAAAAGGGTTACCGCAAAACTCCATCGGATCATGGGCTGAGTTACGACGTCGGTTTATCAATAACTTCAAAGACACATGCAAGCAGCCCATGTCCATTGTAGACTTAGCAGCCCGCGTTCAAGGAGAAAATGAATCAACAAGTCATTGGGTTCGCCGGTATCAGAGATCTTGCATTCCTCAGACCGCATCAATCCGGACACGATAGTAGTGACATTGGAAGGCAACTGCCGGTTTGAACCTCTGAAGCTAAAGCTAGGACGACTCCAGCGCCATTGTCATGACATGGGGACACTCATGGGGGCCCTGGTGAAGTATGCAGATTCGGATAGCGCCAAGTATCCTGAATCTGATGATGATAAGTCAGGAAAAGGGAAAAAGAATGGTAAAGCACCGTAGTCTAATCCGGTGAATCAAGGATACAGCGGTAAGTGTAAAGTGGATAGTAGCTCAGATTCTAACACCAATGCGCAGGAGGATGGCCAGCACCGTAAGGGTAGACCGCTCCCGCGAGGCGGAGGACAAAATATCAATTTGGAGCGCCAGATGAATGTGCCCTGTCCCAGGCACAGCACAAAGGAAAAGCCGGCCACACACCTTTGGAAAGACCGCTTCATAATGAGGGAGTTCAGAAACCGTTTCCAGTATGATCACGGATCGTCTGGCGGTTCAGGCCCTGGTTTCCAGGGGCCGAGTTATCAAGGTGGTGGTTCCGGTTCAGGATTTCAAGGAAACGAGGGCGGCCACAACAATCAGAACGGACACAACCAGCAGAACGGCTAGGGTGGCTATAATCATCAGGGCAATCATTAGCAACAACAGCAGTCAGGCTATCAGGGCAACCCGCAGCAGCTGAGTAGTGGGCAATATCACGTCTTTACCACAAGTTTATGTAATCGCGATCAGAAGGTTTACAAGAGGGCGGTGCACTCTGATGAACCGGCGGTGCCTCAATATTTACACTGGTCGAAACAGCCCATTGTGTCGAGTCGAGAGGATCATCCGCCCCGGGTTGATTATCTGGGTCAATTGGCTCTAGTAGTAGCACCTCAGGTTGGGGGCTATAAGTTCACCAAGGTGCTCATGGACGGAGGAAGCAGCATCAATATACTGTATTATGAGACTTTCCGTCGCATGGGATTGACAGACAAGAAGCTCAGACAATCCAACACTGTTTTCCACGGCGTGGTACCTGGTAAATTGGCATATCCGGTCGGTAAGATAGACCTAGAGGTCACCTTTGGAGATGAGCATGATTCAAGGTCGGAAACTTTGACCTTTGACGTGGTAAAGATCGAGAGCCCGTATAACGCCCTGTTTGGGCGGCCGGTTTAGGCCAAGTTCATGGCTAGGCCTTGTTATGTTTATCTGCAGCTCAAAATGCGGGGACATAAAGGAACTATTATGGTCCATGGGAGCCATAAGATTGCTTTGGAGTGCGAGGAAAGTGATGCAGCATATGCTGAGGCGGTTTGCGCAACTGAGGAGTTAAAATTTTATAAAGATAATGTTGATCCGGCAGACATGTCTCCGTTAAAGAAGCAAACTATGGAGCACGATCCGGCCTTGAAGTTCAAATCAGCTGATGAGACCAAGCATGTTGACTTTGTTCCTGGCGATTCATCCAAGCAGTTTACCATCAGTGCAAACTTGGATCCGAAATAGGAAAGCGCTCATCGAGTTCATCCGTGAGAATCGGGACATCTTTGCATGGAAACCTTCTGACATGCCAGGTGTACCGAGGAAACTCGCTGAGCACACTCTTAATATTGACCCCAAGTTTAAACCGGTTAAACAGTTTCTCTGCCGCATCAACGAAGAGAGGCACAAAGCTATTGGTGAAGAAGTGGCCAGGCTCTTGGCAGCAGGTTTTATAGTTGAGGTTTTCCATCCGTAGTGGTTGGCTAATCCGGCGCTGGTGCTTAAAAAGAATGGCACTTGGCGAATGTGTGTTGATTACACAGATCTGAACAAGGCTTGCGAGTAGATCCCTTTGCCCTCGCAGGTATTGATCAAATCATTGATGCTACGGCAGGTTGTGATCGCTTAAGCTTTTTGGATGCATATTCTGGTTATCATCAGATCAAGATGGCAGTTCAGGACCAGGAGAAAACAACATTCATAACTCCCTTTGGAGCCTTCTGCTATGTATCCATGCCTTCGGGCTCAAAAGTGCCCAGGTGACCTATCAGCGTTGTGTGCAGAACTGTCTTCATGGACAGACTGGGCGGAATGTTCATGCATATGTGGACGACATTGTGGTGAAGTCCAGGAAGGAAGAGACGTTGATAACACACTTGAAAGAAACCTTCGATAATCTTCGGGTTAATAAGATGATGCTTAATCCGGCCAAGTGTGTTTTTGGTGTGCCAGCAGGCAAGCTCCTGGGGTTCTTGGTGTCAAATAGAGGAATTGAAACTAATCCAGAGAAGATCAAGGCTATTACATCTTTGGCTAAACCGGCATGCATCAACGATCTCCAACGCTTGGCGGGCTATATTGCGGCGCTAAGCCGGTTTATTAGGTGCTTGGGAGAGAAGGCCATCCCGCTTTATCAGTTGATGAAAAATACAGACCGCTTTGTCTGGAGTGAAGCTGCTGATGCTGCGTTTGAGGACTTGAAGAAACAGTTGGCAGAGTCGCCTACCCTTGCTGCACCAGTTGATAGTGAGCCGCTGTTGTTACACGTGGCTGCTAATGACCGAGTAGTAAGCATAACCATTGTGGTAGAGCGCAAGGAGGCAGGAAAGGAATATCCGGTTCAACGCCCAGTTTACTATATCAGTGAAGTGCTCATTGAGTCGAAGCAGAGATACCCGCATTGGCAGAAATTGGTATATGGAGTCTTCATGGCAAACCGGAAACTTAAGCAGTATTTTCAGGGGCATCCAATCACCATGCTCAGTTTAGCCCCTCTGGGAGATATAATACAGAACAGAGAAGCAACGGGTCGGGTTGCCAAGTGGGCCATTGAACTTAGTCCTCACGGGTTAAAGTATGTGCCTCGTACTGCAATCAAATCGCAAGCACTGGTGGACTTCATCAACGATTGGACGGAGTTGCAAGCACCGGAGGAAAAACCGGATCACACGTACTGGACTATTCATTTTGATGGATCCAGGCAATTGGAGAGCTCGGGGGCTGGAGTCGTGTTAACTTCCCCACGAGGTGATAAGTTCTGTTATGTCCTCCGTTTAATGTTCCCTTGTACTAACAATGCAGCTGAGTATGAAGCTCTCCTCCATGGTCTGCGAATGGCTAAGGAGATGAATTTAAGCTAGGTTAAATGTTTCAGCGATTCAGACCTGGTGGTGCAACAGGTATCTGGTACATGGGATTCCAAGGACCCACTTATGGCAGCGTATCGTCGAGAGGTGGACGCTGTTGCTGGACACCTCAAGGGTTATCAGGTGGATCATGTGGACCGGCGAAAGAATGAAGCGGCCGACGCTTTAAGCCAGCTAGGTTCTCAACGTAAACCGGTTCCGCCTAATGTCTTCCTGGACGTATTGCATAATCCGCCGGTGAAATTGCCTTCAGAAGAAGATTTGGCTGTTCCTAATCCAGAGGCTCAATTGTTGGCAGCGCTTCATGTTAAACTGGATTGGACGGTCCCGTACCTGGCGTACATGAACCGAGGTGATTTACCAGAAGATGAAGTCTCAGCTAGACAGATAGTCCGGCGGTCTAAATCAATGACTATTGTCAATGGAGAGCTGCATCATTGTAGCGTGTCTAGGGCATTTCAACGCTGTGTGTCACTAGACGATGGCTGGGATATTCTTCGAGAGATCCACGAAGGAGATTATGGTCACCATGCCGGTTCAAAATCTTTGGTAGCTAAAGCTTTTCGTCATGGGTTCTATTGGCTGACGGCTCACGCCAATGCAAAGGACTTGGTCAAAAAGTGTGACGCTTGCCAGAAATTCTCACGGCGTGCTCATATACCGGCTCAAGAATTGAGGATGATTCCAATTACTTGGCCATTTGTGACTTGGGGGCTAGACATGGTTGGGCCCTTTAAGAGATCTCTAGATAAGAAGACCCACCTTCTGGTGGCGGTGGATAAGTTTACCAAGTGGGTCGAGGCAGAACCAGTCAGCAAGTGTGATGCATCAATGGCGGTTCAATTCATCAAGAAGGTGATTTTCCGGTTTGGCTTTCCACACAATATTATAACTGATAATGGTACCAATTTATCCAAGGGGGCTATGGAGGAGTTCTGTCAACGAGAGCACATCCGGCTTGATGGATCTTCAGTGGCTCACCCCCAATCCAATGGTCAAGCTGAGAGGGCCAATCAAGAGGTCTTGAGATGCATCAAACCTCGGCTAATGGTCCCTTTGCAGAGGATGTCGGATTGTTGGGTGGAGGAATTACCCTCTGTGTTATGGAGCATCAACACCACACCTAACAGGTCTACGGGTTACAGACCTTTCTTCATGGTATATGGAGCTGAAGCGGTCCTCCGTAGTGACGTTCGTCGTGATTCGCCACGGGTGGTGGCTTATGTTGAAGCTGATAATGAGAAGGCACGACAAGACGCGTTAGACCGGCTCGACGAGGAGCGTGACATGGCAGCAGCTCGATCGGCGATTTATCAGCAAGATCTGCGCCGATACCACAGTCGTCGGGTTAAAACCAGAACATTTCAAGAAGGTGATCTAGTGCTCCGGCTCATTCAGGACCAGACAGACATACACAAGCTATCCCCGCCTTGGGATGGACCCTTTGTGGTCAGCAAGAATCTACACAACAGATCATACTACCTCGTCGATGTTCGAGAACACAATGACTCACGCACTGCGAAGGAGGAGACCCGACGGCCGTGGAATATTGCTCATCTTCGGCCTTACTACACCTGAGCCATAGGCTCCGCTTTATGTACATATATTCGTAATGTATATATTATGATCAATATAATAAACTGGCATCCCTGTTAAAGCGGGGTATCTGCTACTTTTTTCATAAGAGTTTGTCACATGGGGGTTTCTGTGTGTAAAGGAGTTCCTATGGCCCTCTTAGACCAGCTATCAAGCCAATATCATCATAAGAGCAGAGCTCTGGTTACTTCGGTAATCCGGCTATCAAGCCAACATGATGATAAGGGGCAAAAGAGAGTTTGGTGCATAGGACAACTCAAACATAGGCACCCGACGAGCATAGCTCACAATGCTACCTGGGGGCTCCTGTCGCACAGCGGCAACGAGTTTTGTAAGAACCTTGTAGTAGGCTATCAAGCCACGGCTTGGAAGCCTGGTGTATACACCTAAAACCCCGGGTTAACCTGCCTGCATCAAGTAAGTCAATCCGCCCAGGTAAACCTGGTATGACCCGTCGAACGTTTGACAAGTCAATCTTATCACAGACCCTGAACTTGACAACGTTAAATTGACGATTGGTTAAGGATTGAGGACCATCTTAACAAGCTTTGTGAAATGGTTCAACTCAGTGGCCTGGCAGCCCATGAAAAGCCTTGAATTTGGAGCCCGGCAGCTCGTAAAAAGCCTCGACTACAGGATTTTTTATTTCGACAAGTGTTTCTTTGTTTTTGTCAAGTTTCTTATTTTTTGAGATCATTGGTATTTAGCCAAAGTCTATTCGATTCGGCTGAGTGGATGACTATAAGTTGCCACCATAATAAACCAGCGTTCACAGAACCTGGTCTCGTTTGATTACATATCGCCAGTACTATTTACAGCTAAACTGGTGTTCATCACAACCCGGCAAATATCCAAGGAGTCATCAATACTCACAAGTTGGGATCATTGCCCTTACTACAAAATATTGGTTAAAGCCAATGGCACAAATTTATATCACAGGTATGATATATGTTTCATATTTAAAATACAGTTCAGGTTATAAACCTAGATCATGTATTTGGGCATTATGACCCGTCCGGCGATAAACCGTCAGGACACTTTAAATTTTTGTCTTATGCAGAAAACAGGTGGAAAAGCACTATTAAAGTATCATAAGCAGAAATATTATGAAATTGCCAGATAGAGCAAAGTTATGCAAAGGGAGCACACACGAAGACATAACCAAGTATTTCGGCTACCCTATTACAAGGCATTATTTCAGCCCAAAAGAATATTTGTTTCTGGCCTAAGTACTACGGCATAATAAATATCAACCCGGCATTGGTTCATGATTATGCGCCGTTTCGACTGGAAGGTTGCGGATCATCTTGCTCCGTCCCATCGTCGTCCTCATCAATCAGTTGGAAGTCAGTGGTTGCCCAATTGATCTTTGTCAGCACTTGGAAAATAGCTTCGTCATTTATGAGTTCAGACGGTTCAATCTCAGGGGCGTAAGTATGCTTACGGACAGGCGGGGTGAGATCTTCCACTTCATAAACCAGAGTGTCAACCTGGCGATTATCAGCATCATAACCCACCTGATAGCAGGACAAGTCAGCTTCATCAGATAATTTGCTGGCCAAGGGCCGCATTTCTCTTGTTAGAGACCGCAAGTCTGTGTCTGTGAACTCTGATCTGTCCTCCTTCATGCTGGGATAGCCATTCATCACATCCGCCGGATCAAGGTCAGGCACCCAAGCCTTCGCTCGAGTCAATGCTATTAAAGCACCCGCCCTAGTAGCTGATTTCTTGAGCTCCCCAAACTGGGCGGGTAGCACTCATAGCTTCTCCAAAGTCCCCTTGATCGACTTAGGAGCCGGCTTGTTATGCGAAGCAGTACACATAATCCTTTGTGCATCGGCATACAACTGCTCTATAAGGGTATACGCGGCCTTCAATTTCTTCCGCATATTAGTGCCAAGATGAGCAATACGTTTACCTCCATCAATAGAACTTGAGTTAAACCGGAAGAGTACCGAGCTATCGTATTCAGAACTGTGGAAAGTATACTCACCAAAGACAGCAATAGTCATGGCGTTTATCTGCTGCTTTAAACCGGACAGCTCTTCTGTCACAGGATTGAGAGCAGCCTCTGCATCAGTTGCCCTTTTTTCCAAAGCGGCTCTTTCAGCATCCCAATCCGCCCGTTCCTTCTGGAAATCCTTCTTCAATTTTTCCATGTTTGCTAAAGCAAGGGTCAGTTCATCCTTGACATTGGAAGCGGCAGTTTGTTGAAATTTCAGTGCATCTTGGAATTCAGCCACCTGAGAGTCTTTCCGGTTTAAATCAGCCTGTCAAGAGAAGAACATATTATACATTGGTAAAGCATACTGGAAGTCCCAAGCACATAACAAGTTATCCACTCGGCACTTGGGGGCTAATGTGTATTTGCAGTTATCAGGCATTTTCAATAAAGTCCCAAGCACATAACAAGTTATCTACTTAGCACTTGGAGGCTAATGCGTATTTGCAGTTATCAGGCATTTTCAATAAAGTCCCAAGCGCATAACAAGTTATACACTTGGCACTTGGGGGCTAATGCGTCATTGTTCAAAAAAGGGTTACAAAATAAAAAGTCTCGGTTCATCCTGAAGGAGTAAACCGGCCCTTGGGGACTACGCATGTGAAAAAACTATATAATGGATGTTCTGAAGTCCCGGTTCATCCTAAAGGAGTAAACCGGCCCTTGGGGGCTACGATGGAGTAAAGGCAAGCTACAAGACTTAAGCAGGAATAAAGTTAAAGGAAGTTAAAGCAGAAATTTACCTCATAGCATTCCTTCATCGGATTCACTAAACCGGCTTCATGATCAAGGCTTGTGTACAACCGGTTCAGATAGCCGGAATGAAGATCTTGAGCACTAAGTTGATCATAGTTGGACAAATCGGCGTTCCATTTGCCTTTGTCCTTGCCAGAGGCTTCATCTTTTGCAATGTGTTTGGATAAGGCAACGGGTTCACTAGGAGCTATATAACCGAAGCCAATGATTTGAATATCCTCTGTTGAAGCGGCATCAGGATTAACAGGGCTAGCAGGAGTATTGCTGGCCTAGCCTGGTCTGGACGAATTAGCATCAAGGTCCATTGGGGCAATTCTTGAACAATAAAAACTTCATGATCCATTGGAGGAGGATCATCATGCAAGGCGTCAACATTTTCTCCAGCAGGCTCAGGACTCTTTGCCGGTTCAAGAATCACATCATCACCTGGCAATATATGCAACGTTGACTTCATCAATACCATTCTGGGCTCTTCCTCCATTTCTAGTTTCTTTGTTTTTGTCATGTGCGTGTGTGCATTTCATCCATGCCATGTCATTATGTGCATTGCATTGCATTCATGTTGCCACTTGCACCCGATCATGCTCGTCTCTTCCCGTTGTCCGTTTCGAGTTCCGACACTCACACACGTGCCCGTGGCACCTCCGAGTCCTTTTTTCGTATGTGGCCGTAGAACTTTCTCGGAATGAGGTGAGACTTGTCGTACGTTGTTGTCTTAGTACGTGTAGGCCGCCTGTCAAGTTTGATCGCATTTGGAGGTCGTTTGATACTCCAACGGTTAACCTCGTGGGCTAAAAGCTCCTTTTCCTTTTGGCCCAAGACCCCTCCACAACAGCCCACTAACCCAGCAGAACCACTCCCATCCTCTCGTCGTCGGATCGTGATCGTGTGGGCGAAAACCGCACCCCATTTGGACCTTCCTAGCTCCCAGAATCTATAAATAACCATCTCCCCCGAAATTCTCGGGCAAACCCTAGCCGAGCTTCCCTCCGCCGCCGCCGGACACGTCCGACCCGGCCGGACGTGTCCGACCTCCGCCGCCACTGCCACCTGTCATGCCTTCATTGGCCGAGTGCCACTGCGCCCACATCCCCGCCGACGGGCCCGCGCGGCCCGATCCGGGCCCTCCCCGGCCCGCCAGCCCTCGCGCTCCCGGCCCCGAGCGCCGCCGCTACCACGGCTCGGCCGCCTCACGCCGCCGGCCGGCGCCCCTCCGCCGCCGTCCAAGCTCCCGCTCCTCCTCCGGCCGCCCCGCGCTCGATCCGGCCAGGATCCGCCGCCCCCGGCCCGCCTCCAGCGCCCCCTCGCCTCGTCGGACGCCCTCCCCGGCGGCCGATCCCGCCAGCTGCCGTTGACCGCTCGAGGTGGAAGAAGATCCACCGCGCACCGGACGTGTCTCCCGAACCCCCCTTGAGGTTGTTTTTTTCACCAAGTCCCCGGATTCCTTAATTTGTTGCTTCCTTCACCATGTGATAACTTTGTGCTCGGTGCTCTGTTTTGCGCATATGATATGTCGAAATGTTCGTCTCGTCGTGCTCTACATGTTAGCATCTATTTCATGCATGTTAGACGTCATCTAGTTGACTTAATCTTCGTGGAAAGAGTGCTTCGTGCTGAAACTGTTTCAGCACTTGTTGTCTGTGTAAATTTGTTGGCATGTTCGTGAGCTAGTAACTTTGTGCATGTTGGTCTGAATGGAGTGAATGATATGTCTAGATCTTCATTGTGAAGTGCTCTACATGATGGTTGTTGTAGCATTCATGTTAGATGTCATCTTGCCATGTTTATCTCTGTTGCAAAAGTGCTTTTGTCTGATAAGTTTATGAACTTGTTATGAGATGATGTGTTGCCTTGCTTGTGCATATTAATCCATGTGTCATTTGAGCTAGGTGTCAACATGAGTTTTGCTCTTGGTTATGTGCTCTACATGATAGATTCATTTTCATGCCATGATATGTCTTGAAATGAGTGCAACAAGCTTGTTAACATGTCATCATGATGATAAATTTCTGCTAACTATGAATCTGGTAATTTTTATGCCATGTATCCATGATGCCAACATCTTTGTTGTGCATGTTTAGAGTTGTCCAGTGGGTGTTCCTTGATGTACATGTTATTCTCTAGCTATCCATGCTCTTATTTGCCATGATGCCATGATGTAGCTTGTTATTATGAGGCCCTCAAGTTGCTATAAAATGTTTCTGACAGCATGCCCAGATTGTGCTAAGTCTGGATAAACTTTTGCACTTTTGCCATGGCGTTTGGGGCATGTTCTAGTATGTTGTAGAAGTAGCCATGTGGTTATTCTTGAAGAGCATGTTATGTATGTTATTGCCATGCCTTTTGCTTGCATGATGGCTTGCTGTAACTTGTTGTTTGCATGCTCTCAAGTGACTATAAAATGTATCTGTCAGCATGTTATCAACAAGTTCAGTTTTTCCATGAGTATAGCTAGTGTTCTATGCATCCTATGAGCATGTTCTTGCCATGAGTAGCTTCTTAAATATGTCTTCTTGCTGTGGGTTACCTTAACTTGCCATGCTATTCTTTGGGTTGAGTTGCACAAGCTTGCAAACATGCCTACTCGTTGTAATTTCTGCCATGCCTCGTATTTTCACTAACTCTGAGAATTCTGTAAATTTATTGCAACTTGCCATGCTTGTTCAATTGTGTTCCAGCAAGGTTTTGGGTGTGCTCTAAGTTCATGCTTGTTAAGTATCATGTCTATTTTATATCCATGACCTTTGTCTCCATGTTTGGGTGCTGTAGCATAATTATTTCTTGCTCCAAAGATGCCATGTTGCTGTAAACTGCAGTTTTGCTTGATTCTTGTTTTGCATGCCATTTGCAAACCGTGCATCCGTTTTCGATGATCTTTATATCGATTTCAACCGAAATCTTCCCCTCTATCCAATGGTTTGCTTGGTTGCCCAAGATGAAGCCATTTCCATCATCTTCTCCTTAGGTTCAAGAGCTTCCTCATGCATACGCACATCATACTCGCATCCCTTGATATGACTTGCATCATGTTGTTTGTGCATTGCACCGTGTTTGATATTGTGCCGTTGTTGTGTTCTTGTGTTGGGTAGAGCCGGGAGCCGATACCGAGTTCGAGGATCTTGCCGAGACTGAGTTCGAGGAGCCGTCTTACGATCCCACCGACGACTTACCAGGCAAGATGACCATTCCCCGATATCACTTCTATCTTTGCCTATGCTAGATGTCTCGCTCTTTAGATATTGCCTCGATGCCTATTCATGTTTGTCAGCCCTCCTATTGTTGCCATGAAACACTCTAACCACCTTCCTAGCAAACCGTTGTTTGGCTAAGTACGCATCGCTCAGCCCCTCTTATAGCATTGTTAGTTGCAGATGAAGTTTTGAAGATTGCTCCATGGTGAAGTTGTTATTGCGATATCACAATATATAATACTTGCTAAACTAATTCACATATATATTGGTAATGGGTGGAAGTCTAAGCCTTTCTGCTTCGTGTTTTGTTCCACTCATGCCACCTTAGGAACCGATAAACCGGTGTTATGTTCCTTGATTTTGCATTCCTAACACGGTTGGGGTTTATGGGCCCTGTCAGGGATATGACTAACGGGTATAAATCGGATATTGTAAACCGGATTTATTATATTATCCTTGTTTGTAATATTTAGTAAAGGCTACGGCCCATGAGATCTTAGGGCCCATGTATAGAAGTGTGGTTTGTAATCCGCCAAGCGATGTAACTTGAGAGATAAGGAAGAAAGAACAGAGATCGAGGCGGACACGATTATGAGCCGGCCTCGGGATTCTGTAAACCGGACCGGGCATCGCCTCTATATAAAGAGGCAACCCGGCGACGGTTCAGGGACAAGCAACAATCAACCCGTCGAGGCACAGGCAAGCGAATCCGCTCCCTGTAATCCGACGCCCAAGCAATACCAAACCAACTAGACGTAGGCTTTTACCTTCATCGAAGGGGCCGAACTAGTATAAACCCTCTGTGTCCTTTGTGTGCTATGAACCCCTTCAAGCTAACCTGTGCGATGGTTCCATCTTCAAGTCCGCTAAACCGGACATCTGCCGTGCTATTTCCACGACAGGCCCCCCTTAATAATTTGCTCTGTGTTAAAGCTTTTCCAGCAAAGCCCAACATTGGTCTTACATTTGCCTAACAACTAAAATTTGCATGGGGACTAGCTACTCCGTGGACTTAACAACCCCGGGCCATTGCTCCTCATGAGTGTTAGCCCAACCGGGCAGAATGCAGGGCCGCCTTGGGGAAACCAGAGGTATCTGGTATTTTCTTGTAGGCTGTCCCATCCGGTCATGGCCCGAGACGAGATACGCGCGGCTACTATCAGGGTGTCGGCACGCCGGGAGGTCTTGCTAGATTAGTTTTACCTTTGTTGAAATATCTTGTGCACGGGATTCTAAGAATACTCGGGTCTTCCCACTTTGGAGTTGCGACTCCGCGGATTGTGAGCTTGTGATGGGCTAAGTTGGGACACCCCTGCAGGGTTTGATCTTTCGAAAGCCGTGCCCGTGGTTATGTGGCAGATGGGAATTTGTTAATATCCGGTTGTAGATAACTTGACACCTTATTCTTGAATACACTACCTGCATGAGTAACCGTGGTGGTCTCTTTCCGAAGGGCTTTGGGAAGTGAACACGATGGAGTTATGTTTGATCGTGAGTAGCTAGGATCACTTCTTGATCAACTTGGCGATCGTTGGCACTTGTTCTCTTCTCGCTCTAAACTCGTAAGCTAGTGCTTAGTGCTTGCTACAACCTTGTTTATAACCTTTCCACACCTAAGGCTTTGGTAGTTTTGATACCCGGGAACGGGATTGCTGAGTCCTCTGTGGCTCACAGATTCAACGCACACCAGATGCAGGTACCATTGAGAACTATGCAGGAGATGGTTCATAGCTGTACTGGGAGTTCGATGAAGAGCGTGGACGTTACTACGTGTCTTATCCCGACGATCAGTAGTGGTTCTTACTAGGAGGATCCGGGCTTGTGTTATTTATGGTATCTTTTTGTTTGGATTTCCATCCGTAGTCGGACTCTGATGTTATTTGGATGATGTATGCTATTGTATTCACTTGTGTGACATGGCGAGTGCAAGCCAACTATCATTTTACTCTTTCATCCCTGAATTTTACATGAGTTGTGCAAAGATACCATACTTGAGATCATTCTAGTATGCGTTTATGTCCTTAAGTCCTGCCTCGACACGTGGGGGACATAGCCGCATACTGGGCATTACACTACAACAACAGTTGCAGGTACAGGTTTCCGATGACTTGACGTGAGAGCGATGCTTATTTGTGTTGGAGTCCTTTCTTCTTCTTCGTTGATCTTGGGTTAGGTTCCTGGTCGGCGGCCTGGGATAGCAGATGGATGTTGTTGTGCTTTTCATGTTTGCATCCGTAGCCGGACGTCTTGTATTGATGTTGTTGCATTCATGTGAATTATATGACTTGTATGTATCCCCTTGTATGTATGTAATGGTATGATGTAATGATATCCATCTTGCTAAGCGCCTCAAATGTGGTTGTGCCTCGATCACAAGTTTTATCTAGTGATCGAGATAGAATCACATCTTGGGCGTGACAAGTTGGTATTAGAGCCTCGACCAACCATAGGAGCCCCTTGATTAATCGTAGCTTGGCCGTTGTCGAGTCTAGATGAAAACTATTTTGGAGTTTAGTTATTTCGGTGAGTAGGAATTCTTTTTACTCCTCAGCCCTGATACATCTCCAATGTATCAACTTTTCCAAACACTTTTGCCCTTGTTTTGGACTCTAACTTGCATGATTTGAATGGAACTAACCCGGACTGATGTTGTTTTCAGCATAATTGCCATGGTGTTGTTTTTGTGCAGAAATAACAAGTTCTCGAAATGACCTGAAAATTCATGAAGAATTATTTTGGAAAATATAAAAAATCCGTGCGGAAAGATCTAGACCAGGGGGGCACACCCTGTCCACGAGGGTGGGGGGCGCGTCCCCTCCCCCTGGGCGCGCCCCCTGCCTCGTGGGCCCCCTGACGCTCCACCGACGTATCTCTGGACACCATATATTCACTTTCAGGGAGAAAAAAACAGAGAGGAAGAATTATCGTGTTTTACGATACAGAGCCGCCGCCAAGCCCTAATCTCTCTCGGGAGGGCTGATCTGGAGTCCGTTCGGGGCTCTGGAGAGTGGAGATCGTCGCCCTCGTCATCATCAACCTTCCGCCATCACCAATTTCATGATGCTCACTGCCGTCCGTGAGTAATTCCATCGTAGGCTTGCTGGATGGTGATGGGTTGGATGAGATCTATCATGTAATCGAGTTAGTTTTGTTAGGGTTTGATCCCTAGTATCCACTATGTTCTGAGATTGATGTTGCTATGACTTTGCTATTCTTAGTGCTTGTCACTAGGGCCCGAGTGCCATGATTTCAGATCTGAACCTATTATGTTTTCATGAATATATGTGTGTTCTTCATCCTATCTTGCAAGTCTATAGTCACCTACTATGTTTTATGATCCGGCAACCCCGAAGTGACAATAATCGGGACCACTCCCGGTGATGGACATAGTTTGAGGAGTTCATGTATTCACTATGTGTTAATGCTTTGGTCTGGTACTCTATTAAAAGGAGGCCATAATATCCCTTAGTTTCCACTAGGACTCCGCTGCCACGGGAGGGTAGGACAAAAGATGTCATGCAAGTTCTTTTCCATAAGCACGTATTACTATATTCGGAATACATGCCTACATTACATTGATGAACTGGAGCTAGTTCTGTGTCACCCAAGGTTATAAATTCTACATTATGAATTGCATCTGACATAATTCCCCATCACCGATCCAATGCCTACGAGCTTTCCCCATATTGCTAGTTGCTTATTTACTTTTCCGCTTGTACTATTACAAAAACTACAAAAACACTACCGTTACTTTTATTGCCGCTACCGCTATCTCCATATTACTTTGCTACTAAACTACCTTGCTGCAGATACTAAGTTCCCGGGTGTGGTTGAATTGAGAACTCAGCTGCTAATACTTAAGAGTATTATTTGGCTCCCCTTGTGTCGAATCAAAAAATTTGGGTTGAATACTTTACCCTCGAAAACGGTTGCGATCCCCTACACTTGTGGGTTATCAAGACTATTTTCTGGCGCCGTTGCCGGGGAGCATAGCTCTATTCTTTAAGTCACTTGGGATTTATATCTGTAGATCACTATGAAGAATTTGAAGGACTAAAAAACCAAGATCTTACCCTGAACTACGAGGGGAGGTAAGGAACTACCATCTAGCTCTGCACTTGATTCACCGTCTGTTATGGGTAAATCTGCGACACCTACTCATGCTATTGAATCTGATATGTCGTATGTTCTTGATGATGCTACTTCTGCTATTTATTATGAAACTTCTTCTATGCCTGATAATACTCTGCCACTAGGTGAATTTCTAGATGAACAAATTGCTAGGGTTAGGGAGAATGCAAATATTGAAACTGATAATATTTATGAAAGTGATTATGAAGCCTCTCCCCCTAGATATGAATTGCTCTGTTGTTCCTGAGGGTTATGTTATGGATAAAGAAACTGCTAGAGACTTTCTTGCTTGCAACGATAGATATGATCTTAAGAAATTATTAGCTAAGCTGGAAGAAAAGTCTTTGAATGCTAGAATGAAACATGACCCTACTTTTGCTACTTCACCAATCTTTGTTACCGATAAGGACTATGATTTCTCTGTTGATCCTGAATTAATTACTTTGGTTGAATCCGATCCTTTCCATGGCTATGAGTATGAAACTGTTGTGGCACATCTTACTAAGTTGAATGATATAGCCACCATGTTTACCAACGATGAAAAGATTCATTACTACTATATCCTTAAGTTGTTTCCTTTCTCGTTAAAGGGTGAGGCTAAGACTTGGTTTTATTCTCTTGATCTTGGTTGTGTGCGTAGTTTCCAGGATATGATGTATTACTTCTCTGCTAAATATTTTCCCGCTCATAAGAAACAAGCTGCCTTACGGGAAATTTACAACTTTGTGCAAATTGAAGAAGAGAGTCTCCAACAAGCTTGGGGGAGGCTTCTCCAATTACTTAATGCTTTGCCTGATCATCCTCTTGAGAGGAATGATATACTTGATGTCTTTTATAATGGACTAACCGATGCTTCCAGAGACCACCTGGATAGTTGTGCTGGTTGTGTTTTCTGGGAAAGAACAGTTGATCAAGCTAAATTACTATTGAATAATATGCTGGCCAATGAAAATAATTGGACACTTCCTGAACCAGTCCCTAAGCCAACTCCGAAGAAAAGGGGAGTTCTATTTCTCAGTCCTGAAGATATGCTAGAGGCAAAGAAATCTATGAAAGTGTTAGGACCCCGATCCTAAGTCACACCGATCTAGCTGTAACACGTCATATCACTTTGCGGCCTCACGCACGGTAACCCCACGGGTGCCACCTTACCTGGCCCGGGACCGTTTGCGCATTTTGGCACACGTATATGACAGTGTCGCTAGCATCCATATGACAGAGAACCCGGGCCGACATGGCTAGTTATAAACCAAAAGTGGCACTAAATTACAGAGACATGCATCCATGACCCAGCAACGAACGTGTCGGTCATCAACGTATGAACCCAAGTCGTAGCAAGCTACATGGACTTAAAGGAACAACGCGTGACATTTCCCCTAAGGGACAGACACAGGAACGAAGAAGGACACATGCCGGCCAGCCTACGTGTTCCGAGCAGTAGCAAGCTACCAAGGCTCATTGGAATCACTAGGAGGCATTTCCCTGTAAGATAGGCTACCAAAGGAAAACAACTAGGTGTCGGATCCCACACATACCAAGCATTTCAATCATACACGCAATATGCTCAATATGTGCAAATACAACATTGCATCACAACAGAACTCTATGGCTCAAAGTACTTTATTTAAAAGGCTCCAAGAGCCATACACAACATAGTCATACAGGTAGGGGTCACATGACCCAACACTCAAGTCATACAGTCATACAAGCACAAGCGGAAGCTACATGTCTGAGTACAGACAACTTAGAAAATAAAACAGGCTTGGTGTAGCCTGACTATCTACAAGGCCCTTCACAAGCTCCAGATCACCGTCTGGGTGTCAAGCTACTCGTCGACGTCAACGTCTATGTAGAACCCATCAGCAGGGGCAGGGTTCTCCTCTGCAACAGTTATTAAGCAAACATGAGTACAAAGGTACTCAGCAAGTCTTACCACAGAACCTATCATACATGCAACATTATCAAAGGGGTTAGTGGAGTTTATAGCAGAATGCCAGCTTTGACCTTGGCTAACCTATACTACAACTCTCAACGGATTGCAAGATATTGTTACGAACACGAGTCCACTACTCACCACATCAATACACTACCGAGGATCCTCTTCCGTCATCCTACGGAAGTGCCATCCACGGCACTCACGCTTATCTTGAGGCTTTTAGTAGTATCCATCAACTTGTCTATGAACTATAAGAGCAACCAAGTAGTTCGTACCGCGAACAACGGCTATTCGAATAGTTTGATAACCCTGCAGGGGTGTACCTCTTCACACACGCTTCCACCACTTATCGCCGTTTACTCGGCGTGTACTCGGCAACCTTCAAGTGGAAGCCCAGCGAGGGTGTCGGCCACGACCTGACTAACTACTTGTAGGATCGAAGAAGTAGGTCTAGAGGGGGGGTGATTAGACTACTTGACAAGATAAAAATCTGCCTTTTGGTTGAGCAAAGTTTTTAGGCAGTTTTGCAATTAAGATCAAGTCAAGTAACATACTACACATGCAATTCTAGAGTATGGGCAGCGGAAAGTAAATTGCATATATAGTAAATGGTAGTGGAGAAGATCAAACGCAGTTTGGTGACACGGAGATTTTTGTCGTGGTTCCGATAGGTGGTGCTATCGTACATCCACGTTGATGGAGACTTCAACCCACGGAGGGTAACGGCTGCGCGAGTCCACGGAGGGCTCCACCCACGAAGGGTCCACGAAGAAGCAACCTTGTCTATTCCATCACGGCCTACGCCCACGGAGGACTAGCCTTACTCGGGGTAGATCTTCACGAAGTAGGCGATCTCCTTGCCCATACAAACTTCTTGGTTCAACTCCACATCATCAAGACGGAGGCTCCCAAGCGACACCTAACCAATCTAGGAGGCACCACCCCCCAAAAGGTAATAGACGGTGTTGATGATGATGAACTCCTTGCTCTTGTGCTTCAGATGATAAACTCCCCAACACTCAACTCTCCTCACTGATATGGCTGTGGTGGAAGAAAGGTTTGAGTGGAAAGCAACTTGGGAAGGCTAGAGATCAAGTTTCATATGGTAGGAATGGAATGGCTTGATCTCAACACAAGGGTAGGTGGTTCACTTCTCAGAAAGTGTATGATAGAAGTGGTGGTACTTTCTGATGGCTCTCCTCACGAATGAAGAGGGGGTGGAGGGGTATATATAGCCTCCACACAAAATCCAACCGTTACACACACATTTGACCAATCTCGGTCAGACCGAAGTGAAAACTCGGTTAGACCGAAAGTTCAAATATAGTGAACGTTGGGATTTTCGGTGGGACCGAAAATACCATCTCGGTGAGACCGAAGGTGTATCTGATATGAACGTTGGAGATTTCGGTGAGACCGAGAAAGAAAACTCGGTTGGACCGATTTGAGAAAGAGTAGGAACATGCCAGAATCGGTTTGACCGAAAATGAATTATCGGTGCGACCGATTTGAGTCAAGGCAGGACCTTGCCCACTTCGGTGAGACCGATAATGCAAACTTGGAAATTCCGATATGATGTGAAGTGGTTACAGAAGGTTGGCAGTTCAGTTTCGGTGTGACCGATCTCAAACTCGGTAAGACCGATTTTTCTAGGGTTTGGAAAATGGCAGAAGTGGTTCATCTCGGTGGGACTGAGTTGGAGAAATCGGTGTGACCGAGATGTTAGGGTTTGTAGAAATAACTTCATCTCGGTGGGACTGAGTTGGTTTGACCGAGATTACTTATGGGTGTGTGTTAAGTAGTGAATAGTGCTGATAGTTGAGGGAGTTAGATCACCAAGCACTTGAGCAACAAGAACATTAACACAACCTCATCCCCTTTTAATAGTATTGGCTTTTCCTATGGACTCAATGTGATCTTTGATCACTAAACCAAAAATAGAGTCTTGAGCTTTTGCCAATGCTTGTCTTAGCACTTGAGGGGTCCACTTCTTCAATCATCTTGCCATACCAATGTGATTGGGTTTCCTGAAACATACTTGATAAAAGTATTAGTCCAACCACAAAGTATGTTGTCATTAATTACCAAAACCACCCAGGGAGCAAATGTGCTTTCAATCTCCCCCTTTTTGGTAATTGATGGCAACACACTGAAATTATACTAAACAAGACATCAAAGCTTATTGAAAGAAAGACAGAATCATCATGAAAGCTTTGACAAGCATGTAGTACACAGGCGCCCCCTACAAGTGTGCAAGATTTTCATAGATTATGGTTTTGGATTACCACAAGCACACAAGAGAGATAAGCAAGATGTGCTACATGCAGCTTGGCTATATGCATCAGAGCAAAAGAAAAGGAATTGAGTGATAATGCATATGTGCATGGTGATTTCTTGCAAACAAGTATTTACAAGCAAGTCACCATCATGCACATTCTGCAAGATGCATATACTTACCTGGAGGTTCCTTGACATTGTGCCTGAAGGGATAAACTTGAGAAAACAAGGTTAGATAACACAAGAGTATTCCTTCAACCAACTGCAAGAACATCAAGAGTACCAAGCCAGGGAGGACATGTATAAAGAGTGTCTCATGTTGAGCACAGGCTTGAATCAGCAAACATGTCTCCGAAGCTAAAAGATTTTCAATGAACCCTGAGAGATTTTGCTTTTCATAGGATATCAATTGTGAAGATTCCTCTAAGTCTTCTCCCCTTAAACTAAAAGACTTCATAAGATACCAATTGTGAGTAAGATACCAATTGTGAGAACAAGGGGTGTGATGGAAAAAGCAAAATCAAAAGAAAGATGCCAATTGTAATGTCCAATGTAAAATACGACAAAGCTTTGATGATGTGATTCTCTCCCCCTTAAGATAGGATTGCTTTTCTTTTTCCTTTAAGTCTTCTCTTCTCCCTCTACTCCCCCTACTCCCCCTAAGTCCTCTCCCCCTAAGTTCTCTCCCCCTTTGACATCAAGTGCCGAAAAGGGCAGCAAACTAGGTAGGGCAGGAAGGATGGAAAGAAAGAAAGAAAGAAAGAAGTGGGATCCTGAAGAATCACAACAGGGCAAATAAAAACAATTTGAGTCCAAATTTGAGTCCTCTCCCTCTTTAAGATTTAAAAATTTGAGTGGAGCTGCAGAAGTAGATGTCCTGGAAGATAAATCCAAGGAAACACAGAAATAATCCAGCTCACTCTGCGAGGGATGTTTTCAAAGGATTTGCAATGAATTTGTAAAAGATTTTCAAGGAATTGATCAGAGCCAGAAAAAGATTTCCAGAAGGATATTCACAGGGAAATATAAGAAAAGAGATAAAAAGAAATTCTAGATGAAGTTTTTTTTTTGTGTAAAGAAAACTCAATGAGAGAGCATAAGAGAAAATAGAAAAACTCCAAAAGCATATGTACTTCATCTAGATAAAGGTCGGCGACAAAGTCACCTATGTTTGAGTATATTGACTTAGGAGTCAAATGAGGACATTTGATCATAGGTCATACTCATCGTTTAAGCTCAAAATGGGGTTGCCATTTTTCGATTAAGCGTTTGATGTGATCACATCTTATGAAGCTGCTTGTACTCATGACTTTGAGCAAAGCTCCTCAAAGATGTGAAGAACATACCTTGGGCTTGTTGTTGCTTTATTCATGTAGGTAAGCTTGATGTAGGTGCTCATTGAATGTGAAGTTGGAGCGCCGTTTCTACTTGTGTAGTTCATCTTCCTACATGGGTTAGGCAAGCAAGGAAATACTCGATGATATCCAAGATGACAAGAGTGAAATACTAGAAGTATAAGGTGTCAAAAAGGATATGTGGAATTTTGTTCCTTGAACTCAACATCCCAAAGAGCTAGATACTTGGTCAATGACAAGATTACTCATGATCTGAGTGTGTGGTAATCTTGTGGAATGTATATCATCCAAGTACCTGCAAAGAGTTAGATGCAATACAAGGAGGCAAATGTGTCCAAGACATATGATCATCATCATAAGAGAAATATCAAGGATTAGTCAAGAGGCTCATGCCTTGCATGCATCAAAGGAGTTATCACTCCAAGTTTGAAGCATCAATGATGTTCAACTCACTCCTCAAACGACAAAACACTTTCTCATCAAGAGGTTTTGTAAAGATATCAGCAAGTTGTTTGTCAGTACGAACATGCTTAAGATTAATATCACCCTTGGCAATATGATCACGAATAAAATGGTGACGAACTTCAATATGCTTTGTTCGAGAGTGTTGCACAGGATTGTGTCCAATCTTAATAGCACTCTCATTGTCACAAAGCAAGGGCACACGTCTCACATGTATCCCATAATCTTTAAGCGTTTGTGTCATCCATAGTAATTGAGCACAACACGAACCAGCAGCAATATATTCTGCTTCGGCAGTGGATAAAGATACTGAATTTTGTTTCTTGGAGGACCAAGATACAAGGGATCGACCAAGGAATTGACATGTACCCGAAGTTGACTTTCTATCAACCTTGTCACCGGCATAGTCCGAGTCGGAATAGCCAACAAGATCGAAAGAAGCTCTCTTAGGATACCAGATCCCAAAGTTTGGTGTGTGTATCAAGTATCTCACTATCCTCTTGACAGCTTTAAGATGACATTCTTTCGGGGCTGCTTGATATCGCGCACACATGCATACACTTAACATTATGTCAGGACGAGAAGCACAAAGATATAGTAGAGAACCAATCATAGAACGGTAAACCCTTTGATCAACGGGTTCTCCATCTTTTGTCAAGTCATTATGTCCACTAGTAGGCATGGGGGTACTCATACCTTTGCTTTCTTGCATGTTGAACTTCTTGAAGAGATCCTTGGTGTACTTTGTTTGTGAGACAAAAGTACCCTCCTTAGATTGCTTGATTTGCAACCCAAGGAAGAATTTGAGTTCACACATCATGGACATTTCATACTTCTCCGACATGAGCTGTCCAAACTTCTTGCTAAAATGGGGGTTAGTTGAACCAAAGATAATATCATCAACATATATTTGGCACACAAATAGTTCACTATTAACCCTTTTTGTGAACAGCGTTGAGTCTATCTTTCCAATCTCAAAGCCTTTTTCAAGAAGAAAACTAGTCAAGCATTTGTACCAAGCTCTAGGGGCTTGTTTAAGACCATAAAGAGCTTTATGCAACTTGTAAACATGATTAGGCTTTTTGGGATTCACAAAACCGGGAGGTTGTTTCACAAATACTTCCTCCTCAATTTCACCATTTAGGAAAGCACTTTTGATATCCATTTGATAGAGAGTAATATCATGGTGATTGGCATAAGCAAGAAGAATGCGAATGGACTCAAGTCTAGCAACGGGGGCATAGGTCTCACCATAGTCCATACCTTCGACTTGTGTGTAACCTTGAGCTACGAGACGAGCCTTGTTGCGGATGACTTGTCCATCTTCATCTTGCTTGTTCCGAAACACCCATTTGGTTCCAATGATGTTTTGATCATCGTTGGGCTTCTCTACCAAAGTCCACACCTTGTTCCTCTCGAAGTTGTGTAGTTCTTCGTGCATAGCGTTCACCCAATCCGGGTCTTTAAGTGCTTCTTCTACCTTCATAGGTTCAATACTAGAGATAAATGAGTAATGTTCACAAAAGTTAGCTAAGCGAGTTTTAGAGCGAGTAATTCTCCCGGAGTTGATGTCGTTCATCATTTGTTCCACGGGATGATTCTTCTTGACTCTTGCTCGAACTCGGGATAGCTTTTGTTGATGTTGTGGCTCAGCTTCCTCATCATCTTCATCTTCCTCTTCTTCTTCTTCATTGTTGTTGGTGTTGTCTTGAGGTGGTGGAGAAGGAGGTTGTGGTAGATCTTCTTGTTGCATTTCCTCATCTTGGTGAGTTCCACTTGTGGAGGCCTCCATGTTGCCTTGAGGTTCATCTCTCTGTGAGGTAGGTGGCTCCACATATGTAGATGAGGTACTCTCCTTCACTTCCATGGGACGAATCTTTCCAATAGATAAATCTTGGATTGCTTCCGATGGGTCCTTGTCTCCTACATCAATAGGCATTTGCTCTACTTGCGAGCCGTTAGATTCATCAAACTTCACATCTACCGTCTCTTCAACCTTTCGGGTGAAATTATTGTAGACACGGTAGGTGTGGGAGTTTGATCCATAACCAAGAAGAAAGCCTTCATGAGATTTAGGAGCAAATTTAGACCGACGATGCTTATCAAGGATATAGCATTTTGAACCAAAGACACGAAAGTATCCCACTTGGGGTTTGTTACCGGTGAGAAGCTCGTATGATGTCTTGCCGAGGAGCTTATGAAGATAAAGCCTGTTGATAGCATGACAAGCTGTCTCGACTGCTTCTCCCCAAAAGTGTTTCGGTGTCTTGTATTCATCAAGCATCGTTCTTGCCATCTCAATGAGCGTTCGGTTCTTCCTCTCAACAACTCCATTTTGTTGAGGAGTGTACGTAGCCGAGAACTCATGTAGAATTCCTTCCTCATCGAGAAAAGAGTCTACATTGGCGATCTTGAACTCCGTTCCATTGTCACTCCGAACTTTCTTGATCTTCACCTCAAATTGATTTTGGGCCTTTTTGGCAAAGGTCTTGAAGATCCTCTGAACCTGCGATTTATCATCAAGGAAGAATACCCACGTAAATCTGGAATAATCATCAACTATAACTAGACCAAAGGAGTTACCACCAAGGCTTTTGTAAGCATTGGGACCGAAAAGATCAATATGAAGAAGCTCAAGCGGTCTCCTAGTGGTCATGATGTTTTTCACGGGATGACTTCCACCAACTTGTTTTCCTGCTTGACAAGCACTACAAAGTCTATCTTTGTCAAAGAAAACATCTTTAACACCAAGAATATGATCACCTTTGATCAGCTTGTCTAGATTACGCATACCAACATGTCCTAGCCTTCTATGCCATAACCAACCTTTAGAGGATTTAGCAATGAAACAAGCTCTAGGTTGGGCTTTCTTAGTGAAATCAACAATATATAGATCACCTCTACGAATACCAGTAAAAGCCATGTTTTGATTATCACGACGAAAGACTTGGCAATCTACTTTGGTGAATAGCACGTTGAATCCAAAGTCAGCTAATCTAGACACGGAAAGTAAATTGTATCCAAGAGATTCTACAAGCATGACATTTTGAATAGAGCTATCATGAGATATGGCCACCTTACCAAGGCCAAGTACCTTACCCTTGGAGTTGTCTCCAAAAGTCACATACTTGCGTGGACCATCGTTCTTTGCAAGCTCTCGAAACATGTCTTTGTCTCCGGTCATGTGATCGGTGCATCCACTATCAAGAATCCACTCTTTTCCGCCGGATATGTAGTCTCTCATATTTGCCATGAGATTAAGACTCTTCATGACCTTGTCTAGCTCGGTGTCCGAATCGGAGTAATCATCATCATGCTCATGCTCATCATCATATTGACCCATAGATTGTTCATCATCAACACCTAGGTCAATTTGATAAGTATTTGCATTAGTTTGGTCAATGGAATAATAATCTTCGGAATGCAATGCAAGAGCATTTCTAACTCTAATATTGATAAGACCGGGATCACCCTTCTTTTTCATAAGATCACGAAGCTCAAAGAAGCATTTATCAAAGTTAGGATCATTGGGGTGCAACCTATCAAATTCAATAGTCTTGTGTAGAATTTCATCAAGACCTCTCATAGAGTAGTCCGGATAAAGTTCTTCCAAGAATTTCCACATAGCATAGGCACACTCAAAATTTGTAACAAGATTAAGCAAGTCATCAGGTAACCCTCTAATGATAAGATTCACAGTTCTAAGGTTACGAAGCAAATCAAGCTCTTCATCCATGGTAGGGTGCAAGGGATCAACAGGAGGCACATAGGGGGTCTCAACATATTTGCACAAATTGTACATTTTAAAGATACTAAGCATTTCAACCCTCCAAGAGTTATAGAACCTTCCATCAAGAACAGGCACTCTATGGCTAACACTCCCATCCGTAGACACGTCCATCTTCCTCCAATGGTGTGTAAACCAAAGCAATGGAGACCAAAGCTCTGATACCAATTGTAGGATCGAAGAAGTAGGTCTAGAGGGGGGGGGGTGATTAGACTACTTGACAAGATAAAATTTCTGTCTTTTATCAAGGACAGATTTTGGCAGTTTTGCAATGAAGATCAAGTCAAGTAACATACTACACATGCAATTCTAGAGTATGGGCAGCGGAAAGTAAATTGCATATATAGTAAATGGAAGTGGAGAAGATCAAACGCAGTTTGGTGACACGGAGATTTTTGTCGTGGTTCCGATAGGTGGTGCTATCGTACATCCACGTTGATGGAGACTTCAACCCACGGAGGGTAACGGCTGCGCGAGTCCACGGAGGGCTCCACCCACGAAGGGTCCATGAAGAAGCAACCTTGTCTATTCCATCACGGCCTACGCCCACGGAGGACTAGCCTTACTCGGGGTAGATCTTCACGAAGTAGGCGATCTCCTTGCCCTTACAAACTTCTTGGTTCAACTCCACATCTCAACGACGGAGGCTCCCAAGCGACACCTAACCAATCTAGGAGGCACCACCCCCCAAAAGGTAATAGACGGTGTTGATGATGATGAACTCCTTGCTCTTGTGCTTCAGATGATAAACTCCCCAACACTCAACTCTCCTCACTGATATGGCTGTGGTGGAAGAAAGGTTTGAGTGGAAAGCAACTTGGGAAGGCTAGAGATCAAGTTTCATATGGTAGGAATGGAATGGCTTGATCTCAACACAAGGGTAGGTGGTTCACTTCTCAGAAAGTGTATGATAGAAGTGGTGGTACTTTCTGATGGCTCTCCTCACGAATGAAGAGGGGGTGGAGGGGTATATATAGCCTCCACACAAAATCCAACCGTTACACACACATTTGACCAATCTCGGTCAGACCGAAGTGAAAACTCGGTTAGACCGAAAGTTCAAATATAGTGAACGTTGGGATTTTCGGTGGGACCGAAAATACCATCTCGGTGAGACCGAAGGTGTATCTGATATGAACGTTGGAGATTTCGGTGAGACCGAGAAAGAAAACTCGGTTGGACCGATTTGAGAAAGAGTAGGAACATGCCAGAATCGGTTTGACCGAAAATGAATTATCGGTGCGACCGATTTGAGTCAAGGCAGGACCTTGCCCACTTCGGTGAGACCGATAATGCAAACTCGGAAATTCCGATATGATGTGAAGTGGTTACAGAAGGTTGGCAGTTCAGTTTCGGTGTGACCGATCTCAAACTCGGTAAGACCGATTTTTCTAGGGTTTGGAAAATGGCAGAAGTGGTTCATCTCGGTGGGACTGAGTTGGAGAAATCGGTGTGACCGAGATGTTAGGGTTTGTAGAAATAACTTCATCTCGGTGGGACTGAGTTGGTTTGACCGAGATTACTTATGGGTGTGTGTTAAGTAGTGAATAGTGCTGATAGTTGAGGGAGTTAGATCACCAAGCACTTGAGCAACAAGAACATTAACACAACCTCATCCCCTTTTAATAGTATTGGCTTTTCCTATGGACTAAATGTGATCTTTGATCACTAAACCAAAAATAGAGTCTTGAGCTTTTGCCAATGCTTGTCTTAGCACTTGAGGGGTCCACTTCTTCAATCATCTTGCCATACCAATGTGATTGGGTTTCCTGAAACATACTTGATAAAAGTATTAGTCCAACCACAAAGTATGTTGTCATTAATTACCAAAACCACCCAGGGAGCAAATGTGCTTTCACTACTCAAGTCTCTCCTCCAGGTTTATCGCCTATTTGGGTTCCATCCGTGGGGAGATCCGGCCGGGGTGTCGCTCACGGCCCCAAACGATGTGTACAGGGTTCCCGAGTCACCAAACGAGCAACCGGTACACCGTGCCACGTACCTGTCGCATCACAACCCACCCCGAGGGTCAGCGTTGTGCACGACCTCTAGTAAGCTATAAACACCAGAAACTAGTTGCAACTCCTGGACAGAGATCAAGGGTAATTAATAAGCCAAGAGGGTCAATTAAGGATCCCAATGTGTGGTAGTAGCTGTAATTTGAACCACACATACAGATCTCGGGTCCTATGGACGATTCCAATGAAACAACCCACCATGTACTCCTACATGGCCTTTCATCGATACCTTTACCAAGCGTATTCCACACTTCCTTCTCTTTATCGGTAAGATCATTTCACTCTGATCCATCACCCAGATGAATCAGACCAGACACAACTCTAAGCATAGCAGGCAACATAAGTAAATAGCATGGTGGATCACACATCACATGGCTCAATCAACTCCTACACATGCTAGTGGGTTTCAACTATTTACTGTGGCAATGACAAGTCATGCAA
Source organism: Secale cereale (assembly GCA_902687465.1). Taxonomy (NCBI): domain Eukaryota; kingdom Viridiplantae; phylum Streptophyta; class Magnoliopsida; order Poales; family Poaceae; genus Secale; species Secale cereale. The sequence continues at coordinate 95,213,674 of LR738712.1, forward strand.
GGGAATAGGGTTCAACTACCGCAGCAAGTAGCAGTTCACGCGCTGTTGCCTTAATGCAGTAAAAGAGAGCAGGAGCGAGAAGATTGGGTTTGTATCGGAATGATCAATGATTGCTTGCCTGACAAGGTAGTTGTCGGGTACTGCTCTTCAACTGGATACGCAGCAGTATCCTCGGGAGCAGGACCTAACACAGGGAATACCGACGATACAATCATTAACAAACAAATGCAACAATATGATGCATGTTTATGACATGGCAAGATGCATGTGTGTTGGCTAATGCAACTAAAACCAGAAGGGTTTGAACCTATTTGAATCAAGGATTCAAATTGAAGTTCAAACTATTATTTAAATAAGTGCATTTTCATGTTTTTGATATATACAGCAAGTTAACTTGTTCAAACATGCCTGAAACTAGTGCCATTGGAAAGATTGGATTTTTCTGATCATTTTTCATATATAAATCTTTTTCATCTGAGCTATGGTTGATTTTATATGAATTTTAGAAGTTTTGGGTATTTTCTGGAATTTCCTGAATTATTTTAAATCTAGAAATCCCAGAAAAACCTTTTCTGCGTCAGCATGACATCATGCTGACGTCAGGCAGTCAACAGGGCCAGTCCAAGTCAAACCTGACTGGTGGGTCCCTCATGTCAGTGTCTCAGGAGCTAATTCCGGTCATAACCAGGGTTGACTGGGTTTGACTAACAGCGGGGGCCCACTGTCAGTGACTGTGGTGACTAAACTAATTACTGTTAACTCCTAATCATCGGGCCACGTCAGCCCGCCGGAGTTTGGCCGGGGGCGACCATTTCGCACGGCGGTGACTCGTCGGAATCCCTATTCCCGCATCCATTTGCCGCGCGGATGGGCTCGGTGTGCTCCTGGTGATGCACCGCATCCAGCGGTGCCACTGGTTGGACGAGGGGTCGCCGGAGTCGACGGCGACGAGCTCGTCCGCGGCGGTGCTCGCACGGAGTTGGTTGGGATGGTGTTGTAGTGCACGGGAGGAGGAGCTAAAGCTCACTTTAGCTTTCTGGTGACCTACTGAAGCTAACGGCGTGCTCAGCCACGAGGTACGGTGCCTATCGCCACGGCGGTGAGTTGGCCGGCGGCGGTGATCGTCGGTGAGCAAAGGGGGCGGCGGCTACAAGGCCTAAACGAGCCCGTGGAGAGGGGGGTTCGAAGCGTGAGCTCACAGCGGTCACAGAGGGCGTCGAAGTGAGCTCGGGGACGGTCGGACGACGGCGTACGGGCGGCGGCGATCTCCGGTGCCGGAGGTTGAAGACGGCGGCAAGGAGGACGTTGCGGAGCTCCTGGCGTCGTGTGCGTCGGTGGGGAGCTTCGGGGCGATGCGGCGGAGCTAGTGGTGCTTCGGGGAGGCGAGGGGGTGGCGTAGAGCGCGGTGTCAGCGGTCGTCGGCGACGAGCTCGCTCGGGGGAGCTCGGCGGAGGGAAGAGAGGAGGGGACAGACACGGGAGAGAGGGGGAAACGGTCGAGGGGGCTCCGTGGCGTCGTTCTAGTCCGTCCAGAAGGCCAAGGGGCCAGCCAGGCAGGCAGGAGGTGACCGGCGCATCGGCGGCGCTCGCCACCGAGCTGCTTCGTGCGCTGGCGCGACGAAGAAGACGGTGATGCCCCTGGTGGGCTGGGCCGGCTGGGCCAGCAGGTAGGTGGGCTCAGTTAAGTACTCTTCCTATTTTTCTTTTCCTATTTTCTTTCTGTTTTATTTCTTTTGCAGCTTTGTTCAATTAATAAAAATGCCTAAACATTTTTATAACTCATGACACTTGTCATACCTACTGTATATAATATGAACAGTAGGAAACATTATAGTTCATGATTATTTGAGCATTTAAAATATTTTATAGCATTTAAATGCCCAAATTCAAATACCATATGATTTAATCCAAAGCCCTAGATTGTCCTAGAAAATTGTGCACCATTTTTGGCAGAGGTTTAAGACCAAGGCAGAAATGATGAACATTTTGAAGGGCATTTTGGGTACATTGGAAAATATTTTAGCAAACCCTAGTTGTTAGGGGAGGGGTGCTGGAGTTTCTGTTAATCCCATTTCAAGTTTCTTTGAAAGTAAACATGATGCACACTCTAGTTAGGTCCTAATGCAAGTGCTAGCTAGGGATGTGACAACTCACCCCCACTTAAAAGAATCGCGTCCCGAGATTCGGGTTCCTCCGGAAAGAGGGTGGGGTACTCAAGTCGAAGACGTCCTCCCTTTCCCAAGTAGCTTCACTCTCGGAATGATGTGACCATTGAACCTTGAGAAACTTGATATTGTGGCGTCGAGTGGTGCGCTCAGTTTGATCAAGAATACGAACGGGGTATTCTCGATATGTGAGATTGTCTTGGAGATCAAGCGTTTCGTGGTCCACTCCGCGGATAGGATCCGAGAAGCAACGCCTGAGTTGAGAAACGTGGAAAACATCATGAACTCTGGAGAGGTGCGGAGGTAGTTCCAATTGGTAGGCAACTTCTCCTCGTTTGGCAAGAATGCGAAAAGGACCGATGTAACGAGGGGCCAATTTGCCTTTGATACCGAATCGATGGGTTCCCTTAAGAGGAGTAACCCGAAGGTAAGCCTTATCGCCGACTTCAAAAGTCACAGCTTTATGATGACTATCATATTGGCTCTTTTGGCGAGACTGGGCTGTTTTCAATCTCTCACGAACGATGCGAACTTGTTCTTCTGCTTCCTGGATCATATCCAGGCCAAAGAATTGTCTTTCCCCGGTCTCTGGCCAGTTAAGAGGTGTTCGACACCTTCGTCCATATAGAACTTCGAAGGGAGCTTTACCCAAGCTGGCTTGATAACTATTGTTCTAAGCGAATTCGGCAAATGGAAGACACTTTTCCCATTCCATACTGAAAGAAATGACAGAGGCTCGAAGCATGTCTTCCAGAATTTGATTGACTCGTTCCACTTGACCACTTGATTGCGGATGGAAGGCAGTACTGAAAGAGAGATGAGTTCCCATAGCATTCTGGAAACTTTCCCAAAATCGTGAAGTGAAAAGACTTCCACGGTCCGAGTTAATCTCCAACGGTACACCATGAAGTGATACTATTCAAGAGATATATAAGTCTGCTAGCTGGCTAGCGGTAATACTCTCCCGAACAGGCAGGAAATGAGCTACTTTAGAGAGGTGGTCGATAACGACGAAGATAGCATTATTCCCTTTCCTGGACCTGGGAAACCCGGTAATGAAGTCCATACCGACTTTACCCCATTTCCATTCAGGAATAGCTAGAGGTAGAAGGGTGCCAGCAGGCCGTTGATGCTCTGCTTTGACTCGACAACAAACGTCGCAGTTAGCAATGAACTGAGCGATTTCTCTCTTCATCCTAGTCCACCAGAATCTCTGACGTAGATCCTGATACATCTTAGTACTACCGGGATGAATCGTGAGAGGAGATTCATGAGCCTCCTTAAGAATCATTTGTCGTAGTTGTGGTTTCTTGGGCACCACCAAGCGGTTCTCGAAGTACACTACACCTCGATCATCCATAGAGAAGCTTCTAGCAACTCCGCTAGCAATGTTCTCCTTGATCCGAGATATGCCTTTATCATACCGCTGGGCAACTATGATTTGATCCATAATGGTAGGTTTCGCCACCAAGGTGGAAAGGAATCCTCGAGGAACAATGTGAAGGTTAAGCTTACGAAATTCCTCGTGGAGAAGTGGTTGACTTTGTTGTAACATTAAATTGTTACAATATGACTTACGACTTAGTGCATCAGCCATGACATTGGCCTTTCCAGGAGTGTAAGTGATTCCTAAGTCATAGTCGGTGAGCAACTCAACCCAATGTCTTTGCCTGAGATTTAGATCCGGTTGGGTGAAGATATACTTCAAACTTTGGTGATCAGTGAAAATTTCACAGTGATTACCAAGGAGGTAATGTCGCCATGTTTTGAGTGCATGGACTACAGCTGCAAGCTCTAGATCATGAGTAGGATAGTTATCCTCATGTGGACGCAACTGTCGAGATGCGTATGCAATCACTTGACGATCGTGCATGAGAATGCAACCTAGTCCTTGTCGCGAGGCGTCGCAATAGATTATAAAATCCTTGGAAAAATCTGGCGGTACCAGTACAGGTGCAGATGTCAGGCGTCTTTTCAGTTCCTGAAAACTGGACTCGCACTGTGGGGTCCACTCAAACTTTTTATCTTTCTTGAGGAGTTCGGTTAGAGGTTTAGCAACTTTGGAGAAGTTCTCGACGAAACGTCGGCAATAGCTTGCTAAGCCAAGAAAACTCCTAACTTGCTTGACCGATTCAGGGGGAGTCCAATCAAGGACGGCTTGAACTCGCTCGGGATTGACAGCAATACCCTTGCCAGAGATCACATGACCTAGATAGGTTACTTCTGGCAACCAAAATTCACATTTAGAGAATTTGGCATAAAGGCGGTGCTCTCGAAGTTTCGTCAATACCAGCCTTAAATGCTCGGCATGATCTTCCTTGTTCTTGGAGAAAATGAGTATATCATCGAGGTATACCACGACGAATTTATCCAAATACTCCATGAATATAGAATTCATTAACCGAGAAAAGGTAGCTGGGGCATTGGTTAATCCGAAGGACATGACGGTGTACTCATATTGGCCATAACGAGTAACGAAAGCCGTTTTAGGAATGTCCCCGTTCTTGATTTTGATTTGATGGTAGCCCAACCTCAAATCCATCTTGGAGAAGACTGAGGATCCCGCGAGCTGATCATACAGGTCGTTGATCCTGGGAAGCGGATACTTATTCTTTATGGTGACCAGATTGACAGGTCGGTAATCTACAACCATCCGCTCCGTTCCATCCTTCTTCTTGACGAAGAGGACGGGGCAAGCCCAAGGGAAAGAACTAGGACGGATGAAACCCTTTTGCAAGGACTCATCGAGTTGTTTCTTTAGCTCAGCTAACTCTAGTGGTGCCATCTTATAAGGTCTCCTAGAGATTGGGACGGTTCCAGGGATAAGATCTATCACGAACTCGACATCTCTGTCAGGTGGAACTCCTGGCAGTTCTTCTGGGAAAACATCCGGAAAGTCACGGACTACCGGGATATCTTCGAGTTCTGGTAGAGGGCTGGCATTAAGAGAGTAGAGCTGACGTTCAGCCATTCGAGTCAAGACATTGACTATCTTGCCGGATGGATGTGTAAGTTGAACGGTCCTAGTAAAGCAATCAATTTTGGCGTAATGGGTTGTCATCCAATCCATACCCAAAATGATATTTATGTCCGAGGACTTGAGAGCGATTAAAGATGCAAGGAAAACAAGTCTATCGACAAGGATTTCATTTCCATGGCTTACCCTAGAGGTTTGCCACTTTGAACCAGGAGTTTGAATAACCATGGAAGTAGGCATGTCACAAAAAGTCATGTTGTGCAATCGAGCATAGCTCTCAGATATGAACGAATGGGATGCTCCAGTATCGAAAAGAACAGATCCCGGATGGCAGTTTACGAGAAGCGTACCAAGGACGACGTTAGGATCCTCATAAGCTTCTTCGGCAGAAACATAGTTGACATGACCACGTGCAGTGGGGATTGGCTTGACATAGTTCACCTTGCCGGTTGGCTTGCCACGGCCAACGGGTTTTCCTGGCTGATTCTGGGGACAATCACGCATGTAGTGTCCCGGTTCTCCACACTTGAAACATGTCACAGTGGTGGTGCGTGGAGCAAAGTTGGAGGGTGGACCTCCATAGGTCTTAGCAGGTGCAAACTGTTGAGTTGGGCGAGGCGCCTCATAGGATGGCCTCGGTGTATACTTGGGTGGCAGAGCAGTGTTAGGAACCCACACACGGCGCTTGTGAGAACCAGAGCCGGATGAGGAGCCAAGGTCTCGAGTATGCTTGCGGGTAGCCTCGAAGTCGGTCTGGCCTGTCTCAGCACTGATAGCCTTGTTAACCAACTTCTGGAAGGAGGTGCACTCGTGCAGACGTAGATCTCGACGAAGTTCAGGGCTGAGTCCCTTGCGGAACCTCGCCTGTTTCTTGGCATCGGTGGATACTTCCTCAGGTGCATAGCGTGCCAGATTACCAAACTCACGACTATAGCCATCCACAGTTAAACGGCCCTGGGTGAAATTGCAGAATTCCTCCCGCTTACGATCCATGAGACCTTCCGGAATGTGATGTTCACGGAATGCCTCACTGAACTCAACCCAGGTAGTGACTTGGCCAGCAGGACGCATAGCTTCAAAGTTTTCCCACCAAAGACTGGCAGGGCCCTCAAGATGGTAGGCGGCGTAGATAACCTTGTCAGCTTCGGCCACACGGGCAGAGTGTAGCTTGTGGGTGATACTACGTAGCCAGTCATCAGCATCCAGAGGTTCAGTGGAGTGATGGAACTTTGGTGGACACATCTTGATAAAATCTTGGATTGACACCACGTCATTCCTCTGACGGAACCCAGTGTTTTGCTCTATGCGTTCCAGCAGACGGTTGGTCTCTCTCTTGTTCCGTTCTGCATCAAGCATAACTTCCGCCAAAGAGGGTGGCTGGGGCAGATTCCCATCTCTAGCCCCACTAGCCTCACCCTGCTCCTGAGCAGCAGGAGTGTTGCGAGTGTTGACCATCCTAGGAAAACAAAACAACGGTTTAGACAAGGATGGCAAAAATTTGACATAGAAGTGCAGAATGTAATGGATGACACAGAATGCAGAGATGTTCATCCGTACGACATGGTAATATAGGAACTGCTATATATACACCAGTGGTCATACACACCATACAAAGTTTAGTACAAGCCAAGGCTAAAGTACAACTGCGGTGAAAGACGAAACATCCCATCAGAGGCATTCCGAGCTCCTATACATTATTTAACTACACCTCTGGAACTCAGTACACACTAAGTCATATTCCACAAGACGCGCAGGACTGTGGAAATACAACTACTACAATACTACTACTACCACGGACTAGCTCAGACATTCGCGTAGTAATCCTCGTAAAGATTACCACCGTAGCCTGGAAGTGGTACAGACGGATCTTGGAACTCGCGAGCACTCGAAGGCTGTGGACCATAGGGGCATGGGTGTGGTCTCGGTCCCGATGCTGGTGGTAACCGACGCCCACGTGGAGGTGTAATACCCCCAACGTCACGCCAATCCATGCGATCAGGCAGACGAGTCCGCACAGGATACAAATCCCGCATGTCCAGATATCTGGCGTGCACAGCAGGTGCAAGCCGTGTCAAAGTAGTCTAGTGAGCGGCTCGGGTGTTATACAGCTCCATTCTGAGGGCACGGACCTCACGGTCCCTATCCTCCAACATCTGAACAGTAGTCTGAAGCAGTGGCTCTTCATGAGCAGCATCAGTATACAGACCAGTGTAGTAGCCTTCCTCTCCGGGGAGTGAAGCTGGCATGTAACAGAACTCAGTGTTCAGCAACAGGGCATGCCTAGCACGGAGAATGGTCATCATCGAATAAGCGGCATCCTGTACTGCCATCTCGATGGTAATCCCGAGTCCATAAGACCAATGGATGGGATCATTAGCTCCGGGATATGAGGGGTATATCCGGACTGTGCAGAAATACTGACTTTGATTAAAATCCCGATACTGTTCCTCCACGGTGTATTCAGGATACCAGCGATAACCGGTCTCAGTCATCACACGGACTAGCATGGCCGTGTGACCGGGCACATTAATGCACCGAGTCAAACGAACCACTTGGTGAGGGATGCGGCCAGACATCTGAAACACGAAATAATGCAAAGGCATTAGTGTTTCTGGAAGAAATCGGGCAGCATAGCAACTGTAAATGCTCAAACAAAGATTTGAGACATCATACAAATGATAGCATAGCCACTCAACAATTCCATATCAAGGTTCCGGGTTCAACAATCATCATACTCAAAAGGATAGAAACTGAACTGAGGCTTGAAACCAACAATCCTAAGAGTCTACGGATTAGTAACACGTGAACCTAGTAAGGATAAGAGGCCTAGTCCTAAATCCCCGTAGAAAGAATAGACTGACTCAGATCAGAAGGGCATAAGGTAAAGGAGTAAAAAGAGCCTTACGTTCCCTTCCACAATCAATTCCCCAACATATAACTAAGAATTTTTCTAGACTCAACATCGACCAGTTTGGCTTGAGAAACCTACAGGCAGTCCAGCTCTGATGCCAACGCTGTCAGGACCCCGATCCTAAGTCACACCGATCTAGCTGTAACACGTCATATCACTTTGCGGCCTCACGCACGGTAACCCCACGGGTGCCACCTTACCTGGCCCGGGACCGTTTGCGCATTTTGGCACACGTATATGACAGTGTCGCTAGCATCCATATGACAGAGAACCCGGGCCGACATGGCTAGTTATAAACCAAAAGTGGCACTAAATTGCAGAGACAGGCATCCATGACCCAGCAACGAACGTGTCGGTCATCAACGTATGAACCCAAGTCGTAGCAAGCTACATGGACTTAAAGGAACAACGCGTGACATTTCCCCTAAGGGACAGACACAGGAACGAAGAAGGACACATGCTGGCCAGCCTACGTGTTCCGAGCAGTAGCAAGCTACCATGCCTCATTGGAATCACTAGGAGGCATTTCCCTGGAAGATAGGCTACCAAAGGAAAACAACTAGGTGTCGGATCCCACACATACCAAGCATTTCAATCATACACGCAATATGCTCAATATGTGCAAATACAACATTGCATCACAACAGAACTCTATGACTCAAAGTACTTTATTTAAAAGGCTCCAAGAGCCATACACAACATAGTCATACAGGTAGGGGTCACATGACCCAACACTCAAGTCATACAGTCATACAAGCACAAGCGGAAGCTACATGTCTGAGTACAGATAACTTAGAAAATAAAACAGGCTTGGTGTAGCCTGACTATCTACAAGGCCCTTCACAAGCTCCAGATCACCGTCTGGGTGTCAAGCTACTCGTCGACGTCAACGTCTATGTAGAACCCATCAGCAGGGGCAGGGTTCTCCTCTGCAACAGTTATTAAGAAAACATGAGTACAAAGGTACTCAGCAAGTCTTACCACAGAACCTATCATACATGCAACATTATCAAAGGGGGATGGTGGAGTTTATAGCAGAATGCCAGCTTTGACCTTGGCTAACCTATACTACAACTCTCAACGGATTGCAAGATATTGTTACGAACACGAGTCCACTACTCACCACATCAATACACTACCGAGGATCCTCTTCCGTCATCCTACGGAAGGTCCATCCACGGCACTCACGCTTATCTTGAGGCTTTTAGTAGTATCCATCAACTTGTCTATGAACTGTAAGAGCAACCAAGTAGTTCGTACCGCGAACAATGGCTATTCGAATAGTTTGATAACCCTGCAGGGGTGTACCTCTTCACACACGCTTCCACCACTTATCGCCGTTTACTCGGCGTGTACTCGGCAACCTTCAAGCGGAAGCCCAGCGAGGGTGTCGGACACGACCTCACTAACTACTCAAGTCTCTCGTCCAGGTTTATCGCCTATTTGGGTTCCATCCGTGGGGAGATCCGGCCGGGGTGTCGCTCACGGCCCCAAACGATGTGTACAGGGTTCCCGAGTCACCAAACGAGCAACCGGTACACCGTGCCACGTACCTGTCGCATCACAACCCACCCCGAGGGTCAGCGTTGTGCACGACCTCTAGTAAGCTATAAACACCAGAAACTAGTTGCTAATCCTGGACAGAGATCAAGGGTAATTAATAAGCCGAGAGGGTCAATTAAGGATCCCAATGCGTGGTAGTAGCTGTAACTTGAACCACACATATAGATCTCGGGTCCTATGGACGATTCCAATGAAACAACCCACCATGTACTCCTACATGGCCTTTCATCGATACCTTTACCAAGCGTATTCCACACTTCCTTCTCTTTATCGGTAAGATCATTTCACTCTGATCCATCACCCAGATGAATCAGACCAGACACAACTCTAAGCATAGCAGGCAACATAAGTAAATAGCATGGTGGATCACACATCACATGGCTCAATCAACTCCTACACATGCTAGTGGGTTTCAACTATTTACTGTGGCAATGACAGGTCATGCAAGGGAATAGGGTTCAACTACCGCAGCAAGTAGCAGTTCACGCGCTGTTGCCTTAATGCAGTAAAAGAGAGCAGCAGCGAGAAGATTGGGTTTGTATCGGAATGATCAATGATTGCTTGCCTGACAAGGTAGTTGTCGGGTACTGCTCTTCAACTGGATACACAGCAGTATCCTCGGGAGCAGGACCTAACACAGGGAATACCGACGATACAATCATTAACAAACAAATGCAACAATACACTACTAGGAAAAGGGCTATAGATGAAATTGATACTAATGGCGCACCAGAAAGGAGGTGCGCCATTAGTATATAGTAATGGCGCACCAGCAACAGATACGCCATTAGAGTTCGAAGTACTAATGGCGCACCATGCCCGGAGTGCGCCATTAGTATCAAGAAGTTTTTTTTTAACTAGCGCGCCTGTCCAAACATACTAATGGCGCATCCATGAATATTGCGCCATCACTAGTTGTAAATAGTAATGGCGCACCTGCAGTCATGTGCGCCATTAATGCTCTTTTTTTGTATGATATTTTTTATTCTGTTTTTTACAAAACTACTAATGGTGCACTGTCCCACAGTGCGCCATTACTAGTTTGAACTAGTAATGGCGCACTGTGTGTCAGTGCGCCATTAGTATGTTTTTTTTCCCGGAATGTTGATTCATTTCTGTTTCGGTGACACCCCCAGCCGGCGCACCTCTCGCACCCGACGCCCCCGACGCCGACACCCCCGACGCCGCCGCCCCCACGGCCCCGACGCCGCCGCCCCCGACGCCCCCCTCTCCCCGACGCCGCCGCCCACGACGCCCCCG
>LR738712.1:95225134-95269897 GCA_902687465.1 Secale cereale
CTTCCTTCCTCCCCCTCCCTCCCTCCCTCCTTCACTGCTAGTTCTAGGGTTCAGCACATGATTTTTCACAGCACATGATTCTGCATCCATGCCCGCCGTGGGTAGTTTGATTTTTCGGCTGACCAATAACAACCAACAAGGGGGCAAAGAAGTCATCTACTTGTCAAACAAATTCACACCAGTGAACAACATATGTTTACATTACCCAGCTTATTCACCTTGATTTTATTATTATAGATTCTGGTTACTCAAAATTACAATAATGTACCCAGTAATACAACACTGCACAAAAAGTAAATAGTTGTGACAGCGTAGCAGAACAAAAAAAGACAAGTCCCACCGGAGCTTAAATAATTATTGTCTGATTTACTTGGTGCGTTTTGTGTTTCTAGTGTTGAAGGATGTCTCTGTTTGAGTTGTTGGCTGCTGTCATTCAAGCCAGCAAACAAATGCCTCTGTGCGAGCCTATCTTGTCTAGATATGTGCTAGGAGCTAGGATATGTATCTACAGTGAGGAAACAAGTTGGGTGGGAAAGCAAAATTAAACCTGGATCATGGTAATTCATCATGTGTTAGCGTGATGTATGGACTTTAATCGCAAATCATTTACAGGCTTGTGCTTGCTTGCACCTCTTTTTTGTTGGGCATGTTTGTCTATAGATTTTGACGGGTGTGGGTGTGAGGCGTCTCTTACCTTATTAGTTGAAATTTATTTAAGCTCCTATGGTGGCCAGCTCTTTGAAACCCATGCACTCCCATTAGTTCAGAAGGATAGCCACTGTTACTTAAATATGCCATATTGCTGCTGCTTTGTAATTAATACTGGCAGCAACATCAATTTTTGAGTTGTTGTCAGTTTGCTATCAAGCCGGGGTATTCACTGCTGTTGTTTTACAAGCTTCAAACTATTGTTTTACAAGCTTCAAACTATTGTTTTACACATCAATTTTCTGTGTGGAAAGGAATATGGTGGTCATGTATTTGGTTCCTTGTTGTAAATATTTGAACTTCAAACTATTGTTTTACAAGCTTCTGCAACTTTTTCTTAACTGTTCATGCTGCTGTTATGAATTCACTGCTGTTGCTACTGTACTTGTCATGATGTTGTACTTGTGATGATGCTACTTGTGATCTTATGAAATGACCCATTGGCGACTTCATTAGGCGGGGATAATGATTTTGCAGGTACCCCGAGAGGCCCTTGAGTTTGCTGGAATGTTGATTAACTTCTGTTCCGGCAAATTCGGGTACTCCATATGTCCTATTTTCAGCAAAGGTCATACTGAAATTTTCCGTGAATTTTAGCATGACTTTGCTAAAAATAGGACATATAGGGTACTTGTGACTAATGCATGGGCCGGGGTATCTTAGTGGTTAATTAGGTAGGATCAAGTGATTAGAGCCAAGTGATTAGGCCCAACTTACAATTCTCCTTCCTAGCTTAGCTTTTAGGATGCCTCGGTGTCGACAAACCATAAATTATGAAACCTTGGCTTTTAGGGTCCCTCGGTGTCGATAAAAAACGAAATGATGAAAGCTTAGGCTTTTAGGGTGCCTGGGCGTCGAAAAACCCTCAATTATAAAAGCTTAGCTTTTAGGATGCCTCGGTGTCAAAAACCCTAAATGATGAGACCATGATCTTGTTCCTTGACAATAACCAACTTTTAATGAGTTTATAGAGAGGATAGTAATCAGATTGTGAGGATGGTATGTAGCAGAACTAGTGCAAAAGTGTTGACAATGTTAGTCCTAATGAGCCTAGGATGGTGCCACAGCTAGCTTGTCTAGGTACATATTTTTAATTTATAAAGTTTAATCTCTTTGAAACATAGGAAATGTCGTCTTCCGACGACGATAGGATCCCGGAGTGCTCCTGGTGCGGTGACGACCGGGGTCTGTGCGACAGGCCTCACCTGGTAGACGATCGTTACTTCAGTATTAAGCTCGACGAGACCTTCGATGTCGAAACGGTACGCAACGACAAGTCTTGTTTCGTAATTAATTAAGCACGATTTCTAGCTACTTCAACGTGTAAGTAATTAATTTTCTTCTTTTACATGCAACTAGTTTATCCCGTGTCATGCAAGACGCTATGTCTTGGAGAGGATGGGATTTGAAGATCATGAAACTTCGGAGACAAAGCAAATTCAACTAAGGACCATGCATAATGTTGATTTAGAAGTGGATTTGTACAATTCAGATAACGTAACCACTTTTGGTTGCAAGAATTGGGAATCATTTTGCATGATATATGGTTTTTATGAGGGTATGCTTCTCATCATGGATCTTGGTAATCCGGATTCCATCGCCGAAGATGATTTGGACATTTGGGTCCTTGTTGACGATATGATTCCAATTCTACCGAGAAGTGAGTTTATCAAACATAGTTATTTAGTAATTTATATTGTTTATTTCAAAATAGTTGACAACTTATTTCCATTGATAGGTTATTTTGATTATTCAAATAATGTGAGGATGATGCTAGACAGAACCTACTACACCCCTGGCTCAGAATGTACTTATAAGGACAAAGAGCAGATCATCTTCTTTTATTCCTTTCTTCTGGATTACATTCAACATCGCAATATTGATCCACAATATAGTCAATACGTCCCACTAGTGCACGTCTTGAACTACGTTAATATCAATGGAGATACCATGGTAAGATTTTTGTACTATTACGACATTCGTGCATGTTTTGCATTAGTTCTTCTCGAACTGAACTACAATGCTAACTACGAAGTCTTACTATATGTTTTGCAACAGATTCTCCCTAGTGACTGTGTGCCTCCTGTCATGTTTCAATCTGGTCAACTACAAGTTTTAAACATTCTACCAGGTGAACCTACAAATCACATGTGTCCATATCGGATTTCTTCTGAAAATGAAGGAATGAGAATCAAAGAATGGCGAAAAATAATGAAAACTCGTAAGGAGGTACTTGGAAGCAATAGAGTGAGAAGGGCAAGAAATGGAGACAAGATAATCTGCGTTCTTCATAATGGCCCTTTAAATCTAATTGATTTAGAGACAAACGCCATCTTGTTTTATGCCATTTTATCTTAGAAAATTGCTACGTAGTAGAAGTTGTATGGTCGATAATGATGTGTAAGACTTATTATTTAATACCTATGTTGAGTTTTTATTATTATTATGATCGATGATGCATGATGCTAAGTTGTTCTATGAGCTATTATATACTCCCTCCGTTCCGATTTACTCGTCGTGGTTTTAGTTCAAATTTGAACTAAAACCACGACGAGTAAATCGGAACAGAGGGAGTAGATTCTAATAGTTTCGATGTGCGTACCATATATGTTGGCTCCACGAGAAATTATATTTATATATATGCATAACCTGTGCAAAAAACAGAAAAAAAAACAAAATATTCATACTAATGGCGCATCACTGCAGAGTGCGCCATTAGTATGCCAAAGCACCTGGCCCCTGGGAGGCATACTAATGGCACACCACTGTGCATACTGATGGCGCATCAGTGGTGCGCCATTAGTATACCAGATACTAATGGCGCACCAGAGGTGCGCCATTAGTAAAGTATACTAATGGCGTGCTAGTAATGGCGCACCACCAATGCACCATTAATGGCCAAACTAGGTGCGCCATTAATAGGCCTTTCCCTAGTAGTGATATGATGCATGTTTATGACATGGCAAGATGCATGTGTGTTGGCTAATGCAACTAAAACCAGAAGGGTTTGAACCTATTTGAATCAAAGATTCAAATTGAAGTTCAAACTATTATTTAAATAAGTGCATTTTCATGTTTTTGATATATACAGCAAGTTAACTTGTTCAAACATGCATGAAACTAGTGCCATTGGAAAGATTGGATTTTTCTGATCATTTTTCATATATAAATCTTTTTCATCTGAGCTATGGTTGATTTTATATGAATTTTAGAAGTTTTGGGTATTTTCTGGAATTTCCTGAATTATTTTAAATCTAAAAATCCCAGAAAAACCTTTTCTGCGTCAGCATGACATCATGCTGACGTCAGGCAGTCAACAGGGCCAGTCCAAGTCAAACCTGACTGGTGGGTCCCTCATGTCAGTGTCTCAGGAGCTAATTCCGGTCATAACCAGGGTTGACTGGGTTTGACTAACAGCGGGGGCCCACTGTCAGTGACTGTGGTGACTAAACTAATTACTGTTAACTCCTAATCATCGGGCCACGTCAGCCCGCCGGAGTTTGGCCGGCGGCGACCATTTCGCACGGCGGTGACTCGTCGGAATCCCTATTCCGGCAACCATTTGCCGCGTGGATGGGCTCGGTGTGCTCCTGGTGATGCACCGCATCCAGCGGTGCCACTGGTTGGACGAGGGGTCGCCGGAGTCGACGGCGACGAGCTCGTCCGTGGCGGTGCTCGCACGGAGTTGGTCGGGATGGTGTTGTAGTGCACGGGAGGAGGAGCTAAAGCTCGCTTTAGCTTGCTGGTGACCTACTGAAGCTAACGGCGTGCTTAGCCACGAGGTACGGTGCCTATCGCCACGGCGGTGAGTTGGCCGGCGGCGGTGATCGTCGGTGAGCAAAGGGGGCGGCGGCTACAAGGCCTAAACGAGCCCGTGGAGAGGGGGGTTCGAAGCGTGAGCTCACAGCGGTCGCAGAGGGCGTCGAAGTGAGCTCGGGGACGGTCGGACGACAGCGTACGGGCGGCGGCGATCTCCGGTGCCGGAGGTTGAAGACGACGGCAAGGAGGACGTTGCGGAGCTCCTGGCGTCGTGTGCATCGGTGGGGAGCTTCGGGGCGATGCGGCGGAGCTAGTGGTGCTTCGGGGAGGCGAGGGGGTGGCGTAGAGCGCGGTGTCAGCGGTTGTCGGCGACGAGCTCGCTCGGGGGAGCTCGGCGGAGGGAAGAGAGGAGGGGAGAGACACGGGAGAGAGGGGGAAACGGTCGAGGTGGCTCCGTGGCGTCGTTCTAGTCCGTCCAGAAGGCCAAGGGGCCAGCCAGGCAGGCAGGAGGCAGCCGGCGCATCGGCGACGCTCGCCACCGAGCTGCTTCGTGCGCTGGCGCGACGAAGAAGACGGTGATGCCCCTGGTGGGCTGGGCCGGCTGGGCCAGCAGGTAGGTGGGCTCAGTTAAGTACTCTTCCTATTTTTCTTTTCCTATTTTCTTTCTGTTTTATTTCTTTTGCAGCTTTGTTCAATTAATAAAAATGCCTAAACATTTTTATAACTCATGACACTTGTCATACCTACTGTATATAATATGAACAGTAGGAAACATTATAGTTCATGATTATTTGAGCATTTAAAATATTTTATAGCATTTAAATGCCCAAATTTAAATACCATATGATTTAATCCAAAGCCCTAGATTGTCCTAGAAAATTGTGCACCATTTTTGGCAGAGGTTTAAGACCAAGGCAGAAATGATGAACATTTTGAAGGGCATTTTGGGTACATTGGAAAATATTTTAGCAAACCCTAGTTGTTAGGGGAGGGGTGCTGGGGTTTCTGTTAATCCCATTTCAAGTTTCTTTGAAAGTAAACATGATGCACACTCTAGTTAGGTCCTAATGCAAGTGCTAGCTAGGGATGTGACAGAAAGAGAAAGGTATTAAAGCTGAAGATGTTAAGAATTTACCATCTATTGAAGAAATACATGGTCTTGATAACCCGACACAGGTAGTAAAGGTAAATTCTCTTTATAGATTTGATGAAGGTGATATTCCTCGTTATAAGTCTGCTAGCCAATGCTTAGATGAGTTTGACAATTTTATTGTGAAACAAGAAAACTTCAATGCTTACGTTGGTAGACAATTGCAACACAATGCTTATATGATTGAGCGCTCGAGTGATTATCTTTCTAAAGTTAAAGGTGAACTGAAACTCATTAGTATACATGCTTCTATGGTTACCACTCAAGTAGAACAAGTACTTAAGGCTCAGAAAGATTTGATCAATGAATTAAATAGTAAGAATAATGATAATGCCATTAGAGTTGTGACTAGAGGTGGCAGAATGACTCAGGAACCTCTGTATCCTGAGGGCCACCCTAAGAGAATTGAGCAAGATTCTGAGAGAGCTAATTTAGATGCACCTACTTCTTCTAAGAAGAAGAAAAAGAAAAACGATAGAACTTTGCATGCTTCTAGTGAACCTATGGCTGACACACGTGAGAATCCCAATGATATATCTGTTTCTGATGCTGAGACGCAATCTGATAATGAACATGAACCTAGTGATAATGTTAATGATGTTGTTCATGATGATGCTCAACCTAACAATGATAATGATGTAGAGATTGAACCTGCTGTTGATCTTGATAACCCACAACCAAAGAATCAATGTTATGATAAGAGAGACTTTGTTGCTAGGAAGCACGGTAGGGAAAGAGAACCATGGGTTCAGAAACCCATGCCTTTTCCTCCTAAGCCATCCAAGAAAAAGGATGATGAGGATTTTGAGCGCTTTGCTGAAATGATTAGACCTATCTTTTTGCGTATGCGTTTGACTAAAGTGCTTAAAACAAATCCTTATGCTAAGTATATGAAACATATTATTACCAATAAAAGAAAGATACCTGAAGTAGAAATTTCCACCATGCTTGCCAATTACACTTTTAAAGGTGGAATACCTAACAAACTAGGAGATCCATGAGTACCTACTGTACCTTGCTCCATTAAAGGAAACTATGTTAAAACTTCTTTATGTGATTTTGGAGCCGGTGTTAGTGTTATGCCTCTCTCTTTATATCGTAGACTTGACCTGAGTAAGTTGACACCTACTGAAATATCTTTGCAAATGGCTGATAAATCAACTGCTATACCTGTCGGTATTTGTAAGGATGTGCCTATTGTAGTTGCAAATGTTACTATTCTAACGGACTTTGTTATCCTTGATATTCCCGAGGACGATAGTATGTCTATTATCCTTGGTAGACCCTTTTTGAATACTGCAGGGGCTGTTATTGATTGCAGCAAAGGCAATGTCACTTTTCATGTCAATGGTAATGAGCATATGGTAAACTTTCCGATGAAACAACCTGAGGTCCACAGTATCAATTATATAGGAAAATTTTCAACTATTACTATTGGAGGTTTTGAATTTCCTCTTCCTACAGTCAAGAAGACATATGTCATTCTTATTGTTGGGAACATACATATCCCCATTGAGGTAACCTAGTGTTATTCGAAAATTCTTCGGTTTCATGTTATTCAAAAAGAGTTTATTAACAAGACCTGATCAACCTTGTTAATGGATTCCTTTTGATGAGCATGAGATAGGTGAATCTAGATAGCACAACCTTCTGTATCCCCCTTTTACTTTCTGTTAATTTGGATAAATAAAGCAAAAATAGTATTCTCTGTCTGTTTTCAGACTTATCCGTGCAATAAAAAATATCTCGAAAATAAAAGTTCTCCAAATGCCCTGAAAATTTAACATGATATTTTTAGAATATTTGAGGATATATGGCACAGAACACACAACGAGGGGAGCTAGCACCTGGCCACGAGGGTCCAGGGCGCGCCCACCCTAACAGGGCGCGCCCCCTGCCTCGTGGGCCCCATGTGGCCCCCCTCCACTTATTCCTGCACCCATACTCTTCTTCTTCCTTGCAAAAAATTCACCAACCAGCTCAAGCACGAGTTCTAGCTCATCTTGCTGCCATTTTTGATCTGCTTGCTCAAAGCACCATTCACCAAACTATTTGGGAAGATTGTTCCTTGGCATGTGACTCCTCCATTGGTCCATTTAGTTTTTGTTCTAGTGCTCTATTTATTGCAAATGTTTGCTGCTGTGGTGACCTTGTTCTTGAGCTTGCATGTCAAATTTCCTTGGTCCCAAGTAGCTCTAATGCATGATATAGTCTCTAGGCACTTGTAGGAGTTGTTGCTATCAATCTTGTTGAGTTTGGTTAACTTTTATTTTGAGTTACTAAAATTTCAGAAAAATGCATAGGAAAATCTTCCAAGGTGGTTCTTCAAGGAAGCAAGAACCGAGGCTATCGTTTCGTGAGCCGGACGATGAACTACCGAGGGATGCGGAAGTGTGGCCTTGTGAATGGTCGTCAGATGACTTTATGGATCAGGTTGGCATCAAGGAGGAATTTTACGCATATGTGCACAATGCTGACCTCGAGGGCTTCATACAAGATAAGTGCCCTCAATACCGTGGCTTAACTGATACCTTTGTGAGAAGGTTTAAATTTTCATCTACATGCAATTCTCACACTGTCCTGTTTGACCTTTATGATAAATCTTACAC
Organism: Secale cereale; assembly: GCA_902687465.1. Classification (NCBI taxonomy): domain Eukaryota; kingdom Viridiplantae; phylum Streptophyta; class Magnoliopsida; order Poales; family Poaceae; genus Secale; species Secale cereale. The sequence continues at coordinate 95,233,361 of LR738712.1, forward strand.
CATGGACTTAGAGGATCTTAATGATGCTTGTAAGCTCCCGCAGTGAGGCAGTATGGGTGATCCTCGCAAATCTGAATTTAGAGATTTCCTTGCTAGTATCACTATGGGGGAATCCAGAGAAATCACACAGGCTACCAAAGGGAGCATTCATTTTCCTGCTATTCAGTACTTTGCTCTCTTTATTGGTAAATGCATTAACGGTAAAGATGAGGCTTGCCACATGTGTGTCCCTGATCTTAGTGTTCTCAAGAGTGTTGTACTAGGTGATAGACAATATAACTTGGGATCCATTGTTGCACGCAGGCTACATCATAATGGTTTGCAAAGAGATTTATTTGGTGGGATTTATGCCACTCGCATAGCCCACCGTCTTGGTGTGCCTGTTCATGAAAATGATGAACCTTTACCGCCTGCTCATTTGGATTACCATGCTATGACTAGTCACCGGTTTATAGAGAGGGAAGAACAATCCCTCAAATATCGACTAATCTTTAACAAGCATCATGCCGTCCCTATTATTCTTCCTGCCCCTACTTTGTTTGACTTTCAGGCAAAGGGAAGATATACTATAACCAGGGAGGAGGCAGATGAGTATCATAATATGATGGAAGCAGCCCGCCTTCGAGCTGCAGCTCAGCAGGCAGTAGCTGCTGCATCTCAGTACACCCTCAACTATGACTTTGGATATCCATCAGGCCAATACTGGCCATAGACCAACTTAGGCCAAAAGCCTAAGCTTGGGGGAGTACGTGTTTCTCACCGACATTACATTCATGTTCACACACTTATTCTAGTAGTTGGTGCTCACACTTTGTCATTGTACCATCCATGCTTAGTTTCAATTCTTTTTCTTAGTCTTTCTCGTGTGTGTTAGAAAAACCTTAAGAAAAACAAAAAAATATTAGTTGTAGCTTTTAGCTAGTTTACTTTCTTTGCTTGTAGTAGTAGTAATTAAAAGAAAACCCAAAAATATTTCTCGTTCTTCTTTTGCTTGTTGGGAGCTTTCCCGTGTAAATAGTTTCTTATCTTTTCTTTGGGGGTCAAGAGTAGAAGACCATGATGAAAATGCTTAGTGGCTCTCATATGCTTTATTGTTGATTTAACCTTGAGCCATGTTACCTTGTCTTCTCTCTTGTATTTAAATGCTCGTAGATTCCAGCTTGGTCCAATGCACGTGCACTATTATTATTATCCACACCGATCGGTCATGCGAGTGAAAGGCAATAAGGATGATATATGATGAACTAATTGAGATGAGAAAAGTTGGTATGAACTCGACCTCTCTTGTTTTTGTAAATATGATAGTTCATCGTTCCTGATTCAGCTTGTTATGAATGAAACATGCTTGCAATGACAATTAGAGATCATAGCTTCTTATGCCATGCTTAATTAGCTAAGAGTTTATAATGGTCTATCTTGCGTGCCAGCATGATATTAAAATGGTTGTTATGCGGTATGATAGGGTGGTATCCTCCTTTGAACGATTCAAGTGGCCTGACTTGGCACATATTCACACATGTAGTTGAAACAAAATCAACATAGCCTCCACGATATTTATGTTCATGGTGATTTATATCCTACTCATGCTTGCATTCATTGTTGATTAATTTTAATGCATGTTCATGACCGTTGTTGCTCTCTAGCTGGTCGCTTCCCATCCTCTTTCTAGCCATCACCTGTACTAAGAGGGAATACTGCTTGTGCATCCACTTCCATAAACCCCAAAGTTATTCCACACGAGTCCACTATACCTTCCTATATGCGGTATTTACATGCCGTTCCAAGTAAATTTGTATGTTCCAAACTCTAAACCTTCAAATGAAATTCTGTTTTGTATGCTCGAACAGCTCATGTATCAACTAGGGTTGTCTATATCTTCCATGCTAGGTGGGTTATTCTCACGATGAGTGGACTCCGCTCATCATTCTTGAGAAAATGGCTGGTAATCGGGATGCCCAGTCCCATGCTCAAAATCATAATAATTAAACAAACTCCCACAGGGCTGTTGCTGGTTTGGACGGTACCCGTTATTTCGGGCTAGCCGTGGAGTGTGCTTGTTGGTGGTTGGGGGAGTATAAACTTTACCATTCTGTTTTGGAACTGCCTATAATGTGCGTAGCATGGGAGATATCGAGATTCTTGGTTGATATGTTGACAATGAAAGTATACCGCTCAAAATTTTATTCATCTCTATTTAAAAAAATCGAGCTCTGGCGCCTCTACAAATCCCTGCTTCCCTCTGCGAAGGTCCTATCTATTTACTTTTATGCTGAGTCATCATCCTCTTATAAGAGAGCACCAATAGGAGAGCACCTCTGTCATTTGCATGTATTACTATTAATTTGCATTGAGTATGATCATGACTAGATCTCTTTTACCATGAATTACAATGTCTAGTCAGTCCTTGATCTTTAAAGGTGCTCTGTATTTATGCTTTGCGGTCTCAGAAAGGGCTACCGAGATACCATCTTGTTATATCATATCATGATTGTTTTGAGAAAGTGTTGTCATCCGAGGTTTATTATTATTGCTCGCTAGTTGATTATGTCATTGATGTGAGTAGACATGAGACCTGAAAGTTATTGTGAATGTGGTTAGCTCATGATCATTGCTGAAAACCTGAATGCTGGCTTACATATTTACAACAACAAGAGCAAACAGAGTTTGTCGAAGTTTTTCTTTATCACTTTCAGTTTATCAACTGAATTGCTTGAGGACAAGCAAAGGTTTAAGATTGGGGAAGTTGATGCGTCTCCAACGTATCTACTTTTCCAAACACTTTTTCCCTTGTTTTGGACTCTAACTTGCATGATTTGAATGGAACTAACCCGGACTGACGCTGTTTTCAGCAGAATTGCCATGGTGTTGTTTTTGTGCAGAAATAAAAAGTTCTTGGAATGACCTAAAAATTCACAGAGAATTATTTTGGAAAATATAAAAAATACCTGCGGAAAGATCCAGACCAGGGGGCCCATACCCTTTCCACGAGGGTGGGGGGCACGCCCCCTCCCCTGGGCGCACCCTCCTGCCTCGTGGGCCCCCTGACACTCCACCGACATATCTCCGGACCCCATATATTCATTTTCGGGGAGAAAAAAACCAGAGAGGAAGAATTATCGTGTTTTACGATACGGAGCCGCCGGCAAGCCCTAATCTCTCTCGGGAGGGCTGATCTGGAGTCCGTTCGGGGCTCCGAAGAGTGGAGATCGTCGCCATCGTCATCATCAACCTTCCTTCATCACCAATTTCATGATGATCACCGCCGTGCGTAAGTAATTCCATCATCGGCTTGCTGGACGGTGATGGGTTGGATGAGATCTATCATGTAATCGAGTTAGTTTTATTAGGGTTTGATCCCTAGTATCCACTATGTTCTGAGATTGATGTTGCTATGACTTTCCTATGCTTAATGCTTGTCACTAGGGCCTGAGTGCCATGATTTTAGATCTGAACCTATTATGTTTTCATGAATATATGTGTGTTCTTGATCCTATCTTGCAACTCTATAGTAACCTACTATGTGTTATGATGTGGCAACCTCGAAGTGACATTAATCGGGACCACTCCCGGTGATGACCGTAGTTTGAGGAGTTCATGTATTCACTATGTGTTAATGCTTTGGTCTGGTACTCTATTAAAAGAAGGCCTTAATATCCATTACTTTCCACTAGGACCCCGCTGCCACGGGAGGGTAGGACAAGAGATGTCATGCAAGTTCTTTTCCATAAGCATGTATGACTATATTCGGAATATATGCCTACATTACATTGATGAACTGGAGCTAGTTCTGTGTCACCCTAGGTTATAACTTCTACATGATGAATAGCATCCGACATAATTCCCCATCACCGATCCAATGCCAACGAGCTTTTCCCATATTGCTAGTTGCTTATTTACTTTTCTGTTGCTACTATTACAAAAACTACAAAAACACTACCGTTATTTTTATTGCCGCTACCACTATCTCCATATTACTTTGCTACTAAACTACCTTGCTGCAGATACTAAGTTCCCAGGTGTGATTGAATTGACAACTCAGCTGCTAATACTTAAGAGTATTCTTTGGCACCCCTTGTGTCGAATCAATAAATTTGGGTTGAATACTTTACCCTCGAAAATTGTTGTGATCCCCTACACTTGTGGGTTATCAAGCCCCTTCGTCGCTCTGGTGAGGAATCTTGACGTAGGTGTTTTGAATTACTCATCTTCCCCTTCAAAATTTTCTTTAGGATCAAGCGGTTAGCTTTCGTTCGTTGCGATGTCTGTTCTTTTCATCCGGTACAATTCTCGTCAAGTTGATTTGATCATCTTCATCTTTGCAAGTCCAATCCTCAGTTCTTTCCAACCGGCATTGTTTTCCCCGTCCGATGTGGTCTTTCTTTTTCCACCCACCCACCCTTTTTCTTCTCGGAGCCGGAGTCCTTAATCGAGTATCCATCCTACTCGTGTGAAGTCTTTCAATTCCTTTCATCGATTATTTTCAACTGGTGAATTCTCGTCTCGCTCGACATTCTTCATCTCTTTTCTTTTACGGTGGTTCCAACTGAGTTCAAGTTTTCGGTCTTGTTCATGTTCTTTCCCTCGGCTCAAATATTTCCCCTTGATCGTTTGCCTATCTCCATTTAATTATTCCAAAGTTTCAAAGACATTTCAGGCGATTCGTTTGTGTTCTAATTAATTCAAGGTTGTCACCTCATTCGAGTCTTTCAATCATTTCGGTGCATCATTCTTCATTGAAATAATCGTTTTCAACGATGTTTCTCTTCGGTGGGCTCATAACCCACAGGTCTATTCCCAGGATCTTACCTGACTCTTCTAATTTCCTGGAGTGTTCCAAAATTCTTTTCAAGTGTGACATAAGTATGGATTCCATCCATCATTTGCCTTCTCCTAGATCGTTTGCAAATTATTTCCATCATTGGTTCAACCTTTCTCCTCATTTTCATTCTTCCGGAGTATCTCAGCAATTTTGGTTATGTTTCTCGTCGTCATTTTCATCATTTCAACACCCAAGAAGAGTCTTTTCTCTCATTCTTGTTCATTCTTGTGAAGATCCATGTTTATAGCTTCACGCTATCCTCTCGAATTATTCCATTCGTCATAAATTATTTTCCTTACCTATCCGGAGCATTTCATGAATTCTTCCCATTGTGTGTTCCTCTGAAGGCCATCATTTCAGAAGATTTCTTCGTTCTCAGTTTTCAACTTCGTCCTCCAAATATTCTTCATTGATGCCTCTTCGTTTGTCTCACATTCGTCCGGTGCTTCGTTCAAGCATTCTTTAAACCGTTCGCGATCTCTTCGTTCTCTTGTAGCTAAATTCCCCAAGTGCTTTATTCTTCCCGGCGATTCATCGTATTCACTCAATTTCAATTCTTTACGGTGGTTTGTTCTCTTTCATCATTCGATTTTAATTCTTCCCGGTGGTTCGTTCCTTTTCTTCACAAGGGTTCAATTCTTACGGTGGTTCTTTCAATAGTTCTTTTCCAGTGTTATCATATCAATCCATTCATTTTTATTCCAATCCTACCGGTGTTTCATGAAGATTTTCACAAGTTCACGATATATCCCTCTTTAATCATTTCAACAAGAATAAGTAGTATGCGAATCCATTGCTTTCATCAATTTAATAGATGAAGGATGAGCATACCATAATTCTTATTCATTCTCGTCAAGTTGATTTATTCCTTCCTTCGGAGTTTATTCTTGAGGAATAAATTATAGTTCCAAGGTCGTCATCTTATCTTTTCCGGAGATCAAGTTTCTTGGCTATCTCGTCGGAACCCCCGTCTTAATCATCGCAATGCTTTAATCTTATTCTCTTCATCCCTCATCATCATCCTTTTGTTACCGGAGTTCTTCATGGTGGTACATCATTATTTAATTCATTCTTCAAGTGTCGTGCAAAATTCTTCTGGAGCAGCTCAAGTATTCTTCTTCTCGCGTCTTGAAGTGCAAATAATCCTCCCTATTCTTTTGAAGTGGAGTTTTGCATTTCGTTCTTCATCTCATCTATTCAAAATTTGGTTGCAGCATAATTCACCTCAAGTCTTGAGATGTTTTAATAAGCCCACAACAAGCTTATTATTTTGTTGTTGATCATCTCAACAACTCCGTTCAAGTCTTTCTCTTATAATATCTCGTTCATGTCACCCATGCTCAAAGTTGTCATCTTCTTCTCCGTTCTTTTAATTCCATTATTTCAATTCTTCCGGAGGCGTTGTGTTGTTCATCTCGTCAAGCATCGTTCCATATTCTGAACTTCATGTTCTATTCCTTCCATTTTCAGCAGGAGTGCTGCCCGGATACCTTCGTTCGAATTCCTTTTCTATCTCTTTTAGCCGGAGTGGTTTGAATCCATTCTTGTTCGTTCAGCTCCTGTGTTCCTTGTTCATCTTTTGTAACTGAGCTTCTCAGTCTCGTTCATTTCCGTTGTATTCTTCCTTTCAAGAGGCTCAACCTCTCAAGGTTCTTTGGTTTCACCTTCTTCCTATTTCCACTCCCGTCTCGTTCCTAAGATCTCGGGACGAGATCTTTTGTTAGTAGGGGAGTGTTGTGACGCCCCGAGACCGATGCGCCAAGTGTCAGCCAGTTATTCGTCGCCGTTGCCATGTCATCTGCTTGCGTGTTGCACTTTGCCTTGTCATCATATGCATTGTCATCAACATGTTTTCAAAACTTGCATCCGTACGTAGCTGTCCATCCTCTCTGTTGTCCATTCTGAGCCCAGACACACTCGCGCACGCCCGCGGGACCTCCGAATATTTATTTTATGAGTGGCCGAAAAAAATTCTCGGAATGGGATGAAACTTGGCGTGTGGTCTTATTATAGCATAGGTAGACCGCCTGTCAAGTTTCATCGCATTCGGAGTTTGTTTGATAGCCCATCGGTTAACCGCGTTAACCGTTGGAAGCCTTTTCTCTTTTGGCCCAACACCCTTTCACAACAGCCCACTAGCCCATCCCAATCACCTCCATGCTCTCGGTCGTTGGATCATGATCGCGTGGCCGAACACTGCAGCTCATTTGGACACTCCTAGCTCCCTCTACCTATAAAAGAGCACCCACCCCCGAAATTTTGGATCAAACCCTAACCCCTCTCCCTCTCGCGCTGACGGACATGTCCATCAGTGCTGGACATGTACACCGCCTTCAGCCACGCGTCCCGGCCAATCAGAGGCCACCACCTCACCGCGCCGCCGTTTCCCAGCCAACCACAAGCCTCCACGTGTCCCCTGCCTCCCCAGTTCGCCGCCGGCATGCGGGGCCCGAGTTGGGCCCGCGCGAGCCCGTTTGTCCGCCGCCGCCAGCCCGAGTCCCTCATCCCGCGCAGCTCTCCACCTCACCACCTCCTCTTTCCGGCATACCGCCCCGACGCAGGAGCTCGTCGGAGCCCGCGTGGGTCGGTCCCGCCGCCTCCTGCCAGACCAAGAGCCACCGCGCCATGCTCCGCCGCCTCCCCGCTCGACCTTGTCGCCAGAAGCCCCACCCCCGCCTGGGTTCCACCGGCTCCGCCCCTCCTTGCCAGATCCGGTGGCCCTGAGGCCGGATCTGGCCGATTCCGCCTCGATCCCGGCCACCGGCGCCGTCCCCAGTCCCCTTGGCCCCTCTGCATGATCGCCGGCCAGCCGCCATGGCTTCCTGCTCGCCAGGAGCAGAGGAGGACGACGCCTCCATCCTGGGCCGACCCCTCCTCGCTCGTGGGCCACCGCTCGGCCTCCGAGGCCCAATTGCCGGCCCGGCTCCGCCTCCGCCGGCCCACCCCAGCGCCTCCACCTACTGGGCCTTGGCCCATGGTGAGCTTCCGTTAAGTCCTGCCCGTGCACTGTTTAGCTAAACTAGACTCAGTTTTTTCCAGAAAACGGCTAAGTCCCCAGTTCTATAATAAATGTGTGCATGTTGTGGTGCTTGTAACTTTTTGTGTGGTGATGCAAATGAAGCATATGATATGTCAAAATGTTCGTCTCGTGATGCTCTTCATATTGTTGTACTGTGGCATGCTTCTTTGAGTTCATCTTGATGCCCTAATCATCGTTGCAAAAGTGATAAATGATATAAACTGCTGATAACTGTTATTATGTTAGCATGTTTGAGAGGTCACATCTTTGTGCATGTTGGTCCAAATGGAGTGTATGATATGTCAAAATGTTCATTGTGAAGTCCTCTACATGATGGTGGCTGTTGCATTCATGTTAGGTGCCATATTGCCATGTTTATGTCTGTTGCAAAAGTGCATGTGGCTATTAAGTGTTGAAACTTGTTACGAGATGCTGATTTGTCATTTTTGTATCTTTATGTGTGATTTTTGTTTGAGCTACATGTCAATATGTTTTAGAACCACAATCATGTCATCTTTGATGTGGTGTAATTAGTTTTCCATGTTATGATTTGTGGTGATTGCAACAAGCTTGCAAAGTGGCCTACTCGTTGTTGTTATTTTCTGAGACGTAGAAAACTGCTAAGTCTGAAACTGCTATAACCTGATGCCATGTTTGCTTGATGCCCCACTCAAATCCATGAATGTTTTTTGTTGTCCAATGATCATGTCTTGTTGTCCATGTTATGCTCTATCCATCCATGCCCTTGTTTGCATAAATGGCCTGCTGTAGCTTGTTTATTTCTTGCTCTCAAGTTGCTATAAAATGTTTCTGTCAGCCTGTTATCAGCAAGTTCAGTTTTGCCATGTGAATTGCTAGTGATCTATGCATCCTATGACCATGTTCTTGCTATGAGTAGCTTCATAAACATGCCTTATTGCTGTTGGTTATCTTCATATGCCATGATATGCTTTGACATGAGTTGCACAAGCTTGCAAAAATGCCTACTTGTCATTGTTGCTGCCATGTTTAGTCTGTGAAACTGTTATCTTTTGCAATCTTGGCATGCTGTTTTGAGCATGTTCTCGTGGTGTTTTGTAGTAGCTCTTTGGTCATGCTTGTAGTGATGGGCATGTACATGCTTTCCATGCCCTTTGTTGCCATGAGGTGTTACTGTATCATGTTGTTTTGATGTCAACTAAGTGCAATGTTGATGTTTTTGGGCAGCTTGTTGTTATATCTTGTTTCATGTGTATGTGTTGAACCGTTGCTCCGTTTTGAGCGTGTCCTACATGAAACTTGTGTGTTTTTGCATGTAGATGCATAATAACATGTTGTAAACCTGTTTGGAGTGTGTTTGCTTGGTGTTTGGGTGCATCTTGCATCTTTGCCATGCTTGACTTGTTTTGCTCATATCTTCTAGGCCGTAGCTCCGAATTAAGTGAACTTTATATGAAACTTGACTAGAATTTCGAGTAGATCATCATGGTGCATGTTAACTTGTTGTTTAACAACTTTAACATAAGGTTTGTTCAGATCTGGACCAATTTCGAAAATTGCATATGAGGACTTACCGGAATTGTTGTATGTGTTTTCCGGCCTCATTTAAACTTGCCTTGTTGTGTTGTTCTTGTATGCATCATCCCTTGTCATGTTTTGCATCATATAGACATGTCTTGCATCATACTTGGTTGAGCATTATGTCGTGTTCTTGTGTGGTGTGTTTACCGTGTTGCTTGCTTCTTCTCGTTAGTGCTTGTTTTGTTGCGATCGTGAGGATTCGTTCGTCTACACTCGGTTCGTCTTCGTTGCTTCTTCTTTGTCTTCTTAATGGACTCATTCTTCTTCCTTGCAGGATCTCAGGCAAGATGACTGTCACCTTGGATACCTTTACTACCATTGCTATGCTAGTTGTCTCGATGCTATCGCTATATGTCACGCTACCCATTTAATTGTTGTCACCCTGAAAGTGCAACTAATCCCCGGGTGGTTTTGGCAATTAATAACAACATATATATCATTGAACTAATAATTACTTGAGAATCATTTCAGAGAAGTTCAGTGATACGGGTATGGAAATGACTGAAGAAGTGGACCATCAAAATGCTAAGGCAAGCATTGGCAAAAGCTCAAGACTCCATTTTTGGTTTAGTGATCAAAGATCACATTGAGTCCATAGGAAAAGCCAATACTATTAAAAGGGGATGAGGTTGTGTTGATGATCTGGTTGCTCAAGTGCTTAGTGATATATCTCCTTCAACTATCAGCAACTTTCACTACAATACACACTCATAAGTAATCTCGGACAAACCGATTTTCCAAACTCAGTCCCACCGAGATGAACCACCTCAGCCATAAGCCAAACCCTAGAAAAATCGGTCATTCCGAGTTTGAGTTCGATCTCACCGAAATATGGGCTACCAACCTTCTGTAACCGTTTGTCATCAAATCGGAATATCCGAGTTGATGATTTCGGTCCCACCGAAACTGGCAAGTTCCTGTCTTTGACTCAAATCAGACTAACCGAGATGGTATTTTCGGTCCCACCGAAAACCCCAACGTTCACTATATTTGAACTTTCAGTCTGACCGAGTTTCCACTTCGGTCTCACCGAGATTGCTCAATTATGTGTGTAACGGTTGGATTTTGTGTGGAGGCTATATATACCCCTCCACCCCCTCTTCATTCGTGGAGAGAGCCATCAGAAAGAACTACCACTCCTACCTTACACTTTCTGAGAAGAGAACTACCTACCCTTGTGTTGAGATCAAGTTGCTCCATTCCTACCATATGAAACTTGATTTCTAACCTTCCCAAGTTGCTTTCCACTCAATCCTTTCTTCCACCAAAGCCAAATCAGTGAGGAGAGTTGAGTGTTGGGGAGATTATCATTTGAAGCACAAGAGCAAGGAGTTCATCATCATCTACAACATCTATTACCTTTTGGAGGGTGGTGCCTCCTAGATTGGTTAGGTGTCGCTTGGGAGCCTCCGTCATCGAGATGTGGAGTTGAACCAAGAAGTTTGTAAGGGCAAGGAGATCGCCTACTTCGTGAAGATCTACCCCGAGTAAGGCTAGTCCTCCGTGGGCATAGGCCATGATGGAATAGACAAGGTTGCTTCTTCGTGGACCCTTCGTGGGTGGAGCCCTGCGTGGACTCGCGCAGCCGTTACCCTCCGTGGGTTGAAGTCTCCATCAACGTGGATGTACGATAGCACTACCTATCGGAACCACGGGAAAAATCTCCGCGTCTCCAAATTGCGTTTGATCTTCTCCACCTCTATTTACTACATGTGCAATTTACTTTCCGCTGCTTATACTCTAGAATTGCATGTGTAGGGTGATACTTGACTTGATCATAATTGTGAAACTGCCAAAAACTGTTCATGATCAAAAGGCAGAATTTTTATATTTACAAGTAGTCTAATCACCCCCCCTCTAGACATACTTTCGATCCTACAAGTGGTATCAGAGCTTTGGTCTCCATTGTTTTGGTTTCCATTGCATTGGACTCCATAAGCTTGGTTTCACAACCTAGGAGAGTATGGCGTCTAGTGAGGGTAATTATCGTAGAGGTCCTTACTTTGATGGTACAAATTTTGCTAGTTGGAAGCATAAAATGAAAATGCATATTCTTGGTCATAACCCAGCCGCATGGGGCATTATTTGTGTTGGTATGCAAGGTGAATTCTTCGAGGAAGGAAAAGTTCCGGATCGCGAAGCTACACCGGAGGAGTTGCGGATGTTGCAAAACAATGCTCAAGCTTGTGACATTCTCTTCAATGCCTTGTGTCCCGAGGAGTTCAACAAAATCAGCCGTCTTGAGAATGCTAAAGAGATTTGGGATACTTTGGTTGAAATGCACGAAGGTACTGAATCTGTGAAGGAATCAAAGCTAGATATTCTTCAAGGTCAACTTGAAAAGTTCAAGATGAAGGATGGTGAAGGAGTCGCTGAAATGTACTCTAGGCTTGCTCTCATCACAAATGAGATTGCCGGCTTAGGAAGCGAAGAAATGACCGACCGATTCATCATCAAGAAGATTCTAAGAGCTTTGGATGGAAAATATGACACCGTGTGCACTTTGATCCAAATGATGCCAAACTACAAGACTCTCAAGCCAACTGAAGTCATTGGAAGAATTGTTGCTCATGAGATGACACTTAAGGATAAGGAAGAGCTTCACAACAAGTCAAGCGGTGCTTACAAAGCTACAAGTGATGCTCCCACAACCTCAAGTGACAAGTTAATTTCCAATGAAGAGATAAGCCTAATGGTTAAGAACTTCAACAAGTTCTACAAGAATAGAGGCAAAGAAAGAAGCTCAAAGTCTAGATCATATGATGAAAAGAGATCTTCTAGTCGTGATCGAAACTGCTACAATTGTGGAAGACCCGGACACTACTCAAATGAGTGTACGGCTCCCCACAAGAGAAGAGAAGAATCTCCAAGAAGAAGATCAAGAGATGAGTCACCTCGGAGAGAAAGAAGGAGTAGAGATGATCGTTATGAACGAAGACCCTCTCGGAGAAGCAAGGATTCAGAGAGGAAAGACAAGTCATCAAGGAGCTACACAAGAAGAAGACATCAAGCTCATATAGGTGAATGGGTCTCCGGCTCCGACTCCGACAATCAATCCGATGGAAGCTATCACTCCGACTCCGACTACAGTCAAGATGAAGGTGTTGCCGGTCTTGCTCTCGTATCCTCCAACTCCAACTCCTACGACTTATTTGATTCACCAAATGAGAGAATTGGAAGATGCTTCATGGCTAAAGGCCCGAAGGTAACACACCCTGAATTCATTGACTTTGATAGTGATGAGGATGACTTGCTTGGTGAAGATGAGCTCTTGCATGATAAATCTAGTGAGCTTAGTAACGATGAAAATGCTAGTAGTCTTTATAGTCGAGAAGAGTCGAATGACAATGCTATGAAGGAGATTGAGCGTCTAACTACAGAACTAAACTCTCTTAAGTTAGCTCATGAAACAACTCAAGAAGATCATAGAGAGCTCCTAAGATCTCATGAGAAGCTACGCTTCGAGAAGCTCACTGTAGAGCAAGAACATGAGTTTCTAAAAGCGATCAATGACGATCTTCGAAAGAAGAGTTCTTCATATCTTGCCAAACGACTTCTCTTGTCTAATTTCTTGCCACCTATTAAGACTAAGCATGACAAGCATAAGAAAAATTCTTCCTCTAGTAGTAACAATAACCATGTTAAATCTAATGTTGTTACTTCTAGTAGTTCTCTTGATTCCACTAACAGTGTTTCAAGCCAAGTTACACTTGAGCAAGAAAATAGCTTATTGAAGGAAATCATAGAGAAAGGTGTCTACAAGAGTCTTGCCGGAAGCAAGAACTTTGAGGAAATTGTTCGCAAACAAGGAAGGCACCGGAAGAATCAAGGGATTGGATTTGAGCGAAAGTTCAACGCCGAAGGTGTTGAGTGGGAAGAAGGTCAATACCCTACTCCACAGTTTGTTTCTCAAAAGGAGAAGTATGATCCTACTTCTTCCAATGTGGAACAAGCTCAAGATGACCTTCCACCACAAGACCACAAGCTAAAAGCCAAGGACAAGCTTCAAGAGGAGATTGATGCATTCATTGAAGCACCTCAAGCCATGGTCAAGTGGGTTCCCAAGGACACGTCAAGTTCTACTTCGTCAAGCTCAACTACAACCCCAAGGATCCCCATCAAGATGATGTGGATCCCGAAGAAGAAGAACTAGAAGGTTCCTGAGGGTGACTCCGCCAACATACTTCACTCACATTCATTTTGGCAACTTGTGCAATCAACTTCCACATCATGCACTAGTTCATGGAGTCACAAACCCTCTTGTTGGTAAGTCAAGGGACAAGGTAATCATTGCTTTCATGGACATCATCTATTGTGAACTTCAATCTATGTCTATGGATATCCTTGTTTGTTCCTTGTGGGACTAACCCATGTAGGTATTGAAAGTGCCCTAATCCAAAGGATAGCTCCCAACTCTTGATGATCTACATCAACATTGAGCATCCACATCTTCAACATCTACATGAAGTCTTCTACGACAACCCAAGGTTAGTTTGACCCTTTAAAAGGGGTTCTCACATCTAGGGGGAGCTTTGCTCTAAAAATTGAGCTAAAGCATCTTCAAATGATGTGAACACATCAATGCTTTATGTAAAAGTGGTAACCCCACTTGTGCTTAAACGATGAGTATGACCTATGATCAAATGTTCTCATTTGGCTCCTAAGTCAAAATACTCATATATAGATGACCTAGTCATCGACAAATTGTGTGCTAGTAGCTAGAGTTTTGGTTGTGCATGTTTGACACATATTTCATTTGCTATCTTATTGTGTGAGCATGTTGAATGCATGATTTTATTCATTCGAGGACATCCATTTGTTGTTTTGGTTGTTTTGATTTTTCTGGCCAAATGGATGGACAAGAATGCCTAAGCACCTCCCCTAGCTATCTATGCTTTCTTGTCTCAAATTCTATTCATGCTCATATCACAAACTTTGAACAAGTCATTTTCGGACCCTCCGAGTGAGGAGCACTCGGAGCCACCGATCCGTCTAAGGCTGACTTCCAAAACCTTCTAAGTCAATTTCGGTCAGACCAACTTCTCCCACTCGGTCCAACCGAAACGCTTAGACTGATCTAGGTTTCATCTCGGTGAAACCGAGTTCTAACTCTCGGCGTGACCGATATGCGTAACTGCATAGCAGTTATCTATCTCGGTGTCACCGAGTTTTTCAACTCGGTCCCACCGACAGCAAGGGGATATAAATACTGAGGGCAGCGCGCGATTTTTCCTTCAAACGTTTTCGCCCCCAAGTCCCCTGCTGCTGTCGCCCTGATCTCCGGATCGTCGCCGTCGTCGCCTGTGCGCCCTCGCCGCAGGTCTCCGCCGCCATCAACGGTCTTCTCCTCCGCGTCGTTGTCGCCGTAGAGGGACTCCACCAAGTTAGGGTGAGTCTCGATCCCTCTCGTGCTCCCCATCTAACTCATTGCACGATTGGTTTGCCCTGCATCTGGCCACGATTGAAAAATTCCTTAACACCAGATCGGTTCTAGTTTCGAGTAAAATTCTTAGGTTTAGGTTTCCACGGAACACATCTCGGTGAAACCGTTTTTAAATTTTCGGTGTGACCGATTTGGCCTCTGGCCATTGCACTGCACTTTCGGTCTAACCGAGTTGTGCAAATCGGTGTGACCGAAGCATAGTTTTAGTGAAACCCTAGTTTATCGGCAGGACCGAAACCCATTTCGGTCCAACCGAAAGTGGTGTGTAAGTTTCTGTTATACACTTCGGATTCACCGAAACTGAAAATCGGTCTGACCGAAATGCATTCTGTGAAAACTTAAAACTAAGATTTGAACTCATTTTGTTTGCAAAAACCTCTGCAGTTTGTGATAACTCTTCTACTCTGCCTATACCTTATGTATTCACAGGTTGTCAGCCATGTCAGATGCCAGTGACAGCCAGAACAGGTCAGAATCACCTTTTGCAGAGATTCCTGAGGCAGATACTAGTCCTGTGGCTAGTAGTCCTATTGATGATGGTGAGAGGAGTACACCTAGTGGTTTGCCTCCTGCAGCCACCAGAACCAGAAAGCAGAGAAATTTTGATGATGAGGAAGTAACCTCCATGCCCAAGAGAAAGGTTGTTGCCAAAGAGCAACAAGGGCAGCAGTCAAAGAAAGGCACCAGCAAGGTCAAGCAGTCAGCTGTTGCCAAGAAGCTGAACTTGGGAGAGCCAGCCCCAAGTAAAGTGAAGAAAACTTCCAAGAGGAAGAGGGTAGTGTATGCTGATTCTCATGCAGATGCAGCAGCCGAGGAAGAAGAAGAAGAAGAAGCACCCCAGCCTGCTCCTCAGAAGCAGAAACTCATGGGTGATGCAATTAGGGCTCAAGCCACTTCTAAGCCCAAGAAGCCTGCTCAAGCAAAGGCAGCTCCAGCAAAGCCTTCTGCCAAACCCAAGAGGACAACCAGGAACATCTCAGCCTCTGAGAAGAACAAGAGTGATGTGCCACCGTCTGAGTCTGATGAAGAAGAACATGTGTTGCTGAAGCTCCGTCCAAAATTGCCACTTCACAACGATGCTCATCCTCAAGCCGAGGATATGAAGGCAAGGAAGGATAGAGGTCTCAGGCTATGGAGACAGTCTGATCCATATGCCGTGAGGAGAAGGACTGCTGTGGACCCCAGATTTCGCACCAGAGAGCAGCAGGACTTCTATGAGACTGTGTTGATGGACAAGAAGCCTATAGTTGCAGATACTCGATACGTTGACTGGAAGTACATTGACAGTGAAGAGCACCGAGACTTCTTTCCCCATGTGCATGAAAGCTTCACTGCATGTGGAGTTGATGAGTTTGTGGGTCAGAAACTGAGAGATTGGAACGATGAGATGATTATGCAGTTCTATGCCACAGCCCACTTCTATCCTGATGGGAAGATCACCTGGATGACTGAAGGTCAAAGGTTTTCTTCGTCTGTTGAAGAATGGGCAGAACTTCTGAATGCTCCAGTGCAAAGAGAGGACGACATTGATGTCTATGGGATTCCTAAGAAGAACCATGACTCCATGAAGAACATGTACAAGGAGATCCCCGCAGCAGATTTGGAAGGGTGGAAGCTTGGCTCAGTGTACTATCTCCAGGCAGGTCTACCTACCACAAACACTATTCTGAGGCATACCTTGATGCCCAAGTCTGGAGACCATTGCATGATCCGAGGCTATTCTATCAACATGCTGCACATACTTGATGAGAAAGCACCTTTCAAGGTGATGGACTTAATGGTAGAGACCATTAAGAGGACTGCAGCTGACCAGAAGAGGTCGTGTGGATTTGCCCCACAGATTCAGATGCTTATCAATGCCAAGTTTGGCACGGGCAAATTCTTGTTGGATAGGAAGCACTTACCACTGCAGCCAGAGCATGAAGATAATGTTGTTGTGATGGATGAGGAGGATCCAACTTCGGTTGAAGGTCAAGCAAAGATTGAAGCTGCTAAGAAAGCCAAAGCTGATAAAGAGGCAGCAGCAGCAGCAGCTAAACCAAAGAGCTTCGGAGAGCAAATTCTTGAAGCTACCCAGAGGATTGAACAATGCCTGGCCAGCATTGAACAATCTCAGGAAAGCTTGGAAAGGATTGTTGACGAGAAGGTCCACGCTCTGGACGTGAAGCTGACTGAACTTCAGGTGACCGTCAACAAGCTTGAGGCAGACATGGAGGAAGCAAGGCAGGACAAGGCAGAGCTCATGCAGGATGACCTAGTCCAGGACTCTCATCGCCAGACTGCTCCGGTTCCCAGAGGATCCCGATCAACTGCTATTCCCACAGCTCCAGCAGTCACTCCAGCCACAGCTCCAGCATCCACTCCTCCAGCGCAAACATCAGCTGAAGTCTTCGCCGATGCCGTCATATCTACTCCGACATCTACCCAGACGGGAGCCGCCAGCAGAGCCCACAGTGACGTTTAGCTCTATGCTTTTTCAAACTTTTTGGTAACTTGTTGCAAAAGGGGGAGAAATTGTATAGATCATAGGGCTTCGAGAGAGAGAGTGCTCTTTCGTTCTTTTGCGGTTTCTTTGAGATACATTTGTTTCTTTTGGTTCTTAAAACTTTCAGTGTGCTTGATACTACGTTTGATGCTACCTTAATGAGTGCTTAGTCATACTATGCTTTAATGTGTGCTTAATGCTTATCATATGCTTTTCCTATCTTGTATGATCATTTACTCTTGTCTTGGTGATTGGGTGCATGTTATTCATTCTTATCATTTTGTGCGCTCCACCAAGATGTATGTGACATGGAAGAGTGACCCATAATCCTAATCGATTGTGCATTTGCATTCAAAAGCAAATTTTAAATAATGCACAAATTTAGGGGGAGCTCTTGTTTATCACATACTTCTCAAAGCGACGATATTATTCATTGATTATATCTTTTGTCGAAGCTTTGATCTATATGTTCTCATCAATTACCAAAAAGGGGGAGATTGAAAGTGCAACTAATCCCCGGGTGGTCAACATATATATCATTGAACTAATAATTACTTGAGAATCATTTCAGAGAAGTTCAGTGATACGGGTATGGAAATGACTGAAGAAGTGGACCCCTCAAAATGCTAAGGCAAGCATTGGCAAAAGCTCAAGACTCCATTTTTGGTTTAGTGATCAAATATCACATTGAGTCCATAGGAAAAGCCAATACTATTAAAAGGGGATGAGGTTGTGTTGATGATCTGGTTGCTCAAGTGCTTAGTGATATATCTCCTTCAACTATCAGCAACTTTCACTACAATACACACTCATAAGTAATCTCGGACAAACCGATTTTCCAAACTCAGTCCCACCGAGATGAACCACCTCAGCCATAAGCCAAACCCTAGAAAAATCGGTCATTCCGAGTTTGAGTTCGGTCTCACCGAAATATGGGCTGCCAACCTTCTATAACCGTTTGTCATCAAATCGGAATATCCGAGTTGATGATTTCGGTCCCACCGAAACTGGCAAGTTCCTGTCTTTGACTCAAATCGGACTAACCGAGATGGTATTTTCGGTCCCACCGAAAACCCCAACGTTCACTATATTTGAACTTTCGGTCTGACCGAGTTTCCACTTCGGTCTCACCGAGATTGCTCAATTATGTGTGTAACGGTTGGATTTTGTGTGGAGGCTATATATACCCCTCCACCCCCTCTTCATTCGTGGAGGGAGCCATCAGAAAGAACTACCACTCCTACCTTACACTTTCTGAGAAGAGAACTACCTACCCTTGTGTTGAGATCAAGTTGCTCCATTCCTACCATATGAAACTTGATTTCTAACCTTCCCAAGTTGCTTTCCACTCAATCCTTTCTTCCACCAAAGCCAAATCAGTGAGGAGAGTTGAGTGTTGGGGAGATTATCATTTGAAGCACAAGAGCAAGGAGTTCATCATCATCTACAACATCTATTACCTTTTGGAGGGTGGTGCCTCCTAGATTGGTTAGGTGTCGCTTGGGAGCCTCCGTCATCGAGATGTGGAGTTGAACCAAGAAGTTTGTAAGGGCAAGGAGATCGCCTACTTCGTGAAGATCTACCCCGAGTAAGGCTAGTCCTCCGTGGGCGTAGGCCATGATGGAATAGACAAGGTTGCTTCTTCGTGGACCCTTCGTGGGTGGAGCCCTCCGTGGACTCGCGCAGCCGTTACCCTCCGTGGGTTGAAGTCTCCATCAACGTGGATGTACGATAGCACTACCTATCGGAACCACGGGAAAAATCTCCGCGTCTCCAAATTGCGTTTGATCTTCTCCACCTCTCTTTACTACATGTGCAATTTACTTTCCGCTGCTTATACTCTAGAATTGCATGTGTAGGGTGATACTTGACTTGATCATAATTGTGAAACTGCCAAAAACTGTTCATGATCAAAAGGCAGAATTTTTATATTTACAAGTAGTCTAATCACCCCCCCCCTCTAGACATACTTTCGATCCTACACACCCTCTCCTTGTTGCCATGAAACCTCTAACTTTTGACATCATCCCAGCAAACCGTTGTGTGGCTATGTTACCCGCTTGCTCAGCCCCTCTTATAGCATTGTTAGTTGCAGGTGAAGATGAAGATTGCTCCAGGTTGGAGCTGGACGTTGTTGAAATATCACAATATCTATTAATTTAGTTAATGCACATATATACCTGGCAATGGGTGGAAGGCTTGGCCTTTTGCTCGGTGTTTTGTTCGACTCGTGCCGCCTTAAGAACCGATAAACCGGCGTTATGTTCCTTGATTTTGCGTTCCTAACACGGTTGGGGTTTATAGGCCCCCCTTGATAATTCGCACTGCTTAAAGCTTTTCCAGCAAGACCCAACATTGGTACTACATTTGCCTAATAACTAAAAACTTGCATAGGGACCGACTAGCACCCGAGGACTCTTAATCGATCCCCGGGCCAGTGCTCCTCTTGAGTGTTGGTCCAAACCTGTCAACCGCCAGGGGCAACTCTGGTATTTTGGTCTATCGGAAGTTTGGACAATTCGATCGTGGCCTGAGACGAGATACGCGAGGCTCTTATCAGGGTGTCGGCATGTCGGGAGGTCTTGCTGGATTAGTTTTACCTTTGTCGAAATATCTTGAGCACGGGATTCCGAGAATAGTCGGGTCTTCCCAATTCGGTGTTGCGACTCCGCAGATCGTGGGCTTGTGATGGGCTAAGTTGGGACACCCCTGTAGGGTTTGACGTTTCGAAAGCCGTGCCCGCGGCTATGTGGCAGATGGGAATTTGTTAATGTCCGGTTGTTGAAAACTTGTTAGAGGATCCGAGATAAAACACACAACCGCGTGAGTAACCGTGGTCGTCTCTTTTCGTTTCAAGAAGAGAACACGGTGGGGTAATGTTTGACTCGCAGGTAGTTCAGGATCTTTAGCGGTCATTACTAGTTTGCGACCGTTTGCGTAGATGCTGATCTTATTCTTGTACTCGTAAGTTAGCCACCATACTTTTGCTTAGCCGCTGCTGCAACCTCACCACTTAACCTCTCCATACCCATTAAAGCTTTGCTAGTCTTGATACCCATGGTTATGGGATTGCTGAGTCCTCGTGGCTCACAAATACTACAACAACAGTTGCAAGTGCAGGTTTCCGATGACTTGACGTGAGAGCGATGCTTATTTGTGTTGGAGTCCTTTCTTCTTCTTCGTCGATCTTGGGTTAGGTTCCTGGTCGACAGCCTGGGATAGCAGAGGGATGTCGTTGTGCTTTTCATGTTTGCATCTGTAGCCAGATGTCTTGTATTGATGTTGTTGTATTCATGTGAATTGTATGACTTGTATGTATCCCCTTGTATGTATGTAATGGTACGATGTAATGATATCCATCTTGCTAAGCGCCTGAAATCCGGTTGTGCCTCAATCACAAGTTTTATCTAGTGATCGAGATAGAATCCCATCTTGGGCGTGACACCTTTCCACCTCCTGTGTGCCACTGCGGCAACCCCTTTTGACTATAAAAGGAGGCCCGAGGCATACTGGAGAAGGATTCGGATTTTTTGGACTGGGCACGCACCATAGCTAGTTCAAGAGCTCAAGAACTCCCAAATACACATCAAAGCAAGACTAGGGTATTACGCATCTTCGCGGCCCGAACCTGGGTAAACGATCCTTGTGCTGGCTCCTAGACCCGCTCTTCGCACAACCCCGCGCCCGTCAACCGTAGAAGGGATTCCAGTGATCCCATAGGTGTCGATCGGTTCATCCCCGACATCCTTGGCGCGCCAGGTAGGGGGCGCAGTTGTGAAAATCCGGTCTAGCGGTTAGTTTAGCAGTTCTTCATCGCCATGGCTCCCAAGAAGAAGACGATCACGCCGATTGGTTCATCTGGAGCCGAACGGCCCGTGCCGGTGCGGGCGGGCGATGGGGTGGTCGCGGATGGAAGCGGGTGCGCGGCCCGGGAACACCCACATCGCTCTAGCAGCCGAAGCTTGGCAAGCGGCATCGTTCGTACACAAGACAACGAGCCGCACTCCGCCAAGTCCAAAGGCGGAGCTGGGCCCCCCGCAGGCGGCGCGGGGCCCTCCAAGAGCGGCGTCGTGCCACATACGGGCGGCGCAGGGACTTCCAAGACGCCCACGCCGGTGCCCACAACGCGCTCCTCCTAGGTCGTGCGCGATGAGCAGTGTCGCCACGCTGGTGACCCCAGGCACCGCCGTGGAAAGAGCCATGCGCATCATTCACGGGACGTAGAAGACCAACATGCTCGCCGAGGTGCTAGCGAAAACGGCATACAGTTGTAGGACCGTGATAGAGCCCCTTCTAACGTGGTTAGCAGTCGGAGCGCATCACGGTCCACGCAGCTTTTGCCGCCGCCCACATCGGCGGAGGCCTTAGCGCGCGCCGTTGCTCCTTGACTTCCCTCCTGCTGTGGAGAAGCTCTACGAGTGGAGGGCCACCATCCGGAGCCTCATCGACATTGCCAACAAAGACGAGCGGCGACCAGCGGGGCCCTCAGGCCGACGCTCCATCGAGCCACCGCACGCTAGTGGTGGAAGGACCGGAGGCGCTGCAGCCATGGTGCATTCTCCTCCACCTCGCTAGTTACCATGGGCACCGGTCCGTCGGGACGACGCTTGTGATAACATTTCCATAGCATCGTCCGACCCGCGGACCCACCGCGATCAGTGCCAAGTTCTTCGGGAGCGAGCCCATGAAGACACTCGAACTACCATCGAGCACCGGCGCGAAGCATGCCATCAGTCAGATAGGGTGGCAGGGCCCACTACGGACCACCCAGCACTGGGAGGCCCTGGGGGCCTACCTTATGAGGTAGGCTGTCCAGCCTTTACCCGTGTTCTGCGGCAGTTCCAGTGGCCCACTCACCGCACATTCAAGACTGACATCGGCAAGAACTACAATGGCAAGACTCACCCGTCAGAGTTCCTCAGCATCTACACCATCGCGATGCAGGCCGCCGGAGCATGTGATGACAAGGTGCTTGCCAATTACTTCCCGTTGGCGCTTAAACCCAATGTCATGTCATGGTTGATGCACTTGCCAGTAGATTCTATTTCTTCCTGGTCGGATCTGCGCCATGAGTTTGTTGGCGCCTTTACGGGAGGCTACCGGGCTCATGGCCAGGCAAGCGATTTGCATGTCATCCCCCAGAAAGAAGGTGTAAACCTGCGCAAGTACATACAGAGATTCAGCCGAGTGCAGTACAACATCCCAGATGTTCATCCCGCCGCCGTCATCAGCGCATTCCATCAGAATGTGTGTAACCGCAAGATGCGTGAAGAGCTGGCGATGAATAAGGTCAAGGATGTGGCCGAACTCTATGTTGTGGCCGACAGATGCGCTCGGGCCGAAAGAGGAAGCAAGTACCCCGGCAAAGACGCCGGTGCGGAAACCGATTCCTCAGACGAAGACGCCATCGCCTGGACGAAGAAGGGCTGAAACCGCAACAGGAAATGCAAGGGCAAGGTCGTGCTTGCCGTCGAGGGATCCGACGACGCCGGCGCTGCCAAGAAGACCAAGGCAGATGACCCCGGCAAGGAAGTTGCCAGGTGTGTCGCCTGCTGGGCCTTAGCGGCCGCCGACAAGCCCGGAGGCTCCGACAAGCAGTACTGCAAGATACATCGCACCAAGAACCATGACCTGCAGTACTACCGGCAAGTCGAGCAGCTCGCAGAGAAACAAAAAGTCGAATATGAAAGGCGGGACAAGGAGAAGGGCCAAGATGGTGCTGAGGGATCCAGCAAGAAGTGTGGCAGCCAGCCTGGCCACCGCGGCAAGGATAACCAACAAGAAAGGCCGGCCCGAGGCCCCGACAAGAAGCAAGAAGACGATGATCATGATGAGGAATTCTACTTCTCGAGCTTGTGTTGTATTCCCTCGAAGAGGAAAGGGTGATGCAGCATAGTAGCATAAGTATTTCCCTCAGTTTTTGAGAACCAAGGTGTCAATCCAGTAGGAGACCACGAGCGATTCCCTCGCACCTGCACAAACAAATAAGAACTTCACAGCCAACGCGATAAGGGGTTGTCAATCCCTTTACGGTCACTTACGAAAGTGATATCTGATAGATAGGATAGTATAATATTTTTGGTATTTTTGATATAAGAACAGAAAGTGAATGAAGCAAAGTAAAGTAGATGGAAGATTAATATGTTGAGAATAGATCCGGAGCCATAGGTTCCACTAGTGGCTTCTCTCATGATAGCAAAATTCTACGGTGGGTGAACAAATTACTGTCGAGCAATTAATAGAAAAGTGCATAGTTATGAGAATATCTAGGCATGATCATTATATATAGGCATCATGTCCGTGACAAGTAGAATGAAATGATTCTGCATCTACTACTATTACTCCACACATCGACCGCTATCCAGCATGCATCTAGAGTATTAAGTTCATAAGAACAGAGTATTGCTTTAAGCAAGATGACATGATGTAGAGGGATAAACTCAAGCAATATGATATAAACCCCATATTTTCATCCTCGATGGCAACAATACAAATACGTGCCTTGCTGCCCCTACTGTCACTGGGAAAGGACACCGCAAGATTGAACCCAAAGCCAAGCACTTCTCCCATTGCAAGAACTATATATCTAGTAGGTCAAACCAAACCAATAATTCGAAGAGACTTTCAAGGATATTATAATTATACATAAAAGATTTCAAAAAAGAATCAAATATTGTTCGTAGATAATCTTGATCATAATCCCACAATTCATTGGATCTCAACAAACACACCGCAAAAAAGATTACATTGAATAGACCTCTTCAAGATCTAGGAGAACTTTGTATTGAGATCCAAAAAGAGAGAAGAAGTCATCTAGTTAATAACTATGGACCCGAAGGTCTGTGGTAAACTACTCACAACTCATTGGTGAGGCTATGGTGTTGATGTAGAAGCACTCCATGGTAGATCCCCCCTCCAATGGAGCTCCGAAACAGGCCCCAAGATGGGATCTCACGGGACATAAGGTTGCGGCGGTGGAATTAGGGTTTTCTTTGTTGCCTCGATGTTTTCAGGGTACATTGATATATATAGGAGGAAGGAGGGCATCAGGGGAGCCAAAGGGGGCTCACGAGGGTGGGGGTGCGCCTAGGGGAAAGTGGCGCGCCCTTGACCCTCGTGGCCACCTCCTTCGTTCCCTCGCGTGGACTCGAAGTCTTCTGGGTAGATATGGTTCCAAAAATAACTCTCTCAAAGGTTTCATTCCGTTTGGACTCCGTTTGATATTCCTTTTCTATGAAACCTTGAAATAGGCAAAAAAACAACAATTTGCACTGTGCCTTGGGTTAGTAGGTTAGTCCCAAAAATAATATAAAAGTGTATAATAAAGCCCATTAAACATCCAAAACAGAATATATAATTGCATGGAACAATCAAAAATTATAGATATGTTGGAGACGTATTAAGCATCCTCAAGCTTAACTCCTGCTCGTCCTCGGGCAGGTAAATGATAAAAACAGAATTTTTGATGTGGAATGCTAACTAACATAATTCTCAATGTAATTCTCTTTGTTGTGGCATGAATGTTCAGATCCAAAAGATTCAAGATAAAAGTTCATATTGACATAAGAATAATAATACTTCAAGCATACTAACAAAGCAATCATGTCTTCTCAAAATAACATGGCCAAAGAAAGTTCATCCCTACAAAATCATATAGTTAGGATATGCTCCATCTTCGTCACACAAAATATTCAAATCATGCATAACACCGGTTTCAGCCAAGCACTTGTTTCATACTTTAATTTTTTCAAACTCTTTCAACTTTCACTCAATACATGAGTGTGAGCCATGGTCATAGCACTATGTGGAATAGAGTGGTGGTTGTGGAGAAGACAAAAGGAGGAAGATGGTCTCACATCAACTAGGCGTATCAATGGAATATGGAGATGCCCATTAATAGATATCAATGTGAGTGAGTAGGGATTGCCATGCAACAGATGCACTAGAGCTATAAATGTATGAAAGCTCAACAAAAGAAACTAAGTGGGTGTGCATCCAACTTGCATGCTCACGAAGACCTAGGGCATTTGAGGAAGCCCATTGTTGGAATATACAAGCCAAGTTCTATAATGAAAATTCCCACTAGTATATGAAAGTGACTAAACAAGACACTCTCTATCATGAAGATCATGGTGCTACTTTGAAGCACAAGTGTGGAAAAAGATAGTAGCATTGTCCCTTTTTTCTTTTCTTTTATTTTTTTTCCTTTTTCTTTTTTTCTTTTTTTTTGGGCCTTTCTTTTTTCTTTGTCCTTTCCTTCTTTTTTTTCTTCTTTTTTTTCTTTTTTTTTCTTTGGGACAATGCTCTAATAATGATGATCATCACACTTATATTGATTTACAACTCGAAATTACAACTCGATACTAGAACAAAGTACGAATCTATATGAATGCCTCCGACGGTTTACCGGGATGTGCAATGAATCAAGAGTGACATGTATGAAAAATTATGCATGGTGGCCTAGCGACAAATACGATCTCAACTACATGATCATGCATGGCAATATGACAATGATGAAGTGTGTCATAACAAATGGAACGGTGGAAAGTTGCATGGCAATATATCTCGGAATGGCTATGGAAATGCCATAATAGATAGGTATGGTGGCTGTTTTGAGGAAGGTATATGGTGGGTGTATGGTACCGGCGAAAGTTGCGCGGTACAAGAGAGGCTAGCAATGGTGGAAGGGTGAGAATGTGTATAATCCACGGACTCAACATTAGTCATAAAGAACTCACATACTTATTGCAAAAATCTACAAGTCATCAAAACAAATTACTACACGCATGCTCCTAGGGGGGAGGTTGGTAGAAGTTAACCATCGCGCGCCCCCGACCTCCACACAGAGGATGACACTCAATGAAATACCTCATGCTTCAAATTTGTCACACAACGGTTACCATACGTGCATGCTACGGGACTTGCAAACCTTAACACAAGTATTTCTCAAATTCACAACTACTCTACTAGCATGACTCTAATATCACCATCCTCATATCTCAAAACAATCATCAAGTATCAAACTTCTCTTAGTATTCAATGCACTTTACATGAAAGTTTTTTACTATACTTATCTTGGATGCCTATCATATTAGGACTAGTTTTATAACCAAAGCACATTACCACGTTGTTCTAAAAGACTCTCAAATAGATATAAGTGAAGCATGATAGATCAACAATTTCTACAAAATAAAACCACCACCGTGCTCTAAAAGATATAAGTGAAGCACTAGAGCAAAACTATCTAGCTCAAAAGATATAAGTGAAGCACATAGAGTATTCTAATAAATTCTAAACCATATTTATCTCTCTCAAAAGATGTGTCCAGCAAGGATTATTGTGGCAAACTAAAAGGCAAAGACTGAAATCATACATGACGCTCCGAGCAAAACACATATCATGTGGTGAATAAAAATATAGTCTCTAGTATAGTTACCGGTAGATGAAGACGAAAGAGGGGATGCCTTCCCGGGGCATCCACAAGCTTAGGCTTTTGGTTGTCCATAAATTTTACCTTGGGGTGCCTTGGGAATCCCCAAGCTTAGGCTCTTGCCACTCTTTGTTCCATAGTCCATCAAAGCCATACTCAAAACTTGAAAGCTTCACAACACAAAACTTAGCCAAAAAATCTCGTGAGCTCCATTAGTATAAAAAAACAAACCATCACCCAAAGGTACTGCAATGAACTCATTATTTGTTTATATTGGTGTTAAGCCTACTGTATTCCAACTTCACTATGATTCATATTCCCCAATACTACTCATAGATGCATCAAAATAAGCAAACAATACACGAAAAACAGAATCGGTCAAAAACAGAACAGTCTGTAGTAATTTGTAACTTTAGAATACTTCTGTAACTCCAAAAAAATTGAAATGAATTAGTAAACATGAGCAATTTGTCTATAAATCATCTGAAAAAAGAATCAACTAAATATCACTCTCCAGTAAAAATTCACAGCCAAACTCGTGAGCGCTAAAGTTTCTGTTTTTTACAGCATGATCATATAAACTTCACACAAGTCTTCCCAAAGGTTGTACTTGGCACAAACACCAGTTAAAACACAAAACCACATCTAAACAGAAGCTAGATGCAATATTTATTCCTAAACAGAAGCAAAAACAAAGAAAGTAAAATTGGGTTGCCTCCCAACAAGCGCTGTCGTTTAACGCCCCTAGCTAGGCACGATATAAGAATAGATCTAGGTATTGCCATCTTTGGTAGGCAATCCATAAGTGGCTCTCATAATAGATTCATAAGGTAATTTGATTTTATTTCTAGGAAAGTGTTCCATGCCTTTCCTTAACGGAAATTGGAATCTCATATTTCCTTCCTTCATATCAATAATTGCACCAATCGTTCTAAGGAAAGGTGTACCAAGAATAATAGGACATGAAGGATTGCAATCTATATCAAGAACAATGAAATCTACGGGAACATAATTCCTATTGGCAACAATAAGAACATCATTAATCCTTCCCATAGGTTTCTTAATGATAGAATCCGCAAGATGCAAATTTAAAGAACAATCATCAAGCTCATGGAAACCTAGCAAATCACATAAAGTTTTTGGGATTGTAGAAACACTTGCACCCAAATCACACAAAGCAAAGAATTCAAGATCTTTAATTTTAATTTTAATTGTAGGTTCCCACTCATCGTAAAGCTTTCTAGGGATAGAAACTTCTAATTTAAGTTTTTCTTCATAAGATTGCATCAAAGCATCAACTATGTGTTTGGTAAAAGATTTATTTTGACTATAAGCATGCGGAGAATTTAGTACGGATTGCAACAAGGAAATACAATCTATCAAAGAGCAATTATCATAATTGAATCCCTTGAAATCCAAAATAGTGGGTTCATCACTATGCAAAGTTTTAATCTCTTCAATCCCACTTTTATCAATTTTAGCATCTAGATCTAAAAACTCCGAATCATTGGGACGCCTTTTAACTAAAGTAGACTCATCTGCAGTCCCATCTTTATCAAGATTCATACTAGGAAACAATGATCTAATAGAAGACACATCAATAACTTTCAGACCTTCATCTTTATTTTCATGATAACTAGAAGAACACGCTTTCGTAAAACAATCCTTTTTAGCACGCATCCTAGCGGTTCTTTCTTTGCATTCATCAATGGAAATTCTCATGGCTTTGAGAGACTCATTGATATCATGCATGGGTGGAATAGATCTAAGTTTCAAAGAATCAACATCAAGAGTAATTCTATCCACGTTTCTAGCCAATTCATCAATCTTAAGCAATTTTTCTTCAAGCATAGCATTGAAAGTCTTTTGCGAAATCATAAACTCTTTAACACTACTTTCAAATTCAGAGGGCATCTTACCAAAATTTCCATAAGAGTTATTGTAGGAATTACCATAATTTTTAGAGGAATTACTAGGAAAAGGCCTAGGATTAAAGTTTCCTCTAAGCATTGTTACCAAAATTATTCCTACCAACAAAATTCACATCCAAAGATTCATTGTTATTTTCAATCAACATGGATAAAGGCATATCATTAGGATAAGAAGAAGCACGCATAGTAGCAAATAATTTCGTATGTTCATCCATCTTTCCACTCAAAACACTAATCTCTTCAATATCATGCACTTTTTTACTAGTAGATCTTTCGGCGTGCCATTGAGAATAGTTAACCATAATATTATCTAGGAGTTTGGTAGCTTCTCCTAAGGGAGTTTCCATGAAAGTGCCCCCCGCGGCCGAATCTAAAAGATTTATAGAAGCAAAATTCAAGCCAGCATGCATCTAGATTATTAAGTTCATAAGAACAGAGTAACGCCTTAAGCAAGATGACATGATGTAGAGGGATACACTCAAACATAGTGATATAAACCCCATATTTTTATCCTCGATGGCAACAATATAATACGTGCCTTGCTGCCCCTGCTGTCACTGGGAAAGGACACCGCAAGATTGAACCCAAAGCGAAGCACTTCTCCCATTGCAAGAACTATAGATCTAGTAGGACAAACCAAACCAATAATTCGAAGAGACTTGCAAGGATATTATAATTATACATAAAATATTTCAGAAAATAATCAAATATTGTTCATAGATAATCTTGATCATAACCCCACAATTCAGCGAATCTCGACAAACACACCGCAAAAAGATTACATCGAATAGATCTCCTCGAAGATCGAGGAGAACTTTGTATTGAGATCCAAAAAGAGAGAAGAAGCCATCTAGCTAATAACTATGGACCAGAAGGTCTATGGTAAACTACTCACAACTCATTGGTGAGGCTATGGTGTTGATGTAGAAGCACTCCGTGCTAGATCCCCCCTTCGGCGGAGCTCCGGAACAGGCCCCAAGATGAGATCTCACGGGAACAGCAGGTTGCGATGGTGGAATTACGGTTTTCTCTGTTGCCTCGATGTTTTTAGGGTACATGGATATATATAGGAGGAAGGAGGGCATCAGGAGAGCCATAGGGGGCCCATGAGGGTGGGGGCGCGCCCAGGGGGAGGGGGTGCGCCCTGGACCCTCGTGGCCACCTCCTTCGTTCCCTCGCGTGTACTCCAAGTCTTCTGGGTAGATACGGTTCCAAAAATAACTCTCCTGAAGGTTTCATTCCATTTCGACACCATTTGATATACCTTTTTTGCGAAACCCTGAAATAGGCAAGAAACAGCAATTTGCACTGGGCCTTGGGTTAGTAGGTTAGTCCCAAAAATAATATAAAAGTGTATAATAAAGCCCACTAAACATCCAAAACAGAATATATAATAGCATGGAACAATCAAAAATTATAGATACGTTGGAGACGTATCAAGGTCGATGAGTCCAGCGAGCAAGAGTTCTAGAAAGCTACGAAGGCCATGTGCATCGACGGTGGTGCCTCTCTGCACACCTCTCACCCCCAGCTCAAGCAGTGGGCCAGTGAGATCATAGCAGCAAAACCATCGTTTAATGCCTAGAAGCCGCTGAAGTGGTCCAGTACACCTAACATTTTTGACACCGAGGATTACCCTGATCGCACAACTGTGGTCGGGTGTTTGCCATTTTTGGTTTCACCAACAATACACAACCTCAAGGTGACGAAAATGCTAGTTGATGGTGGGGCCGGTCTGAACTTGATCTCGCCCATTGTGATCAAAAGGCTGCAGATTCCTAATGTAGACCTCAAAGAGACGGGCACGTTTCAAGGGGTCAACCCGGGAAGGAGTCAGCCGAAGGGTCAAGTCACGCTGCCCGCGACATTCAGAGGCGAGCTGAATTATAGGATAGAGAGGGTTGTTTTTTATGTTGCCGAGATCCCCTTGCCTTACAACGGGATCCTCGGCCGCCCAGCGTTAGCCAAGTTCATGGCAGCATCACATTACGCCTACAACACACTGAAGATGCATGGGCCGGTGACCATCATCACCGTCCCCTCCGATAAGAAGGATGCGCTGATCTGCGCTGATCAACTTTACCGGGAGGCAGTTGCAGCAACTGCCGCAAAGGCACTTGCTCCTGCCGCTGAAGCCCCGGGAGGGAGGACGACCGGTAAGACCTCTCGCACCCACTCAGGCAAGCGCACCTCTTCGGAGTGCAGTGCTCCCATCGATGACGTGCCAGAGAGCTCCACCGGCAAGAGCAAGAAATCTAGAGCTGCACCGCCAGAAACTAAGAAGGTGTCCGTCAAGGAGGATGGCACGGGAGGGGCTTTCACCATAAGCTCCACCCTCGACACTAAATAGGAAGGCGTGCTCGTCACGTTCCTGCGGGCAAATGTCGACCTGTTTGCATGGCAAGCATCCGACATCTCCAGCGTTCCCAGGGAGGTGATTGAGCACCATCTTGTTGTCTGCCCTCACGAGCAGCCCGTCAAGCAGAAGGTCAGGAAGCAAGCTCTGGAACGGCAAGAGTTCATCACAGAGGAAATCACGAAGTTGGAGGCGGCAGGCTTGGTGAGAGGAGTACTCCATCCAACGAGGTTGGCCAATCCGGTAGTGGTGCGCAAGGCAAATGGGAAGTGGAGACTGTGTATTGATTACACAGACATCAATAAGGCATGTCCAAAGGACCCTTTCCCGTTGCCGCGCATTGATCAGATTGTAGACTCCCCGGCCGGGTGTGACCTATTATCATTCCTTGATGCTTACTCAGGATACCATCAAATCTTCATGACGAGAGAGGATGAAGAGAAGACAGCATTCATCACCCCATGTGGCACATATTGTTTCATACGAATGCCTTTCAGGTTGAAGAGTGCTGGATCAACATTCGCAAGAGCAGTCCAAATTGGTTTTGAGCCTCAGCTACATAGAAATATGGAAGCCTATATGGATGACATAGTGATCAAAACCAAGGACAAGGCAACGCTCATACAGGATTTAGAAGAGACATTTGTGAATTTGCGCAAGATCAACCTCAAGCTGAGCCCTGAGAAGTGTGTCTTCAGTGTTCCGTCCGACAAGCTTCTTGGTTCTTCGTGTCACGGCGTGGGATCGAGGCGAATCCAGACAAGATCAAGGCTATCGAGCAAATTGAAGCACCCAGGCGGATCAAGGATGTGCGTCGGCTTGCCGGCTGCGTTGCCGCCATGAGCAGATTCATCTCCAAATCTACCAAGCGCGCCCTTCCCTTTTTCAAAAGCTTGAAAAAGGCGGGACCAATGGAGTGGACCCCACAAGCCGAAGCAGCACTACAAGATTTGAAGAAATACCTCTCCTCTACGCCAATACTGGTCGCGCCTAAACCCCAAGAGCCATTGCTGCTATATCCAGCGGCGACGAATCAAGTGGTCAGTGATGTGCTAGTAGCCTAGAGAGAGGTCAATGCGGAAGTAATAGAAACGACAGAACCTGACGCCACTGGGGCAGAAGCGACGCAGCTGAATGAAGTAGTGCAAAAGAAGAAGATGATGCACCACCTGGTTTATTTTGTCAGCTCCCTCTTGCAGGGGGCTAGGTCAAGGTACTCCGGTGCGCAGAAATTGCTCTTCGGCCTCCTTATGGCCTCGAGGAAGCTGCGTCATTACTTCCAAGCACATGAAATTACCGTCGTCACCCGCCTCCCATTGCAGCGGATATTGCATAACCCAGACGCGACCGGGAGGATTGTGGAATGGGCCTTGGAACTGTCGAGCTTTGGTTTGAAGTTTGAAAGCACTTAGAAGATTCAGAGTAGAGTCTTAGTGGAGTTCGTTGCAGAGTCGACCTCAACGCCTAACGAGGAGATCCAGGAGACCACTCTCCCCGGCAAGGAAACAAGTCACGACTGGATTATGTACTTTGACGGAGCTTTCTTGCTGCAAGGCGCCGGTGCTAGTGTGCTTCTCGGTGCGCCCACCGGAGAGCACCTCAAGTATGTGGTCTAGATGCACTTCCCCAGGGAGATGTAAAAAAACAACACTGCCGAGTACAAGGGACTGCTTGCCTGTCTCAGGATCACGGCAGACCTCGTAATCAAGAAGCTCATCGTTAGGGGTGATTCACAGCTTGTCGTCAAGCAAGTTAACAAGGATTACCAGAGCCCGTTGATGGAGGCCTGCATAGATGAAGTGAGGAAGCTGGAGGAGCATTTGATACTATACAAGCAGAGCATGTTCCCCGAGCAGAGAACGACATCGCCAACTACTTGTCAAAGCACGCCGCCCTCAAACTACCTGTAGAACCAGGTACTTTTGTGCTTCGATTAACTCAACCATCCATTGAACCATCGACAGAGCAGAACAAGCGAAGGAAATCAGGCCCCGACAAGTGCTTTCCTGCCGAGCTCCCGGGGGCCGCCAGCAAAGATGTTGCCGGGGACCCTGAGCCTGCCATAGGGCAACAGACTCCAGCAGGGCGTCAAGCCCTGGCAGAGGAGATGCCTTTAGTCCTTACCGTCGAGCCCCAGGCTCCGGCATGGGCACAACATACTGTCCGATTTCTCCAAGCAGGGAAGCTTCCTGAGGAGCAGGAAGAAGCGGAGAAAGTAGCCAGTCAATCTGCCATGTATCAGTTCGTCGATGACGTCTTGTATAGGAAAAGGCCGAACGGCGTGAAATTGAGGTGCATTCCCCGGGAGGAAGGACTGGAGCTGTTGTCAGAGATACACGGCGGCATATGTGGATCCCACATAGGGTCAAAGGCCCTTGCCGGCAAGGCATTCCGGTAAGGTTTCTTCTCGCCCACTACCCTCCAGGATGCAATGGCACTAGTAACCAAGTGTGAAGCATGTCAGTTCCATTCAAAGAAGCTTCATCAACCAGCTCAAGCTCTCCAAACAATCCCTCTTTCCTGACCATTCTCGGTCTGGGGGCTCGACATATTGGGCCCCTTTCCCCGTGTTGTCGGGGGCTTTGAGTACTTGTACATTGCAATCGACAAGTTCACAAAGTGGCCAGAGGTGGAAGCAGTGAGAAAGGTGACAGCACAATCAGTCGTCAAGTTCTTCAGGGGCCTAGGCTGCCGTTTTGGTGTACCAAACAGAGTCATCACCGACAACGGCACGCATTTCACAAGCCGCACATTCATGCAGTACATTCAAGACCTCGGCAGCAAGGTCTATTTTGCTTCTGTTGCGCGTCCTCGAAGCAACGGCCATGCAGAGTGGGCAAATGTTGAAGTACTGTGAGGCCTCCGGACAAGGACTTTTGACAGGCTACACAAGTGCAGAAGGAGCTGGGTTGATGAATTGCCGGTGGTTCTTTTTTCAATCAGAATGATACCAAATCGAGCCACCGGCGGGACACCCTTCTCCCTCGTTTATGGAGCGGAAGCATCTCTCCCCACGAAACTCACATACGGGTCACCCCGAGTGCTCGCTTATGATGAGCTTGAGCAAGAGCAGCTGCGGCAAGATGACGCAGCGCTCCTCGAGGAAGATTTTCTTCGGGAGGCTGTGCAAGCAGCACGCTACCAGCAAGCCTTGCGCCGCTACCATAGCCGCAAGGTTCATGCCCGAAGCTTTGAGGAAGGGGACCTTGTTCTTCGGCGTGTTTAGTCGGCCAAGAATTCCAACAAGTGTTCGCTGAAGTGGGAAGGCCCTTATCGGGTAATACGAGTCACCAAGCCTGGCGCAGTCCACCTGGAGACCGAAGATGGAATTCCAGTGAGCAACTCCTTGAACATCGAACATCTTCGCAAGTTTTACCCGTAAGGCACGGTTGTCGGGCTCCCCGGCAAACCACCCTTTTGTACAAGCCTTGCCGGCAAGGCAAGTAACCATTTGTACAAAGCCAGGCGCAGACACTGAGCACAAATAAATAAAGCGTTGGCGCCCTAAGTTTTAGCATGCATGCTAGGTTGAGTCTCTTTCACTGTTAGGGTTGATAGTGCTTGGCGGCGACTAACCCCTAGCATAGAGCTCGAGTGTGCGTCTTTCTGTTCCTTTCCATCCTCTTTTGTTCACAGGATGCATGGACATTTCTACTGAGCTATTTGGAAGAAAGAGGACGGGCCGACGCTCCGACCCCGACGAACTAAGGTTGCCGGGGGCTGCAGATCCAAGGATCCGACCACGGCAAGACAAGGTTACCGAGGGCTACAAAATCGGATAAGCCTTTCATCCCCCACTCCTTACTTCCGTGTGAAACTTGAACGTACGAGACATCGCTCGCTCTTATACCATCATGCTCCTTTTTTTCCTGCATCCAACAAACTTTATTTTGGACCAGAACTCGGTAGTAGTGTGATGAGAAAGGAGCAGACAAAGGGCCTAATCCTACTATGTTCCTACTTCCGCCAAGGGCGTGAATGTGGTCGAGCTATAGAGCAGGAAGACGGCAAGGCCTGTTGCCGGGGTACGATGTTTATCTTAAGTTAACAATGATTCGTTCCTTGGTGTGGCCCCTGCCCACGCACAAATGAAACCCGGCAAACACCCTTCTCTCCATTAATACGTTGTAAACAAGTACAATTCATATGGAATGCTTACATGAGCAAGGGGGTTACAATATTTAAATCTTACAGAGGCCCGTAGGCTTAAAAACTGAAAAGAGATAAGATGCCCATAATCCCTTTATTGTCCCTCTCCTTAGGAAATGGAACAAGATGGCAAAAGGGCAAAGGGAGCGCCTAGGAAAAGCACGAGCAGCAGAAAACACCAAGAGAACATCCCGGTGGCCGTCCCGAAGAGGGCTGGTGATGATGGCATCGGGAGAAGAGCCGAAGGAAGAGGTAGCCGGCCGGCAATACGCGATGAAGGCATTTGATGCCTGCGTACTCCGACTTGGCGGCCGCCACCCACCTCCTTCATCTTCTCCGGCCTCCCAACGCCAGCCGCCCAAGGAGGCGACCCCGAGAAGTTCAAGGAGCAGGCGATGCAGATGATGGTGATGCCGGCGTCGCCTAGGGACGGTGTGTCCGATGCCTAGTAGGACCCGTCATCCTCCCGCCTGCTGCCCTCGTTGTCGATGTCGCTGTCCTCCCCATCACTGTCGCTCAAGGAGGAGTTTTCGTCATCGGTCGAGATCTCTGCACAGCACCCTAGCATGTGTCCCGAGCGACCGAAGACCTTGATAGAAAGCAGATCACTCTCCGCTAACTTCAAGCAGAGGACGTGCCCCTTCGTCAAGCAGTGGGCACGCGCGAAGGTCTTCCACCCCCGGTGGAGAAGCATTACATGAGGGGCGGGGAACTTGGTGTTCGCCTGCATGGCGTGATTACAACACCCCTGCATGTGAAGCCTCAACCTTGATGGCCGGTCGACCTCCAACACCCTCGCGGACGCTTCAGGAAGACAAAGGCGAATGCGCGGTGGCTCGCGCAGTTGCAGAATGAACTGCAACGTCGTGTCCCCGACATGGCCGCGTGGTGAGGCAAGAGGAGACAGCGGAGGAGATGGAGACGAAGATGATGACGACGCGGGTGTGCCCCATCCTCACCCACCTCTGCCTCGACCGCCTCACCAACCACAACCCCGACCGGCGCCTCTACCTCTAGCATGGCCCTCATCTTGGGTGCCCGGCTCTTCTTTGACCACCGCCGCCCTCTGACGAAAGGAAGACCAGGTCACCACCGCAGGGGCACGTCCATGGCCATGCCCTCTCGCCATGACTTGGGAAGGAAAGGGATCGGAATGGAAGAGGATGAGTGGGGGCAGCTATGTCCCTCTCCCCTTCTTTATAGGAGGGCGAAACCAAGCAATCCTGAAGGCGACTGCCCGAATCGACCAATCCAATCGCCGGAGACGCAAGGAAACAAGACCGACCCGCTACTCCAATCAGCAGCGCCCGCCCCCCCCCCCCCCCCCCCCCCCCCCCCCCCCCCC
>LR738712.1:95270018-95282294 GCA_902687465.1 Secale cereale
CCGCCCCGGCCCGCACCCTCTGCGTCCGCCGCCTTCCCTCCCCGATGCATGAGGGGCACGTGGAGGGCGGATCGGGATTCAAATGGCGCGTGGTATGACCGTTTCGCGCCCCGTGATCATGGGGCGACCCAACTCCACTTGGTAAATGAGCCGCGCGCCCGCAACTTCCTCTATTTTTTATGAGAAGGACGCGAACCGCCTCTTTACTATTTTGTCACACCCTGCATTTTGTAACATGTTATTTGCATCAATGAAGCATGAAAATTTGGACCAGCAAATTTTTTTTAGCATCATTTGGCTTTTATTTGGAATTGAGTTTTTCTTCATGTGCTTTTTCATGTGCTCAATAAAGTCAACTATTCCCTCTTGTAGAATTCATCTCCATACCCAAAACTCCGCCCAATGATCATGCCAAGTGTTATATAACAGTATAGTATTTTCTTACAAAATTAATTTGGCCAAAATGTATTTTATAAATTTAGTTTTTCAAAAACCCCTGAATTGAGATTTGCACTACAAGTGCTTGATTTAGGGTGAGAAAATTATTTCAAAAAGTATATTTGAGACCTAGTAGTCATAGGACTCCCAGAAACCACAAAAGTATAATTTTAAAAGTTATTTTCCTATTTTATTTAAAAGCTTTTTCTTAAGGCCAGAAATGGTCTTTAATAGGGAAAAATTATTTAACTATTTCAAAAATATTTGCCAAAATTCAGGGAGACTCATAGGACATATATTATCCATATATAAGAGTTTCAACACTTGGTCATGTTCAAAATAATGGGCTAATCCCCCTAAAACCCTTTCTGGAAATTTCAAGCTTTTGAAATATTTACAAAGGAAATATTCTCCAAAAATTCCAGGGAAATTCTATCATGTCATATATGACATATATGATGATCTCGCCAAGTCCCATGCCTTGGGAAGCAAGAAAACATCATCAAAACCCTTCATAACCATTTTGTCCATATTTGAAGTTTGAGCAACTTTACATTGCCAAACTTGTCCAAATGCTCCCAAACTTGGTGCACATGCTAGAAATGCCTAATAAGGCATCTAGACCAAATGGCACAAGATTTGGAATAGAGCAACTTGATCAGAACACCCCAAAACCCTTTCTGTTCAAATGCAAATTTGAACAACTTTACATTACCAACTTTTACCTGGAGCTTCAAACTTTGTGGGCATGATCAATACCCCAAATGATGAAACTACACCAAGTGGTGCATCAAGGGGAGATGATTAGCTTGATTCAAACAAGATGAAGCCATTTCTGTTGATTTCTAGGGTTCACCAAACTTACATTGGCTAGTTTCTTCAAATGAGCCCAAATTTGGTGAAGCACCCTATTTTCACATGTCATTCAATCCTGTTAAGTGTCATGGCAAGTGGAGATCATTTGCTTGACCAAACACTGATCAAACACCTTCTGTGGTATTACTAAAACCCTCTTCTTGATCACTTTCACCTTTTACCTTGGCCTCAACTTTCTACCACACGTTCATCTAGTTACTAGCTACCTCCAGTAACTTCCCCAAGACCCCAGCTCCATGATTGAGGTGTAAAAACCCTAGTTCACCCTGCTGGACATCCATTTTCTACCAAGTCCCCAGCTTCCTCTCTCTCTCCTTGACTCTCCAGAGCATCCAAAGCTTCAGTCGTAGTGCTTGCATCACCCTGGACCCCCCAGACACGGTGGACGCGTCCAGAGGCCCAATGGCATGCCGTAGCATGCGATAAGGGCGCTCCAAAGCGCGCTACAGTGCGCCCACGCACTGTAGCTTCGGCCAATCGTCTGCCCCCGACAGCCTCGGGCTCTCCCCTCGCACCAGTCGATGCCCCTCGACGTCCGCAACCACCCCGGCGCTGTCCCCCTCCTCCTGCGCCCTCCAGTGGTCGTCGCCACACGCGCACCGGCCGTCCGCAGCGCCCACTCCTCGGGCTCGCACGCGCGCACGGTCTGGATGCTTCCCCGCTCCTCCTCTCCCCTCAACTGGACGTGGAACACGTCCACGATCCTCCCCGGCTTGATCACAGGCACCAGAGCCCCTTCTAGCCTCGCCTGCAACCTCGCCGGCGCACGAGTCCACGGTGGACCGTGGGCGTGGCTATAAAAGCCCCCCCCCCTGAGCCTCTCCAACGGCACCAGCTGCCTCCACACACTCACAGCAACACGCCAGCACCACTCGCTCGTCCCCAGAAGGCTCCAGTGCTCGGGATCGACCGGAGCTCCGCCACGTCGGGCCGCCGGTGATCTTGCAGTACGGGCCTCTTCTGCCCCTCCTTTGGCTCGATCCAGAATCACCATGCGTCACTGATGCTTTCCCCTCGTTTTCCCCTCTCTGTAGCAGTTGGAAACGGCCGAAGCGACGACTTCCCGACAACCCTCCACCGTCCCACCTCGCCGTTGGTGAACCCGACCTCCCCGGCGTGCCGCACCACCACCACTACCTCCGCAACTCGACGCTGAGTCCGTTCCTGCCCTCCGTTGCCGTCGCCGTGACCGAAATCAACGCCGGTGAGCTCGCCGTCGCCGTGGCCGTGAGGTTGGAGATGACAGGCGGGCCCCGCCTGTCATCCTCGCCCCTCTCTCCCCCTCCTCACAGCCGCTGACCGCCGGGCCCCGCCCGTCAGGTTTGAAAACCTGACGTGCGCGCGCTGGCGCCCGAGCGGCCGGGCTGGATGCCCTGGGCCGTGCACTGTGGCCCCTCTGGCCCAGTTGCACAGGGCTTTTTCTTCTTTTCTTTTCTGTAATTATTTCAAACATTTTTACAGAAAAGAATATTGGTCAAAATGAAATAATTCCAACTCCTAAATTCTTGTTATATTCCAACCTATTTAATGGTGTCACTTTCACACACATCCATGAAACTTTTCTGTTCTGTTCAAATTTAAATTCAAATTTGAGCAATAAAACTCATGTTCTAAAATCATTAGATTCCATTCTGTTACTCCAAAACTCCAACTAAGAATTTTCTCCATCTTAGAAATCCCTCTAGTATTTAACAAAAATAAGTTGACATTTTTATGAGCACTTTGATTTTTCTGTTTTAGTTGTGGTCTTATTTTTCCGTTGTTATTATGCGACGTATAGATACCGTATTTGACGAAGTTGCTAAAGAAGGAGAAGGAGAAGGATTTGAAGACTTTGAAGACCAAGCCAATCCAGGCAAGCAGCCCTTTGACCATGATACACTTGTTCTACGGAACCCGTTTGTTTCCGATGCATGATGATAGCATTACAATGGTGACCTAGTTGAACCACCACATGATGCATGCCATGATCTTGATCTTGCTATGTGCTAGATAACATGCAAATAGTTAGTAGTGATGCTTAGTGATGCATGTGTGATATGAACCTTCGTGGTTGAAATCTTTGCATGAACCCATCGGGTGCCCCTAATGCACGAGGGTGATGTTGAGTTAGGTCATCACTTGAGGAAGAAGTGATGTGCCGGTAAATCTTGTGCATGGGTGAAATAATGGATTAGATTTATGTGTGACTACCGTCCCAACCAAACATGTGCAACCACACTACCCCTTATGGGACGGGGATTTATTGATTACTTAGGTCGATACTAGCATGGTGCCCGCATTACTAGTGACGGGAAGACTTGAGGTCTTTCTCGGGACGGGGTCGTGCTTGGATAGATTGCCATGACTGTTTTTACAGGGCACCGGACACACCGTTGGTCCCTTCGGGTACGCGTGACATTGAAATTAGGGCAAGTCCCGTGATCTATTGTTTGTACTCGAGGGCCATGTACCAACGAGTGGACCCTATGTTAGTGTCGTCTAAGGAAAGATAATGACCGGGTGCTTACCCCGGGTACTTGAGGTACCGCGGGTCATGGATGACACGGAAGTTCCCCGGATCTTGTGGGTAAAGTGCGCAACCTCTGCAGAGTGTAAAACTATTCGAATAGCCGTGTCCACGGTCATGGACAGTTGGGTGGTGCTACTTAAACTATGTCCAGAATTTTACTTCATCGGTGACAGTATGAGTGTGATGAGTCAAGGTGGTGACTTGACTCGATGAGTTGAATCATAATCATGTTGATATCGGTAACCTGTCTTCGAGGTTAAGCGAGTTTATTGATGCATAAACTTGATGGTATAATATTTATTCTAGCCCATTGCTAGAATTCTCATTATTGCTCAGTTTGCATTGTTACTTTAAACCACATCATGGGTTGCTTGCGAGTACATTCAAAGTACTCATTGGCTTGCCACTGGTTATTTAATTGGCCAGGCATGGAGGAACAGGAATATGATGAAGAGTTCTTTGGAGACGAACATGCGAACTAGGACGCTATCCCATTCAGAATGCCTGTAGGGTTAAGGCAGATGGCATGGGTTCTACCTATCATCGAAGACTTCCGCTATTTGAGTTATTTG
The DNA here is from genome assembly GCA_902687465.1 of Secale cereale. NCBI lineage: Eukaryota > Viridiplantae > Streptophyta > Magnoliopsida > Poales > Poaceae > Secale > Secale cereale. The sequence goes on from LR738712.1 coordinate 95,274,417, forward strand.
CTATTCAGCCCGTGAGGCTTTATCTATGTAAGACTTGGCCATAATGGCTATAATTTGTGTAAGACGATATGTATGGATGTAAGACTCTTGTTATTCAGCTTATGTGTGTTCAGTGAGCATTGATCTCTGGGATCACTGTACACGTGCAATCGGTGATCTCGACTTCTAAGTCGGGGTCCCCACAGAGCTGGTATCAGAGCCATCCTGACTGTAGGAAGCCTTAGTTAGCATGGGCGTTAGTTAGATGAGACCCTTTTTCAAAAACCTTCTGAACCTCTCTTCTTTTCTAAACCTGAGATTTCATCAGCTTATTAACCCCTCCTATTCCACCTTTGTAGATGACCGCTGTACCCGAAGAGCACCTGACCACTGGGTTTCCCTTGCTTCTCGAGGATAGCCTCCAGGAGTGTCAGTTCCATCGCGCGCCCATCCTCACCTACCTTGAGCATTGGGTTAGCGACACTGAAGTGGAATACCATGTGGAAGTGATCGTGAAGGCAAACAATCCTCCCACAAGTTGGTTCTTCGAGGGACCCCAGATGGCAACACTACCTCTCGTTGTCGAGGCTGCTGCACTCAAGGCACTAACCCGTCTCCGTGGACTTCTTCCGGAGATGGCAGCCAAGATGATGACTCGCTTCTTACCTTACCGAAAGGAAGGTGAAGAAGAAAGCAGCGCACTAGCCCCTCCACTGAAGGAAGGACTCTCGCTTCGATTCCAGACGTACTTCAGTCTATGTGCCGACAGCTTGGCACAAGACTTGGCCTCGGAATCAATGAAGCTTCGGGAAGAACTTCACAAGACCAAGGCACTTCTTCGTCAAGCTCAAGAGAAGACTAATAGGATCAAGAAGGAAGGAGCACCTTCTGGACAGTCCGCTATCGCATACCGAGGCGGAAGACCCTCCGAGGATGTATCTTCCAAGAATGGAGAACCACCTCGGCGACGCCGAATGACGGCAAGGGAATATCGCAAGCTTTTCCCTGCACCACCGACGAAGCACCGTCGTATCCAACTCCTCCACTCCCCCACACCCTCAAGTGACAAGGGGGCCCAGACAGACGAGGACAAGGAGGAAGACCCAGAAGAGACGGAATACGCGACCGAGCATTCCACCGCTTAGGCATTATTCGCTACTCGGATATGCCAGTTGTGACCCCTACGGTAGGATAGGTCGTGTAACCCCTATGCGCAGTCGAGTTCTTGTATGGTTCATATGAAACCATCTAGTGTTTGCTTTTGTTGTGTCTGGATGTATGTCGTTTTCTTCCTTCGGGAATGTGTAAACGACTACATCACCCATTTGGATTTTAATGAATGTGTTTTGTCCTTTCAGCCCTTGCATGATTTGATTAGTGTCACACCCACCCCCTTACTAGGCACCCATTTATCTTGTTTTCCCTCTTCCAAGTCATGAGACCTTTTACCGCTCCAACAGGATGCCTGTTGTAACTCGTACTAGTACCTCTACCCAGCAGCCTGAAGCCGGATCATCCGCTCAGCCAGAGGCAGGCCACGACCAAACCAACGACCAAGCTCCACCACAACCTCCTCCGAACATGGACATGGCTCAGCTTCTCCAAGCCTTCCGAGAGGAAAGCCAAGCCAACACTGCAGCCCTTCAGCTGATTGCTCAAGCTGTCACCAACAACCGCCAGCCGGCGGGGGAATGGCAATGGACGTTCCACGTTGGCAGAGTTCAAGAAGCATGCCCCGCCAACCTTTATCGAGACTGCTGAACCCCTGGATGCAGACGACTGGATCCGCTCCATTGAGGAAATACTGGAACTAGTCGGATGCACCGAAGACCGCGAGAAGGTGGCTTATGCAGCCCACTGCCTCGGGGGGACTGCTAGAGCTTGGTGGGATGGATTCAAGGTCATGCATGCTGAACAAGACATCACTTGGGTCAACTTCAAGGCAGAATTCTGCAAGGCCCACATTCCTTCCGGAATCATGGCTATCAAAAAGTGTGAGTTCCGAGCCCTGAAGCAAGGAAGTGGCACTGTCAAGGAGTACATGCAGAAGTTCAGTGTTCTGTCAAGGTATGCCCCTGAAGATGTTAGCACTGATGCTGCAAAAAGGGAGCGCTTCATGGAAGGCCTCAATCAGACTCTACAATACTCGCTTGTCGTGTGCGACTGCCCATCCTTCCCTGACCTGGTGAACAAAGCACTTATGCTTGAAGACAAGCGGCGTGCTTTGGAAGACACTCGCAAGCGCAAGTTGGTCAGTAAGGGAAGTTCCAGCAACCAGAAGCCTCGTCCGTGGCAATCGGCCCCGGCCAAGCCAACCTATCAGCAACCAAGAGCTCCTGCACCTCGTACCAACCCTCAGCCTCAGCAGTATGCCAACCCAAGGCCAGCTTTCAACCCCAATACCAGTGGTGGCAACAAGATCAACAATCCAAACCAAGTCACTTGCTTTGGATGTGGTCAGTCCGGACACATCTCAAGGGTGTGCCCCAACAAGAAGCCTGATGCCCCGCGCCCCAATGCGCAGAACCAGGGACAAGGCCGCGGGATGCCACCAAGGAACCCAACTCCTCGCAATCCACCTAACCATGGGAAGGGGCGTGTGAATCACGTCACTGCTGAAGAGGCCCAGGAAGACCCGGACGTCGTGCTGGGTACGTTCCTTGTCAACTCAGCACCTGCAACTGTCTTGTTTGATTCTGAAGCAACGCATTCATTTGTCACTCAAAGATTTGCATTAAAAAGTGGCATGACCCCTACACCCCTGAATAACCCTATGGTGGTACAAACCCCCGGAGCAGAGATGAGAGCCAAGATAGGCTGTAAGGGAGTCAGTATTACCATTAACGGTATAGATTTCCTAGCAGACCTCATCGTCCTGAGATCACAAGGCTTGGATGTGATCCTAGGCATGAATTGGCTCAGCAAGCACCAAGGCTTGTTAGATTGTGCCAATCGGACAGTCACTGTGACCAATGACCAGGGAGTCGAAGTCAAGTTTGCTTCCAACTCCTCTTCCGCTCGAGCCGCTCAAGTCAACTGTATGTCTGAAGTTGGGCTAGAGCAAGTGCCGGTGGTATGTGAGTATCCTGATGTCTTTCCGGATGAACTACCGGGAATGCCCCCTGACCGTGACATTGAGTTCATCATCGAGCTCGTGCCCGGAGCAGGACCCATCTATAAGAAGCCTTATAGAATGGGGACGGAAGAATTAGCCGAGTTGAAGAAGCAGCTGGAAGAGCAGCTGAGGAAGGGATTTATCCGCCCAAGTGCCTCTCCTTGGGGATCTCCTGTTCTGTTTGTGGCAAAGAGGGACGGTACCATCCGCTTATGCATTGACTATCGTTCCCTCAATGAAGTTACAATCAAGAACAAATATCCACTTCCCAAGATCGAAGATCTGTTTGATCAGCTCAGCGGAGCCAAGGTGTTCTCCAAGATCGACCTCAGATCTGGGTACTACCAGCTGAAAATCAGACCCCAAGATATTCCGAAGACGGCATTCGTAACCAATGCCCCAGCTTACTTCATGTATCTCATGAATAAAGTCTTCATGGAGTATTTGGACAAGTTCGTTGTTGTCTTTATCGACGACATTCTTGTCTTCTCGAAGACGGAGGAAGAGCACGAGCAGCATCTGAGGATGGTCCTAGACAAGCTTCGGGAGCACCAATTGTATGCCAAATTCAGCAAGTGTGAGTTCTGGCTGCATAAAGTTGGATTCTTAGGTCATGTCTTGACCGAAGAAGGATTGTCAGTTGATCCCACAAAGATCGAAGCTGTGACCCAATGGCAATCTCCAACGACCGTCAAGGAAGTCAGAAGCTTCCTCGGACTTGCGGGCTATTACCGCAAATTCGTGTAAGGATTCTCTAGCATTACACGGCCAATGACTCAGCTCCTCAAGAAGGACAAGAAGTTTGAGTGGACGCCAAAATGCGAAGAGAGCTTCCAAGAGCTCGAGAAGAGATTGACCACCGCCCCAGTTCTGGCAACACCTGATATTCACAAGGAGTTCGTGATATATTGTGATGCCTCTCGAACCGGATTGGGAAGCGTTCTGATGCAAGAAGGCCGAGTCATAAAATACCTCTCCAGGCAGCTACGACCTCATGAGGAGAACTATGCTACTCACGATCTTGAGTTAGCGGTAGTAGTTCATGCCTTGAAGACATGGCGGCATTACCTCCTAGGGAAACGGTGTGAGATTTACACAGACCACAAAAGTCTGAAGTACATTTTCACCCAAAAGGAATTGAACATGAGGCAGCGAAGATGGTTGGAACTCATCAAAGACTATGACCTCAGTGTTCAATATCACCTCGGGAAGGCTAACGTGGTGGCCGATGCCTTAAGCAGGAAGGCTTGCTCTTTGAATACCGTTATTCAAGAAAGGCAGACAGCCTTGTTTAAGGAACTCGAACAATTCAGTTTGGAATTGGTCACCCCTGGATTTCTGGATCATTTGGAAGTCAGACCGACCCTGATGGACGAAGTCAAGAAGGCACAAGATGGACACGCAAGCATTGAAGGCATCAAGAAGAAGATGAAGCTAGGCAAGGCCCCAGGATTCTCCGAAGACGAGCATGGGATTGTTTGGTACAAAGGCCGCATCTGCGTACAAAACAACACAGAGCTGAAGAACCTGATTCTGCAAGAAGCCCACGACACTCCGTATTCCATCCACCCCAGAGGAACCAAGATGTATCAAGACTTGAAGGCACGATTCTGGTGGCACGGGATGAAAAGAGAGATTGCAACCTATGTTGCAAAGTGTGATGTGTGCCAAAGGGTCAAAGCTGAATATCAGCGACCTGCTGGATTGCTTCAACCACTCAAAGTTCCTGAGTAGAAGTGGGATAAAGTCGGAATGGACTTCATCACTGGATTACCAAGGTCGAATAAAGGACATGACTCTATCTGGGTCATAGTCGATCATTTGACCAAGGTGGCCCATTTCATTCCTGTCAAGACCACTTATGATGGCAACCGGCTGGCAGCTCTCTACATCGACCGAATCGTAAGTCTCCACGGCGTTCCTAAGGAGATTGTGTCAGATTGAGGAACCCAGTTCACCTCAAGGTTCTGGAAGAAGTTCCAAGAAGCCTTGGGAACCAAGTTATCTTTCAGCACGGCTTTCCACCCACAGACCGGAGGTCAGACAAAACGAGTCAATCAGATTCTCGAAGATATGCTCTGAGCCTGTGTCTTGGCATATGGAGCCAAGTGGGAAGATTGTCTCCCTTTTGCCGAGTTCTCCTATAACAACAGTTACCAGTCGAGCCTTCAGATGGCACCATTTGAGGTGTTGTACGGACGCAGATGCCGCACACCCCTCAACTGGTCAGAGACTGGAGAAGAACTAGTCTTTGGACCGGATATTCTCCGCGCAGCAGAAGAGCAAGTCCAACTAGTCAGAGAGCGTTTGAAGGCAGCCAAGTCAAGGCAAAAGAGCTATGCTGACACTCACCGTCGGGACATGAGTTTCCATGTCGGGGACCATGTATACCTGCGGGTAACTCCTCTGAAGGGAACCAAGCGTTTCCACGTCAAGGGGAAGCTCGCACCAAGGTTCATCGGACCCTTTGAGATCACTGCACGACGAGGAGAAGTGGCTTACCAGTTGGAACTACCACCTGAGCTATCCGATGTGCACAATGTATTCCATGTGTCACAACTCCGGAAATGCCTCCAAGTTCTAGACAAGCCCAATCTCTACAAGGATGTTGATCAACAAGCCATTGATCTGCAGCCTGATTTGACCTACCGCGAGAAGCCCATTCGCATTCTGGACGAAGCAGAACGACGGACGCGAAGCCGTACCATCAAGTACTTCAAGGTCCAGTGGAGCAACCACACCGAAGCAGAAGCAACCTGGGAACGCGAAGACTATCTTAGATCCGAGTTTCCCGATCTCTTTTAAGACCTAGTTTAGGAATCTCGGGGACGAGATTCTTGTAAGGGGGGTAGGTCTGTCACACCCTGCATTTTGTAACATGTAATTTGCATCAATGAAGCATGAAAATTTGGACCAGCAATTTTTTTAGCATCATTTGGCTTTTATTTGGAATTGAGTTTTTCTTCATGTGCTTTTTCATGTGCTCAATAAAGTCAACTATTCCCTCTTGTAGAATTCATCTCCATACCCAAAACTCTGCCCAATGATCATGCCAAGTGTTATATAACAGTATAGTATTTTCTTACAAAATTAATTTGGCCAAAATGTATTTTATAAATTTAGTTTTTCAAAAACCCCTGAATTGAGATTTGCACTACAAGTCCTTGATTTAGGGTGAGAAAATTATTTCAAAAAGTATATTTGAGACCTAGTAGTCATAGGACTCCCAGAAACCACAAAAGTATAATTTTAAAAGTTATTTTCCTATTTTATTTAAAAGCTTTTTCTTAAGGCCAGAAATGGTCTTTAATACGGAAAAATTATTTAACTATTTCAAAAATATTTGCCAAAATTCAGGGAGACTCATAGGACATATATTATCCATATATAAGATTTTCAACACTTGGTCATGTTCAAAATAATGGGCTAACCCCTCTAAAACCCTTTCTGGATATTTCAAGCTTTTGAAATATTTACAAAGGAAATATTCTCCAAAAATTCCAGGGAAATTCTATCATGTCATATATGACATATATGATGATCTTGCCATGTCCCATGCCTTGGGAAGCAAGAAAATATCATCAAAACCCTTCATAACCATTCTTTCCATATTTGAAGTTTGAGCAACTTTACATTGCCAAACTTGTCCAAATGCTCCCAAACTTGGTGCACATGCTAGAAATGCCTAATAAGGCATCTAGACCAAATGGCACAAGATTTGGAATAGAGCAACTTGATCAGAACACCCCAAAACCCTTTCTGTTCAAATGCAAATTTGAACAACTTCACATTACCAACTTTTTACCTGGAGCTTCAAACTTTGTGGGCATGATCAATACCCCAAATGATGAAACTAAACCAAGTGGTGCATCGAGGGGAGATGATTAGCTTGACTCAAACAAGATGAAACCATTTCTGTTGATTTCTAGGGTTCACCAAACTTACATTGGCTAGTTTCTTCAAATGATCCCAAATTTGGTGAAGGACCCTATTTTCACATGTCATTCAATCCTGTTAAGTGTCATGGCAAGTGGAGATCATTTGCTTGACCAAACACTGATCAAACACCTTCTGCAGTATTACTAAAACCCTCTTCTTGATCACTTTCACCTTTTACCTTGGCCTCAACTTTCTACCACACGTTCATCTAGTTACTAGCTACCTCCAGTAACTTCCCCAAGACCCCAGCTCCATGATTGAGGGGTAAAAACCCTAGTTCACCCTGCTAGACATCCATTTTCTACCAAGTCCCCAGCTTCCTCTCTCTCTCCTTGACTCTCCAGAGCATCCAAAGCTTCAGTCGTAGTGCTTGCATCACCTTGGACCCCCCAGACACGGTGGACGCGTCCAGAGGCCCAATGCAATGCCGTGGCATGCGATAAGGGCACTCCAGAGCGCGCTACAGTGCGCCCACGCACTGTAGCTTCGGCCAATCGTCTGCCCCCGACAGCCTCGGGCTCTCCCCTCGCGCCAGTCGATGCCCCTCGACGTCCGCAACCACCCTGGTGTTATCCCCCTCCTCCTGCGCCCTCCAGTGGCCGTCGCCACACGCGCACCGGCCATCCGCAGCGCCCACTCCTCGGGCTCGCACGCGCGCACGGTCTGGATGCTTCCCCGCTCCTCCTCTCCCCTCAACTGGACGTGGAACACGTCCACGATCCTCCCCCGGCTTGATCACAGGCACCAGAGCCCCTTCTAGCCTCGCTTGCAACGTCGTCGGCGCATGAGTCCATGGTGGACCGTGGGCGCGGCTATAAAAGCCCCCCCCCCCCCCCCCCCCCCCC
>LR738712.1:95282349-95293050 GCA_902687465.1 Secale cereale
CCAACGGCACCAGCAGCCTCCACACACTCACAGCAACACGCCAGCACCACTCGCTCATCCCCAGAAGGCTCCAGTGCTCGGGATCGACCGGAGCTCCGCCGCGTCGGGCCGCCGGTGATCTCGTAGTACGGGCCTCTTCTGCCCCTCCTTTGGCTCGATCCAGAATCACCATGCGTCACTGATGCTTTCCCCTCGTTTTCCCCTCTCTGTAGCAGTTGGAAACGGCCGGAGCGACGACTTCCCGACAACCCTCCGCCGTCCCACCTCACCGCCGGCGAACCCGACCTCCCCGGCGTGCCGCACCACCACCACTACCTCCGCAACTCGACGCTGAGTCCGTTCCTGCCCTCCGTTGCCGTCGCCGTGACCGGAATCAACGCCGGTGAGCTCGCCATCGCCGTGGCCGTGAGGTTGGAGATGACAGGCGGGCCCCGCCTGTCATCCTCACCCCTCTCTCCCCCTCCTCACAGCCGCTGACCGCCGGGCCCCGCCCGTCAGGTTTGAAAACCTGACATGCGCGCGCTGGCGCCCGAGCGGCCGGGCTGGATGCCCTGGGCCGTGCACTGTGGCCCCTCTGGCCCAGTTGCACAGGGCTTTTTCTTCTTTTCTTTTCTGTAATTATTTCAAACATTTTTACAGAAAAGAATATTGGTCCAAATGAAATAATTCCAACTCCTAAATTCTTGTTATATTCCAACCTATTTAATGGTGTCACTTTCACACACATCCATGAAACTTTTATGTTCTGTTCAAATTTAAATTCAAATTTGAGCAATAAAACTCCTGTTCTAAAATCATTAGATTCCATTCTGTTACTCCAAAACTCCAACTAAGAATTTTCTCCATCTTAGAAATCCCTCTAGTATTTAACAAAAATAAGTTGACATTTTTCTGAGCACTTTGATTTTTCTGTTTTAGTTGTGGTCTTATTTTTCCGTTGTTATTATGCGACGTATAGATACCGTATTTGACGAAGTTGCTGAAGAAGGAGAAGGAGAAGGATTTGAAGACTTTGAAGACCAAGCCAATCCAGGCAAGTAGCCCTTTGACCATGATACACTTGTTCTTCGGAACCCGTTTGTTTCCGATGCATGATGATAGCATTACAATGGTGACCTAGTTGAACCACCACATGATGCATGCCATGATCTTGATCTTGCTATGTGCTAGATAACATGCAAGTAGTTAGTAGTGATGCTTAGTGATGCATGTGTGATATGAACCTTCGTGGTTGAAATCTTTGCATGAACCCATGGGGTGCCCCTAATGCCCGAGGGTGATGTTGAGTTAGGTCATCACTTGAGGAAGAAGTGATGTGCCGGTAAATCTTGTGCATGGGTGAAATAATGGATTAGATTTATGTGTGACTACCGTCCCAACCAAACATGTGCAACCACACTACCCCTTATGTGACGGGGCTTTATTGATTACTTAGGTCGATACTAGCATGGTGCCCGCATTACTAGTGATGGGAAGACTTGAGGTCTTTCCTGGGACGGGGTCGTGCTTGGATAGACGGCCATGACTGTTTTTACAGGGCACCGGACACACCGTTGGTCCCTTCGGGTACGCGTGACATTGAAATTAGGGCAAGTCCCGTGATCTATTGTTTGTACTCGAGGGCCGTGTACCAACGAGTGGACCCTATGTTAGTGTCGTCTAAGGAAAGATAATGACCGGGTGCTTACCCCGGGTACTTGAGGTACCGCGGGTCGTGGATGACACGGAAGTTCCCCGGATCTTGTGGGTAAAGTGCGCAACCTCTGCAGAGTGTAAAACTATTCGAATAGCCGTGTCCACGGTCATGGACAGTTGGGTGGTGCTACTTAAACTATGTCCAGAATTTTACTTCATCGGTGACAGTATGAGTGTGATGAGTCAAGGTGGTGACTTGACTCGATGAGTTGAATCATAATCATGTTGATATCGGTAACCTGTCTTTGAGGTTACGCGAGTTTATTGATGCATAAACTTGATGGTAGAATATTTATTCTAGCCCATTGCTAGAATGCTCATTATTGCTCAGTTTGCATTGTTACTTTAAACCACATCATGGGTTGCTTGCAAGTATATTCAAAGTACTCATTGGCTTGCCACTGGTTATTTAATTGGCCATGCATGGAGGAACAGGAATATGATGAAGAGTTCTTTGGAGACGAACATGCGAACTAGGACGCTATCCCAGTCAGAATGCCTGTAGGGTTAAGGCAGATGGCATGGGTTCGACCTATCATCGAAGACTTCCGCTATTTGAGTTATTTGCTATTCAGCCCGTGAGGCTTTATCTATGTAAGACTTGGCCATAATGGCCATAATTTGTGTAAGACGATATGTATGGATGTAAGACTCTTGTTATTCAGCTTCTGTGTGTTGAGTGAGCATTGATCTCTGGGATCACTGTACACGTGCAATCGGTGATCTCGACTTCTAAGTCAGGGTCCCCACATATTTGGAACCACGGGGTGACGCAAGCATGTTGCGGTCACCCCACGCACAACCCCCGCGTCCCGCACTCAACGCGAGTCGTGGGGAAGCGCAACCATCGGAGGAGGTACTGCAGTAAAAAGAATTCGGCCCCAACTGCCCGTGCACCGTTCTGGGCCTAGCCCAACAACGCGTCGCGCTTATGTATGGCCCAGGCCCGGGGGCTCCTGTCAGTGTACCAAAGTAGGGGCTCTCCTTTGTACCCCCTTACTTGTGCACGGGCAGTCAGAGCCACGCCTGTGGCCACACCTAACGGGGTAGAGGAGGGAAACCGAAGCACAAGATTACCATAGCAGCGCCAAGACAGTGGTGCAAGAAGCCCAAGCAACAAGATAGGCTTGCCCCGACAAGACCCTTGTCGGGGCAGCCTACATGACCCCGGCAAGAACCCTTGTCGGGGCAACTCACCCAACACCTCCATTGTAGCCACCCTTGAGCCTATGAACTCCGACACCATCAACAACGTTGGAACCAAGGCTCGGGATGCGCCTGCGTGATGGCATGCAGATCTTTGTGAAGACAAAGGGTCTACAAATTCTAGATGAGAACCAGAAGACAAGACAACCGCAAGGCTCCTTGCCGAGGATTCCTACGACGCCCTGACAAGGCTCCTTGCCAAAGATACCCCTGAAGCCCCGGCAAACCTCTTGCCGAGGGCGCTCACAAAGGCCCCGGCAAGACCCTTGCCGGGAACAAACGCAAGACCGCAGCAAGCCCTTGCCGCCCCAGCTCGGCGGCCGACCCACTAGCTCAGGCAAGTACCCACATGGCAGTACGTGGTTCCTCATCCAGCTAGTCAAGCACCTGTGTGGTGGCATGCAGATCTTCGTGAAGACCCTACCATCATGCCATCTCAGCCAACCTACATGGCGTTGCATGCCTCGTTGGCCTGGATGCGCGTCACAGCCAGACGGAGCGGCGGCGGACAGGACGGGCCTCATTGCCGTCCTTGATAAAGCGAGTGGACACCTAAGTAGCACATTTAATGCGTCTTGTCCCGTAATGGCAGGAGATAAGCTTGTACACTGTATACCTTTCCACCTCCTGTGTGCCACAGTGGCAATCCCTTTTGACTATAAAAGGAGGCCCGAGGCATACTGGAGAAGGATTCGAATTTTTTGGACTAGGCATGCACCGTAGCTAGTTCAAGAGCTCAAAAACTCCCAAATACACATCAAATCAGGACTAAGGTATTACGCATCTTCGTTGACCGAACCTGGGTAAACGATCCTCGTGCTGACTCCTAAGCCCGCTCTTTGCACAACCCCGCGCCCGTCAACCGTAGAAGGGATTCCAGTGATCCCATAGGTGTCGACCGGTTCGTCCCCGACACTATGTACTTATGGTTGAACTATGCTTGTGTATGTGTACACTTATTATCTATGTCTGAGTATGTTTAATCGATGTTTACTTATGTCTAACCGTGGGATATGCATGCAACCAGTTCGGTTGTTGGAATCTACCTCCGTCTTGGTTTATTGGCCCCCTTCGTAATTTGTGTTAAATTTCGACCAAAGGTTTAACTGACAAAATGTTAGTGCAGGTCAGCAAAAATTATATCATTGGATGGGTATTTGAGCATAGTGTTCAATGATATAATTTTTGGTGACATGCATAAACATTTCTTAGTTAAATATTTGGTCCAAAATTGGTAAAAATTACAAGTGGGGACCAATAAACCAGGACGGAGGTAGTACGTCAATCGCACACGGTTCCCAAAATTGGAACCGTGTGCAATGACTTTCATTTTGCCTATTGCGTTAATCACACACGGTTCCCTCTAGCAAACCGTCTTCTCTAAAATTCTTTGTGGGACAGAAAACCCTCACCACCCAATTCAAAAAATAAAAAAATAAAACCCTCTCCATCCCCACGTCACAAAAACCTTCACCCCGCCTGCCACCCGCTCCGGTCCCCATTCACACCTGCACAAGCTCCTCTGTCTCTCTGCCACGGCACCACCTATCACGGTGGTAAATACTTAGCTCGCCGCCTGCCGCCGCCGCCAGGTTGCTGGCAAAGACCAGGGCATTTCGCCACTTCCGCTTGCCGCCACCTATCGCCATCGACTTTCTCGATGCTGCTCGCGGTTGACCCAGCTTCGCTTGGTCGGGGAATCTGCCGTACTGAGGATTCTTTCTCATGGACGACAGGGTAACTAATTTAATGAGATATCATGTCATCTCATATCCCAGTTCATCTGCCTCCTTTAATCACCCGGCGGAAATAGCCATGAATTCATTTTTATTCGAGATGATTTGAGGGTTTTCTTTCATTCATAGAATGTACAGTGCACCGACACATCAGGACTTTGCTACCTCCGCCAGAGATTCCATCTCATCGTACCAGATCGCTTGATGACGCACACGGTATGTTCAGTCTCACCCTAAATCGGTTGGGATGGCCTACTTTCCTGAACATATTCTAAATATTGCTACATTCGGATAAAAGGTGCCACATGCACCATATATGTCAAAGGTGATTTTCCCCCTCTTCTTTCTATATTAGGCAAATTAATGATGTATTGTTCTTTCGATTACTCTCATATTTCAATGACATCATGTTTACCCTATCTGTTTAATTATAGATTTTTGTCCTTCTATATCAACTGTTGTACAGTTCTTTCAATTTGGGCCCATATTTGCATGTTACCATATTTTCTTTAACAATCCTACCATTTTCTGCAGTGCATCCCTTGCTAAGCAACAGATTATGTAGTGCACAATCTTTCCCTTTACATAGATCAAGACTACACGAATGTCATACTGCACACAAACCATGGATCTACAATCGTTGCTACAATAAGACTTGATGAACGTGGTGACTCCTATTTTGGCACTGGCTTTTGGAAAGAAATTTCAAAGTTTTATGTACTGAAAGCTGGCACTAAAATTGCACTGCACATAAAAGGGCCTGGTCATGAGATATATGATAACTTCCCCGACAAAATCATCCGTCCAGACTTTATTCGAAGTAAGTTTTCTTTTCAACTATCTGCATGTTGACTTACCCAGCAATGTCAAATGAATTGTGTAGTATTTAAGCAACCAATTGTCATTCCCTTTTCTTACTATATTCCTACCTAATAACTTCTAGTTACCAATACACTTTTCTATTGCCCTGTTTTAACTAGATATTCCATGTACTCCCATTTCTATCAGAAAGCACCACTGACAAGGAGACTCCGGATGTGGAGAACGCGGCTGCCAACAAGCGGAGTCGGGGTGAGCTAGAACCGCAAGCGACTCCAGTAGGCCTAGACTTCATCAGTAGCCTCCCCGATGATATGTTAACAGTCATCATCTCCCTCCTCCCAATCAAATATGGAGCGCGGACAACCGTCCTTTCCTGGCGGTGGCGCCCCCTATGGAACTCCAGCCCTCTCGACTTCATCGACACCCACGAGCTCTGCCATGGCTATCGCAAAAGCTTGGATGCGTTCTCCAAGATCATCGACAGTCACCTTGGCCCAACTAGAGGCCTTAGAATGGGCTAGTTCCGTTCCAAGGGCAAGGACCGAGCCAAGCTTGATGACTGGTTCCGATCCCCCACCCTAGATCGTCTCGAGGAGCTCACTTTTCATGATGGGAATATGCGGTCGCTGCCAACGTCCGCACTCCGCCTCACGCCCACATTGCGCGTCGCCAAGTTCAGGAACTACCATACCCCCCCCCCTAATGACACGGCCGCTCTTATTCTACCACGACTGAAGCACCTCTAGCTCGTCGCCGTCTGCCTCTCAAATGGTGACATGGAGCACCTGCTCTGTGGTTGTACTGCACTCGAGTACCTTCGTCTTCAGCCGATCAATGGGTTGAGTACCTTCCACATCACCTCCATGACTCTTCGGACTATTTATGTGTGTTGCTGCTGCGGCAGGAAGACGTCACAAGATATGTACCACGGTATGGTCATTGAGGACACACCTGCACTTGAGGGATTACTTGTAGTTGATCAAGAAGGTCCAACAAGAATCAATGTCATTTCTACGCTGAAATTAACATTGGAGGGCTACTCGTCCGACAAATACTCTGAAGTTGTTATTGGATCCACATCCGTTCAGGTACAACAGCCACCTTCTACCTGTCCTTCTACAAATTAACATTATTTCTAATTTTGAAGATGTTTGTTCGTCTGTCATTCAGAAAATGATTCCGACAAGCTTGACCCCGAAACTGCGCACAATGAAGGTCTTGGCACTAGAATCTATCGGCCCCAACCTGGAGCAAGTTGTCAGTTTCCTGAGATGCTTTCTGTGCCTGGAGAAGCTACATATCGAGGTGATGTTCCTTTCCTGTTAAATGTTAACCATAAGAGAGTTCAATTTGTGACACCTTTTTCCAAGTTTACAATGACAATGTACTACGATTTCTGAAGGATTGTTTTGGAGGATTTTAGTACATACATGTTCCACCCTCCCCCCATATTGGTTGCTTGATCCATATGGCTACAATCAATAAGAATTTTTTTTTCCTTTGGATTCGTCTGTACTAGTTTTCTTAGGGAAATTTTCATCCACTCCAACATCTTGTGAAGAAGGCTATATTTTTCTAGAATGTAATTAAATGCCCATGTTAATCATGTCAGATCGAAAATGGCATGTTAGTGCATTTTACAAATCCTGCAAACCAAATAGGCTTGTAGTAATGTTCAAAACTGCATGTAGGCACTAACACGTTTTCTTCTTTTGCAGATAAGATTGGGCCCAATGGTGGATAATGTGATACAACATAACAATCACGTCGAATGCCTAGATCTGCATCTCTCATAAATTACATTGAACTCCTACCGAGGGACCTTACCGGAGATTATATTCGCCAGGTTCTTTGTTCTCAGAGCAAGGGTGCTGAAGGAAATGAGGTTTGCCCTACATTTATTTCGCAAAAATGAATGGTTTGTTGATCAGCGTCGGCTCCTGCAGCAGAATGGAATAGGCTCCAAAAATGCTAAATTTCATTTTGAAACTTCAGATGACAGAGTAATCGGAAGTCATCGTATCAACCCCATACATGACTTGTAAGTGGCTGGCCCCTTTGCAAAAATTGTGAGGTTTCAAAACGAGACTAAGAAGTGGTAATATTAGTTTGAACCTCTCTCATATCCATGTTCAGCGGATCAGCGCGAGCGTTTGCAGCTGATGAGCTGAATTTCATTTCTAATATCAGTTTGAACCTTGTAATCTTCGAATTTGAGCCATATAACTCTGGAATTTGAACCTTGTAATATTTCGAGCTTTTGCGATACAATCGTTGAAATGGCATTGTATGGTACTCGTATATTGGTAGCACTATTTTGACCTTAATATGCAATGGTCTTAGATTTTATTAACCATTCTCAAATCTGTTTACCTTGTCGATCTCATAGCACACGATCTGTATAGCTAACTCGATTGCGATCTTCGACATTATTGCACACAGTTGGTTTCTTCCATCCTATGCCCTGTAGAGCGCAGAATTAATTATCGCACTCTAGTGTCCATCACCACCCTTCTGTGTAACTTTGACCTTATCACCCATGGGTAAACTTATGGCCGAAGTCATTCCACACACTTCGATTTTACAAAGCTTTTTGCCAATAAACGCCCATGATTTGTCCCTCTTCTAGCCGACACGTGGTCAAACTAGCCGGGCGGGAACCTTGCGCGCATGGTAGCGCGGGAATAGGCTCACCGACGATACATTTGGCGCCTCTTCGAGCCCACGCGTGCGGTGCGGTGTTATCAAGCATGCACTGGAATCCTCCGCTATGCATGCTGTGACAAGACGTGATGATTATAGGCCGGCCGGCCCCCATTTATTACAGCTTCCAACCGTTCGATCGCACCCCACCATTGCAAGAAGCACACCCACCAAATTCTTGGAGGGTATCCTGCGCGGCTCCAATGGCGCTCTGAGCGGCTGCCGACGACGAGGAGCAGTTCACCATGCATGCCATGGTCGACACCCACAGAAAGTTCACGGACCTCTCGGTGGTGTACACCAACGACCCGATCTGGGTGGAGCACTCCATCCATATCATGGAGTTGTTGCTTGCCGAGGAGAAGTACAAGGTGGTCGGGTTCGACCTTGAGTACACCCGCGCTCGTGCCGGGTCTCGTCCCAAGGTCGTCGTTGCCCAGCTGTGCATGCACCACCACGTTCTCGTCTACCACTACTGCCTGGCCACAAGGCCTTGCAAGCGTTTCGCCAGGTTTGTGAACAGCCCCCACTACATGTTCGCTACGGTGGACATCACCAACGATGTGAAGGCGCTCGAGAATTCGGGCATCACCCGCCAGAATCATGTCCACATCCAGGGCCAATACAAGATCTGGGGCAGCAAGGAGCATGAGAAGGACTCACTGGTTCACCTCGCCGAGGCCAGTATCGACCCCTACTACAAAGACATGAAGGATTCGTGCAACAAGGACAAGCGTGTCTGGCACTCGGCCTGGATGGAGAAACTCGACAAAGCTCACATCGTGTACGCGGCCAAGGAGGCATACGCGAGCTACGACATGTACAGGCGGATCATTAACATGAGGAAGTGCCTCCTTCCCCAAAACGACTAGGGATCCAGCCGGAAGCAGAGCAATGGTAAGCGTCATCGCAACAATAAGTAGATGATTAGATCCTCGTTTATCCTACTTTAGTATGCATGTAATTGCTTACTTTGGTGTGTGGAAATGTTATGTGTGTAGTCACTTGTGTAATTGTATGCTTAATTTGGTTATGCAATGTTGTCTTTTTAAGTATATATGTTGATGCTCTGTAGACAAAGCGTAGATGTTGTGCGGACAAAGAAAATCACATCGCACACGGACTAAACAATGGAACCCGTCGCTGATGTTTTCATCAATCACTCACAATTGTATACCAGCAATCATTTGCTCACAACACACACGGCTTGTTAGCAGTGATCGTCTGTGTTGTTATCAGTCTTCGCACACATTTCGATTTCAGACATGTTTGCCGCGTATCACACACATCTTGTTAAGTTGAACCGTTTATGTTCTCATCTCTCAACGCAAATAGTTCATCTGAGTGAACCGCATGCCGTATATTACACACACCTTGATCTGGCTGACCATTTCTTTTGTGTTGCCTAATCACAAATAGTTCATCCAAGTGAACCGTATGCTGTATATCGCACACACCTTCATCTCGCTGCCTGTTTCTTTTGTTCCTCCTCATCGCAAACAGTTAATTGAACTGAACCGTATGCCCTGCATCGCACACGCAACTAAAATTTGAACCGTGTTTGATGCATCCTCCATCGCAAACATTTTGCACCTTTTTTGATGGATTTTTTACACCCCCGCTTGCGATTATGGCATAGCACACAGTTCCGTCGAATGGTCTCTGATCGT
The DNA here is from genome assembly GCA_902687465.1 of Secale cereale. Taxonomy (NCBI): domain Eukaryota; kingdom Viridiplantae; phylum Streptophyta; class Magnoliopsida; order Poales; family Poaceae; genus Secale; species Secale cereale. The sequence continues at coordinate 95,292,182 of LR738712.1, forward strand.
AGTGTCGCGTTAGCAGCATCTTGCAGTAGTGACCCCTGAATAAGTCATTGTCAAAAGAAGCATCAGTTTAAGTTTAACAAACCCATAGGGGAGCAAGAGCATCATTTTCTCTTCATGGATACCTTTTTGTGTGGAAAAACATCCGATATATTCATCTTCAATCATGGAAGTACAGTGAACATCATAAATAATAAAAATTACATCCAGATTCATAGACCACCTAGCGAAGACTACAAGCACTGAATCGAGCTGAAGGCGCGCCACCGTCATTGCCCCTCCCTCAAGCAGTAACAAAATTGGCCGTAAGAGCATGCATCCCATGAAAATATGTTGTGCGTTTTGAGTTGTCTCGGTGTGAACCAATTTACAACCTAACGAAGACTACAAGCACTCAAGCGAGCCGAAATCGCGCCACCGTCAATGCCCCTCCCTTAAGCTGTAACAAAATTGGTCGTAAGAGCATGTATCCCATGGAAATATGTTGTGCATTTTGAGTTGTCTCCCTGTGAACTAATTTACAACCTTTTCCACTACAAGTATCAGGCTGATATGACAATCATTTCATGCATATTCTGGTGGTCCATAATACATCACTCTTTTTTGCGGAAACATAATACTCTCTTCATCATGTCATTCTTGTCGCATGGGGTTTCAAATTTGAACTACCACACTTTTCACAAAAACACCCTTCCGCAACTTCGAATTCTCTCAAATAAACCCGCACACATGTTCAAGGCACGAGAAGATCCTGCCGCCGGCCGGGCTCCAAGAGGATGGAGCTGCTCCCGCTGGTCCGCATCTTATCCTACAGATTCTCCCCTGCTGCTGGCTGCTGCTTCCGCACGGGACCCCCCCCCCCCACGCCAAAA
>LR738712.1:95293117-95383747 GCA_902687465.1 Secale cereale
GCCAAAAATGAGCCTGTCTCCTCCCACTCCGCCAGCAGCGTCCACATAGGAGATCGACGACGTAGCACCTCCTCAATCCTCCCTGAGCATACAAGGAGCTCCGCCTCACCAATACCTCTGCCCTCCTTGAGCCACACTTGCTGGGAAGCCGTTGATCGACGGAATTTATCCCGTCTCCTCCCACTCCAGTCGTTGATTCCACACACGAGCTCAATGTCATCGCTCCTCCTCTGGCTTCCCCGAGCTGCTCAACAGCTTCAGGGTGATCTACGGGTGCTCCAGGTCACTTTTCCCCTATCGATTGGTTACTGGTTTGCCTGCCCGTGGTGGTCTGCCGCTCGCTGCCATTGGACCTCGTCAGTAGTTCTTCCGGTGACCAAAAACTGCTTCCGCCGCCACCCAAGTATCACCCGCGCTCGGGTGCGTGCATGCTCGCCCATGTTGCATGCTTGACACTAGAGCTCGTGCTCGTGCTCTGCTGCGGTTCTTCGCTGCTGATCATCTCTGAAGAAGAAGGTAAAGTGGAATATCTGATCTCTAGATTGATCTGTAGCGACTATTGTTGTTGCTTGTTGTAATCTCTTCATGATGTTGTTGTTGGAAGCATAAGGAGTAGACATCCAGTGTAATCTCTTCGTGTTGTTGTTGCTTGCTGTAATAATGATCATTAATACAATACTCATTCAGAGATGACATTAAGATGGTATTCAGATTGAAGCAGAAACATAATGAAAAAAAGTCCACTCTACAAAAAACGACCTGTAATTTTGTCATTTAAAATGTTGAATATTTAAGATGTTGTTGAGACAATACTAATTTTGGAGTTCATAGTTCATAACTGAATTTAGAGACAGTACAAATCTTACTAAGAATAAGAGGTCATAATCATCAATTTTTACTCACATTCACAAAAATTCACAAGTTGACAACACACTTTACAAGGGTACTCCTCTCTTGTACTGTGGCATCTCAGTACATCTCAGTTTATTGAGTAAAATTCAATGCTACATCTCACATTCAGTGAAGTGGTTCCGAAACTAAAATTCAGTCGTGCATCTCACATTCAGTAAATTCGATAAACATAGAGTAGAGAAGAGAGGTTCAGACCCTGTAGGATCAAAAGTAGGTCTAGAGGGGGTGATTAGACTACTTGAACAAATAAAAATCTAGCCTTTTCCCAATTTGAAGTGTTGGCAGAAGCAAAAACTTAGGCTCAACCAATACTAACCAATCATTGTTGAAGAAGAAAGGTGGAATGCCAACCGGGGCATCCCCAAGCTTAGCTACTTGAGACTTCTTCATATATTAATTAGGGATGCCTTGGGCATTCCCAATCTTGAGCTCTTGTGTCTCCTTAATTCCTCTTATGTTGCGGTTTCCCTAAATCTCAAAAACTTCATCCACACAAAACTCAACAAGAACTCGTGAGATAAGTTAGTATAAATCAATTCAAAACCTTATCATTCTCTACTATAGAAAATCACTAAAATTATTATTTAACATTGCATACTAAATACATGTGCATATTTAATACTCCTATCTTCAAATAGAATTATTAAACATGCAGACATATGCAAACAATGCAAACATAATAACAATCTGTCTAAACAGGACAGTCTGTAAAGATGGAATTGTTCTCATACTTCCCTAGCTCAAACAATTCTGAAAAATTACCACGATACATATAACTTATTAATTCTAACTTTGTAAAAATTTCAAGAATTTATCACATTCTAACTATTCAGAAGAATTCAGATAATGATAGAAAACTTTCTGTTTTCAAACAGTAACATATATACTTGCAAAATAAGCATGGTAAAGGCTATACTTGTCTTTTTATTGAAATAAAAGATAAAAAACCTTATTCTAAATAAAAGAAAGAAAATCTTAACAAAAGAAAATGACGCTCCAAGCAAAACACATATCATGTGGTGAATAAAAATATAGCCTCAAGTAAATTTACCGATAGACGAAGACGAAAGAGGGGATGCCATCCACGGCATCCCCAAGCTTAGATGCTTGGTTGTCCTTAAATATTACCTTGGGTTGCCTTGGGCATGCCCAAACTTAAGCTCTTTCCGCTCCTTATTCCATAGTCATCAAATCTTTACCCAAAACTTGAAAACTTCACAACACAAAACTCAATAGAAAATCTTATGAGCTCCGTTAGTATAAGAAAGCAAATCACCACTTAGGTACTGTTGTGCACTCATTCTAAATTCATACTAGTGTTATATATACTGTATTACAACTTCTCCATGGTTCATACCCTCCAATACTACTCATGAATTCATCAAAATAAGCAAACAACACTTGACAAACATACTCTGTTAAAAACAGAACAGTCTGTAGTAATATGAAAACTTCGCATACTTCTGGAACTCTAAAAATTACGAAAAATTGGGAAGACGTGAGGAATTTGTATATAAAGTATGTGTAAAAATTTCAGCTAATTATCGCGTTCCAGGGATTTACTGAATTTTCTGCACTAGATGCAAAACTTTTTGTTTTTGCAAAGAATCAAATCAACTATCATCCACACTACCCCAAAGGCTTTACTTGGCACCTTATTGAAAAAAGCTATAAAACATGATTACTACAGTAGATTAATCATGTGAACACACAAAAAGAGTAGGTAAAAGTATTGGGTTGTCTCCCAATAAATGCTTTTCTTTAATACCTTTTAGCTAGGCATGATGAATTCAATGACGCTTACGTAAAGATAGGAATTGAAATATAAAAGGGAGCATCAAGAATCACAATGCAAGCACATTTAAGTCTAACCCACTTCCTATGTATAGGGATTTTCTGAGCAAACAATTTAAGGGAGCAAGAATAAACTAGCATAGGAAGGAAAAACAAGCAATAATTCAAAACTTTCAAAACATAGAGAGGAAACTTGATATTATTGCAATAGGTAAAAGCATGTGTTCCTCTCTCATAATAATTTTCAGTAGCATCATGAATGAATTCAATAATATAACTATCACATAAAGCACTATTTTCATGATGCACAAGCATATAATTTTTATTACTCTCCACATAGGCAAATTTATTCTCATTCATAATAGTGGGAGCAAACTCAACAAAATAGCTATCATGAGACACTTGATTAAAATCATGATGACGAGTTTCATGGTTATTAGTATTCTTTATAACATAGGTTTCATCACAATAATCATCATAAATAGGAGGCATGCTTTCATCATAATAAATTTGCTCATCAAAACTTGGGGGACAAAAAATATCATCTTCATCAAACATAGCATCCCCTAGCTTATGGCTTTGCATATCATTAGCATCATGGATATTCAAAGAATTCATACTAACAACATTGCAATCATTCTCATCATTCGAAAATTTAGTGTCAGACATTTTATGAACTTCTTCTTCTAACACTTGAGCACAATTTTCCTTTCCATCATTTTCACAAAAGACATTAAAAAGATGAAGCATATGAGGTAACCTCAATTCCTTTTTTCTGTAGTTTTCTTTTTATAAAACAAACTAGTGATAAAACAAGAAACTAAAAGATTACATTGCAAGATCTAAAGATAAAACTTCAAGCTCTCACCTCCCCGGCAACGGCAAAGGAAAAGTGCTTCGTTGATAGTATGTGAGTGCCGCTTACCTAGCCTCCCTAGCAACGGCGCAAGAAAAGAGCTTGATGTCTACTACACAAGCTTCTTCTTGTAGACTCGTGTTGGGCATCCAAGCGCAGAGTTTTGTAGGACAGTCGCAATGTTCCCTCAAGTGGATGACCTAAGGTTTATCAATCTGTGGGAGGTGTAGGATGAAGATGGTCTCTCTCAAACAACCCTGCAACCAAATAATAAAAGTCTCTTGTGTCCCCGAACACACCCAATACAATGGTAAATTGTATAGGTGCACTAGTCCGTTGAAGAGATGGTAATATAAGTGTAATATGGATGGTAGATATAGGTTTTTGTAATCTGAAAATATAAAAACAGCAAGGTAACTAATGATAAAAGTGAGCACAAACGGTATTGCAGTGCTTGGAAACAAGGCCCAGGGTTCATACTTTCACTAGTGCAAGTTCTCTCAACAATGATAACATAATTAGATCATATAACAATCTGTAGCGACCACGATCCGAATGGACCGAAGTCTCTGTGTCTATGTCATCCCTGGATCGGTATGCTGACACACACAGTACTCAAGGATTTATAACAGAGGTAAATCACATGTATTAAGTAACGTAAATACTATTACCTCAATCGATCATAGCGGAAGCAACAAGGTTGTGGATTCCCATCAACACCAACGGCAAAGTTGAGTGTAGAGAGCGCAACCCTAACGTAACACTTACTCGTCGAATAATTCCTGCAATATGAGACGTTGCAGCCACAAAGGGTCAGTACATTGAATGTACTGGCAATTTCACAATATAATGGTAATGATGAACAAAGCCTACAACTACATGCATATTTGGCTGGTGGAGGCTGTAAGGTTAAAGTTTTTGCGTAAAGCCAATTTTTCCCTACTACAAAGGAATGCATTTTATTTAACTACTTTGTTAAATTTAAATCATGAACAGTTGAGAATGGTACCCCCATCTCAATCCCAAATTAAAGTCATCATTAACCCAACAAATTAAATTATAGAGTGATGAGATCATCAAATAATCCACTTTTAGATACTCAAAGATGTCCAAAACCGGGGACACGGCTACTCATGAATAGTTTTTACACTCTGCAGAGGTTTGTGCACTTTCCCCACAAGACTCGACCACCTCCGTTGGATTTCTCGCACTGCATGATGTTTGAGAAACGGATGACCGAGACACAGTCTTTCCGAAGAGGTCCCGTTAACTAGATAGATAGGCCGATACACCTACAATCCCCCTACATCTGCTATCCCATCATGGAAAGGTTTCCCACAACTTACTCAACTATGTCAGAGCCCATATTGGCATGTGGCTGCACATGGAAGTTTCTAGGCATGAAAATATTATATGATCCCTTTGAGCCTGGGTGGCATTCCAATAGGACAATCACACGGAAACCTCGGGATTTCCTAGGACAACACTGGCAACCCCAGGTGTCTGGGCAATCCACTGGTTCACTCCCAGGGTGCCCCAACCAATCCACCCAGATGTGTATTCAAGTAGCCACCTTAAGTTGAATCCTGAATTAACAACTCACATCTGTCATGGATTTCACTCAGACCCAAACCACGTCTACGAGCATAGCATGGCAACCTAAGCAAACGTAGAAGTAACTCCCGGGGGTTTGAAAAATAATGCAGGTAATAGGTTCTACCTCAATCTACTTCCCAGTCCCACAAGTTAATAGATCCTACTCATGCAATGTGTTTGAGGATATAACTAATGCAATGAAAACTGGGTATTGGAAAAATATGATCAAAGTGTGAACTTGCCTGCAATGTTGAGGAAGATGATTTGCACTCAAAACTCTTGATATCTCTAGTCGTCACACTCCGGTCAATCTATCGTAAGCAAGCAATAGTAACCACACATAAGCAATCACTCAGAAAGATCGGACAGAACGAATAAACACTTCGGAAAACTTCGAAAACAAAACGAATGACTCTTGAAACATAAAACAATTTCCAACAGTACCAAAATTATGTGAATTTGGCCTTATCAGAAAGTTTAGGTCAAGAGCTTCGATTTGCAAAAAGAATCAACTCAAACGGAGTTACGAAACTCAAGTTATGATCAAACGAAGTTCAAATCTAAAACTAATTGAATTCACATTTTAAAACTTTCAAAAACATGTTTGAGTTGTATTACTGGGTAGAGGGGATCGTAACGAAGACGTGGGCATTGGTTTCGTTGGATTCGGACCAACTGATAAAAAGTTATGGCCGAAAGAAGAATATGGGCTAAACTGTAAATAAAGTATTTACAGAAAGGTCCCTAGCCGAAACTAAACAGAAAAGAAAAAGATTAACGAACGAACGTTCGTTTTATAGGCCTAACTGATGAACGTTCACTAGATAGCTAAACCTAAAAAAATAAAACCAATCTAAAAAGAAATAAACCAACTAAACAGAAAAAAACCGGGGTTGTTAAGGTTTTTACCGGTCCGTGGGAAAAGACCGGCGGGCGGATCGGATCGGGTCCAGCCGACCGGGGCGGATCCGACGCGGCGGCGCTCCGGCGAGGCCTGGCTGCGGTGGCGGCGGCGCTGAGCGAGGTGCGGCGGCGGCGGGAGCGGCGCGAGGGGCAAGGGGAGGCGCGGCGCAAGGGGCGAGGGAAGGCAACAGCAGCCTGCGGCGGCGGCAGCAGCAGTCAGCGGCGGCGGCTAGCGAGGTGCGGTGGCGGCGGGGATGAGGGGAACGGGGCCCGGGGCTCCGGTTTTATAGGAGGGGGCGGTGGTGGCGTGGAGGAGGGGCCAAGAAGGCGGTGGCGTGGCACGCACGGACGCCGAGGTCGGTGGCGGCGCGCTGTCGTGCGGGAGGAGGAGTCCCGACGGGGACGGCGTCGCGCTAGGCTGGGCCGTGGCCTGGCAGCTGCTGGGCCGGCCCAGTCGGTCTAGGGGATTTTTTTATTTTTATTTTTTTAACAGACAAGAAAACTAATAAACTAGAAATAACCTAAAATATTATATAGGTGTATAATATATCAAAATTTGCAGAAAAATAAATCCTACAAGATGGACATTTTTCTACGGCAAAATAAAATGCCCACAAATTCTAATAAATCAATAGGTCCTACTGTTGCAATTAAAAACCAATAAAAATCACATTAAAATACCAAAAGACTTCAAATTTATTTCTCCCCAATTTTTTGCTGTAGGGAATCATGTTACCCTATTTTCCATGTAATTTCTTTTTGGAGAAAAATAATTTGAATAAAAACCAAATAACTCAATATTTGAAATTGAGTTCCAGAAAATTTCAGAAAACTTCCAACTCATATTTCCTATAATTTGAAGAAGTCATTTTATCTTCTCTCGGGAAAATCATTGAGTTGCTTAAAGTTTCTGAATTGAAAATATTTTGAGGATGAAATTCAAAAATCCTTTCAAAGCCCTTTATCATTTAAAATAAATGGAAGAAGTCATATTATCTTCACTCTAGGGTTTTGTGTTGAAAAGAATTTGAATTCCCTCGGAGATCAAAAGCAAAGTGAAAGTTTTGGGAAAGTCATTTTATTCCCTCTCATTTAACTTTCAAAAGTTTCAAATTTCACTCAATTTCACACATCACATCAAACAGCAATCAAATCTATCTATTTATTATAACATTCCAAAATTTAGAATTTTGGGATGTTACAAACCTACCACACTTAAAATGAATATCGTCCTCGAGATTCGGAGAGGCTAGCAAGAAATAGGTTAGGGTTTGGGGGTCTCCTAACAAATCCACTGATTGGTGTGGCCTAGGATGCTACCACACTTAGGAACATGGATACGGTTCCATCAAAACGCAGGTACTCCATCCTTTGGGTTGACGGCGTCGGTCTTCTCAAATCTTCAGGGTAACTTTTTCTCCGGGGCTCTTTCGGTAGTGGAAAATCTTTGTCCTCAATCCTTGTATCATTTCATCTTGATAAGGTTCTTTCGGGACCGGTTCTTCTTATCTAACAGGTCTGGCGCCAATACTAAACAACTCTCGATATCTCATGGGGGTCATCGAACAATTTATTGGGTCCCTGCAGAAAACGGGTCTGGGCTTCATCCTCACCGTATATCCTACAGTTGGCAACAGCATGCCGTGTACAAGGGAAAATTTTCTATACCATTCTAGGGTTTAAACAAGGTTTTGACATCGTCGTCTCTCTACTATAGGAAAGTCACTCAGATTTACCATCCCGTATAACAGAGGCGAATAATAAGAGTAAGTCGGTATGGTGATCAATCCATCCCGCACCCAAATCATTACCTTGTATATGGTTTAGTGAATCTCGAATTCTAACACTCGGTCATCCTCACAAGCATTGCAGAATTTCATCTTGTTGACGAACTGAGTTCGAACATATCCATTTATTCTGCAAGCAAAACAAAACATCTAGCATTTCACAACCCTCGGGTTTAACGTAACCACCTATAAGATCGTCTATTGACAAAGGTCGTAACTTCTTCCAGGGGTTTTCCTTCAGCAAGGATGAGCCTGCTTTCTTGATAGGTCCTGGGGCCTGTTGTTTATCGCTCATCTCACCACTAGTAACACTTGGTTTCATCACCGGGTCGCAACTGGCCATTCTTCCAACATCCAACTTCATTGGCTCTCTTAAATCCATCCAATTTTGTTTGGTATCCCTTTTTCTCTGCGTACCAAACTGAGCGTAATTACTCACACTCATCCTTGGGTAGTCCTTTCCAAGTCGGACGTATCTAACAACTAGCTAGTGTATTCGGGTAGTGGTGTTGGATTCTACCACACTTAAAATGAATAACACTAGTTTCTTCAAAATCTCCTTCCATGCATCATGTCTTCACTCATAAATTATAGAGTAACAACTCATAAAATCCAAAATCAATACCAGGCTGCTAACTTCACTGATTCTCAACTTACTACAGTCTACTGCATTTCCATTGCAGGCTTCAACTCAACTACTTAGCATAAGTCTCCTTCTCCTTTAGTCAATCTCTAGCAAAATGCCCTGCTTCACTATAGCAGAAACATATTGGCTCTGACAAGTCTCGTGGTTCCCTTATAATTACGTAGCCTCCTTAGGTCCTCGGCTTAGGGGTCCACTTCAGAACTTGCGTATCCTTAACTCATCCTTGGAGTAACTATTGCTCCATACTTCAGAATTACCCCCTCTAAAAATCCAATTGTACTTCTTTCCTTCATACTCTTGGGGTAAGCCTCATATCAAAATAAACTCCAACTTATTTGTGCAAACTCTACTCCTTGGAGCAACACTTTCTTTTCCTATGGGTCTAGGGTTCACTCAATAAGGTTCAACTAAACAAAATGCACTGGTTCATCCATAATCCATATTCTCCTCATATCAAATCTTTTATTACTTCCTATTCCACTATTCAATACTCAATTTCAGAGGTGCTTCACTACAAATGTTGCCATCCACATAGTTGGGTATGGTCAACATTCCTTCCATCTTTATTCCGTTGTCCTAGCTAAGGGTGCTTCAATCCCACCGGAATTGTGCAATGTGATTCTTAAAATCATCAATCTTTTGCTTCATCCTATTGGTCCTGTGCTTCATCTCTATCATCTTTGTATGCACTCTACTCAGGCATTCCTGGGTATAACGAAGTCTTTCTTCGAGTATTTCTCCAATCTGATGTATGGCCTCCATAGCAGCTTCACGAACAGAATCGAAGAATATTGGTCGTGGTCCTCGGGAGATGAAAAAGTATTGACCCATAGTTTTTGGGCAAACTCCTTTCACACGGTGGAGATGGACCTCCACGTACCAAAGTTCAAATCCATTCTCCATGAAGGGATAACCCTTGTAAACTGCATCTCCTTCTAGGTGAATATGCTTCATCATGTCCTTCAGGATCTTTGGGCAATCTTGATCGCTAGTCAGGGTCATGATGGTTTCTGGGCCTTTGATAAAAGACTCATAAAGGGTTGTCATCTATGGGTATAAGACAAAAGGGCTTCTTAGGACAACATACGGACATCCTTGGGTAAAACGGGGTCTTTTGTCCGAAAAAGGTTTGGGGTCAACTGGTCCATGGGTTCTAGGTTTTGGTCTGGGTGCAATAGCAAGAGAGGCACTAATATTCATCCAAAAACTCATAACATCTCCTTCTTGGATTCCAAAAGTATCAACTTATATTGCTTCACAAACTATTACAATGTTATTTCCATACTCTACTCAACATTGTAATAAAGGTGTATTCCATATTTAGCTACATGCTTCGTTCCAATATGAAGATCTCAACTACTCAGATCAATCTTTCTCCGGTCTAGACCTTCTCTTGGCAAAAGGCTCTACTTCCTTGTAGTGTAAACTAATGGCATAAGACCAATCTAAAGACTTCATGGTGACTATCCTGGTTCACTGGATTCTCCGCTTCCTGGTTGGGCAGTTGATAGCATAATGACCTAAATTCTTGCACCGATAACATGTGATGTGACTTAGGTCCTTTTCCGCAGAAATTGGGTTCTTCTGGGGACACATGTTCTTCCTCTTACTTGACTTCTTTGTTCCTATCAGTTCTTCTATCTTCTGTGGATCAAACTCCACTTCTTCTGTCGGGAAGTCTCCCAGATACTCATGGCTTTCCTTTGTGCAATACTGTGAAAGGTGTCCTTCTTTTCCACATGAGTAGCAAGCACGTGAGTAATATATGTCTAGTCCTTCTCCATCAGGGTCATTAATATCTTCCTCCGTCGCGGATTCCTTTGTAGTTTCCTTGAGGACTTCTTTCATTGCTTCTTTCTTCTGCTGGACAGTTTGTTGTACCATGGGGTAAATGTGACACTGAGCAGGGTAATGGGTAGTACCTTCACACAAGAAACAAGTAATCTGCCTAGTTGGGCATTCTTCAGCTAGGTGACTTCCTTCACAATTAGGGCATTCATCCTTGTGCTCCGCCTGGGTGTGTCCTATTTCTCCACAAATCATGCAGGCACAAAGTTTCTTCTTCGGGTTGTCACCACGCTCTCGGATGAGACGGGATCTTAACAGAGTCTTCTGGAATTCCTCCCAACTTTCTGCTCCATTACATCCTTGTATGGCTTGATGCATTTTCCACCATGTTCCAGCACTTTTTTTAAAGCACTGAAGAGCGTATTGAACCTCATACTTCCTTGCAACCAAAATTTTCCTGAAGTGATCCTCCATGTTTTGTATCCATAGTTCTGCCTCCGGCTGGGTCACTGGTCCAGAGAATACAAGTCTATCTTCTTTCATCCTCTATTGGGTCCAGGGGTTTTTGGGATGAGATTCGGAAGGTGGGGAGAGATACACTCAATACAAACAATAGTTTTGAAAAGATGGTTTTAGTTTGTGGCCGTCAGAAAACATCAAACAAATGACGGCTCACAATCGTCACATCTAACGTAAGTACATAACAGGGGGTTGGTCTTCTAAAGGTCATCATCTCTTCAAGGTTGTCAACTCTTCAAATCTTCGGAGTATCCATTGTTGTAGCTTCAACACTTCCAAGGCATGGTGAAATCATCTTTACTCCGAAGGGTCCAAATGGTAAAGGGTATTGTCTAACTATTTAAGGTCAAAGGGAAGATTTGACAAAGCTCAGAAAAGAAGAGAGATAAGAATCCTTTTGAAAAAGATAGTTTTAGAGAAATCGTTTCCTATGGTTTGGCCAGTTTCTAGGGTCACGTCCTACAGTCAACATGTGCTCTGATACCATCTTGTAGCGACCATGATCCAAATGGACCGAAGTCTCTGTGTCTGTGTCATCCCTGGATCGGTATGCTGACACACACAGTAATCGAGGATTTATAATAGAGGTAAATCACATGTTTAAGTAACGTAAATACTATTACCTCAATCGATCATAGCGGAAGCAACAAGGTTGTGGATTCCCATCAACACCAACGGCAAAGTTGAGTGTAGAGAGCGCAACCCTAACGTAACACTTACTCGTCGAATAATTCCTGCAACATGAGACGTTGCAGCCACAAAGGGTCAGTACATTGAATGTACCGGCAATTTCACACTGTAATGGTAATGATGAACAAAGACTACAACTACATGCATATTTGGCTGGTGGAGGCTGTAAGGTTAAAGTTTTTGCGTAAAGCCAATTTTTCCCTACTACAAAGGAATGCATTTTATTTAACTACTTTGTTAAATTTAAATAATGAACAGTTGAGAATGGTACCCCCATCTCAATCCCAAATTAAAGTCATCATTAACCCAACAAATTAAATTATAGAGTGATGAGATCATCAAATGATCCACTTCTAGATACTCAAAGATGTCCATAACCGGGGACACGGCTACTCATGAATAGTTTGTACACTCTGCAGAGGTTTGTGCACTTTCCCCACAAGACTCGATCGCCTCCGTTGGATTTCTCGCACTGCATGATTTTGAGAAACGGATGACCGAGACACAGTCTTTCCGAAGAGGTCCCCTTAACCAGATAGATAGGCCGGTACACCTACAATCCCCCTACATCTGCTAGCCCATGATGGAAAGGTTTCCCACAACTTACTCAACTATGCCAGAGCCCATATTGGCATGTGGCTGCACATGGAAGTTTCTAGGCATGAAATATTATATGATCCCTTTGAGCCTGGGTGGCATTCCAATAGGACAATCACACGGAAACCCCGGGATTTCCTAGGACAACACTGGCAACCCCAGGTGTCCAGGCAATCCACTGGTTCACTCCCAGGGTGCCCTAACGTAACACCCCAAAATTTTGAGCTGGTTTTTCTTGCAAACTTTTGGCCCTTTTGAAAAGGGAATTATTTGATCCTTTCTTTTGCCCATCTAAAATTCCTTTTTGCCAAAGTTTGTGTGTATTCTCAAGCTTGGTTTTTGGCCTTGAAGTTCTCCTCTTGTGTTTGGCTCAAGCACAAGTTGAGATTCAAAAGGAGTTGTTTGAGTTCACCACTTCTTGTTTTAAAATTCTCAAGTTTAACCTTGACTTATCTCCCCTCCAACCTTCATCTTGCCATGATCCCAACAGGAACAATCTTCTCCAAGACTCTCTTCACACCATGGGACAAGCATTTCATCAATTCCAGCAAGTTGTGAGCTTATTGGGATTTTTCTTCTATTTATTCCATTCCAAAAACAATTCTGTCTTTTATAGTGGACCTTGGTGATTTACAAAGGAACCACAATTTTCATCTACCTATTTGGCTCCAAACCAACTCTCCTAAATGGCCTTTAGTACCCAAAACCTAGAACCATCTTGTTTCACTGGTCCATAGTTCAAAATTTTCAAATTTCACCTGCTGCAAGTTTGGACGAGATTTAAAATTTTTGGTGAAATTCATATTTATCTTCATCCAAAAATTCTGTGAAAAATCATGCAGCCTCTAGATACATCAAGAGGCCACTCCACCAAAAATCAGCCCCTGAAACATTGCACACATACCAGAATCATTTCATCAAACACTTAGCCTACATTGAATTGTTAGCTGTTAACTGAAACTGTCGACGATGCAACACTTCGTCAGTTCAGTTTCGACAGTCGTTGGGCGCGGCGACAAAACCTCGTCTGTATCTCCCTTGGCTCGACGCTACACTGCAGCTTCTTCTTATCCATGCGCCGCATGGTTGCTTGGCCGTTTCTGGGCGTCGGTGGCGCCCTGGCCCGACCGCGCCGGCGGCTGCCACGGCCACAGCGCCGCCCGTGGCGGCTGACAGAAGAAACGCCGCAGCTCCATGCCGTTTCACGCCGCCCAGACCATCCCAGTGCTCCACGTGTCCCTCCCCACAGCCAACGCCCGCCTGGCATACCGTCGCCGTGGCCTGGCACGTGCAGAGCGCCGTTTCTGACGCCGACAAGCCGCACGGCCGTTCCATCGAGGGCAGGCCGTAACACCACCTCTACTGCTAAGTTAAGTGCGGGAATGGAGCTCCTGCAGATCATAGATGATGCTCAAGCCCCTAGCCCCGTCGTCCGATCACTGCAGCGCCGTAATTGGCTTGCCGGACTTATCCGTTCGCGGCAGCCACCTCGAGCCGCCTATAAAAGGCACCCCCGAGCTCGTGCTCGAGCACACACGCCTCCACTACTTCCCTAGACCACGCCCAACCTCTGGAAGAGCCCCGAGAGGCTTTTCTTCCCCGGCCCCGGCCAGCTACCTCCGCCTCGGGCTCCAGCTCCGTTCACTCCGAAACCTTCTTCGACGAGGTCCACGAACACCCGAGCCGCCGTCCACCGGAGATAAGCTCGCCGTCGACGTGGGGCTCGCCGGCACCCAACTCCACCAACGTTCGACGTGGAAGACTACCGTGAAGCCAGAGGTACCACTCCCCTCCCCTATCTCGTCGTGGATCGACGCCGGCGATCACCGCAGCACTGGCGCCGGCGCGGTCTGTTTCTCTTTTTCAAACCTGACAGGTGGGGTCCTCTGTCAGTCTCTCACATCTCTCCCTCGAACCGTTTTCTGTTGGCGTATTTTAGCAAAGTGTGTCTTCCCTCTGCGGGTGACGTACTGCGTACCGGTTCGTTTCGTTACTTTCTGTTCTAGCTCCTGGATCTTTTCTGTTTCATTACAGATGGGTCCCTGGACAGAAACCTTAATATCTTTTAAACTAAAAGTGATTTTGAGTTGATTCTTTTTATGTCCACTTTGGTTTTCTGTCTAGTTTTTTGTCATATTTATGTGGAAATTTTTTGAGCAACTTTATTTGCACGCGCGGTATTTATGTTAGTATATATTTTTGTTTGAATACATAGATACCGGAGGCCGTGACGGAGACGCAAATCACGCAGAGTTAGGCTCCGACTTTTCAGAACCAGGCAAGCATGTTTGAACTCTTGATATGATGAGTGTGTTCCATGTTTGCTCGAGTAGCTCGTTCATAAGCATGATCATATGGGCATATGTGTATGGCATATTTCACGCAAGTAAGCTTCGGGTGAGTCCCGAAGGAGAATGTTGAACCACCTCGATCATATGGTGATATGATGGGGAGGAATGATGGTATTGCTGGAGCATGCCAGTAGTTGGTCAATTCAGTATCAACGGAGATCATGTCCCGATCCCGTTCATCTCCTTTTTGAGTACTATCATAGGCCGTCCGTTGGGATTACGGTCTAGTCGGTTGTAAACCACTTTCCGAGTACACACCAAGTAGAGGGGCCGGGATGAGGGTTCCATGGCCCTGGATTAAAGCCCGTCATCCGGTTAGGGGGCATGGGTGTTTCCGGTTGGGACCGAGAGGGGGGCACCCCTTAGAGCGCGCATATATAAATTTGATCCCATGCTATTCGAGGTTGTAGCCTCCCCGTCTTAAAGTTTTTCATGAATGTCGTCGCGGGTGATTCCGGACGACAGGATGTTAAATGGGTGTGTACTGGTTAGTTGGGTTTCTACTAAAACACCGTAGACGGGACTAGCCCACGTGGCTAGTAGGACCCGTTGGCTATGAGTTATTAGTGCAAGCTCTGCAGAGTTAAATTCCTTCAGTAGCCATGTTCATGGCCTAGGATCAATATTCATGTCAACCTAGTATATTCTTGTGAGTAACCAAAATAGTGTTGTCATCAAGTTCATTTGGTAAATGAACTCACCACTATCTCTGCATTGATTTTTCTTTCCGAAGTATTTCATCATTATATACTGTAATTTATAAGCCCTTTATGTGATGTCGCTTAGACGTCCGACTGTGGCATTCTTGTTATTTATTTACGTTATAAGCCCTCTATGTGATGTCGCTCAGACGTCCGACTGTGGCATTCTTTTCTTTTATAAGCCCTTTATGTGATGTCGCTCAGACGTCCGATTGTGGCATTCTTGTTATTTATTTTGTTATAAGCCCTTTATGTGATGTCGCTTAGACGTCCGACTGTGGCATTCTCGTTATTTATTTATGTTATAAGCCTTTATGCGATGTCGCTCAGACGTCCGACTGTGGCATTCTCCTTATTTTTGCTATAAGCCCTTTATGTGGTGTCGCTCAGACGCCCGACTGTGGCCTGTTATCATTTATTATTTTTCTACGAGGCGTCACTCAGACCCTCGTTTGGTCTCGTTATTTTTATCTTTTGGATTTCGGGAGGATTACCGCCCGACTTCCATTCTTTACCTTCAGCGCATTCATATTTTATTCCGGTCACATTTTTGCTGGAATACTCATATGCATTCATGTTGGCATTTGTTATATCTTAAGTCCGAACTGTCTTGCGAGTACATTCAAAGTACTCACCTGGCTTGTTGATTTGGCCAGATGTGGACGAAGGCGATCTCATGGATGAAGAGTTCGATAGCGAGTCCGACGCTTAGAGGAGTCCCAGTCAGTCTCTTGCGATCCTGGAGTTGATCACTGTTTTATAACCGCTTCCGCCTACCACCAAATAAATTCATCGGGTCTCACTCCGACACTCGATGAACTGTAGAATATTGGAGTCACACCACCCATTTCACTGTGACATATTCCACCGCCTTTTATTACGAGTCAGTAGTATGCCACCCTGCCTTGTGCCATATCCGCCTCTATGTAATATATTGGCGCGCTTGTAATAAAATTTGTTGAGCCACCCCCTAGCTCAACCTTGTATAATATTCAGTGTACTGGAATTCTATATCAAGGAATTGTCTACCAGCAGGAATATGATTCCTCACTGGTTTAATAAAGAGTTCGGTCTTCCGGTAATTATTTTAGTGAAGGACCGGTCGCGACAACCTTGGTATCAGAGCCAGGCTGGCTGTAGGAAGCCACTAGGTGCGCTCGCTAATCGTTTATTAGCGAAAAATCTGCTTTTCAGCATTTTTACATCTGTAGCAATTTTCTGTTGGTCAGCATAAATTTATGGCCTGACTATTCGGAATTTTTGTCTACTTTTGTAGATGGCCAGCAACGACTGTGATGCACAGGTGTTCGCCAACATTCCTGAGGGGTTCGTCAAGCTCCTCATCGCCATCACCAAAGTCGCAATCGGGCCATCCACACGTCCCGAATTTATACTCTACCGTCACAAGCTCAACGACAGCGTGTCTATGCATCAGGTTGTGGTACACTTCAAAGTGGGCGTTCTGAAGCGCGCTGCCTTCGATTTGTGGGCAGAGCCATGCCTACGGAGAGGCATGCTATGCAGATGGCTGCCCGCGAGGCGATAGCTCGTCTCCGGGACATTCTGCCTTCGATGAAGACTCGTCTCTTTCGTTACCTCCCATGCCACGTGCCCTATACGTGCCACTATGCATTTGCATGCGCAAATGGGGAGCGTGACAAAGCCATTGAATCAATGGTTGAATACCTCAAGGCTCTTGAGGCAGCCTTCGATAACCTGGTGGCCGCCCGTATGGAGATGGTCCAAAGTGGCTCCGCCAACAGGAGGGAGCTGCTCCATACCGCACCACCGATGACTTTTGTCTCGTCCGCCGCATCCTATGCACCTTCCATTGTAGCCACCGCTCGCCGTCTGCCTACCACTGAGGAGTTTGACCAAGTTATTGCTCCTACTCTAGTCAGAGCTGCACCGCCTGCTGCACCTACTTCGACACCTCGTACTCATACTCCGCACTTGGAGCCCATCAGTGAGGAGGAAGTTGAGTCTCCAGCACCACTAGGCCTTACCCTCGGCAGGCCGAGGGAAATCTTCAACATCTCCGGCTAGCGCGTCATTTCGCGACGCGCCGCGCTCGCTTGTAATGTTTGTGTGATATGTAAAATAGGTTGATGGGAGTAGTCTGTTTGCGCATCATGTAGGACCTTGGAGGAGTGCACTAGTATCAAATAACATGTCAGGATGTGTACACACACCCTGAGTGAAGTATGTATAATTAGGATCTGCGTGTAACATATGTACTAGCAGCCTTCTCCGTGCGCAATCGACCAGTTTATTTCAAAAATCTTTTTCAGGCTCGTGTTTGACCGCCTTTGCAAAATCTTGGTTTATTTTGCTGCTCGGTTCTTCTCAGGTTTTCTGCTTTGTTACCCCAGAGTAAGAAATGACTCGTCCCTGGACACGTTCCATGCCAAGTCCACTGGAGGAAAATTATGGCACACATACAAACAACAATTTCTCATAGGGGCAGTCAAGTCAGCAGGGCAGTGAGACAGCATTTTCTCAAGTATGCCGCCTTTACAAGCAAAGTCAGCAACAGCACCAAGAAATGATGAACCATGTCATTAACATGGGAAATCACCGCGAACCATACCAGCAGCACTCAAAATTGTCCGAATTTCAGAAGACGCGTCCAACAACATTTTCACACACTGACAAGCCTCTTGAGGCCGATGACTGGCTTCGAGATATTGAAAGGAAATTAATTGTGGCACAATGCTCTGACCGCGAAAAAGTGTTGTACGCACCGCATTATCTCACAGGAGCAGCCGCATCACGGTGGGAAAATTTCCTGCTTATGCATCCCGACATAAATAATATCACCTGGGAAGATTTCAAGGAAGGCTTTCGTGGGGCACACATCCCTAAGAGTATCATGAAAATCAACAAAAGAGAATTTGATGATCTCAAGCAAAGAGGCATGACAGTACAGGAGTACAATAGTCAGTTTGCGCAATTATCACGTTATGCCAATGAAGAGCGAATGACGGAAAATAAAAAGATGGAGAACTTCCTGGACGGACTGGCACCAGCACTAAAATGCCAGTTAGTCGTACATAGTTTTCCAGATTTCAAGACACTGGTAGACAAAGCCATTACACTAGAAAATGAACGTCGCAGTCTGGAAGACATCCGCAAGAGAAAAAAGGATCAGACCAACCACCCCCGCAACAACAAGAATAAAATGAATTTCCAGAGGAACGTTGTGAACAGACCCACGACCAACGACACACGTCCAAATAAGAATTTCCATGCAAGAGACAAGGATTTCACCTATCGCCCGGGTGTTACCTGATTTGCATGTGGAGAAGGACACTATGCTAAATAGTGCCCTAAGCCAAGAAACTCAGCGCCAAAGCCGAACAACAACGGGAACGATTCTGCGCCCAAGCGTAACAATTTCAACCCCAATAACAATCACAGGAAAGGCCACCTGAACCATGTGACCAAGGAGCAGGCACAGGATGCACCGGATATCGTACTCGGTACGTTCCCTGTCAACACAATACCTGCCACGGTTTTGTTTGATTCTGGAGCTTCTCATTCGTTCATTTCGAAGAGTTTTTCTTTGCAAAATGGTTTTTCAATGCTTCCTTTGGGAAAATCAATGACCATCAAGTCCCACGGAAGTAAGCAGATCACTCAGAATTACTGCCAAGGCTTGACCATTGAGATTGAGGGATTAAAATTCCACGCGAACCTCATCGTGTTGGAAAACAAAGGACTGGATGTTATCCTGGGTATGGACTGGCTAACCACCAATAAAGGATTTATCGACTGCTTCAACAGAACAGTGATTCTTACTCATCATCATGGAAAAACAATAAGAGTCGCAGCTCAGGAGAGACCAGTATCTCGGCAACCAAAATTAAACAAAGTTGATGCATCTGAGTTAAGCAAGGTTCCAGTTGTATGTGAATTTCCGGACGTATTTCCCGAGGAATTACCAGGCATGCCGCCAGACAGAGAAATAGAGTTCATTATTGAGCTAGCACCAGGAACCACACTCATATATAAGAAACCATACAGAATGGCGCCATCCGAGTTGGTTGAATTAAAGAAACAGATAAAGGAACTGCTGAACAAGGGATTTATACGGGCCAGCTCCTCCCCGTGGGGCTCGCCGGTATTATTTGCCAAAAAGAAGGATGGGACCATGAGGCCGTGTATAGACTACCGAGCGCTCAACATGGTCACAATCAAAAATAAATATCCGATGCCACGGATAAATGATTTATTTGACCAGCTCGCACAAGCCAAAGTTTTCTCAAAAGTTGACTTAAGGTCAGGTTATCATCAACTAAAAGTACGCACAGAAGATATCCCGAAAACAGCATTCACCTCAAGATACGGACTTTATGAATTTACAGTGATGCCAACGCCCCTGCATATTTCGTCCACCTCATGAACAAAGTATTTATGAAATTCATGGACAAATTTGTGGTGGTATTTATCGATGATATTTTGGTATATTCCAAGACACCGGAAGAACATGCTGAACACCTCCGCATTGTACTGGGAGAATTAAGGAAACACCAACTTTACGCCAAATTCAGCAAATGTGAATTTTGGTTTAGACAAGTGGGTTCCCTAGGACACGTATTAACGCAAGAAGGAATTGCTGTGGACCCAGATAAAGTCAAGGATGTACTTGGCTGGAAGTCGCCAGCCAGTGTGACGGATATACGCAGTTTCCTCGGTATGGCCGGATATTACAGAAGGTTTATTGAAGGATTTTCCACCATAGCCAAACCAATGACCCAGCTACTCAAGAAGGATAAGAAATTCGAGTGGACCGAAGCATGTGAAAAAAGCTTCCAAGAGCTCAAAAAGAGGTTAACGACAGCCCCAGTATTAATTGTGCCAGACATACACAAGAGCTTTGAAGTATATTGCGACGCATCCCGGAAAGGCCTCGGATGCGTACTGATGCAAAAAGGCAAAGTAGTCGCCTACACATCCCGGCAACTGCAAAAACATGAAGAAAATTATCCTACTCACGATTTGGAGTTGGCAGCAGTCATTCATGCACTCAAGGAATGGAGGCACTTCTTACTTGGAAACTGTTGTGAAATATATACGGATCATAGGAGCCTCAGCTATATTTTCACACAGCCAGATCTAAATTTACGACAACGACGATGGTTGGAACTGGTAAAAGATTATGACGTTGGTATCCACTATCACCCCGGGAAAGCAAACGTAGTAGCCGATGCTCTCAGCCGTTACCCCAGCCCGAACAACGGCAGCATACAGAACCTAAGACCAGAATTTCAGTGAGAATTCGCCAGACTCAACCTAATGATGGTCACGGAGGGCAAAGTGTCCAAGCTAGAAATACAGCCTACACTGATAGAGCAAATAAAGAAGGCTCAACTCGGACACCCCAGCATCGAAGGAATAAAAAGAAGAGTAAGTCAAGGCAAGGCTTCAGAATTCACCATAGACCGTGAAGGAACACTATGGTTCGGAGACAGACTTTGCGTACCCAACAGCAACGACCTCAAACAGAAAATTCTAGCAGAAAGTCATACCGCTCCATACTCCATCCAACCTGGAGGTACGAAAATGTACAAATATATTCAGGAAAGATTTTGGTGGCACGTCATGAAGAGGGATATAGCCACCTTTATTGCATGCTGCTATTCATGCCAACGCATTAAAGCCGAGCACCAAAAACCCGCAGGGCTATTACAGCCAAACAAGATACCAGAATGGAAATGGGATGATATCGGAATGGATTTTATTGTTGGACTACCACGATCACAACACGGTAACGATGCCATATGGGTCATCACAGATAGACTGACCAAGGTGGCACATTTCATACCCGTCAAGACAACACACACCACTCAAAAGCTCGCCAAGCTTTACCTCGCCTGGATAGTATGCCTACATGGTGTGCCCAAGACTATAATATCCGACAGGGGCACTCAGTTCGTCTCGAAATTTTGGGACCATTTGCAACAAGCCCTCGGAACACAACTAACGTTCAGCACGGCTTACCACCCCCAGACTGGAGGACAAACGGAAAGAGTAAATCAAATACTCGAAGACATGCTAAGGGCATGTGTCCTCACCTATGGGGCCAGCTGGGAGGAAAGTTTACCGTATGCAGAGTTTGCATATAACAATAGTTACCAAGCTAGCCTGCAGATGGCACCTTTCGAAGCCTTGTACGGACGAAGATGTCGTACTCCATTGAATTGGTCGGAAACCGGGGACAGCCGCATATTCGGCCCCGATATGTTAAAGGAAGCCGAGGAGAGAGTAAAAATGATACAGGATCGACTCAAGACTGACCAAAGCCGACAAAAGAGCTATTATGATCAAAGGCGTCGGGAAATAAGTTTTGAACCCGGTGACAACGTATACCTATGTGTGTCACCGATGAGAGGACTACAATGATTCAAAGTCAAAGGGAAACTAGCACCACGATTCATCGGACCCTTCCGTATAGTTGCACGAAGAGGCACAGTAGCTTACCAACTGGACCTTCCCAAGGAACTGTCCGACGTCCACGACGTGTTCCACGTCTCGCAACTACGGAAGTGTGTAAGCAACCCAGAGAAACATGTGTCACATGAAAATCTTGACGTGCAACCAGATCTTACATACCGAGAACACCCAGTGAAGATTTTGGAGGAGTCTGAAAGGAGGACCCGTCAGAAAACTATTAAATTTCTCAAAGTTCAGTGGAGTAATCACACAGAGGATGAGGCAACATGGGAAAGGGAAGATTTCCTTCAGACAGAACATCCACACCTATTTGAGGATCGGCTGAAATCTCGGGGACGAGATTTTTCCTAAGGGGGTAGGTGTTGTAACACCCCAAAATTTTGAGCTGGTTTTTCTTGCAAACTTTTGGCCCTTTTGAAATGGGAATTATTTGATCCTTTCTTTTGCCCGTCTAAAATTCCTTTTTGCCAAAGTTTGTGTGTCTTCTCAAGCTTGGTTTTTGGCCTTGAAGTTCTCCTCTTGTGTTTGGCTCAAGCACAAGTTGAGATTCAAAAGGAGTTGTTTGAGTTCACCACTTCTTGTTTTAAAATTCTCAAGTTTAACCTTGACTTATCTCCCCTCCAACCTTCATCTTGCCATGATCCCAACAGCAACAATCTTCTCCAAGACTCTCTTCACACCATGGGACAAGCATTTCATCAATTCCAGCAAGTTGTGAGCTTATTGGGATTTTTCTTCTATTTATTCCATTCCAAAAACAATTCTGTCTTTTATAGTGGACCTTGGTGATTTACAAAGGAACCACAATTTTCATCTACCTATTTGGCTCCAAACCAACTCTCCTAAATGGCCTTTAGTACCCACAACCTAGAACCATCTTGTTTCACTGGTCCATAGTTCAAAATTTTCAAATTTCACCTGCTGCAAGTTTGGACCAGATTTGCAAAATTTGGTGAAATTCATATTTATCTTCATCCAAAAAATATGTGAAAAATCATGCAGCCTCTAGATACATCAAGAGGCCACTCCACCAAAAATCAGCCCCTGAAACATTGCACACATACCAGAATCATTTCATCAAACACTTAGCCTACATTGAACTGTTAGCTGTTAACTGAAACTGTCGACAGTGCAACACTTCGTCAGTTTCGTCAGTTTCGACAGTCGTCGGGCGCGGCGACAAAACCTCGTATGTATCTCCCTTGGCTTGACACTGCACTGTAGCTTCTTCTTATCCATGCGCCGCACGGTCACTTGGCCGATTCTGGGCGTCGGTGGCGCCCTGGCCCGACCGCACCGGCGGCTGCCACGGCCACAGCGCCGCCCGTGGCGGCTGACAGAAGCAACGCCGCAGCTCCACGCTGTTTCGCGCCGCCCAGACCATCCCAGTGCTCCGCGTGTCCCTACCCACAACCAACACACGCCTGGCACGCGCAGAGCGCCGTTTCTGCCGTCGACAAGCCGCGCGGCCGTTCCGTCGAGGGCAGGCCGTAACACCACCTCTACTGCTAAGTTAAGCGCGGGAATGGAGCTCCTGCAGATCATAGATGATGCTCAAGCCCCTAGCCCCGCCGTCCGACCACTACAGCGCCGTAATTGGCTCGCCGGACTTATCTGTTCGCGGCACCCACCTCGAGCCGCCTATAAAAGGCACCCCCGAGCTCGTGCTCGAGCACACACGCGTGCACTACTTCCCTAGACCACGCCCAACCTCTGGAAGAGCCCCGAGAGGCTTTTCTTCCCCGGCCTTGGCCCGCTACCTCCGCCTCGGGCTCCAGCTCCGTTCACTCCGAAACCTTCTCCGACGAGGTCCACGAACACCTGAGCCGCCGTCCGCCGGAGATAAGCTCGCCGTCGACGTGTGGCTCGCCGGCACCCAACTCCACCACCGTTAGACGCGGAAGACCCCCGTGAAGCCAGAGGTACCACTCCCCTCCCCTATCTCGCCGTGGATCGATGCCGGCGATCACCGCAGCACCGGCGCCGGCGCGACTCTGTTTCTCTTTTTCAAACCTGACAGGTGGGGTCCTCTGTCAGTCTCTCACATCTCTCCCTCGAACCATTTTCTGTTGGCGTATTTTAGCAAAGTGCGTCTTCCCTCTGCGGGTGACGTACTGCGTACCGGTTCGTTTCGTTACTTTCTGTTCTAGCCCCTGGATCTTTTCTGTTTCATTACAGATGGGTCCCTGGACAGAAACCTTAATATCTTTTAAACTAAAAGTGATTTTGAGTTGATTCTTTTTCTGTCCACTTTGGTTTTATGTCTAGTTTTTTGTCATAGTTATGTGGAAATATTTTGAGCAACTTTATTTGCACGCGCGGTATTTATGTTAGTATATATTTTTGTTTGAATACATAGATACCAGAGGCCGTGACAGAGACGCAAATCACGCCGAGTTAGGCTCCGACTTTTCATAACCAGGCAAGCATGTTTGAACTCTTGATATGATGAGTGTGTTGCATGTTTGCTCGAGTAGCTCGTTCATAAGCATGATCATATGGGCATATGTGTATGGCATATTTCATGCAAGTAAGCTTCGGGTGAGTCCCGAAGGAGAATGTTGAAACACCTCGATCATATGGTGATATGATGGGGAGGAATGCTGGTATTATTGGAGCATGCCAGTAGTTGGTCAATTCAGTATCAACGGAGATCATGTCCCGATCCCGTTCATCTCCTTTTTCAGTACTATCATTGGCCGTCCGTTGGGATTACGGTCTAGTCGGTTGTAAACCACTTTCCGAGTACACACCAAGTAGAGGGGCCGGGATGAGGGTTCCATGGCCCTGGATTAAAGCCCGTCATCCGGTCAGGGGGCATGGGTGTTTCCGGTTGGGACCGAGAGGGAAGCACCCCTTAGAGCGCGCATATATAAATTTGATCCCATGCTATTCGAGCTTGTAGCCTCCCCGTCTTAAAGTTTTTCGTGAATGTCGTCGCGGGTGATTCCGGACGACAGGATGTTAAATGGGTGTGTACTGGTTAGTTGGGTTTCTACTAAAACACCGTAGATGGGACTAGCCCACGTGGCTAGTAGGACCCGTTGGCTATGAGTTATTAGTGCAAGCTATGCAGAGTTAAATTCCTTCAGTAGCCATGCTCATGGCCTAGGATCAATATTCATGTCAACCCGGTGACCGTCTCTAGTATATTCTTGTGAGTAACCAAAATAGTGTTTTCATCAAGTTCATTTGGTAAATGAACTCACCACTATCTCTGCATTGATTTTTCTTTCCGAAGTATTTCATCATTATATACTGTTATTTATAATCCCTTTATGTGATGTCGCTTAGACGTCCGACTGTGGCATTCTTATTATTTATTTACGTTATAAGCGCTCTATGTGATGTCGCTCAGACGTCCGACTGTGGCATTCTTTTCTTTTATAAGCCCTTTATGAGATGTCGCTCAGACGTCCAACTGTGGCATTCTTGTTATTTATTTTGTTATAAGCCCTTTATGTGATGTCGCTTAGACGTCCGACTGTGGCATTCTCGTTATTTATTTATGTTATCAGCCCTTTATGCGATGTCGCTCAGACGCCCGACTGTGGCCTGTTATCATTTATTATTTTTCTACGAGGCGTCACTCAGACCCTCGTTTGGTCTCATTATTTTTATCTTTTGGATTTCGGGAGGATTACCACCCGACTTCCATTCTTTACCTTCAGCGCATTCATATTTTATTCCTGTCACATTTTTGCTGGAATACTCATATGCATTCATGTTGGCATTTGTTATATCTTAAGTCCGAACTGTCTTGCGAGTACATTCAAAGTACTCACCTGGCTCGTTGATTTGGCCAGATGTGGACGAAGGCGATCTCATGGATGAAGAGTTCGATAGCGAGTCCGACGCTTAGAGGAGTCCCAGTCAGTCTCTTGCGATCCTGGAGTTGATCACTGTTTTATAACCGCTTTCGCCTACCACCAAATAAATTCATCGGGTCTCACTCCGACACTCGATGAACTGTAGAATATTGGAGTCACACCACCCATTTCACTGTGACATATTCCACCGCCTTTTATTACGAGTCAGTAGTATGCCACCCTGCCTTGTGCCATATCCGCCTCTATGTAATATATTGGCGCGCTTGTAATAAAATTTGTTGAGCCACCCCTAGCTCAACCTTGTATAATATTCAATGTACTGGAATTCTGTATCAAGGAATTGTCTATCAGCAGGAATATGATTCCTCGCTGGTTTATTAAAGAGATCGGTCTTCCGGTAATTATTTTACTGAAGGACCGGTCGCGACACCCAACCAATCCACCCAGATGTGTATTCAAGTAGCCCCCTTAAGTTGAATCCTTAATTAACAACTCACATCTGTCATGGATTTCACTCAAACCCAACCACGTCTACGAGCATAGCATGGCAACCTAAGCAAACGTAGAAGTAACTCCCAGGGGTTTGAAAAATAATGCAGGTAATAGGTTCTACCTCAATCTACTTCCCAGTCCCACAAGTTAATAGATCCTACTCATGCAATGTGTTTGAGGATATAACTAATGCAATGAAAACTGGGTATTGGAAAAAATACGATCAAAGTGTGAACTTGCCTGCAATGTTGATGAAAATGATTCGCACTCAAAACTCTTGATATCTCTACTCGTCACACTCCGGTCAATCTATTGTAAGCAAGCAATAGTAACCACACATAAGCAATCACTTAGAAAGATCGGACAGAACGAATAAACACTTCGGAAAACTTTGAAAACAAAATGAATGACTCTTGAAACATAAAACAATTTCCAACAGTACCAAAATTATGTGAATTTGGCCTTATCAGAAAGTTTAGGTCAAGAGCTTCGATTTGCAAAAAGAATCAACTCAAACGGAGTTACGAAACTCAAGTTATGATCAAACGAAGTTCAAATCTAAAACTAGTTGAATTCACATTTTAAAACTTTCAAAAACATGTTTGAGTTGTATTACTGGGTAGAGGGGATCGTAACGAAGACGTGGGCGTTGGTTTC
The DNA here is from genome assembly GCA_902687465.1 of Secale cereale. NCBI lineage: Eukaryota > Viridiplantae > Streptophyta > Magnoliopsida > Poales > Poaceae > Secale > Secale cereale. The sequence goes on from LR738712.1 coordinate 95,319,693, forward strand.
GTTGGATTTGGACCAACTGATAAAAAGTTATTAACGAACGAAGAATAGGGGCTAAACTGTAAATAAAGTATTTACAGAGAGGTCCCTGGCTGAAACTAAACAGAAAAGAAAAAGATTAACGAACGAACGTTCGTTTCATAGGCCTAACTGGTGAACGTTCACCAGATAGCTAAACCTAAAAAAATAAAACCAATCTAAAAAGAAATAAACCAACTAAACAGAAAAAAACCGGGGTTGTTACGGTTTTTACCGGTCCGTGGGAAAAGACCGGCTGGCGGATCGGGTCCGGCCGACCGGGGCGGATCCGACGCGGCGGCGCTCCGGTGAGGCCTGGTTGCGGTGGCGGCGGCGCTGAGTGAGGTGCGGCGGCGGCGGGAGCGGCGCGAGGGGCGAGGGGAGGCGCGGCCCATGGGGCGAGGGGAGGCAGCAGCAGCCTACGGCGGCGGCTGCGCTAGCGAGGTGCGGCGGTGGCGGGGATGAGGGGAACAGGGCCCGGGGCTCCGGTTTTATAGGAGGGTGGGCGGTGGTGGCGTGGAGGAGGGGCCAAGAAGGCGGCGGCGTGGCGCGCACGGACGCCGAGGTCGGTGGCGGCGCGCTGCCGTGCGGGAGGAGGAGTCCCGACGGGGACGGTGTCGCGCTGGGCTGGGCCGTGGCCTGGCAGCAGCTGGGCCGGCCCAGTCGGTCTAGGGGATTTTTTTTTAACAGACAAGAAAACTAATAAACTAGAAATAACCTAAAATATTATATATGCATGTAATATATCAAAATTTGTAGAAAAATAAATCCTACAAGATGGACATTTTTCTACGGCAAAATAAAATGCCCACAAATTCTAATAAATCAAAAGGTCCTAATGTTGCAATTAAAAACCAATAAAAATCACTTTAAAATACCAAAAGACTTCAAATTTATTTCTCCCCAATTTTCTGCTGTAGGGAATCATGTTACCCTATTTTCCATGTAACTTCTTCTGGAGAAAAATAATTTGAATAAAAAACAAATAACTCAATATTTGAAATTGAGTTCCAGAAAATTTCAGAAAAGTTCCAACTCATATTTCCTATAATTTGAAGAAGTCATTTTATCTTCTCTCGGGAAAATCATTGAGTTGCTTAAAGTTTCTGAATTGAAAATATTTCGAGGATGAAATTCAAAAATCCTTTCAAAGCCCTTTATCATTTAAAATATATGGAAGAAGTCATATTATCTTCACTCTAGGGTTTTGTGTTGAAAAGAATTTGAATTCCCTCGGAGATCAAAAGCAAAGTGAAAGTTTTGGGAAAGTCATTTTATTCCCTCTCATTTAACTTTCGAAAGTTCCAAATTTCACTCAATTTCACACATCACATCAAACAGCAATCAAATCTATCTATTTATTATAACATTCCAAAATTTAGAATTTTGGGATGTTACACAATCCATCAACATGCAACAAAGAGTCACTCCAAAGTCACTAATAGCGGAGTACAAACGAAGAGATTATTGTAGGGTACGAAACCACCTCAAAGTTATTCTTTGTGATCGATCTATTGGGCTATTCCTATAAGTGTCACAAACAGCCCTAGAGTTCGTACTAAAATAACACTTTAAGACACATGTCAACCAAAACCCTAATGTCACCTAGATACTTCATTGTCACCACAAGTATCCGCGGGTTTGATTATACGACATGCATCACACAATCTCAGATTCATCTATTCAAACCAACACATAGAACTTCAAAGAGTGCCGAAAGTTTCTACCGGAGAGTCAAGATGAAAACGTGTGCCAACCCCTATGCATAAGTTCACAAGGTAATTGAACCCGCAAGTTGATCACCAAAACATACGTCAAGTGGATCACGTGAATATCCCATTGTCACCACAGATAAGCACATGCAAGGCATACATCAAGTGTTCTCAAATCCTTAAAGACTCAATCCGATAAGATACTTCAAAGGGAAAACTCAATCCATTACAAGAAGTAGAGGGGGAGAAACATCATAAGATCCAACTATAATAGCAAAGCTCGCAGTACATCAAGATTGTGCCAAATCAAGAACACGAGAGAGAGAGAGAGAGAGAGAGAGAGAGAGAGAGAGAGAGAGATCAAACGCATAGCTGCTCGTACATACCCTCAGCCCCGAGGGTAAACTACTCCCTCCTCATCATGGAGACCGTCGGGATGATGAAGATGGCCACCGGTGATGGTTTCCCCTCTGGCAGCGTGCCAGAACTGGCTCCCGATTGGTTTTTGTGGCTACAGAGGTTTGCGGCAGCGGAACTCCCGATCTAGGTTTCTTTTTGGGGGTATCTGTATTTATAGGAATTTTTGGCGTCGAGAACAAGTCAGGGGGGTCCATGAGTCAACGACAAGGACAGAGGATGTGCCTGGGGGGTAGGGCGCGCCCTCCAACCTTGTGGTTGGCTCGGGACTCTTCTGGCCCAACTCTTTCCCTTCGGGGGCTTCTTCCGGTACATAAAAAATCATCGTAAATTTTCAACTCGTTTGGACTCCGTTTGATATTTCTTTTCTGCGAAACTCAAAAACAAGAAAAAAAACAAAAACTGGCACTAGGCTCTAGGTTAATAGGTTAGTCCCAAAAATCATATAAAATAGCATGTAAATGCATTAAAACATCCAAGATAGGTAATATAATAGCATGGAACAATCAAAAATTATAGATACGTTGGAGACGTATCACTGGCCTGCGGTGCTCCCCGGCTGGAGACGCTGGTTCTGACACAGCCAGAGCAGGGTACAGCGGCAGTTGGGAAAATCATGATTTTTTAGGAACGGGGAGCTTGAGAAGGTAGGCGAGCAGCAGCTGCGGCGGGGGAGCAGGGGAGCGGGGGCGGGTGGGAGTAGGGCAGCTGCGGCGTAGCCGGGGAAATCAATTTTTTTAGGAAGGGGGAGCTTGCGAAGCGTGACACCCGGTTAATCAAGCTACAGTAACCCTCTACTAATGATGCCACATCACCACTATTACTGTTACTAAACTCACTCTTATTCAAATCTTCTTCGAATTCAAAATTCAAAATCAAGTCAAACAGAAAAAGTTTTCAAACATTCAAACTAAAATGTTCTGGATGTGACAAATGAATCACAAGTAATATTGGTGGAGAAGTCATATTTTTATAAAAGTTTTAAATGCACTAAAATATATAAAACAGTAGCCAAAAACAATTATTAAATGCTTATAAATAATAAACAAATATAAACATATTTTTATGAAAGTGCCAAATCATTGGTAGTTGTGGCTTATTTGTTCTAATTTTAGGTGTAAGTGTTCTGTTTTATAAAAGTAAAACTAAAAAGAAACTAAAGGAAAACGACAAGGTTTCAAAAGAAAAGGAAAATGTTAAAAGGAAATGTATCAAAACAAATCAAAGAGAAAAGGCCCCTCCCCCCTAGGCCTAGCCCACCTAACCCACCGGTCGTCCCCCTCCCCTCCTGTTCCTCCGACCGGGCTCCTCACTGAGCGCGCCCCACCGCACCACCTCGTCGACGAACGACGAGGAGGATAAGGTCACCCCCGACCAACCCTAACCCTAGGTGCCACCACAGTCCCCCCTCGCCCATGCATTCCTCTTTGCCCTCTCCTTGCCCAGACCCCCTCCAGATTCGACCGCGCCCGATGTGGCCGACGCCATGATTGCCCTCGCCGACGTGGCCACCCTCCTCCCTGGCGCATGAGGACTTGTCCTTCTGTCCCGCAGTGGCCTACTTCTCCACCTAGACGTCCATATGAGCTTCCCCGTGGCTCCATCTGCTCCTTGCGCCCCGCTAGCCCTGCCTACGCTCCATCGCCCGCTGCTGCCTGCTACTGCAAACGCTGCTACACGTTGGTGCTAATGCCACCGCCGCCTGCAGCTAGCGCCGCCCCCTCCGGTCACCTGCAGCTAGCGCGCCCGCGCACGCCTGCTGTCGCCCGAGGCCATGCCATGCTCGCCTGGCCTCAACCTAGTGCGCTCCCATGCGCGCCCATCCACCCGCTGTTGCCGCGCCGGCTTCAGCCCGAACTCCGCCGCCGCCGCACGTCGTCACTGCCATCGCCTGAGATTGCCGTCGCGCTGGCCGCTGGCGCCCGCCTTGCTCGCCCCACTGCATTGTGCTACTGTTGCCGCCTCTCCCCATCTGCCTGCGCGCCGCCGTCGACCGCGCCTGCGCCGCCTGGCCCCGCGATGCGCCACATCGCCGCGCCCCGCGGCCACCTCCGCTGCCTCCCCTGGCGGGCGCCTTGGCCGCCGGCTCCTCGCCGCGCCGAGCTATGGCCTCTGCATGCGGTCGGGCAACCGCAGCGCCTGTTCGGGCCATGCCCACAACCAGCGCCCGTTCGGGCCATGCCCGCAACCAGCGCCCGTTAGGCCCCTCTCAGCCTATGGCATACGGGCCCCACGCCCAGATCAAAAAAATAGAAAGTAAAAAAATGAATTTCAAATTAATAAATAAATAATTATTGATTAATGAATTAATTAAGTTAATTAATTCTGTTAACTAAACTATCTAAATCTAATTAACTTAATCCTTTAATTAAGCCAATTAACACTGATTAGTTAAACTCTGTCAATGACAGTGGGCACAATGTTAGTTTGACCAATCAACGGTCAGAGTTGACTGACGATGTCATGCTGGCTTCATGATGACGTCATAATTGTATTTTCGAATTAAAATAATATGTTAATTCTAGAAAATGATTTAAAACTTTAAAACTTAATATAAAATAATTCGTAACTAGGGTGAAAATACTTTGTACATGAAAGTTGCTCAGAACAACGAGACAAATCCGAATATGCAGTATGTTCGTCTGCCACGCGTCCCTGGCTTAGTGAACCTGTAACCATCCCCCTCCGGTTCGACTGTCCGAAAACGCGAAACACCGGGAATACTTTCCCGGATGTTTCCTCCCTTCGCCAGTATCACCTATCCCTGCGATAGATCACCCTGGCACCGTGTAATGCCTTGTTATATGTTGTGATGCTTTGTTTGCTCCATATTTACTGTTTCTCCCCCCTCTTCTTCTCCGGTAGATCTCCAGACCGGCGCTGATGCCACCGAGATCGACTAGATCGACGACGACCCCTCATTATTGCCACAGCAACCAGACAAGCCCCCCCCCTTGATCACCAGATATCGCCCATTCTCTTCTCTGTTATTCTTGCATTCAGTTTGCTACTGTTGTTGATTCGATAGCTCATATTCTATTGCATAGCCTGTCATTGTTGCTACAACTATTCATACCTTTACCTGCTATCCTAATGCTTGGTATAGGATGCTAGTATTCCATCAGTGGCCCCACATCCTTGTCCGTTTGCCATGCTATACTATCATACCATGATCACTTCAGGTGGTGATCACGGGTATATACTATATACATACTTTACATGACACGTGATGTGACTAAACTCGGGTCGGCTCGTTGAGTACCCGCAAGTGATTCACGGATTGGGGGCTGAAAGGACATGTGGCTTTCCAGGTGGTGGTGGGCCTGGGTTCTTGGCGGCACCCGAATGATTCTTTGTGACGGAGCGACATGGCAGGTTGAGACACCGAGGAGAGAGGTGTCCTGGCCCTGGTCATTGTATGCGGTTATTTCTTAATAACACGCTTAACGAGTTTGGATATTTGATCTGAGTCTGGCCACTAGCCTATACGCACTAACCAGCTACTCGAGAACAGATATGGGCACTCGACGTCGTGGTATCAGCCAAGCCTTCTTGACGTCAGCGACTGAACGGCACGCGCCAGATTGAACTGGAAAGCCTGCTCTGGTATTAGGAGAGGCTAGGTCTGCTTACCGACCGGCCTCGCAATGTGCAGGTGTGCAATGGGCGATGGGCCCAGACACCTGCGCGTTTAGGACTTAGACCGGCGTGCTGACCTCTCTGATGTGCCTATGTAGGGCTGCGACGTGTTGATCTTCCGAGGCCGAGCATGACCCAGGAAAGTGTGACCGGCCAAAGGGGATCGAGCGTGTTGGGTAATGTGGTGCACCCTTGCAGGGAAGTTTATCTATTCGAATAGCCGTGTCCCTCGGTAAAAGGACGACCCGGAGTTGTACTCCGACCTCATGACAACTAGAACTGGATACTCAATAAAATACACACATACAAGTTCTAGAGACAACCCGGTGATCGCTTTCCCACAGGGCGACGAGGGGAGGATCTCCGGGTAGGATTATGCAATATGATGTTACTTGGTGAACTTACCATCTACTCTATTCTACTGCTGCAAGACAGAGGCTGCCAGAAGCGAGGTTACTTGTTACTTTCTAGCTACTCTCTTCTACTGCTGCAAGATGGAGGCTACCAGAAGCGTAGTTTTTAATATGACTAGCTATCCCCCTCTTATTCTGGCATTCTGCAGTTTAGCCCACAGATATTACCCCTTTACACAGATACCATTGCATATGTAGTGTAGATAATTGATTGCGAGTACTTTGGATGAGTACTCACGGTTGCGTTGCGCCCCTTCTCCCCCTTTTTCCTTTCTTCTCAGATGATGCAACCAGATGATGGAGTCTAGGAGGCAGAGGATCCCGAGGATGTTTCTACGTGGAGTTCAGCTTCGAGGAGTAGTTAGGAGGTCCCAGGCAGGAGGCCTTGACTCTTTGATCGTTGATGTTTGTGCTAGCCTTTTTAAGGCAAATCTTGTTTAGCTTATGTCTGTACTCAGATATTGTTTCTTCCGCTGACTCTTGTGTATTCGAGCTTATGTATTCGAGCCCTCGAGGCCCCTGGCTTGTAATATAACGCTTGTATTATTTTAATTTGTGTCTAGAGTTGTGTTGCGATATCTTCCAGTGAGTCCCTGATCTTAGTCGTACACATTTGCGTGCATGATTAGTTTACGGTCAAATCAGGGGCGTCACAGGGAGGCAGGCGAGCGGCAGATGCGGCGGTGGAGCAGGAGGAAGCTGCGGCGGGGGAGCTGTGGCGGCGAGGAGCAGGCAGCTGCGGCGGCGGGGAGCAACGAATCCGCGGGGGAGTAGAGCAGCGCAGCTGCAGCTTCTGTCGGAGTAGGACGAAGAGGAGCGCGTGTTTTCGATCCAGCCTTTTCTTCGCTTTGGCCTGCACGCCATACCTTTACCCATACAGTGTCAGACAGGCGATGGACTCATTTTTGGATTAGGCAAGGGAAGAAGGGGCCTAAGCATGGCAGATGCCGTACATTTGAGTGGCAAAGGAACCATTTTTGGATTAGGGAAGCGAAGAAGGGGCCTAAGCACGGCAAATGTCGTACACTTGAGTAGCAAAGGAAAGGAAAGCGAGACCGTACTTCTTTTGCCAGGTCTGTTCTTACACAAGGTTCCCGCAGAAGATCAAGTTGTACATAACTCCTGATTTGGTATTGAAAAAAAAAAAGATCAAGTTGTACATAACTCCTGATTTGGTATTGAAAAAAAAAAAGACAGCGCGCGAGTTGGACCGGATGTCATGTCGTGTAGTAACCGTATGGCGCACCATTATCGTTTCCCTTGCAAGGCGGGGCAGCCGCCCAAGGCAGGACACCACATTCGTGTGCGATCGAGAGGCAGTACCCGGCACGAGTTGTTGAAGCCAATAACTTCTCGGTGCAGGACTCTGCTGCACCCGTTCTTCTCCCAATCCCATGAGGCCACGACTCCATTATTGCCACTACAATACTGTACGTGCGAGTAGTAAAATTATTCTGTCGTCTCACAGCATGAACATGATTAATGGTGAAGCACGCAACTGCGTCCGGCTAAGCTGCCTGCCATCCAACTAGAAAGACATTTAGCCACTGACAAACCCGCCGGCGATGGTAAAGGCTCCGGCAGATGACATCGCGGCGGGTGCCCACGTCCCCGGCGGCCCACGGATACCTCGACAAAGGAACATGGCCATCATAAATTTTACTCCGCTGGAAGCAGAAAACAAACCCCAGCCCATTGACAGGCCGACCCTCTTACGCCTGCTCCTACCCCTACTGGTTGGTGACTGAAGTTCTCGCTAACCAACAACCATAAATACCACCAGAGCTCACGCATCGGCATCTCGCCGCCCCCTCTCGGTCCAACTCAAAACAACGCAGCGATGTCGGATTTGAAGGCTCCGGCCAAGGTGAGGAGGCTGGCGCCGCCGATGTCGTGGCGGACGCGCCTGTCAATCTTCGCCGCGGGTTACCTCACCGACGCCACCTGCCGCGCTGACGGCACAATCAACCGCCGCCTCCTCACCTACCTCGACCCCGCCGTCCCGCCCTCCGCCGTCCCGCGCAACGGCGTCTCCTCCCGCGACATCGACGTCGACCCCGCGATCCCGCTCCGGGCCCGCCTCTTCCAGCCCGTGGGCCTGGCCGGCCCGCTCCCGGTTGTCCTGTTCTTCCACGGCGGCGGGTTCGCCTACCTCTCCGCGGCCTCCCCCGCCTACGATGCCGCGTGCCGCCGCATCGCCAGGTACTGCAGCGCGGCCGTGCTGTCAGTCGAGTACCGCCGCTCTCCGGAGCACCGGTTCCCGGCGGCGTACGACGACGGGTTCTCCGCGCTCCGCTTCCTCGACGACCCCGACAAGCACCCCGCCGACGTCGCGCCCCTCGACGTCTCCCGCTGCTTCCTCGCCGGGGACAGCGCAGGCGCCAACATAGCCCACCACGTCGCCCGCCGCTACGCCATGTCCTCCCCGTCCTTCGCCAACGTCCGGATCTCCGGCCTCATCGCCATCCAGCCCTTCTTCGGCGGCGAGGAGCGGACCCCCTCCGAGCTCCAGCTGGAGGGCGCGCCCATCGTGTCCATCTCCCGCTGCGACTGGATGTGGCGCGCCTTCCTCCCGCCCGGTGCCGACCGGATGCACGAGGCCGCGCACGCGGCGTCCCCTGCGGCCGCAGCCGGCATCGACTCCCCCGCGTTCCCGCCGGCGGTGGTGGTTGTCGGCGGGTACGACCCGCTCCAGGATTGGCAGCGGCGGTACTGCGAGATGCTGACCTCCAAGGGAAAGGAGGTGCGGGTGCTGGAGTACCCCGAAGCCATCCACGCCTTCTATGTCTTCCCGGAGTTCGCCGAGTCCAAGGACCTCATGCTGAGGATCAAGGAGTTCGTCGCCGGGAGCGACGGCGGCAAGTGAGCGGCTCGCGCCACTATGGAATGGGTCTCACGTGCATTCTATGAGACCAGGTCTCATATAATTTTTTTCCCTATGGACAGTGTCAGTGTTTGCGTGTGTGGTCGGAGTTATAGGAGAAGAGGATTGGGTGAGCTGGCATGACGTATCAGGACCTCAGTACTCGTAGTAAACTACTAGTGCAGTACGGATGACGACGTGTAACACGATTGATTATCACTTATGAGTTGTGACTACTAGCATCATATATATAACAGATTTGCTATTTCACGTCTAAGTTCAGAGTTATTGGATGTCATCTTGTCTTTAAGATTCACGCAAACTTTTTCCTGTTCCGGTTGTGCATTCGCTTGCATCGCTGGTGGTTGTTGTCTGTCGTGCGACCCGCTTCAAGTTGTTTGTTGGTAGCGGCCTGCAGTGTTTGTGCTGTATGTTGTGCTGGTGGGTTGTTTTGTATCAGAGCGGATTTTGAAGAGGAGGGTTGGCGATTCATTTCCCTCCTCCTTTTGTCCTTCCCTTTCCCAAAGCATTCATTTCGCCCGTTCCCCATTCCTTTACGGAAGTTATCCTTGAAGCGCCGATGATTTCTGAAGAGCAAGAAGGAGAGGGAGACGCCGTCGAGAGTGAGTTGCCAAGTTATTCTTCCTTGTCTCCTCTTTGTAGTGTCTATGCGATTATTGTTTCTTGTTCATCGGTTTAGCACCATCTATCTAGGGTTTGACCCCACAATGTCCCCAGATGTGGGTAGGGTTCCTCACAATTTTTAGCACCATTCATCTTTCTTTTTTGTTTGTGTGTTCATCGATCTAGGGTTTTTGTCCCCTCCAATCTCCCGAAATGCGGGTAGGGTTCTTCAGATGTTTCTTCTATCTAGGGGGGTTGGGGTGGGGGGGTGGGGGTTGTTCCTCAATATATGCAGATGTGGGAGGAGGGGTTCGAAGTAGATAAAGATTCAGTGGGTTGTCGGTTAGTGTGGAGAGAATACCCTTTTTAGTTTTGGGTGATTTTAGTGTTAGAGTTTGTCTTAGTGAGCATACAATAGGCAGCTTTTCTTATGTCCTACTAGATTCATTTTCGTGTCAATCAAGGTTGATTTTTTGTTTTCAATCTACATCCATTTTCTTATGTTAAGATTTTGTACAATAATGATAACCTCTACATGTATCTTTTTTCTTTTCTTGATTTTGTCTTAGTGAGCAATTTGTATCACTTGTGGCAGGCCGAAATCAACTTTGATATCAGTTTCAAGCAACTTTTCCTACCCCCTTCGTTCCCAAATATAAATCTTTCTAGAGATTCCAATGAATGATTACACACGGAGCAAAATGAGTGAATCTACACTCTAAAACATGTATACATACGGATGTATGTTGCATTCCATTTTAAATTTCTAGAAAGACTTATATTTAGGAACAGAGGGAGTATTTTTAAAGGAAAAGAGCTGAAGATAAACAAAGAAGCACCTCACAAATGAATCAACTTGTATCATCTCTCTTTTTTGTTTTATGTATTTCATCTACATAGGATTCTTGTCCTCAGTCCGCCCAAATGTTGGTAGCGGGTTGATTTTAAGTAGCGAAGTTTTAGTGGGGTGGCTGGCTGCGTAGTTTTTGTGTTTAGAGAATTCGGGTTTCCTTTTATTAGCAGGAGTTGATTTTTTTAGCGATTTTGCTAGTTTGACTGGGGTTGGTACATTTTTTAAAGTGTTTCTAGATGAGGTATCTTGTGTCTGGTAGGTACGAAATGGGGTCTTGACCATATAGTTTGGTTTGATATATTTTTCAGTTTTATGTTTTGTTTTGCTAAGCTACTTTTCACTTAGAGCTAGTTACAATTTGTATCAATCAAGGTTTTCATTTTTTTATTTTTCAGTATATATCCATGTTTTTTCAGGTCAGGCGACTACGATTGTGGGGAGCGAAAAGGGAAGGGGAGGAGAGCGCCAAGTATGTGTCCTTTTTACGAGTAAGTGGTTCTTCTATTCGCCCCATCAGATAAGCAGCATGCCCTTTGTTTTTGTTTGTGTACTTTTTATCGATAAGGGTTTAGTGTGTTCTATCTACCCAAATGTGGGATTGGGGTAGGGATTTGATGTAGTTAAGATTAAGCGCACAGTTGGGGTAATTTGTGTGACAAATGTCTAACTAAACTCCTTTTAGCAATTGGTCCAATGTCTAACAGATTTTTCACGTACCTACTCTGTTACACTTCAGGCTTATGGTATGCTTATACATGGGGGTTTACAATTCAGAGAAATGGTTGCAGGCAAGTAACCAAGGAAGTCTGAATTTGTCACTTAGATAAACAATTACTGTTATAACGTTTGCATCCGTTTAGAGGCCCTTATTGATTTTCAATGCCGCATCAGCCCATCCTTTTATTGTATATATTGCTAGTGTAAAACAACAATATATGCCTTGTATCATCCATGTAGAACTTCTCCGATCACTTGAATGGATGCCCACTTTGGTATTACCTTCATGTCATTGGGATGGATCCATGCATGGGGCCTGCATAGATTTGCTTGTTTGTGGATCAAATAAGAGATGACATGCTAGAACACCAAACGTGGAGTGTTCCTCACGAACAGACTTGAAATTCAGTGTCAAGTGATTTCCCAAGTTATGTGCCCTATTACATTTTTCAGTACCAAAGCATGTCTAGAACCATGGTAGTGAAATTTGTTTGCCTTGTCTCTTAGTTATAGCTTATGTGAAGATTTTTTTTGTTCAAAGAGGATAGGTTGTTTCAACCTTGTTCGCAATTTGGGGTGAAAAGCCCAAGCCAGTATACCGGAAAACAAACTGCAAGTAGTTAGTTTTTTCTTTTTAGTTCGTACATTTTCAAGGTGGCAGGTATTTGTGTTATATACCTATGGCCATGCTAAAGGGCATGCAATTGTTTTTTGTATTAAGCAGAACTTTTGCCTTAAGTATGTTTACTGACCGAGGCATGTAACATAGTCATATGAAGTTGAATTTGACACTTAAATGCATACTTTTATTAACTAAACTCCTTTTCTGAAACAGTCTCTTTGGTCAAAGTTTATTATGTCCGAGTTCTTACAAAAGATTTCATGGTGGTTCATTCAATGTTCCATGCATAGTTTTTTTGTTTGTTTGAAGAAATCCGTGTTTGTTCTTCACTTGTATTACTTCCTGGCATGAGGAGGTAACAACATATGTATCTTCTAGGTTAGTAATACTACTACATTGGTTTTTTGTTTGGTGCACTTGTTTACTATACTACAGGAGGAATAACAGCATGAGTGGATGCGACTATCTGATCACTAGTTGTGTTGTTTCCTGAATAGAGTCATTCTTTTTATGTTTTATCATACTTTTTTTGGATTTTGTTTACTATATGATGCAGGAAGCAAATATAGTTTTTGTGCCTTTTTCTTGGTACTAATCACTAGTTGCTAGTTTCTAGTTACTAGTTTTGACAATTTTGTCATAAGTACTTTCAATAGTTTTCCACAGTTACTAGTTACTGGTTTCAACAATTTCGTTAGTGTAAGCATAAGTATGAGCACCGTTAGTTACTAGTTTGCTTTAGTGTTTATATAGGTTGTATCAAGATGTTTTTTTAGCATCCCCAAACATAAGTAGGATATTTCTCTATGTTGTTTTTAGTTTGAAAGTTATTTTTTCAAGAACCCATCTAATCTTTTTTTTTTGGTTTTTGCTATGAACCAGGATGGTGTGCCCAGTTTGCTTTGCTCATTGCGAGGTGGACAATGGTCAGAGCTTTAGCATGTATTTTTGCGATGTGGATGAAACCTTTGCGGTAAACTTTCACGTCATCTTTCTTTTTCATTCCTTTTTGTGTACTCAAGTTGATATGCATTTTTTCAGAGACTCCCATGCTCCGCCATGGAGCAGTTCCCACAAAAGTTCGCCGGTGGGTTCCTGAACTTCAGAGCTCATGGCCACCGATACGTTGTGGATGTTTACATTGGGCACAACACCATACATATTGGTGGTACTGACTTAAGGAAGTTCATCAAGGATTTCAACCTTGGTCATGTGGAGTTGTCATTTTTCTCATGACTGGACGTATGCCAAGGCATTCATGTGCTATCTCGGTGGAGGTTTTTGCTATTGGCGATCAAGCTGAAGCAACAAAGGGTGTTGTATTCAATCATGATGAGGAGAAACGAGAGAAAGGTTATGCTACACAGGTGGATAAGGGGGGTGAACAATGGCCAAAATGTGTAAGAAGCCCCTCCAGGCATCATCTACAGAGGAGATGCCAATTTGGTTGAGCAAGAGGCGGATCGCCTTGGTATGCTCATCGCCATTGATGAGGGATACATTAGTTCACGACTGGTTCATCACTTGACAAGCACAAACATCACCAACAAGTTGATGGTATGTTTTTCTAACATCCTCTTGTAAAGTAGTAGAAATAACAAGTTAATTGTAAGTTTTTGGGATATGGATCTATTTTTATTCTAGTGGAATTGCATCAAGCGATATATGGGTGGTTTTTTCATTAATAGAACTATCACAAGGAGCAGGTTCACATTTTTTTCTTTTTTTATGTACATGTGTCGCTTTTTCTTTGTTTTCACTAATTATATCTTCTTCTTTTGTCATTTGTTCTTCTATTTGCACAGAAAATACCAAATAAAGTCTGTGAGTTGCTGAACATTGGAGAGGTAGTGTTCATTGGTGTTCGCTTGGGAGAAGGAACTAGCATGTGTAGTTGTGGTTGTCGCATTAGCCATCTTCTATGTGTTGTTTGCAATGATGAATAGGGGTTTTGTTTTATTATTACTGGCTACATCAATAAGCAGAGCACCATCTATTGCTTGCCAACTAACCTACTTCCTTCGTACTGGTTCATAAGTCACATTACGAAAACTAAATAATCCCAAAACTCATTCCCTGTTTTTTGCCCTGGAAAAAGAAATCAGCCAATAGGAGTCATGGGCCGTGTATGCATTCAATGACTTGAGACTACTTAGCATAACATGCAATGGTCAATTCTCTACACATAATGATATTCATTAGTAAATAAACATCAAGTTCTCTCTTTTCCACCTTGATCGTCGGTACAGAGGGAGTATGAAAAATGTCTGTTTCACATTTTGACGCTCCAACCCGTGTGCGTAATTCTGAAACTGAGAATTGCGCAACCGCGGAAATTTGGAGCGACTCGGTACTAATAATTGTGGTTGATTATATTAGTATTCTAACCGCCTGCCAAGGCGGTTAGATAATCCGTCAATCCCCCGCTTCAATTGTCATTACTCTTCTCCGCATACCCCGCTTCGGTGTCCACCATATTCATCACCCCGTCCGGCCGCGCTACACGCTTGCACACACTCTGCAATCTCGCTTTCTTGCGGTTTGTATATGCTACTTCTTGAGCTTGCATTGCTTTTTCCCTTGAAGAGGAAAGGGTGATGTAGCAAAGTTGAGATAAGTATTCCCCTCAGTTAAGAACCAAGGTATCAATCTAGTATGAGGAACACATAAGTCTCCAATGATAGCACTTGCACAAACAAACAAATACTTGCACTCAACGCGATAAAGGGGTTGTCAATCCCTTCACGGTCACTTGCAAGGATGAGATGATAGTGATAGATGTAAAGCAAATAAAGTAAATAAAACTCAGCGATGTATTTTTGTGTTTTTTATTTTATAGATCTGGAAATAATATGATAAAAGTAGACCCGGGGGCCATATGTTTCACTAGAAGCTTCTCTCTAGAAAGAACGCATACGGTGGGTAATCAAATTACTATTGAGATATTGATAGAAAAGTTAATAATCATGACGATATCTAAAGCAATGATCATGAATATAGGCATCATGTCCGTGACAAAGTAGACCGACTCATGTCTGCATCTACTGCTATTACTCCACACATCGACTGACTCATGCCTGCATTTAGTGTTTTAAGTTAACAAGAACGGAGTAATGCCTTAAGCAAGATGACATGATGTAGAGGGACAAATCCAATCAATATGAAATAAACTCCATCTTTTTATCCTTAATGTCAACAATACAGTATGTGCCTCGCTACCCCTTCTATCACTGGGTGAGGACACTGCAAGATTGAACCCATTACAAAGCACCTCTCCCATTGCAAGGAAAATCAATCAAGTTGGCCAAACCAAATCAATAGATCGGAGTGAAATACAAAGCTATCAAATCATGCATATAAGAATTCAGAGAAGACACAAATAATATTCAAAGGTAATCTGATCATAAACTCACAATTCATTAGATCACAACAAACACACCACAAAAAAAGATTACATCAAATAGATCTCCAATAACATCGAGGAGAACATTGTATTGAATATCAAAGAGAGAGAATAAGACATCTAGCTCTAGCTATGGACTCGTAGGTCTGTGGTAAACTACTCACACTTCATCGGAAGGGCAGCAAGGTTGATGTAGAGGCCCTCTGTGATTGAATCCCCCTCCGGCAGAGTACCAAAAAGGCCCCAAGATGGGATCTCACGAGGTCAGAGGCTTGCAGCGGCGGAAAAGTATTTTTGGTGTGCCCCCTGGTCCAGGAAGAATATTTGGGTATTTATGGAGTTGAAATTAGGGTTGGGGGACCCGCGAGGTGGCGACAATCCTGTAGGGCGCCCCCTAGGGCGCGCCCTATAAGCTTGTCGTCAACTCATAGGTCTTATGACCTTTTCCCAAAGCTTCCTGGGTGTCATGTGGTCCAAGAAAAATCATCAAAAAGTGTCGTTCCATTCGGACTCTATTTGATATTGATTTTCTGTAAAAGACAAAACAAGGACAAAACAACAACCGACACTAGGCACTAAGTTAGTAGGTTAGTCCCTGATGGCTTCTCGCCCCTCGTTGGTTACCCCAAGTGGAAGGTTTGAGATGCAGTGTAGCGGAAGTTTTCCCTTGGCAATACCAAGGATCGATTTCCCTGAGACTCCCAGTTTCAACAAGAAGGTGTCAACTGCTAACGGCGCCAGATATTAGCAATCAACGTGGTCCTGCACACAGATACAAATAACTTTGCTCCCAACAAGTACAGAGAGGTTGTCAATCCCTCCCGCCTTGTAGTTTACAAAGGATCAAATGCAAGTGATAGTAGTGATAGATATAATTGCAATAGTAAGTAAAAAGCGGAAAGTAAATAATGGATGTGATCAATGATGGTAATATGGACCGGAGTCTCATGATGTTCACTAGTGATGTCTCTCTCCCAAAAGACGATAAAACTGCTATGTGAGGTAAACAAATTACACCTGGGCAATTGACAGGACCATGTGCGCAAACCAATGCTGACTAAGTTGCAAGAAAGGTAGAGGTTCAAAGCATGGGTGGTACGCCGAGGTAAGTAGACCGAAATCCATCTGCATCTACTACAAATCATCCACCTTGAGATATCTATCCAGAACATCTCGCTGGTATTAAGTTGCGAGTCCCACCCATAGTGTAAACTCAAAGCAACAGACAACTGCATTAAAAGAACTTTGCGTAAAGTAAACAATCCTTGCACCCGCGGGCACAAGCACCGTTGTTTTCCCCCTTGTGGCAACATCACTTCCCCTAGACTCATGTTTCTGTCACTCAAGCTAGTCACCGAGGGGCATGAACCCACAATCAAGCATAATGTTCCCTCTTGGAGTCACTACCTACTACTTGGCCAAAGCAATAAATAACAACGGAGAACATGCAAGAATTACTTAAGAAAATAAATATAGAAGAGGTGAATCAAATATATTACTCAAACACAATGTGAACATAATCTCATAATCCATCGGATCCTAGCAAACTCATCATAGCAACAGCATAAGGATTACATATGTGCCTCGATCATGTAGGGCAGCTCACGAGGACTAATTAGTGAAGCACAAGAACAGGAGGAGAACATCACATAGCTACTGGTCATGGACCCTTGGTCCAAGGGAGACTACTCACAACTCATCCGGGAGGCGTCCATGGTGGTGGAGAAGCTCCCGATGGTGATCCTCCCCTCCGGCAGGGTGCCGGGAAGGGTTCTCCTGGTGCTCCCGATCTTGGAAGCGGTGGCGGCGGCGGAACAGAGATGAGATCGCGAAAAAGGGTTTCCGTCTCTAGGGTTTTGGGAGACGGTCTAAATATATGCCAAAGGGGGGCACCAGACGAGGCTCGGGGGGCCCAGGCGCCCCCCCCGGCGCGATCCAGGGGGGGTGCGCCACCAGGGCGCCTGGAGCCCTGGTGGACCCCCCCGGCTGTACTTTGGCTACCGGGAACCTTCTGGAACGCTGATTTTATATATATTTTTGAAGGAAATATGCCCTAGAGGCAATAATAAAAGTTATTATTTATTTCCTTATATCATGATAAATGTTTATTATTCATGCTAGAATTGTATTAACCGGAAACTTAGTACATGTGTGAATACATAGACAAAACAGAGTGTCCCTAGTATGCCTCTACTAGATTAGCTCATTGATCAAAGATGGCTATGTTTCCTAGCCATAGACATGAGTTGTCATTTGATCAACGGGATCACATCATTAGGAGAATGATGTGATGGACTAGACCCATCCGTTAGCATAGCACTATGATCGTTTAGTTTTACTGCTATTGCTTTCTTCATGACTTATACATGTTCCTATGACTATGAGATTATGCAACTCCCGAATACCGTAGGAACACCTTGTGTGCTATCAAACGTCACAACGTAACTGGGTGATCATAAAGATGCTCTACAGGTGTCTCCGAAAGTATTCGTGGTGTTGGCATAGATCAAGATTAGGATTTGTCACTCCGAGTGTCGGAGAGGTATCTCTGGGCCCTCTCGGTAACACACATCATAATAAGCCTTGCAAGCAAAAGACTAATGAGTTAGTCACGAGATGATGTGTTACGGAACGAGTAAAGAGACTTGCCGGTAACGATATTGAACTAGGTATGGAGATACCGACGATCAAATCTAGGACAAGTAACATACCGATGACAAAAGGAACAACGCATGTTGTTATGCGGTTTGACCGATAAAGATCTTCGTAGAATATGTAGGAGCCAATATGAGCATCCAGGTTCCGCTATTGGTTATTGATCAGAGATGAGTCTCGGTCATGTCTACATAGTTCTCGAACCCGTAGGGTCCGCACGCTTAACGTTTGATGACGATCGGTATTATGAGTTTATGAGTTTTGATGTACCGAAGGAGTTCGGAGTCCCGGATGAGATCGGGGACATGACGAGGAGTCTCGAAATGGTCGAGACGTAAAGATTGATATATTGGACGACTATATTCGGACATCGGAAAGGTTCCGAGTGATTCGGGTATTTTTCGGAGTATATGGGCCTTATTGGGCCATACGGGAATAGAGGAGAAAGGCCAAAAGGAAGGAGCCCCTCTAGTCCGAATTGGACAAGGGGTGCAGCCCCCTTTTCCTTCTCCCTCTTCACCTCTTTCCTTCTCTCCTACTCCGGAAAGGGAAGGGGAATCCTACTAGGACTTGGGAGTCCTAGTAGGACTTCCCACACTTGGCACGCCCCTCTAGGGCCGGCCTCTCCCTTGCTCCTTTATATACGGGGGCAGGGGGCACCCTAGGACACACAAGTTGAATTGTTCCAGCCGTGTGCGGTGCCCCCCCTCCACAGAAACACACCTCGGTCATACCGTCGCGGTGCTTAGGCGAAGCCCTGCGCCGGTGAATACATCATATCCGTCACCACGCCGTCGTGCTGACGAAACTCTCCCGTGAAGCTCAACTGGATCAAGAGCTCGTGGGACGTCATCAAGCTGAACGTGTGCTGAACGCAGAGGTGCCGTACGTTCGGTGCTTGATCAGTTGAATCACGAAGAAGTTCGACTACATCAACCGCGTCACTTGACGCTTCCGCTTCCGGTCTACGAGGGTACGTAGACACACTCTTCCCTCTCGTTGCTATGCATCTGGTAGATAGATCTTGCGTGATCGTAGGAAAATTTTAAAATACTACGTTCCCCAACAGTGGCATCATGAGCCAGGTCTATGCGTAGATGATATGCACGAGTAGAACACAATGAGTTGTGGGCGATACTAGTCATACTGCTTACCAGCATGTCATACTTTGCTTCGGCGGTATTGTGAGATGAAGCGGCCCGGACCGACATTACGCGTACGCTTACGCGAGACTAGTTTCACCGTTACGAGCACTCGTTGCTTAAAGGTGACTGGCGGGTGTCTGTCTCTCTCACTTTAGCTGAATCAAGTGTGGCTACGCCCGGTCCTTGTGAAGGTTAAAACAGCACATACTTGACGAAACATCGTTGTGGTTTTGTATACGTAGGTAAGAACGGTTCTTGCTAAGCCCGTAGCAGCCACGTAAAACTTGCAACAACAAAGTAGAGGACGTCTAACTTGTTTTTGCAGGGCATGTTGTGATGTGATATGGTCAAGACATGATGAGTTATACGGTTTTTTGTATGAGATGATCATGTTTTGTAATGTTATCGGCAACTGGCAGGAGCCATATGGTTGTCTCTTTATTGTATGAAATGCAATCGCCATGTAATTGCTTTACTTTATCACTAAGCGGTAGCGATAGTCGTAGAAGCAATAGTTGGCGAGACGACAACGATGCTACGATGGAGATCAAGGTGTCGCGCCGGTGACGAAGGTGATCATGAAGGTGCTTTGGAGATGGAGATCAAAAGCACAAGATGATGATGGCCATATCATGTCACATATTTTGATTGCATGTGATGTTTATCTTATTATGCTTCTTATTTTGCTTAGAACGACGGTAGCATTATAAGATGATCCCTTACTAAATTTCAAGGTATAAGTGTTCTCCCTGAGTATGCACCGTTGCGAAAGTTCGTCGTGCCGAGACACCACGTGATGATCGGGTGTGATAAGCTCTACGTTCAAATACAACGGGTGTAAGCCAGTTTTGCACACGCAGAATACTCGGGTTAAACTTGACGAGCCTAGCATATGCAGATATGGCCTCGGAACACTAGAGACCGAAAGGTCGAGCGTGAATCATATAGTAGATATGATCAACATAAGATGTTCACCATTGAAACTACTCCATCTCACGTGATGATCGGACATGGTTTAGTTGATTTGGATCATGTGATCATTTAGATGACCGGAGGGATGTCTATCTAAGTGGGAGTTCTTAAGTAATATGATTAATTGAACTTTAATTTATCATGAACTTAGTCCTGGTAGTATTAGCATATCTATGTTGTAGATCAATAGCTCGCGATGTTGCTCCACGTTTATTTTTTATATGTTCCTAGAGAAAACCAAGTTGAAAGATGTTAGTAGCAATGATGCGGAATTGTTCCGTGATCTGAGGATTATCCTCATTGCTGCACAGAAGAATTATGTCCTTGATGCACCGCTAGGTGACAGACCTATTGCAGGAGCAGATGTAGACGTTATGAACGTTTTGACAAAAGCTCGATATGATGACTACTTGATAGTTTAGTGCACCATACTTTACAGCTTATAACCGGGACTTCAAAAACGTTTTGAAACGCCACAGAGCATATGAGATGTTCCAAGAGTTAAAATTAGTATTTCATACTCATGCCCGTGTCGAGAGGTATAAGACCTCTGATAGTACTTTGCCTACAAGATGGAGGAGAATAGCTCAACCAGTGAGCATGTGCTCAGATTGTCTGGGTAGTACAATTGCTTGAATCAAGTGGGAGTTAATCTTCCAGATAAGATAGTAATTGACAAAGTTCTCTAGACACTATCACCAAGTTAGTAGAACTTCGTGATGAACTATAATATGCAAGGGATGACGAAAGTAATTCCCGAGCTCTTCACGATGCTGAAATCGGCGAAGGTAGAAATCAAGAAAGAGCATCAAGTGTTGATGGTTAACCAGACCACTTGTTTCAAGTAAAGGGCAAAGGGATAGAAGGGGAACTTCAAGAAGAATGACAAGCAAGTTGTCACTCCCGTGAAGAAACCCAAAGCTAAACTCAAGCCTGAAACTAAGTGCTTCTACTGCAAAGGAAATGGTCACTAGAAGTGGAACTGCCCTAGATATTTGGCGGATAAGAAGGATGGCAAAGTGAACAAAGGTATATTTGATATACAGATTATTGATGTGTATTTTACTAGTGTTCATAGCAACCCCTCAGTATTTGATATTGGTTCAGTTGCTAAAGAGTAGTAACTTGAAATGGGAGTTGCATAATGAACAGAAACTAGTTAAAGGATGAAGTGACGATGTGTATTGGAAGTAGTTCCAAGATTGATATGATTATCATCGCACACTCCCTATACTTTCGGGATTAGTATTGAACCTAAATAAGTGTTATTTGGTGTTTGTATTGAGCATGAATATGATTTGATCATGTTTATTGCAATACGGTTATTCATGTAAGTCAGAGAATAATTGTTGTTCTGTTTACATGAATAAAACCTTCTATGGTCATACACCCAATGAAAATGGTTTGTTGGATCTCGATCGTGTGATACACATATTCATAATATTGAAGCCAAAAGATGCAAGGTTAATAATGATAGTGCAACTTATTTGTGGCACTGCCGTTTAGGTCATGTTGGTGTAAAGCGCATGAAGAAACTCCATAGTGATGGATTTTTTGAATCACTTGATTATGAATCACTTGGTGCTTGCGAACCATGCCTCATGGGCAAGATGACTAAAACTCCGTTCTCCGGAACCGTGGAGCGAGCAACAGAGTTGTTGGAAATCATACATACTGATGTATGCGGACCAATGAGTGTTGAAGCTCGCGGCAGGTATCGTTATTTTCTGACCTTCACTGATGATTTGAGCAGATATGGGTATATCTACTTAATGAAGCACAAGTCTGAAACATTTGAAAAGTTCAAAGAATTTCAGAGTGAAGTGGAGAATCATCGTAACAAGAAAATAAGAGTTTCTACGATATGATCGTAGAGGTAAAATATTTGAGTTAGCGAGTTTGGCCTTCAATAAAAGCAATGTGAAATAGTTTCACTACTCACGCCACCTGGAACACCACAGTGTAATGGTGTGTCCGAACGTCATAACCGTACTTTATTAGATATGGTGCGATCGATGATGTCTCTTACCGATCTACTACTATCGCTTTTGGGGTTATGCATTAGAGACAGCTACATTCACGTTAAATAGGGCACCATCTAAATCCGTGGAGATGACACCGTATGAACTGTGGTTTGACGAGAAACCTAAGCTGTCATTTCTTTAAGTTTGGCACTGCGATGCTTATGTGAAAAAGTTTCAACATGATAAGCTCGAACCCAAATCGGAGAAGTAAATCTTCATAGGATACCCAAAAAGAAACTGTTGGGTACACCTTCTATCACAGATCCTAAGGCAAGGTCTTTGTTGCTAAGAGTGGATCCTTTCTAGAGAAGGAGTTTATCTCGAAAGAAGTGAGTGGGAGGAAAGTAGAACTTGATGAGGTAATTGTACCTTCTCCTGAATTGGAAAGTGGAACATCACAGAAACTAGTTCCAGTGATTCCTACACCAATTAGTGAGGAAGCTAATGATGATGATCATGAAACTTCAGATCAAGTTTCTGCTGAACTTCGTAGATCGACCAGAGTTCGTTCCGCATCAAAGTGGTACGGCAACCCGGTTCTGGAAGTCATGTTACTGGACCATGATGAACCTACGAACTATGAGGAAGCGATGATGAGCCCAGATTCCGCAAAATGGCTTGAGGCCATGAAATCTGAGATGGGATCCATGTATGAGAACAAAGTATTGACTTTGGTTGACTTGCCCGATGATCGGCAGGCCATCGAAAATAAATGGATCTTCAAGAGGAAGACCGACGCTGACGGTAATGTTACTGTTTACAAAGCTCTACTTGTTGCGAAAGGTTTTCGACAAGTTCAAGGAGTTGACTACGATGAGACTTTCTCACCCGTAGCGATGCTTAAGTCTGTCCGAATCATGTTAGCAATTGCCGCATTTTATGAAATCTGGCAAATGGATAACAAAACTGCATTCTTTAATGGATTTATTAAAGAATAATTGTATATGATGCAACCCGAAGGTTTTGTCAATCCTAAAGGTGCTAACAAAATGTGCAAGCTCCAGCGATCCATCTATGGACTGGTGCAAGCATCTCGGAGTTGGAATATACGCTTTGATAAGTTGATCAAAGCATATAGATTTATACAGACTTACGGTGAAGCCTGTATTTACAAGAAGTGAGTGGGAGCACTACAACCTTTCTGATAAGTATACGTGAATGACATATTGTCGATCGGAAATGATGTAGAATTTTCTGGAAAGCATAAAGGAGTGTTTGAAAGGAGTTTTTCAAAGAAAGACCTTGGTGAAGGTGCTTACATATTGGGCATCAAGATCTATAGAGATAGATCAAGACGCTTGATAAGACTTTCGATGAGTACATACCTTGATAAGATTTTGAAGTAGTTCAAAATGGATCAGTCAAAGAAGGAGTTCTTGCCAGACTTGTAAGGTGTGAAGTTGAGTAAGACTCAAAGCCAGACAACGGCAGAAAAATATAGAGAGAATGAAAGTCATTCCCTATGCCTCAGCCATAGGTTCTATAAAGTATGCCATGCTATGTACAAAACACGTTGTGTACCTTGCCATGAGTTTGACTGGGAGGTACAATAGTGATCCAGGAGTAGATCACTGTACAGCGGTCAAAATTATCCTTAGTAATTGGATGACTAAGGAAATGTTTCTCGATTATGGAGGTGATAAAGAGTTCGTCGTAAAGGGTTACGCCGATGCAAGCTTTGACACTAAATCCAGATGACTCTAAGTATCAATCTGGATGCGTATTGAAAGTGGGAGCAATTAGCTAGAGTAGCTCCATGCAGAGCATTGTAGACATAGAAATTTGCGAAATACATACGGATCTGAATGTGACAGACCCGTTGACTAAACTTCACTCACAAGCAAAACATGATCACACCTTATTACTCTTGGGTATTAATCACATAGCGATGTGAACTAGATTATTGACTCTAGTAAACCCTTTGGGTGTTGGTCACATGGTGATATGAACTATGGGTGTTATTCACATAACGATGTGAACTATCGGTATTAAATCACATGGCGATGTGAGCTAGATTATTGACTCTAGTGCAAGTGGGAGACTGAAGGAAATATGCCCTAGAGGCAATAATAAAAGTTATTATTTATTTCCTTATATCATGATAAATGTTTATTATTCATGCTAGAATTGTATTAACCGGAAACTTAGTACATGTGTGAATACATAGACAAAACAGAGTGTCCCTAGTATGCCTCTACTAGACTAGCTCATTGATCAAAGATGGCTATGTTTCCTAGCCATAGACATGAGTTGTCATTTGATCAACGGGATCACATCATTAGGAGAATGATGTGATGGACTAGACCCATCCGTTAGCATAGCACTATGATCGTTTAGTTTTACTGCTATTGCTTTCTTCATGACTTATACATGTTCCTATGACTATGAGATTATGCAACTCCCGAATACCGTAGGAACACCTTGTGTGCTATCAAACGTCACAACGTAACTGGGTGATCATAAAGATGCTCTACAGATGTCTCCGAAAGTATTCGTGGTGTTGGCATAGATCAAGATTAGGATTTGTCACTCCGAGTGTCGGAGAGGTATCTCTGGGCCCTCTCGGTAACACACATCATAATAAGCCTTGCAAGCAAAAGACTAATGAGTTAGTCACGAGATGATGTGTTACGGAACGAGTAAAGAGACTTGCCGGTAACGATATTGAACTAGGTATGGAGATACCGACGATCAAATCTAGGACAAGTAACATACCGATGACAAAAGGAACAACGTATGTTGTTATGCGGTTTGACCGATAAAGATCTTCGTAGAATATGTAGGAGCCAATATGAGCATCCAGGTTCCGCTATTGGTTATTGACCAGAGATGAGTCTCGGTCATGTCTACATAGTTCTAGAACCCGTAGGGTTCGCACGCTTAACGTTTGATGACGATTGGTATTATGAGTTTATGAGTTTTGATGTACCGAAGGAGTTCGGAGTCCCGGATGAGATCGGGGACATGACGAGGAGTCTCGAAATGGTCGAGACGTAAAGATCGATATATTGGACGACTATATTCGGACATCGGAAAGGTTCCGAGTGATTCGGGTATTTTTCGGAGTATATGGGCCTTATTGGGCCATACGGGAATAGAGGAGAAAGGCCAAAAGGAAGGAGCCCCTCTAGTCCGAATTGGACAAGGGGTGCAGCCCCCTTATCCTTCTCCCTCTTCACCTCTTTCCTTCTCTCCTACTCCGGAAAGGAAAGGGGAATCCTACTAGGACTTGGGAGTCCTAGTAGGACTCCCCACACTTGGCACGCCCCTCTAGGGCCGGCCTCTCCCTTGCTCCTTTATATACGGGGGCAGGGGGCACCCTAGGACACACAAGTTGAATTGTTCCAGCCGTGTGCGGTGCCCCCCTCCACAGAAACACACCTCGGTCATACCGTCGCGGTGCTTAGGCGAAGCCCTGCGCCGGTGAATACATCATATCCGTCACCATGCCGTCGTGCTGACGAAACTCTCCCGTGAAGCTCAACTGGATCAAGAGCTCGTGGGACGTCATCAAGCTGAACGTGTGCTGAACGCGGAGGTGCCGTACGTTCGGTGCTTGATCGGTTGAATCACGAAGAAGTTCGACTACATCAACCGCGTCACTTGACGCTTCCGCTTCCGGTCTACGAGGGTACGTAGACACACTCTTCCCTCTCGTTGCTATGCATCTGGTAGATAGATCTTGCGTGATCGTAGGAAAATTTTAAAATACTACGTTCCCCAACAATTTTTTCCGGGATTTTTCTGGCAGTTCTCGTAATGGGAAAAACTGAAATACAAAAATAGCAGAAAACAGAAACTGGCACTGGGGTGCACTGAGTTAATAGGTTAGTCCAAATATGATCAAAAGTGTATGGAAGTGTATAAATATCATAGCAATATCACCCAAAAGAGGCATGGAGCAAGCAGAAATTATAGATACGTTTTGGACGTATCAACATCCCTAAGCTTAATTCCTGCTCGTCCTCGAGTAGGTAAATGATAACAAGAATAATTTCTATGGTGACATGCTATTAACCATATAGGACTTTTTCATAGTCATATGACAAAAGCTTACTGAGACAATGAATCTATAGTAATTAAGTTGCCTCATGAGAAAATCACAAAGAACTGAAAGTTTTACAATATGATACTGAAACATCAAATAGATTTGTAATGAACATGGTGTGCAAATATGATAAAGTGATATCTCGCTTGCCCCCTTTAGTGAAGCAAAACATAAATGCAGGGGCACCTCCAAGGTTTAAGTGATGACTAGATACAATGATTTCAGAATAAACGATATCACAATCATGCAAAAGACAATGCTACTTTGGGACAATGCACATTACACTCAGAATGACAATCATGCTCTCAGTAGTTGGTGCTTTAAAAGAAGGTGGAGACTCTCGAACCGTGGCTTTTGTTGGCAAGGTTGAAAACCCGTAGTCGGAAACAAAGACAAAACATGTACCAGAGCTCTTGGTTTTAAAACAGAGGTAATAATAATTTTTTTAGATCATGCATGTTTCGTCAACGAATGCTAGCAGACAACTCAATCACTTCTTGAGATGGACAAGTTTCGAGGAACGGCTCCCGAATGAGGACGATCACATCCTCTTAACCTCCTTTTTTATCACTGCCAAAGTTTTCTGATTTCTCATGAACAAAGCATGAAGGAGGGTTTGTTTGTTATATTAATTTTGAGCCGGGCGCACTCAATGCCAGTTCCTTCTCGTATTATGTGTTTGCACATTATACATGCAATCCCGGGGTGAAGCTTGTCCAACTTAAAAAGATTATGAATTAGCTACTACTTCCTCATGTTACAACAGAGGCACAAAATAGGAATGCTTTTTTCTTTGAATAATTCGAGATGGTACATGCAAGTCTCCGTTAGGAATGGCAGGTAAATACCATGTAGGAAGGTATGGTGGACTCATATGGCATAACTGGTATAAAAGAATGTGGATGCACAAGAAGTCAGTCCGCTTAGTACAGGTGGAGGTTAGCAAAAGACTGGGAGCGACCAACTAAGAGGGCAATGACAGTCATAATCATGCAGAGCGACAAAGCAACATTGAATCAGGCATGGAAGTTATATCGCTACTCAGAAACAAAAGATCATCAAGGCTTGACAGACTTTCTTTACAGTCTTAAATATGCGTGAGCATACGCCAAGTCAATCAAAATAAATTCTCGAAGGAAGATATTACTAAACCATACCACATAATAGGCAAACAAATCATGTTGGTACTCCAATAACACATCGGGAACCCCCCAGCTATTTGAGACTAACCATAAGAAAACATGAACTACTAAGCGCCATTATGCACGTAGCATCTTTATCATAGACATATCAACCAATGCAACGGAAGCAAACTCTCTTAATAAGATAAGCATGATAACTAAAGAGAGTTCAAGCAACCAACTAAACAAAAGCTCTTTAAAAAGATAAGCATGAAAACTAAGAGCTAATCATGATAGTAGCTATTAAGAGACAAAGAACACACACAGCAAGGATAGACATGAAAATTCTATGTTATGTTCTAGGTAGAAGTGGAGCGTGTTTCTCTCCCACATAAAGAAAGCTGAGTTCCGACTCGTTATGAAAAGCTAAAGAAAACTAAAAGGAAAACTAAAACAAGACGCTCCAAGCATAGCACATAACACATGAAGTGATTAAAATATAGTGGAACGAAGGACGAACTGATAATGTTGATGGAGAAGGGGATGCACGGGGGCATCCCCAAGCCTAGACGCTTGAGTCTCCTTGAATATTTCTTGGGGGTGCACGGGGGCATCCCCAAGCTTGAGCGTTTGACACTCCTGAATCTTTTTATCATCTTCCCTCGCACACTTGAAAACTCCCTTCATACATAACTCATCATAATCTGATTAGCGAGGTTAGTACCCATAATAAAATAATTGTTCCTTGCTGGAAATAAAGATATTCTTGAAGTTCTACTGTTTCTCAAGACTGCCAAAAGGTTTTTGCAAAGAAAAAGCAAGCTCTATGTTTGCAAAATGAAGGAAAGGCAAAACAGGACAGAATCTGTGAAAAACAGAACAGCAGGTAGTAAATGATTTTTCCGGGGCACTTCTGCAACTCTAATCAAAAAACTCAAAACAGATGCACGAAAGAAAATTATATAGAGCACACTGTCGAAAAAATTCAGACAAAAAAGATGACCTGGTGATTTTATACGATTTTTTCTATCCAAGGACATAATCTGTTTCCTGGACAGCACGTCACAACTTTTGAACTTTCTTGCAATCAGAGGCTACACTTGGCACAAAATTGAAAAGCAAAGATACAATGATGATGCTACAGTAGTAACAACATCAAGACTCAACAAAAACAAAATAAAATTTATTCATTGGGCTGCCTCCCAAAAGCGCTTTCTTTTATGCCTTTAAGCTAGGCATAATGCGAAGAGATCAAGTCTTATCAAGAGTAAAAGAATAGCTAGCCCGTATGACGGACTCAAAAGGTAACTTAATCTTCTTTCGAGGGAAGTGTTCCATCCCTTTCTTGAGAGGAAACTGGAATTTTATATTCCCCTCTTTCATGTCAACGATAGCACCAACGGTGCGTAGAAAAGGACGTCCCAAAATAATTGGACAAGAAGGTTCACATTCAATATCCATAATAGTAAAATCAACGGGAACATAGTTGTCATTGACAATGATAAGAACATCGTCGATCCTCCCCAAAGGTTTCTTTATGGAAGAATCAACGAGACGAACACCAAAAGAACAAGAATCAAAAGGTTTCAATTTAAGCATATCATATATTCTTTTGGGCATAACAGAGGTACTAGCATCAACATCACATAAAGCATAGCAAGAGAAGTTATTCAACTTATTTTTTATCATAGGATCCCAACCATCTTCTAGCTTTCTAGGTATGGAGGCTTCTACTCTAAGTTTCTCCTCCCTAGCTTTGATAAGAGCATTAGTGATATGCTTTGTAAAGGCAAGGTTAATCGTGCTAGTGCGGGGATCTCTAGCCATCTTGTGAAGGAAATCAATAACTTCGGTAAGAGTGAAATTGTCAAAATCAAGGTCACTACTATCAAGTAAGGTGGTAGTGGTGTCCTTTAGGTTCACTTGTTTGGTAGTTTCTATAGTCATAGCATCACCATTAATAGGTCCATCGGGACCAGGAGTGCATTGGGTGCTAAGAGTTTGGATATCCTCAACAACTTGGATAGTAGCAACAGTGTGGTGGGTAGGAAGGCTCTTAATTCTATTTTCTTCCTCCCTTTCTCTAGCCCATCTCTCTTTAAGTTTAGCCATCATCCTAATGTTTTCATTAATTTGCACTTGAATAGCATTAATAGGCATATTTTCTCATTTTCTATTGAATCGGATTCTAAAATCATTGCTTAAAGTGGAAACCCGCATAAAAGAGGACTCCACTTATAGACATTAAGGATATTATTCCTCTCCTCAAGAGGAGAAGTTCTAATTTTAAGCAATTCTACCTCATTGGCTAAATTGTCTACCTTTGAAGAGAGATCACCTAGTTTGTTTAGTTTTTCTTCTACACTATTATTAAAAGCTTTTTGGGTAGTGATGAAATCTTTAAGCATAATCTCTAGTTCAGCAGTGGAGTTCTTGGTGCTAGGATAAGCATTGTTGTTCCCATAAGAATTAGAGGGGAATGGTCTAGGATTGCTACCAAAATTACTCCTATAAGCATTGTTATTAAAATTGTTTCTAGAGATAAAGTTCACATCTACTTGTTCTTGAGCAATCAAAGAATTTAAAGGAACATCACGAGGATCAACAGAAGATTGCTTCAAAAGTAGAGACATGATCAAGTCAACTTTTTCATTTAGGGAGGAAATCTCCTTGACAGAGTTTACCTTCCTACCTGTTGGAGCGCGTTCGGTGTGCCATTGGGAATAGTTGGTCATCATCTCATCGAGAAGCTTTGTGGCAGCACCAAGTGTAGTTGACATAAAAGTTCCTCCCGCGGCCGAATCTAACAAGTTCCGCGAGGTAAAGTTCAAGCCTACATAAAAAGTTTGGATAACCATCCAAGTAGTCAAACCATGAGTAGGGCAGTTCTTGATAAGAGATTTCATACGTTCCCAAGCTTGGGCAACATGTTCATTATCCAATTGTTTAAAATTCATTATGTTACTTCTTAGTTGGATAATTTTAGCAGGTGGATAGTATTTTCCAATAAAAGCATCTTTGCACTTGTCCCATGAATCTATGCTGTTTCTAGGCAAACACTGAAACCAAATTTTAGCTCCTCCTCTCAAAGAGAAATGAAAAAGCTTAAGCTTAACAATATTACCATCTATTTCTTGGTACTTTTGCATATCAAAAAGTTCAACAAAGTTGTTCAAGTGTAAAGCAGCATCATCTCCAGCACCGGAGAATTGATCTTTCATGTCGACTAAGTTCAGTAAAGCAGGTTTAATTTCATACGAAGGTGCTGAAGTGGCAGGTGTGCAGATAAAGTCATCGTTGTTGTGACTAGTGAAGTCACACAACTTGGTGTTCTCGGTGGAACCCATAGTAGCAAGCAAGCAAGATAACTATTTTTGTGATTTTCGATAAAAGATACTAAAGCAAAACTGAAAGGTAAAATAACAAGACTAAAAAGCAAAGGTAAAAGATAGCGTGCAACTCCCCTATCCTAAAGAGTGGAGTCCCCGGCAACGGCGCCAGAAAACTTTGCTTGATGGCTTCTCGCCCCTCGTTGGTTACCCCAAGTGGAAGGTTTGAGATGCAGTGTAGCGGAAGTTTTCCCTTGGCAATACCAAGGATCGATTTCCCTGAGACTCCCAGTTTCAACAAGAAGGTGTCAACTGCTAACGGCGCCAGATATTAGCAATCAACGTGGTCCTGCACACAGATACAAATAACTTTGCTCCCAACGAGTACAGAGAGGTTGTCAATCCCTCCGGCCTTGTAGTTTACAAAGGATCAAACACAAGTGATAGTAGTGATAGATATAATTGCAATAGTAAGTAAAAAGCGAAAAGTAAATAGTGGATGTGATCATTGATGGTAATATGGACCGGAGTCTCATGATGTTCACTAGTGATGTCTCTCCCCCAAAAGACGATAAAACTGCTACGTGAGGTAAATGAATTACAGCTGGGCAATTGACAGGACCATGTGCGCAAACCAATGCTGACTAAGTTGCAAGAAAGGTAGAGGTTCAAAGCATGGGCGGTACGCCGAGGTAAGTAGACCGAAATCCATCTGCATCTACTACTAATCATCCACCTTGAGATATCTATCCAGAACATCTCGCTGGTATTAAGTTGCGAGTCCCACCCATAGTGTAAACTCAAAGCAACAGACAACTGCATTAAAAGAACTTTGCGTAAAGTAAACAATCCTTGCACCCGCGGGCACAAGCACCGTTGTTTTCAACCTTGTGGCAATAGCACATCCCCTAGACTCATGTTTCTGTCACTCAAGCTAGTCATCGAGGGGCATGAACCCACAATCAAGCATAACGTTCCCTCTTGGAGTCACTACCTACTACTTGGCCAAAGCAATAAATAACAACGGAGAACATGCAAGAATTACTTACGAACATAAATATAAAAGAGGTGAATCAAATATATTACTTAAACACAATCTGAACATAATCTCATAATCCATCGGATCCCAGCAAACTCATCATAGCAACAGCATAAGGATTACATATGTGCCTCGATCATGTAGGGCAGCTCACGAGGACTAATTAGTGAAGCACAAGAACGGGAGGAGAACATCACATAGCTACCGGTCATGGACCCATGGTCCAAGGGAGACTACTCACAACTCATCCGGGAGGCGTCCATGGTGGTGGAGAAGCTCCCGGTGGTGATCCTCCCCTCCGGCAGGGTGCCGGGAAGGGTTCTCCTGGTGCTCCCGATCTTGGAAGCGGCGGCGGCGGCGGAACAGAGATGAGATCGCGAAAAAGGGTTTCCGTCTCGAGGGTTTTGGGAGACGGTTTAAATATATGCCAAAGGGGGGCACCAGACGAGGCTCGGGGGGCCCAGGCGCCCCCCGGCGCGGCCCATGGGGGGGGGGCGCCACCAGGGCGCCTGGAGCCCTCGTGGACCCCCCTGGCTGTACTTTGGCTACCGGGAACCTTCTGGAACGCTGATTTTTTATATAATTTTTCCGGGATTTTTCTGGCAGTTCTCGTAATGGGAGAAACTGAAATATAAAAACAGTAGAAAACAGAAACTGGCACTGGGGTGCACTGAGTTAATAGGTTAGTCCAAATATGATCAAAAGTGTATGGAAGTGTATAAATATCATAGCAATATCACCCAAAAGAGGCATGGAGCAAGCAGAAATTATAGATACGTTTTGGACGTATCAGTCCCAAAAACGATATAAATAGCATAATAATGCATATAAAACATTTAAGATGGATAATATAATAGCATGGAACAATAAATAATTATAGATATGTCGGAGACGTATCAAGCATCCCCAAGCTTAATTCTTGCTCGTCCTCGAGTAGGTAAATGATAAAAACAGAATTTTTGATGTGGAATGCTACCTACCATATTTATTAACGTAATCTTTCTCAATTTGTCATGAATATTCAGATATGTAAGATTCAAAACAAAAGTTTAATATTGACATAAAAACAATAATATTTCAAGCATACTAAAAGCAAACATGAACTTTCAAAATAACATGGCTAAAGAAAGTTATCCCTACAAAATCATATAGTCTTGTTATGCTCCCTCTTCTCAACATAAAGTAGAAATCATGTACTACCTCGGTGTCACCCAAGAAATTTTTTCATACTTTTTAACACGCTTCAACTTTTTCAACTCTTCACGCAATACATGAGCGCGAGCCATGGATATAGCACTATAGGTGGAATAGAAGGTGGTAGTAGACAAAAGAAAGCAGAAAGTCTCACATCAAGGCAGATCAATGGACTATGGATATTTCTACCGATTGATATCAATGTGAGTGAGTAGGGATTTCCATGTAATGGATGCACTAGAGCTAAGTGTGTGAAAGCTCAATAAACAAAATTAAGTGGGTGTGCATCCAACTTACTTGCTCATGAAGACCTCGGGCATTTGAGGAAGCCCATCATTGGAATATACAAGCCAAGTTCTATAATGAAAAATACCCACTAGTAATATATGGAAGTGACAACGTAGGAGACTCTCTATCATGAAGAACATGGTGTTACTTTGAAGCACAAGTGTGCAAAAGGATAGTAACATTGTCCCTTCTCTCTTTTTCTCTCATTTTTTTCTCCTTTCCCTTTTTTTCTTTTTGGACACTTTGTTCTATTTTTATTTCTTGGACTCATTTGGCCCTTTTCTTTCTTTTTTTATACCTCACATGGGACAATGCTCTAATAATGATGATCATCACACTTTTATTTACTTACAACTCAAAGTGAAAACACATAATGATAGAACGGTGGAGTTACATCGCAATATATCTCGAAATAGCTATGAAAATGCCATAAAAGGTAAGTATGGTGGCTGTTTTGAGGAAATGTATAAGGTGGGTTTAATGCACCGGCGAAAGTTGCGCGGTACTAGAGTGGCTAGCAAAGGTGGAAGGGTGAGAGTGCGTATAATCCATGGACTCAACATTAGTCATAAAGAACTCACATACTTATTGCAAAAAAGATTATTAGCCCTCGAAACAAAGTACTACTACGCATGCTCCTAGGGGAGAGGTTGGTAGGAGTTAACCATCGCATGTTCCCGACTTTCACACAAAGGAAGACAATCAAGGATAAATTATGCTCCAACTTCATCACATAATAGGAAGACCATACGTGCATGTGATACGTCTCCAACGTGTCTATAATTTATAAAGTATTCATGCTATTATATTATCCATCTTGGATGTTTTATATGCATTTATATGCTATTTTATATGATTTTTGGGACTAACCTATTAACCTAGATGTTAGGTCATTTCCCATCTTTGTGTTTTGGATGATGATGACAACTCTCTGTTGGTCTAATCGTGTGATATGTGCTTCATGTTCTCGGTGTTTAGGTATGCATCGATTAGTCATTCTCTCTGGAAGGAAAAGATCGAAGACGGTGTTTTTCTACGTGTTTATCATGTTGGTTGTAGGAAACATGTACTATTAAGAGGGAATCCACATCAGAAGGCTTTGGGTGAATCATTGCACGTACACATTTCTATCACCCACCCTCACCTTCCGTTTCTTGTTTGAGACAGAGTTCTCCTTCCTTTCAACTGTTGTTGTGAACTCTCAGCGGTTGTACCGCTTGCTCGAGCGGTTGTACCGCTGACCTGTGGTACCAGCCTAACCACTGC
Organism: Secale cereale; assembly: GCA_902687465.1. Lineage (NCBI taxonomy): Eukaryota > Viridiplantae > Streptophyta > Magnoliopsida > Poales > Poaceae > Secale > Secale cereale. The sequence goes on from LR738712.1 coordinate 95,354,052, forward strand.
CCAGGGGTGATATCCAGGGGTTGGACTGCCCAGTGTCGCTAGAGCGGTTGTACCACTGCCCCAGGGCGGTGGTACCGCCACCATGCTCAATAGCACTGGCTATTGCATCCTTGGCGGTTTTACCGGCCAGGTACCGCCTATATACCGGACTAGTGTCTGTATTGGTGCGGTACTTGGGCAGTAGTAGCACAGTTGTTTCGGTTGTGCCTTGCACATCGGTACTACCGGTGTCCTAAGTGGTTCTACCGCTCAGGACTTAGCCGCTACTAGTACCAGGGGCATGCAATAGTTCCGGCCCACTAACGCTCAACCACCTCTCACTTGGGTGTCTCCCTTCTGTTTGTAGTGGTTTTTGGGCGGTAGACGAGCGGTTGTTCCAGTTGATCTTGTTAACTGGCACAACCGCTCAGGTGTCTGGTTGTATTGCCTGTTAGGGTTTCTGTATTATACCTGTGATTCCCGGTTGTATCGGGACGAGGAGCGGTTGTATCGCTGCAGTGCTATTTTCGCAGTAACGATTGGAATTTAGGGTTTATTATATAAAGGAGGTTCTTCCACCTACCTCCTTTACCTCTAGCTTCTCTCTCTCCACCATTAATGCTGTTCAAGCTTTCTTGCCCGATCTCTCTCTCTAGCCATTCAAACTTGTTGATTTGCTAGGGATTGAAGGAGGTGACCTAGATCTACACTTCCACCAAAGGATATTTGATTCCCCCATACTTTCTTGTGTGGATTTTGCTACTCTTGGGTTTTTTGAGCACCCTCGATGGTTGATGTCACCTCGGAGCCACATTCCATTGTGGTGAAGCTCCGTGGTTTCGTTGGGAGCCTCCAATTTGGTTGTGGAGAGAGCCCCAACCTTGTTTGTAAAGGTTCGGTCGCCACCTTCAAGGGCACCAATAGTGGAATCACGGCATCTCGCATTGTGTGAGGGCGTGAGGAGAATATGGTGGCCCTAGTGGCTTCTTGGGGAACATTGTGCCTCCACACCGCTCCAACGAAGACGTACTTCCTCTCAAAGGGAAGGAACTTCGGTAACACACCCTCGTCTCCACCGGCTCCACTTTTGGTTATCTCTCACCTTTACTTGTGCAAGCTTATATTGTGTTGTATCCCTTGCTTGCTTGTGTACTTGTTGTTGCTGCATGACATAGGTTGCTCTCCTAGTTTCATATCTAGACAACCTACTTTGATGCAAAGTTTAATTTGGTGAAGAAAAGTTAAAATTGTTAGTTGCCTATTCACCCCCCCTCTAGTCAACCATATCGATCTTTTCAATTGGCATCAGAGCCTCGTCTCTTTTTAAGGACTTTACCGTCCAAAGAGATTGGGTGACACCGTACTCGAGACGGAGGAGCACTCTGGTGGAAACCCGTCCTTGTCTACGGCCGATGGGGGATACTCGGTCTCTCATGAGGAGTTCAATGCGGCTTTGGACACATTGAAAACCTCTATGACGACCGAGGTCAAAGGCATGTTCAAAGAATTTCTTGATGGGCTTAAATTATCCACCGCACCGTTGGAAGTGTCTCGTCCCACTAACAAGGTGACGGATGCTCTTCCCGATAAGGGAGAAACTAGCAGTGATCAAGTTCCCGTGTCTAAGAATGGGAGTGGCACCTTTTCTCATGTTGAACCTCCCATTACTTATGGAGGACCCGTTGCCTCCACACATCTAAATCATGTTGGTCCTCCCCTGAAGTATGTGAAAAATGCAGATTTTGCTACTTGGATTTTTCGCTTTAAACGTCATTTAAATCATTGTTCTACTAATCTTTGGAGAATTATTGAGCAAGGTTTCTACCCGCACGATCCATATAACTTCACTCCTAGAGAAGCTGTGGATCATCAATTCAACGAGTCTGTTCCCTGCATTCTCCAAGATGCTATCCCTCTCGAAGATATTGCTCATCTTCGACCCTTCTCCGTGGCCAAGGAAGCATGGGAACATGTGGTCTCCTTGTACAAGGGAAGTGCAAGCATTCAACACTCAAACTATGAAGTGGTGCAAGATGAGGCGGATGAGTTTGCCATGATCGAAGATGAAGAACCTCGTGAACTTAATCAAAAATTAACCACTCTTGCAGTCTCACTCTGAGATCATGGGAGCAAGGATATGGATGCCACTTGGATCAAGCGCAAGTTTCTCAAGGCCATGATGCCTTATCACGAGGCCATGTCCTCCGTCATCCGTCAAAGGCCGGACTTCCACACCTTGTCCTCAAGTGAAGTGTTGGATGAGTTTGTTGCTATGAGGATCTTGGACAAGACCGCCGATAATGCGGTGTTGCGGTCTCAACGATCAAAGAAGCCAAACATTGCTTTGAAGGCCAAGGCTTGTGTGGAAGAAGAGGATTTATACGTCTCCAACGTATCTACTTTTCCAAACCCTTTTGCCCTTGTTTTGGACTCTAACTTACATGATTTGAATGGAACTAACCCGGACTGACGATTGATACGTCCAAAACGTATCTATAATTTCTGCTTGCTCCATGCTACTTTTGGGTGATATTGCTATGATATTCATACACTTCCATACACTTTTGATCATATTTGGACTAACTTACTAATCCAGTGCACCCCAGTGCCAGTTTCTGTTTTCGGCTGTTTTTGTATTTCAGGTTTTCACATTACGAGAACTGCCAGGAAAAATCCAGAAAAATTATATAAAAAATCAGCGTTTCGGAAACAACCCTGCGTCCGAAGGGCAGCCGAGGGGGGGCCACCAGGGCTCCAGGCGCCCTGGCGGCGCGCCCCCCCTGGGCCGCGCCGGGGGGGCGCCTGGGCCCCCCGAAGCTTCCCCGATGCTCCCCTTTGGCATATATTTAAAGCGTCCTGCGAAACCCTCAGAACAGGAACTCTTTTCGAGATCCCATCTCTGTTCCGCCGCCGCCGTCGCTTCCAAGATCGGGAGCACCAGGAGAACTCTTCCCGGCACCCTGTCGGAGGTAAGGATGGCAATTTTATCCATGGACATGGAAATCCATGGATATCCGACCCGAATGGATAGGGTTTGGATATGCTTCTGTGTCCATGGGCAGCGCCCAAACCCGACCCGATTACTCGTGGGTAGGGCATGGATAGAATCTTGTACCCGTGGGTATATCCAAACCCGACCCGATAGTATGACTTAATGGGCAAAAATCTGCTGTCCCTACCCCGCAGTCACATGTCCCACTGCAATTTTACACTTTGTTATCCAAAACATGCAAAAGAAATTACACAATCCCCGTCACAACTTTTATTAGTTAACATTCAATCCCATATGTAACATACCCCAACGCCCTTCCCTTATTTTTATCTCCTTGTTAAATTACTCGTCATTATCATCTGTTAGAAAAATACTAAATGACCTTATGTTGTTAGTGGACGTTGATTTACCATAAGTGAAGCCTAGCCTACCACGAAGTGAAGAATGGAAGAGCTTATGTTAACATTGTGTTATGTCTTATTTATATGTCTAGAGAGGACCCAATGGATATCCAGTGGGTATGGATATCCATCGGATTTGGACATGGACACAATTTTTCACCCATGGATTTTTTCGTGGACGGGCAAAGACTTTCTTCATGGATATGGATATGGATTTGATATTGTTCAACCCGATCCAAACCCGACCCATTGCCATCCTTAGTCGGAGGGGAGGATCACCACCGGGAGCTTCTCCACCACCATGGACTCCTCCCGGATGACTCGTGAGTAGTCTCCCTTGGACCATGGGTCCATGACCAGTAGCTATGTGATGTTCTCCTCCCGTTCTTGTGCTTCACTAATTAGTCCTCGTGAGCTGCCCTACATGATCGAGGCACATATGTAATTCTTATGCTGTTGCTATGTTGAGTTTGCTGGGATCCGATGGATTATGGGATTATGTTCAGATTGATCTTGAGTAATATATTTGATCTACCTCTTTTATATTTATGTTCATAAGTAATTCTTGCATGTTCTCTGTTGTTATTTATTGCTTTGGCCAAGTAATACGTAGTGACTCCAAGAGGGAACGTTATGCTCGATTGTGGGTTCATGCCCCTCGATGACTAGCTTGAGTGACAGAAACATGAGTCTAGGGGATGTGCTGTTGCCACAAGGGGGAAAACAACGGTGCTTGTGCCCGCGGGTGCAAGGATTGTTTACTTTACGCAAAGTTCTTTTAATGCAGTTGTCTGTTGCATTGAGTTTACACTATGGGTGGGACTCGCAACTTAATACCAGCGAGATGTTCTGGATAGATATCTCAAGGTGGATGATTAGTAGTAGATATTGATGGATTTCGGTCTACTTACTTTGGCGTACCGCCCATGCTTTGAACCTCAACCTTTCTGCAATGTAATTAGCATTGGTTTGCGTTCGTGGTCCTGTCAATTGCCCAGCTGTAATTTGTTTACCTCACATAACTGTTTTATCGTCTTTTGGGAGAGAGACATCACTAGTGAACATCATGAGACTCCGGTCCATATTACCATCATTGATCACACCCGCTATTTACTTTTTCGCTATTTACTTACTATTGCAAAACACTATCTATCACTACTATCATATTGCTTTTAACCCTTTGTGAACTACAAGGCCGGAGGGATTGACAACCTCTCTGTACTCGTTGGGAGCAAAGTTATTTGTATCTGTGTGCAGGTCCACGTTGATTGCTAATTGCGCCGTTAGCAGTTGACACCTACTTGTTGAACCTAGGAGTCTCTGGGGATTCGATCCTTGGCATCTTTGCTAAGGGAAAACACTTCTACTTACTGCATCTTACACCTTCCACTTGGGGTAACCAACGAGGGGTTCGAGGCCCATCAAGGAGTATTTTCTGGCGCCGTTGCCAGGGACTCCACTCTTTAGGATAGGGGAGTTGCACGCTATCTTTTACCTTTGGTTTTTAGTCTTGTTAGTTTACCTTTCAGTTTTTTCTTTAGTACCTTTTATCGAAAATCACAAAAATAGTTATCTTGCTTGCTTGCTACTATGGGTTCCACCGAGAACACCAAGTTGTGTGACTTCACTAGTCACAACAACGATGATTTTATCAGCACACCTATCACTGCACCTGCCACTTCAGCACCTTCATATGAAATTAAACCTGCTTTACTAAACTTAGTCATGAAAGATCAATTCTCCTGTGCTGGAGATGATGCTGCTTTACACTTGAACAACTTTGTTGAACTTTGTGATATGCAAAAGTACCAAGAAATAGATGGTAATATTGTTAAGCTTAAGCTTTTTCCTTTCTCTTTGAGAGGAGGAGCTAAAATATGGTTTCAGTCTTTGCCTAGAAATAGCATAGATTCATGGGACAAGTGCAAAGATGCTTTTATTGGAAAATACTATCCACCTGCTAAAATTATCCAACTTAGAAGTAACATAATGAATTTTAAACAATTGGATAATGAACACGTTGCCCAAGCTTGGGAACGTATGAAATCTCTTATCAAGAACTGCCCTACTCACGGTTTGACTACTTGGATGGTTATCCAAACTTTTTATGTAGGCTTGAACTTTACCTCGCGGAACTTGTTAGATTCGGCCGCGGGAGGAACTTTTATGTCAACTACACTTGGTGCTGCCACAAAGCTTCTCGATGAGATGATGACCAACTATTCCCAATGGCACACCGAACGCGCTCCAACAGGTAGGAAGGTAAACTCTGTCGAGGAGATTTCCTCCTTAAATGAAAAAGTTGACTTGATCATGTCTCTACTTTCGAAGCAATCTACTGTTGATCCTCGTGATGTTCCTTTAAATTCTTTGATTGCTCAAGAACAAGTAGATGTGAATTTTATCTCTAGAAACAATTTTAACAACAATGCTTATAGGAGTAACTTTGGTAACAATCCTAGACCGTTCCCCTCTAATTCTTATGGGAACAACAATGCTTATCCTATCACCAAGAACTCCACTAATGAACTAGAGACTATGCTTAAAGATTTCATCACTACCCAAAAAGCCTTTAATAAGAGTGTAGAAGAAAAACTACATAAACTAGATGATCTTTCTTTTAAGGTAGACCATTTAGCCAATGAGGTAAAATTGCTAAAAATTGAAACTTCTCCTCTTAAGGAGAGGGAAGTCATTCCTATTAATGCTACTCAAGTGCAAATTAATGAAAATATTAGGATGATGGCTAAACTTAAAGAGAGATGGGCTAGAGAAAGGGAGGAAGAGGACAGAATTAAGAGCCTTCCTACCCACCACACTGTTGCTACTATCAAAGTTGTTGAGGATATCCAAACTCTTAGCACCCAATGTACTCCTGGTCCCAATGGACCTATTAATGGTGATGCTATGACTATAGAAACTACCAAACATGTGAACCTAAAGGACACCACTACCACTTTACTTGATGCTCGTGACCTTGATTTTGATAATTGCACTCTTACCGAAGTTATTGATTTCCTTCACAAGATGTCTAGAGACCCCCGCACTAGCACGCTTAATCTTGCCTTCACAAAGCATATCACTAATGCTCTCATCAAAGCTAGGGAGGAGAAACTTAGAGTAGAAGCCTCCATACCTAGAAAGCTAGAAGATGGTTGGGATCCTATGATAAAAATTAAATTGAATGACTTCTCTTGTTATGCATTATGTGACGTTGGAGCTAGTACCTCTGTTATGCCCAAAAGGATATATGATATGCTTAAATTGAAACCTTATGATTCTTGTTCTTTTGGTGTTCGTCTCGTTGATTCTTCCATAAAGAAACCTTTGGGGAGGATCGACGATGTTCTTATTGTTGTCAATGATAATTATGTGCCCGTTGATTTCACTATTATGGATATTGAATGTGATCCTTCATGTCCAATTATTTTGGGACGTCCCTTTTTACGCACAGTTGGTGCTATCATTGACATGAAAGAGGGTAATATAAAATTTCAGTTTCCTCTCAAGAAAGGGATGGAACACTTCCCTCGAAAGAAGATCAAGTTACCTTTTGAGTCCGTTGTACGGGCTAGCTATTCTTTTACTCTTGATAAAACTTGATCTCTATGCATTATGCCTAGCTCAAAGGCATAAAAGAAAGCGCTTTTGGGAGGCAGCCCACATGAATAATTTTTTTGCTTTTGTTGTGTCTTGATGTTTTTTTACTGCTGTAGCATCATCATTGTATCTTTGCTTTTCATATTTGTGCCAAGTATAGCCTCTGATTGCTAGAAAGTTCAAAAGTTGTGAGGTGCTGTCCAGGAAACAGATTCTGTCCTTGGATAGAAAAATTCGTATAAAATCACCAGCTCATCTTTTTGGTCTGAATTTTTTCTACAGCGTTCTCTATATAATTGTCTTTCGTGCATCTGTTCTGAGTTTTTTGATTTGAGTTGCAGAAGTATCCCGAACAGATCGATTACTACCTGCTGTTCTGTTTTTCACAGATTCTGTCCTGTTTTGCCTTTCCTTCATTCTGCAAATCAAGAGCTTGCTTTTTCTTTGCAAAAACCTTTTGGCAATCTTGAGAAACAGTAGAACTTCAAGAATATCTTTATTTCCAGCAAGGTATAATTATTTTATTAAGGGTACTAACCTCGCTAATCAGATTATGATCAGTTATGTATGAAGGGAGTTTTCAAGTGTGCGAGGGAAGATGATAAAAAGATTCAGGAGTGTCAAGCGCTCAAGCTTGGGGATGCCCCCGTGCACCCCCAAGAAATATTCAAGGAGACGCAAGCGTCTAAGATTGGGGATGCCCCGTGCATCCCCTTCTCCATCAACATTATCAGTTCGTCTTTCGTTTCGCTATATTTTTATCACTTCATGTGTTATGTGCTATGCTTGGAGCGTCTTGCTTTTAGTTTTCTTTTTAGTTTTTCATAACGAGTCGGAACCCAGCATTCTTTTATGTGGGAGAGAAACACGCTCCACTTCTACCTAGAACATAACATAGAATTTTCATATCTATCTTTGCTGTGTGTGTTCTTTGTCTTTTAATAGCTACTATCATGCTCTGCTCTTAGTATTCATGCTTATCTTTTCAAAGAGCTTTTGTTTAGTTGGTTGCTTGAACTCTCTTTAATTATCATGCTCACCTTATTAAGAGAGTTTGCTTCCGTTGCATTGGTTAATATGTCTATGATAAATATGCTACGTGCATAATGGTGCTTAGTAGTTCAGGTTTTCTTATGGTTAATCTCAAATAGCTGGGGGATTCCCAATGTGTTATTGGAGTACCAACTTGATTTGTTTGCCTATGATGTGGTATGGTTTAGTAATATCTTCCTTCGAGAATTTATTTTGATTGACTTGGCGTATGCTCACGCATATTTAAGACTGTAAAGAAAGTCTGTCAAGCCTTGATGATCTTTTATTTCTGAGTAGCGATATAACTACCATGCCTGATTCAATATTGCTTTGTCGCTCTGCATGATTATGACCGTCATTGCTCTCTTAGTTGGTCGCTCCCAGTCTTTTGCTAACCTCCACCTGTACTAAGCAGACTAACCTTGCAATACATAGCTCATGGGAAAGTAGCTTAAAAACTATTGTGGTAAAGAATATGTTGCCTATGTATCTTATTTCTTATAAGTTGCTTGCTGAGCGGTAACCATGTTTCTGGGGACGCCATCAACTGTCACACTTTTGTTGAATATCATGTGAGTTGCTAAGCATGTTCGTCTTGTCTGAAGTAAGGGTGATTTGCCGTGGGTTGAATGAATATGCATATTGTTAGAGAAGAACATTGGGCCGCCAACTAAAGCCATGCATCATGGTGGAAGTGTTAGCTTGGACTTAATCCTCAATCTCTTATGAGAATATGCTCATGCATTTAAGAGGAGTCCATCATCTATTTTCTATGTTGTCCCGGTATGGATGTCCTCAAGTTGAGATCTATCAAAAATGAGAGATCAAATGCGATTTATCTCCTTGGACCTTTGTACAGGTGGCATAGAGGTACCCCTTTGTGACACTTGGTTGAAACATATGTAATACAATGATAACCCATGGAAATCCGAGCTAATTAGGACAAGGTGCGAGCACTATTGGTATTCGATGCATGAGGCTTGCAACTTATAGGAGGTCTTATGCATGACACATATGAAATACTACTACCGTTGACAAAATTGCTTTCATGTTTTCAAAATAAAAAGTCATAACCATCTTTTACTTTTATGTTGAGTCTCCACCTTCTTTTAAAAGCACCAACTACTGAGAGCATGATTGTCATTCTGAGTGTAATGTGCATTGTCCCAAAGTAGCATTGTCTTTTGCATGATTGTGATATCGTTTATTTTGAAATCATTGTATCTAGTCATCACTTAAACCTTGAAGGTGCCCCTGCATTTATGTTTTGCTTCACTAGAGGGGGCAAGCTAGATATCACTTTATCATATTTGCACATCATGTTCATTGCAAATCTATTTGATGCTTCAATGTCATGTTGTAAAACTTTCAGTCATTTGTGATTTTCTCTTGAGGCAACTTAATTACTATAGAATCATTGTCTCATAAGCTTTTATCATATGACTATGAAAAATTCCTATATGGTTAATAGCATGTCACCACAGAAATTATTCTTGTTATCATTTACCTACTCGAGGACGAGCAAGAATTAAGCTTGGGGATGTTGATACGTCCAAAACGTATCTATAATTTCTGCTTGCTCCATGCTACTTTTGGGTGATATTGCTATGATATTCATACACTTCCATACACTTTTGATCATATTTGGACTAACTTACTAATCCAGTGCACCCCAGTGCCAGTTTCTGTTTTTGGCTGTTTTTGTATTTCAGGTTTTCACGTTACGAGAACTGCCAGGAAAAATCCAGAAAAATTATATAAAAAATCAGCGTTTCAGAAACAACCATGCGTCCGAAGGGCAGCCGAGGGGGGGCCACCAGGGCTCCAGGCGCCCTGGCGGCACGCCCCCCCTGGGCCGCGCCGGGGGGGGGGGGGCACCTGGGCCCCCCGAAGCTTCCCCGATGCTCCCCTTTGGCATATATTTAAAGCGTCCTCCGAAACCCTCAGAACAGGAACTCTTTTCACGATCCCATCTCTGTTCCGCCGCCGCCGCCGCTTCCAAGATCGGGAGCACCAGGAGAACTCTTCCCGGCACCCTGCCGGAGGGGAGGATCACCACCGGGAGCTTCTCCACCACCATGGACGCCTCCCGGATGACTCGTGAGTAGTCTCCCTTGGACCATGGGTCCATGACGAGTAGCTATGTGATGTTCTCCTCCCGTTCTTGTGCTTCACTAATTAATCCTCGTGAGCTGCCCTACATGATCGAGGCACATATGTAATCCTTATGCTGTTGCTATGTTGAGTTTGCTGGGATCCGATGGATTATGGGATTATGTTCAGATTGATCTTGAGTAATATATTTGATCTACCTCTTTTATATTTATGTTCATAAGTAATTCTTGCATGTTCTCCGTTGTTATTTATTGCTTTGGCCAAGTAATACGTAGTGACTCCAAGAGGGAACGTTATGCTCGATTGTGGGTTCATGCCCCTCGATGACTAGCTTGAGTGACAGAAACATGAGTCTAGGGGATGTGCTGTTGCCACAAGGGGGAAAACAACGGTGCTTGTGCCCGCGGGTGCAAGGATTGTTTACTTTACGCAAAGTTCTCTTAATGCAGTTGTCTGTTGCATTGAGTTTACACTATGGGTGGGACTCGCAAGTTAATACCAGCGAGATGTTCTGGATAGATATCTCAAGGTGGATGATTAGTAGTAGATATTGATGGATTTCAGTCTACTTACTTTGGCGTACCGCCCATGCTTTGAACTTCAACCTTTCTGCAATGTAATTAGCATTGGTTTGCGTTCGTGGTCCTGTCAATTGCCCAACTGTAATTTGTTTACCTCACATAGTTGTTTTATCGTCTTTTGGGAGAGAGACATCACTAGTGAACATCATGAGACTCCGGTCCATATTACCATCATTGATCACACCCGCTATTTACTTTTTCGCTATTTACTTACTATTGCAAAACACTGTATATCACTACTATCATATTGCTTTTAACCCTTTGTGAACTACAAGGCCGGAGGGATTGACAACCTCTCTGTACTCGTTGGGAGCAAAGTTATTTGTATCTGTGTGCAGGTCCACGTTGATTGCGCCGTTAGCAGTTGACACCTACTTGTTGAACCTAGGAGTCTCTGGGGATTCGATCCTTGGCATCTTTGCTAAGGGAAAACACTTCTACTTACTGCATCTTACACCTTCCACTTGGGGTAACCAACGAGGGGTTCGAGGCCCATCAACGATGTTTTCAGCAGAACGGTCATGGTGTTGTTTTTGTGCAGAAATAAAAAGTTCTCGGAATCACTTGAAAATCAACGGAGAATTATTTCGGAAAATATAAAAAATACCTGCAAGAAGATCCACACTAGGGGGCCTTGGGCCTGTCCACGAGGGTGGGGGGCACGCCCCGTGCCCAGGGCGCGCCCCCTACCTCGTGGGCCCCCTAGTGACTTACCGACGTACCCCCAGATCCTATATCTTCACTTTCGGGGAGAAAAAAAATAAAATAGAAGGAATTATCGCGTTTCACGAGATGGAGCCGCCGCCAAGCCCTAATCTCTCTCGGGAGGGCTGATCTGGAGTCCGTTCGGGGTTCCGGAGAGTGGAGATCGTCGCCATCGTCATCATCAACCTTCCTCCATCACCAATTCCATGATGCTCACCTCCGTGTGTGAGTAATTCCATCGTAGGCTTGCTGGACGGTGATGGGTTGGATGGGATCTATCATGTAATCGAGTTAGTTTTGTTAGGGTTTGATCCCTAGTATCCACTATGTTCTGAGATTGATGTTGCTATGACTTTGCTATGCTTAATGCTTGTCACTAGGGCCCGAGTGCCATGATTTCAGATCTGAACCTATTATGTTTCCATGAATATATGTGTGTTCTTGATCCTATCTTGCAAGTCTATAGTCACCTACTATGTGTTATGATCCGGCAACCCCGAAGTGACAATAATCGGGACCACTCCCGGTGATGACCATAGTTTGAGAAGTTCATGTATTCACTATGTGTTAATGCTTTGGTCCGGTACTCTATTAAAAGGAGGCCTTAATATCCCTTAGTTTCCAATAGGACCCCGCTGCCACGGGAGGGTAGAACAAAAGATGTCATGCAAGTTCTCTTCCATAAGCACGTATGACTATATTCGAAATACATGCCTACATTGCATTGATGAACTGGAGCTAGTTCTGTGTCACCTTAGGTTATAACTTCTACATGATGAATTGCATCCGACATAATTTCCCATCACCGATCCAATGCCTACGAGCTTTTCCTATATTGCTTTTTGCTTATTTACTTTTCCGTTGCTACTATTACAAAAACTACAAAAACACCATCGTTACTTTTATTGCTGCGACCGCCACTATCATATTACTTTGCTACTAAACTATCTTGCTGCAGATACTAAGTTTCCAAGTGTGATTGAATTGACAACTCAGCTGCTAATACTTAAGAGTATTTTTTGGCTCCCCTTGTGTCGAATCAACAAATTTGGGTTGAATACTTTACCCTCGAAACTGTTGCGATCCCCTACACTTGTGGGTTATCAAGACTATTTTCTGAAGTATTGAAATAGTATCAAGGAGTCTCATGATCAACTCCAAGTATCGCGAACCAAGGAGAAAGCCACTTTTCCTCATATGGTTTTAATTGATGATGCAAACACTACTAACCCATGTTGTGAGCATGTGCATCTTGTGGAGGAGAATGCCAAGTTGAAGAAGCAACTTGAGAAAGGTCTTGTGTATTGCATACAAGGTGAGAAAGACCTCAGCGACCTTTTGAGCAATCAAAAGGAAGTTGTGGCCAAGGAGGGAATTGGGTTTGCACCCAAGTCTAAGAAGAAGAATAATGACAAGACCAAGCAGCCTCTTCCTCTCAAGCAAACGTTTGTGAAGGAGGGAGAGGGCAATACTACGGAGAAGAAGAACATGCCGAAGGGTGGTGGTGTGAAGAAGGGCAAAGCCACTCCTTCCAACGAAGCCGACGACTTTAACCCATCTTATGCGTTATACTGTGCTAGTGATGGGAATGTCTATGCCACATTTGTTGGTTCTTCTTATGAGTACATTGAATGGTCTATTTGGGTTCCTATGTGACGCCCGAAGACCGACGTCCCAGAAGATTCTAGAAGATTCCAGAAGATTCCACATGTTTCGGGTCCTCCCGTGTGTTTCTTTTGTCTTGTGTTATTTATTTTTGTTTTGCATCATGTCATCATGCCATCATGTCATTTTATTTTTCATCTCAACCTAAATAAATTGTGTGGACCTTCGGTCCATTTAAATCGAGGGAAGGTTGTCTTCTCTTTATAACATATCATCCCAATATTTAGGGAGCTATATAAATATTCCATTCGTTGGAATTAACCCAACACACTTGCATATATTTTCCCCATGCCTTTTCTTCTCAATTCTTTGCCTCAATCTTTGCCAACAATTCTTTAATCATTTTCCCGAGCTCCACCAAAATGCTCATTATTTTTGGACTCTCCAAAGCCTCAATCTTGTTCAAATCATTTGAATTAAATTCAAATGAATTTGAATTTAAACTTTCATTATTGCCTCTCCTATTTTTCGTGACCCGTGGACATTTTTTCGAGTCCAGTTAAAATATCCTCTTGCCCAAATTCTTCCCTAGCCACCTCCTTTCTTTCTTTCTTCTTCTTGTTTTCTGGGTTAACTTAGAGATCAGCAGGAGAGGGAGATTCCAGCCCACTTGGGCCTTATAGCCGCAGCTGGCCCAGCCGGCCACTTCCTCTCCCAGCAGGCCCATCCAGGCCTCCAGGCCCATTTCGATCCCTAACCCTAGCTGAGCGTCCCGCAGCTCCCATCTCTTCCTCGCTCTCCCTCCCAGCGCCGCACTCTTCCCGATCTCACCCGTTCCTCTCGCTCTCTCGATCCCATCGCTCCCCCACCTCGCGCCAGGATCCCCAGCGCCTCGCAAGGCCGAGCGCCGCCTCGTCAGGCCTCGCCAGAGACGACCAGAGCAGCCATCGCCCGGCTCCTCGCCCTCCAGCGCTAAGAGGCCGCAGCGCCTCCTCCTCCAGGCGCCGGAGCGGCCTGCGCCTCGGGCTTCCTCCAGCCGCAGCCCGGCGCCGCCAAGGCCCGCCTCCATGCCCGCGTTCCTCCATGCCGCCGGACGACCACCTTCCCCCGTCGTTCTCCACCAAGGCCGCTGGAGCACGCCCCCGCCTCCGGCTCCGTTCCTCCCTGCGGGTCATTCTCCGCACCGCGCCTCTCCGTCCCTCTCCTCTGCTCCGCGCCCCGTCGCCGCTCCTACCAGCGAGTCAAGGCAGCGCCGCGCCCCCCTCCTCTTCTGCGATGGTGCCCCGCGGCTGGAGCCGCACCCTCGTCCCTACCGTCGCCAAGGCCGGCGCGCCCCTGCCTCGTCTCTTCAGCCCGCACCAGCTCCGTGCCTCTGCGCCCTTCCCTCCGGCCAGGAGCCGCAGGCACCGGCTCGTCCCGCAGCGCCCAGGCCGCCGTGCCTCTGCCTCCTCCGAACAGCTCCACCGCAACTAGCCTTCGCCACTTCGCCTCGAGCAGTCCCTCCACCGGCGTGCCTAGCCTTGCTGCTGCTGTGACCGTGACCGAGACTACTGTGTTTTGTTTGTGTTGCTGTTGTTTTCCGTCAAGTTTATCGGAGACCACGACGGACACCAAGTACCCCTTCATTTTGTCAAGACCGGCAAGTTGAAGACCCAAGTACCACGACGACCGAGTACCACTACCGTCGCCCGGAAACGGTGGATGCGCCAAGTACGTCTATGAATGGGAACGCCTACCGACGACTCAAGTAGACGCGTCAAGTACCTGTACGAACGTGTACGACTACCTTCGGTGAAGAACCGAGTACAACTACTTCCTCTCCGATGAACGAGAACAACTACTTCCCTCTACGGCATGTACCACTACCGTCGCCCCGTGTACCACGACTTGTGTACCACTACTTCCTCGACGAACGGAACGCCTACTTCCTCTACGGAACGAGTACAACTACCGTCGACGACGACCTCGTGTACGACTACAAGATGATGCGTCAAGTTCGACTACCGTCGCGTGTACCACTACTTCCACTACTATCTCGAACCGCTCCGAGAACGATTGTCCCGAAGGTATAACCCCGAGACGATGACCCGAGAACGCTTGTGCACGTGTTGTATGAAATGTGTGTCCCTTGTGTGCATCGTGCCCGTTTCGCCCTTTTGTCATGTTCCTCGGTTGCCTCGTCGCCGACTCGTGGGAACCCGGCAACGGGATCACCCCCACCTTTCATCTCGTTCGACTCGTTCACTCCACCTTTTGCTTTTGCACCGGTCCCTCAACGAGAAACCGAAACCGAGATGTTGCGTTGCATCATTTTCGGATCGTTGCCGTGGCACCCTTTTTCTTCCACCACGGTGACAATACTTCATATCATCTTCTTGTCAACTTTTAATATAATTGCATAAACTTGATCATGTCATCCACATCATGTTAACAACATAATAATGTGTGTTTGTTGTTTGCTTAATAATTGCTAAACTTGCTCATGGGGTTTTTCCCGGAATTGTTGTTGTTATTTTCCGGCCTCATTTAAAATGTCTAGATAGGTAGTTTCTTTTGCTTCACATCTTGCCATGTTAAAAAAAACATTTAATCTTGTCTTGTAAATAACGAGAGTCAATTAATTAAATAAATGTGGTGTTTCGTCAATATGCAACTCGTTGCATATTGAGCTCCACTTAACTTGTAGTACTTGTTTGTGCACTTGCCATGCCATGCATAATTAAACCGGACATGCATCATACTTGGATGTGCATCGTATGCCATTTTTATGCTTGTGTGTTTACCGTGTTGTTTTGCTTCTTTCCGGTTGCTTCTCTTGTTAGCTTCGGTTTCGTTCCGGAGTTGTGAGGTTTCGCTCGATTGTGTTGCTCCGTCTACTTCGTGGACCCGATCTTCTCCCTTTGCGGAATCCCAGGCAAGATGATCATACCCTTGGATACCTTTACTACCATTGCCATGCTTAGTTGTCTCGATGCTATCATTACATGTCACGCTACCCATCTTTTATGTCAGCCTCTCCTTGTTGCCATGAAACCTCTAACCTTTGACACCTTCCTAGCAAAACCACTGTTTGGCTATGTTACCCGCTTGCTCAGCCCCTCTTATAGCGTTGTTAGTTGCAGGTGAAGATGAAGTTCGTTCCAGGAGGGAACTTGTTGTTGGCATATCACAATATCTATAATTATTATTAACACACATATATACTGGGCATGGGTGGAAGGCTTGGCCTTTTGCTCGGTGTTTTGTTCCAGTCATGCCACCTTAGGCGCCGATAAATCGGCATTATGTTCCTTGAGTTTGCGTTCCTTACACGATGGGTGGATGGGGACCCCTTGACAGTTCGACTTTGAATAAAACTCCTCCAGCAAGGCCCAACATTGGTTTTAATTTGCTCATAATAACAACTTAATTAATTAATTAAATTTGCATAGGGGGTCGCACCCTCGGGTTCTTAATTCTACATAGCAGGGGGGGCCAGTGCTGATGGTGTTGGTCCCAAACTAGAGCCACTTGCGGTACCACCCAGTTATCTGGGGTCTTCGGTTACTGTACGTAGCGCTCATCCGGACGTGGCCTGAGACGAGATGCGCGCGGCTACCATCAGGGTGTCCGCACGCCGGGAGGTCTTGCTGGACTTGTTTTACCATTGTCGAAATGACTTGTGCTACCGGGAAGCCGAGCCTGATCGGATTTCCCTAAGATAAGGAGTGATGATATTATATTTATCACTTCAGCTAATCTTGAGAGCTTGTGATGGGCTAAGTTGGGACACCCCTGCAGGGTTATGATCTTTCGAAAGCCGTGCCCGCGGTTATGTGGCAGATTGGAATTTGTTAATGTCCGGTTGTAGAAAACTTGATAGATGATCCGAAGTAAAAGACACAACTGTGTGAGTAACCGTGACTGTCTCTTTTCACTTTGAGAAGAGAACACGGTGGGGTTATGTTTGATTCGTATGTAGTTCAGGATCTTTAGCGATCACTACTTTTGCTACCGTTTGCGTAGCTTCTCATCTTATTCTGGTACTCGTAAGTTAGCCACCATATTTGCTTAGTCGCTGCTGCAGCCTCACCACTTTACCTCTTCCTACCCATAAAGATTTGCTAGTTTTGATACCCATGGTTATGGGATTGCTGAGTCCTCGTGGCTCACAGATACTACAACACCAGATGCAGGTGCAGCCGAGAATGATGCAGGAGCTGGTTCAAGTACTTCACTGGGAGTTCCTTGAAGAGTTTGGCCGTATGCTTGTGACGTTTTCGACGATCAGTAGTGGTTTCTACTAGGATTCGATCCTGACATGTGGTTTTATGTTGTTTGGTATCTTGTCTTTTGGATCTTACCCTTAGATGGGCTGTGATGTTTTGAATGATGTCTTGCTTATGTAATGTTTTGTGTGAAGTGGCGAGTGCAAGCCAACTATCTCCTTTTTGCAATTTAATCCCTCTTTTACATGAGTCGTGCAAAGATACCAAACTTGAGATCATTCTAGGATGGGCTTATATCTTTAAGTCGTGCCTCGACACGTAGGAGATATAGTTCCATCCTGGGCATTACAAGTTGGTATTCAGAGCCTTCTCCGACCTAGAAGCCCCCACGGATTGATCGAATCGTTGACGGTTGAGTCTAGGCACACACATGAAATTGTTTTGAGTCCTATATTTATATCGGAGAGTAGGATTTCTTTTGCTCCTCATCTATTTTCATTCTGGTGAGGACTCCTGACGATTACTCTTGCCTCTTCTACTTTCAAAAAATTAACCAATTTTTTTTTAGGATCTCGCGAGTATTGTTTGGATTGTTTCGATGTCTTTGTGACGAGAACATTGTTCTCGATGCCTCCTGTCATTTAGGGGTTGTGGCAGTGTCCCGGGGAGTTGAGCTCCGAGGTGTTGTCGTCACAAATCCATCGCAGCAGTACTAGAATACTTAAGACGACCGACATCGAAAACTCTCCTATGCGGTTAGTGGCAAGATAACCCCGACATCACCTAGTACTGGGGAGGTAGTTCGGGAGTATTGCCATAGCTTGTATAGTAGATGCGTTTCGAAGGTCCGAGGTAAACGGTTTCCGAGAACAACTGGTTATTTGTTGAAGGATGGATACAACTGGATGTAGGTTTAGAGTTGATTGCGCGGTGCTTCCCCTGTATCCCAACCACCTGATTGCATAACTGGAAACTTTCGGAAATTAATAGGTGGGTTCATCCAGTAGTTCTAGGCATTCTTCCAACGGATGCTCGATATGAAGTTCGGGGTTCTACATTGAGTGAAGTGGTTTTATGGGCTTGTTCCGATCGGGAGTTGCATCTTAAAGGGTCCTTGGCTATGCTGATCCGGGGATTGCAAAACCCTTTTGTAACACGTTCCATGAGCTTTCAACACGAATATGTCGAACGAAGCTTCTATCTTGTATTTGTTCTATCTGTTCCTTGTTCCTTTTTATTTACCTTTTCTTCTTCCAAGTGGCTTCTCGTCAAGCTGATGTACCTGCGGAATTCATTCGTTCAATTCTCTGTTCGGATGATATTGTGAACATCATGTTGCATACATATCCTTTGTTTTTGATTTGATTCTGGTATTCGAGTTGCTTCGATGTCAAATGTTGATTCCATACCTTTCTTAATCGGTATTCTCATATTCCTATGGGAGTGCTAGTCCTTCTTCACCATCGAGATTTTCATGTTAATCCTTTTCAACCGGTGTGCCTTCTCTTCAAGTTATTCCATACAGACGCCGTTCAGAAATCTGACGATTTGTCTGTTTCATTCATCCCAAGTTGTCTTTGTTTTCCCCACCCTCCCACCCTTTTTCTTCTCGGAGCAACAATTCTCAGATGAAGTATCCATTTTATTCATGTGATGTTTCTTCATTCATTTCCTTCAATGTTCTTATCCGGTGATTCTCAGGAAGATGCTCAAGAGCTTCAAGTTCATCATTCTTTTGTTCTCAAATTCTGCCGGTGGATGTAATTCAAGATTTCGGTGTTGATCTTATCCTTTTCCTCTTTTTACAACGCTTTCTTATTCCGGCACACCAATTAGTCATTCTCCTCGTGCTATTCATATCCGGAGTGCCGAAGATTCATAATTCCATTCTTAATCCGTTCAAATTATTTTGAGCATTGTCTTCTTATTCAAGCCATTTAATTCAACCGGTGCAATATCTCTCAAGCAATCTTTTCCAATGGTGATTTCTTTAGTGGGCCCTAACCCACAGGTCTTTTCCCAGGATCTTACCTGACTCTTCTTTTTTCTGGAGTTATTCTCAAATTCTCTTTAAAGTGTGACGTAAGAATGATTCCCATCAGTCACATGCCTTCTCCAAGATCGCTTTTAAATTCTTTTCACCATTGTTTCAACTTTTTTTTTTAATTCTTCATTCCGGAGTGCTCAACAATTCTTCATGCCATTTCTCGTCGTCATTCTCACTTTTGAAGACCGGAGAAGAGTTTCTCTTAATCATTGGCATCCTCTTGAAGATTCGTGGTTCTAGCTTCATGCCATCCTCATTATTATTCCGATTGTGAGGAATTCTTTTTATACCCATCCAAAGCTTTTCATGAATTCTTTTCTTTGTGATCCTCCGAAGGCCATCATTTCAGAATATTTCTTCGTTCTCAGTTTTCAACTTCGCCCTACAAATATTCTTCATTGATGCCTCTTCGTTCGTCTCTAATTCTTATGGTGGTTCATTCAAGTTTACTCTTCCTTGTTATCATATTAATTCATTTGTTCTTTTCACAATCGTACCGGTGGTTCGTTGAAGATTTACCCAAGCTTGTGCGAGATCTCTCTTAATTCTTTCCAACGAGAATAAGTATTATGCCAAATCCTTTGGTTGTCATCAATTTAAATTGGTGAAGGAGATGCATAACATAATTCTTATTCTTATTCCTTCAAGGTGATTTAATCCCTTCCTTCGGAGCTTGTTCACCATATCATATCCTTGGTTCGAAGTTGTTCATCTTGTTTTTCGGAGTTCCAAGTTATTTCAATTATATCATTTCAAAGCTCTATCTAATTCATCGCAGGCCTTGAATCTTATTCTTTTCATCTTTCACTTCTCATCCTTTTGTTACCGGAGTTTTCTTGGTGGTTCATCATGTTTTAATTCATTCTCGAAGTGTTCATCAAGATTCTTGTTGCACCTCAAGCATTCTTCATCATGCTTTCCAAGTGCAATTCTTGCTTCCTTATCTTTTAGATGGTGTTATGTCATTCTTGATAATTTTCCTCCATGTTTCATGATTCACAAGTTGTCAAGAATGAGATATTTAAAACCATCATTTTCCTTGTTCAGGAGATCTTGTCAACCCTTTAATTATTCGTTGGAGTCATCTTGGGTTATAATTCACCTAAAAGCTTTCCCTAAGGATTGTTGCTAATTATGGTGCTTATAAATGATCCAAGTTCTTCATTTATCCTTCCGGTGAAATAAGTTTTTCATCTCCTTGTCGATCTCAATCCAATCAAATGTTTTCGTCAGTGGCTGGTTGTCACCTCATAATTTTGAGATGTTTTCCATAAGCCCACATCAAGCTTATTCTTTTCGTTGTTGATTTTCCGACAACTCTGTTCAACCCTTCTTCGTAAGGATGCTCTTTCAAATTCAATTTTGGGAGAAGTTGTCATTTTCTTCTCCGTTCTTCTTCCCAACGATCTATATTCTATTCTTTCATTCCGGAGGCATTGTGATATTGCCCTTTTTGGTCCCATAATCTCGTTTTGTCAAGATCATATTCTTCCTTGTTTATCTATTTATCCGGGGCGTTGTATTCTCCATTCTATTTCTCTCATCTCATCAAGTTTTTTCCTGTCTTTTAACCGGAGTGCTGTTTGAATCTTTCTTACCCCTTGTGCCATTCATTTAATTGTTCCGGAGGCAGTGTGCTGTTGATTTCATCAAGTATCTTCCCATCTCCTCAAGTTCTTGTTAATTCCTTCCATTTTCAGACGGAGTGCTGCCCAAATTCCGTCATTCTTATTCCTTGGCTATACCGTTGCAGTTTCATATTCTTTTGCCATCCGCGAGCTCTTGTTTCATTTCTTTCAACCTGCAAGGTTGTCTTTATGCTCCTGGTTCCCCTTTTCTATCGGAGTGCTCTTAACTTCGTTCATCTCTGTTGTATTCTTCTTTCACTTTGCTCAACCTCTCAAGGTTCGTGGTTTCACTCGTCTGTCAAAGAAGCAACTTTGTTTTACCTCTTCCTCTTCCATTTTTTTTTTGACTATGTACTGCAAGGCAACAGCCTCACAGTGTTTTATTATCTTAAAATCCCAGAGAGGGAAAAGAGTACAAAGGTCCTAAGTATATACAGAGAAAAGGGGGAAGGGACTTACAGCTAGTCTACTGGAGAGAGGCTATCCAGGAGAGGAGTCTATCTCTATATTTACATTTAATTCTATGTGCAAGTAAGGAGATATCATACACAAAGTTTCTTCTCCAGGATCTGAAGCTAGGTTGTTCATTCCTGAAAACATTGCCATTTCTCTGGGTCCAGATATTCCAAGCAGCAGTGAAGACTACCTCAGTGAAGAATGGTTGTCCGAAGTCTTGACGTGCGGCTAGAGCCATGGAATACGTGGAGGAGTGTCCTGCAGATGTCCAAGAAATACCAAGAAAGTTCCAAACTCGCTGACTGAAATTGCAGACGAAGAAGAGGTGTGCCCGGTCTTCAAGATGTGGCAAAAGACATATAGAACAATTAGCATCTTCTACATGCCAATGTCTTCGCTGCATCATATCTCTGGTGTTGAGTCGATCCATTAGAAGAAGCCATCCGAAAACTTTGATCTTCAATGTGCAAGAGCATTTCCATATCCATTTAAATATGGGGTCCACCGCAATATGAGAAAACCGAAAATCATAGTACACCTTGGAGATGAAGGTGCCAGATTTGGAGGGCCATTTCCAGCTGTCATGTGCTGAGGGATCAAGGTGTATAGGAACCAAAAGAGACTGCAGCAGCTGTAGTTCCTCAAAGGCTTCGATGGACAGGGGTAAATGGAAATTCTGTGCTTCATTTGGTTCCAGGAAGAAATCCTTGACAGTGATAAACTCATTGATTACAAATGAAAACAGATGCGGAAATCTGGTCTGTAGGGAAATCACCCTATTATCAATATGCCATTTATCCGTCCAAAACAAGACTGTGTCACCCGAGGAAACCTGTGGGACGGCGAGGGAGCAGAATTGATCATAGAGCCGAAAGATGTCCCTCCACCAGAAGGAGCCACAGTTGCGAGTAGCTTGAGGTGGAGAGGAGACGTAATAAGTGTCCCAGATCAATTGAACCCAAGGAATATCCAATTTGTTAAAAAATTTGAATAGGTGCTTCATGAGTAAAGCCTCATTCTGAGTTTCCAGATGGGTGATACCAAGTCCACCACATTTCTTGGGCCGGCATACAAGGTCCCAGGCAGCGAGAGATTGACGAGGCGTCTCCGAATTTCCTCTCCAGAGACATTGGCGCATGATCCGTTCCAGCTGTTTAATAATGCCTTTTGGGAGGGACAGAGAGCACAAGAAATAAATCGGCATGGAAGCTAGGACCGATTGTAGTAGTTGAAGGCGGCTGCCCTGGTTGAGCAAACAGGATGAAGCAGACAGCCTCCTCTCCAGACGATCCACTAGCGGTGTTAACTCTGCCACAGTTGGCCTTGAGGTGCCCATAGGCAAACCAAGGTATGTGAAGGGGAGAGTACCCACCTCACAGCCAAGAAGTGACGCAATGCGGGAGCCTTCTTCATCAGATAGGTTTAAAGGAATCAATGAAGACTTGCTAAAATTAACACGGAGCCCGGTGGCTTGAGCAAACTTATGAAGCATCTGTTTCAGAGCAAGGAGCTGTTCATCAGCGGCTGGAAGAATGATCAGAGTATCATCAGCGTACTGAACAATTGGGTAATCATTGGAGTTGGTAGGTATTGGCATTTGTAGAATGTTTCGAGAGCACATATCATTTACCACCGATTGAAGAAGATCCACTGCAATGACAAAAAGAAGCGGGGATAAAGGGTCCCCTTGACGCACTCCAGTTCTGCAGTGGAAATGTTGTCCAGGTACACCATTAAGAAGCACAGAAGAAGAGCCAGACGATAACAGAGAATTTACCCAGCCAGTCCAACGCTTGTCAAAACCCTTATAATGCAACAACTGAAGAATGGTAGCATGTTCCAGAGTATCAAACGCCTTCGTGAAGTCAAGCTTGAGAAGGACAATGGGCCGTTTGGAAGCTTTGCATTGGTGTATGTATTCGAAACACCAAGCTAGGCAGTCCTGGATTGATCTGCAACGTAGAAAACCATATTGGTTTTTATGGATGCACCGGAGGATTACCTGTTGCAGTCTGTTAGCTAGTAACTTCGTCAGAAATTTCAAACAGGTATTGGTCAGAGAGATAGGCCGAAAGTCTCCCACCACCTCAGGGCTCAACTTCTTCGGAATGAGGGTGATGAGGGAAGTGTTCAAGCATTCAAGGTCACACTTGCCCTCATAGAAGTCTCGGACAAGGGATAAGAAGTCCTGTTTGAGAATTGGCCAACATTTCTTCAAGAACAGGCCAGAAAACCCATCAGGGCCCGGAGCACGATCAGGGGGGATGTGTTTGATCACTTCCTCCACTTCTTGCTCAGAAAAAGGCCGAGACAGTTCCTCAAGGCCATCAACCTTGGCAATAAGGGTGGCAAGGTCAAAATCCATCGTAATCCCCTTAGCATGGCCCATACGATGCTTGAAATCAGACCAAAACATAGTCGCCAGTTGTTGATGGTCAGAAATTACTTCACCCTCAGCATTGCTAAGCGAAGAGATGGTATTTTTGCGATACCTCTCCGTGGCCATGGCATGGAAGAATTTGGAGTTCTCCTCACCAACTTTAATGGATCTGATCGTGCAACGCTGCTTCCAATATATGAACTGCATGTGCAAGATATCCGCAAGATGTGTTTTAACAATGCGGCGGAAGTTCGTTTCAGGCCAACTCAAAGGACGACAGTCCTCAAGTTGGTCAAAGAAGAGAATAACCTTGTTACAATCCTCGATAAGTGCCTTCACCGTAGCCAGCCGAATATGCCATTGCTTAAGGGCATAGCGTAGGGCTTTGAACTTTGCCGATATTCGTGATGCAATATTGGTCTGTCTGAAGTTTCTGTTCCACACCGATGAGACACACTCAAAGAAGCCAGGGAGATCAATCCAGTAGTTCTCGAATCGGAATACCTTGGCCTTCGGGATGCTCGTGGCAATCGAGACAACACAGGGCACGTGATCGGAGGCAGTTCTGGCTAGGGGATAGACCAGTGTATTGGGGTGATCCTGCGTCCATGCAACTGAAGTAAAAAACCAATCAAGCTGTTCGAGCAGTGGGTGTGCTTGCATATTGGACCAAGTGTATTGTCTGCCTTTTATTGGTAGTTCAATGAGGCCAAGATGCCCGATGATTTCATTGAACAAGAACATATCGTTAATGTTGCCCCCTGGAAGATTACGATTGTCCACATATCTCATGAAGTTAAAGTCACCAAGAAGAAGCCATTTGTCATCCACATTAATATTAAGGTTATAGAGCCACTGAACAAACTCGTCTCGGGCAGGGCCCTGACATGGTCCATAAACTGTGACAAGTGTCCAGACTTCAGAGGTGTGAGCCGAGCTGAATTCCACGACGATACCATAAGGTTTAGCCACGATTAGTTTGCCAATGAAAAAAGCGGAATTCCATATGACTACAATACCACCAGAGGCCCCAACTGAAGGAACATACACAAAATTATCAAAGCGCCTGGGGCAGAATTTACGGAGGAAACGATGATCAATATGCATACACTTGGTTTCTTGGAGGCAAATAACTGAGCATCCGCTTTCATCAATCTTTTGCTTGACAATCGTAATCACACCCGTAATTGAACATATCGTTAATTGTCGAGATCCTCTGTTAGTGTGGGAGAGTTGTGACGCCCGAAGACCGACGTCCCAGAAGATTCCAGAAGATTCCACATGTTTCGGGTCCTCCCGTGTGTTTCTGTTGTCTTGTGTTATTTATTTTTGTTTTGCATCATGTCATCATGTCATCATGCCATTTTATTTTTCATCTCAACCTAAATAAATTGTGTGGACCTTCGGTCCATTTAAATCGAGGGAAGGTTGTCTTCTCTTTATAACATATCATCCCAATATTTAGGGAGCTATATAAATATTCCATTCGTTGGAATTAACCCAACACACTTGCATATATTTTCCCCATGCCTTTTCTTCTCAATTCTTTGCCTCAATCTTTGCCAACAATTCTTTAATCATTTTCCCGAGCTCCACCAAAATGCTCATTATTTTTGGACTCTCCAAAGCCTCAATCTTGTTCAAATCATTTGAATTAAATTCGAATGAATTTGAATTTAAACTTTCGTTATTGCCTCTCCTATTTTTCGTGACCCATGGACATTTTTTCGAGTCCAGTTAAAATATCCTCTTGCCCAAATTCTTCCCTAGCCACCTCCTTTCTTTCTTTCTTCTTGTTGTTTTCTGGGTTAACTTAGAGATCAGCAGGAGAGGGAGATTCCAGCCCACTTGGGCCTTATAGCCGCAGCTGGCCCAGCCGGCCACTTCCTCTCCCAGCAGGCCCATCCAGGCCTCCAGGCCCATTTCGATCCCTAACCCTAGCTGAGCGTCCCGCAGCTCCCATCTCTCCCTCGCTCTCCCTCCCAGCGCCGCACTCTTCCCGATCTCACCCGTTCCTCTCGCTCTCTCGCTCCCATCGCTCCCCCACCTCGCGCCAGGATCCCCAGCGCCTCGCAAGGCCGAGCGCCGCCTCGTCAGGCCTCGCCAGAGACGACCAGAGCAGCCATCGCCCGGCTCCTCGCCCTCCAGCGCCAAGAGGCCGCAGCGCCTCCTCCTCCAGGCGCCGGAGCGGCCTGCGCCTCGGGCTTCCTCCAGCCGCAGCCCGGCGCCGCCAAGGCCCGCCTCCATGCCCGCGTTCCTCCATGCCGTCGGACGACCACCTTCCCCCGTCGTTCTCCACCAAGGCCGCTGGAGCACGCCCCCGCCTCCGGCTCCGTTCCTCCCTGCGGGTCGTTCTCCGCACCGCGCCTCTCCGTCCCTCTCCTCTGCTCCGCTCCCGTCGCCGCTCCTACCGGCGAGTCAAGGCAGCGCCGCGCCCCCTCCTCTTCTGCGATGGTGCCCTGCGGCTGGTGCCGCACCCTCGTCCCTACCGTCGCCAAGGCCGGCGCGCCCCTGCCTCGTCTCTTCAGCCCGCACCAGCTCCGTGCCTCTGCGCCCTTCCCTGCGGCCAGGAGCTGCAGGCACCGGCTCGTCCCGCAGCGCCCAGGCCGCCGTGCCTCTGCCTCCTCCGAACAGCTCCACCGCGACCAGCCTCCGCCACTTCGCCTCGAGCAGTCCCTCCACCGGCGCGCCTAGCCTTGCTGCTGCTGTGACCGTGACCGAGACTGCTGTGTTTTGTTTGTGTTGCTGTTGTTTTCCGTCAAGTTTATCGGAGACCACGACGGACACCAAGTACCCCTTCATTTTGTCATGACCGGCAAGTTGAAGACCCAAGTACCACGACGACCGAGTACCACTACCGTCACCCGGAAACGGTGGATGCGCCAAGTACGTCTACGAACGGGAACGCCTACCGACGACTCAAGTAGACGTGTCAAGTACCTCTACGAACGTGTACGACTACCTTCGGTGAAGAAACGAGTACAACTACTTCCTCTCCGATGAACGAGAACAACTACTTCCCTCTACGGCATGTACCACTACCGTCGCCCCGTGTACCACGACTTGTGTACCACTACTTCTTCAACGAACGAAACGCCTACTTCCTCTACGGAAAGAGTACAACTACCGTCGACGACGACCTCGTGTACGACTACAAGATGATGCGTCAAGTTCGACTACCGTCGCGTGTACCACTACTTCCACTACTATCTCGAACCGCTCCGAGAACGATTGTCCCGAAGGTATAACCCCGAGACGATGACCCGAGAACGCTTGTGCATGTGTTGTATGAAATGTGTGTCCCTTGTGTGCATCGTGCCCGTTTCGCCCCTTTGTCATGTTCCTCGGTTGCCTCGTCGCCGACTCGTGGGAACCCGGCAACGGGATCACCCCACCTTTCATCTCGTTCGACTCGTTCACTCCACCTTTTGCTTTTGCACCGGTCCCTCAACGAGAAACTGAAACCGAGATGTTGCGTTGCATCATTTTCGGATCGTTGCCGTGGCACCCTTTTTCTTCCACCACGGTGACAATACTTCATATCATCTTCTTGTCAACTTTTAATATAATTGCATAAACTTGATCATGTCATCCGCATCATGTTAACAACATAATAATGTGTGTTTGTTGTTTGCTTAATAATTGCTAAACTTGCTCATGGGGTTTTTCCCGGAATTGTTGTTGTTATTTTCCGGCCTCATTTAAAATGTCTAGATAGGTAGTTTCTTTTGCTTCACATCTTGCCATGTTAAAAAAACATTTAATCTTGTCTTGTAAATAACGAGAGTCAATTAAATAAATAAATGTGGTGTTTCGTCAATATGCAACTCGTTGCATATTGAGCTCCACTTAACTTGTAGTACTTGTTTGTGCACTTGCCATGCCATGCATAATTAAACCGAACATGCATCATACTTGGATGTGCATCGTATGCCATGTTTATGCTTGTGTGTTTACCGTGTTGTTTTTCTTCTTTCCGGTTGCTTCTCTTGTTAGCTTCGGTTTCGTTCCGGAGTTGCGAGGTTTCGCTCGATTGTGTTGCTCCGTCTACTTCGTGGACCCGTTCTTCTCCCTTTGCGGAATCCCAGGCAAGATGATCATACCCTTGGATACCTTTACTACCATTGCCATGCTTAGTTGTCTCGATGCTATCGTTACATGTCGCGCTACCCATCTTTTATGTTAGCCTCTCCTTGTTGCCATGAAACCTCTAACCTTTGACACCTTCCTAGCAAAACCACTGTTTGGCTATGTTACCCGCTTGCTCAGCCCCTCTTATAGCGTTGTTAGTTGCAGGTGAAGATGAAGTTCGTTCCAGGAGGGCACTTGTTGTTGGCATATCACAATATCTATAATTATTATTAACACACATATATACTGGGCATGGGTGGAAGGCTTGGCCTTTTGCTCGGTGTTTTGTTCCACTCATGCCACCTTAGGCGCCGATAAACCGGCATTATGTTCCTTGATTTTGCGTTCCTTACACGATGGGTGGATGGGGACCCCTTGACAGTTCGACTTTGAATAAAACTCCTCCAGCAAGGCCCAACATTGGTTTTAATTTGCTCATAATAACAACTTAATTAAATAATTAAATTTGCATAGGGGGTCGCACCCTCGGGTTCTTAATTCTACATAGCAGGGGGGGGGGCCAGTGCTGATGGTGTTGGTCCCAAACTAGAGCCACTTGCGGTACCACCCAGTTATCTGGGGTCTTCGGTTACTGTACGTAGTGCTCATCCGGACCTGGCCTGAGACGAGATGCGCGCGGCTACCATCAGGGTGTCCGCACGCCGGGAGGTCTTGCTGGACTTGTTTTACCATTGTCGAAATGACTTGTGCTACCGGGAAGCCGAGCCTGATCGGATTTCCCTAAGATAAGGAGTGATGATATTATATTTATCACTTCAGCTAATCGTGAGAGCTTGTGATGGGCTAAGTTGGGACACCCCTGCAGGGTTATGATCTTTCGAAAGCCGTGCCCGCAGTTATGTGGCAGATTGGAATTTGTTAATGTCCGGTTGTAGAAAACTTGACAGATGATCCGAAGTAAAAGACACAACTGTGTGAGTAACCGTGACTGTCTCTTTTCACTTTGAGAAGAGAACACGGCGGGGTTATGTTTGATTCGTATGTAGTTCAGGATCTTTAGCGATCACTACTTTTGCGACCGTTTGCGTAGCTTCTCATCTTATTCTGGTACTCGTAAGTTAGCCACCATATTTGCTTAGTCGCTGCTGCAGCCTCACCACTTTACCTCTTCCTACCCATAAAGCTTTGCTAGTTTTGATACCCATGGTTATGGGATTGCTGAGTCCTCGTGGCTCACAGATACTACAACACCAGATGCAGGTGTAGCCGAGAATGATGCAGGAGCTGGTTCAAGTACTTCACTGGGAGTTCCTTGAAGAGTTTGGCCGTATGCTTGTGACGTTTTCGACGATCAGTAGTGGTTTCTACTAGGATTCGATCCTGGCCTGTGGTTTTATGTTGTTTGGTATCTTGTCTTTTGGATCTTACCCTTAGATGGGCTGTGATGTTTTGAATGATGTCTTGCTTATGTAATGTTTTGTGTGAAGTGGCGAGTGTAAGCCAACTATCTCCTTTTGCAATTTAATCCCTCTTTTACATGAGTCGTGCAAAGATACCAAACTTGAGATCATTCTAGGATGGGCTTATATCTTTAAGTCGTGCCTCGACACGTAGGAGATATAGTTCCATCCTGGGCATTACATCCTAAGACCCTGGTTGCTAACATCAAAGGACCCATTACAAAATGGGTACCTAAAACCAAGCATTGATCTCTTGTAGGAGTTTGCTTCAGTTGGGGGATCATGGTTGCTCGATAGTGGAGCCACAAATCATATGACTGGAAGCAAAGACTTGGTGGTGGATGTGCACAAAGATCATGTGTGTGTGTGTGTGTGTGCGTGTGCGTGTGCGTGTGCGTGTGCGTGTGCGTGTGCG
>LR738712.1:95383867-95398159 GCA_902687465.1 Secale cereale
GTGTGTGTGTGTGTGTGTGTGTGTGTGTGTGTGTGTGTGTTTTGGAGAAGATGATGCTCGCACTCTCTCGTTCATGTGCCTTGATGAGTTCTTTCAAGTGCCTCGGAGGGCTTTCTGCAATGCCATTGGGTATGAGGATACCGGCCTCGAAGGAAATGGTGGCATTCGTCCTCACGACCATCCCCATTCTATGCCTAAGGAGAAACTTGCTCCTCTATACATTTGTGGACGAGGCATTATTGGAGTATCCAAGGATCTTGAGAAGGTCTATGATATCATGCATCGGGTGTTTCGCAATGTAATTTTGCCCAAGGTTAGAAATCAGGATGAAGTCTATGGGCACCTTGTTGACTTGCTTGTTGCTATGAAGACCAAGGTGGGTTCTAGTGCTACTTTTGATGTGTCCAATTGGATGCGGCATGAGATGTACAACATGGTCATCTACAGAAAGGTCCGCATTTATGCTACTTTTGTCATGTGCTTTCTGAACTAACCTCATCGCACATGAGGTCAAGCAACTCAAGAAGAAGAAGCATGCCGAACCTCGCTTTCTTGCTAATGATCCCGAGAATGTCTATGCCACTTCAGATGATGAGGACTTTGAGGTGGATCCAGGGGCCAAGCCCTCTTGGGTGACCAAGCTCACTGCTGAAGTGAAGAAGACTTTTAGCCTTCAGACTAACCTTCAGAAGAAGATGTATGAGACCCGTGTCAATGAGAAGCTTGCCAAGCATCGTCAGATTGCTATGGTGAAGCACCTCAACATTCCTATCAAGAGTGGATCTGAGAAGAGCATCACCCTTGAGGACTGGTGGATCTCTGCACGTAGCACATGGTCGAATGATGAGGCTCCTGACCAGCTTTCTTCCTCTTCTGCTGATGCTGATGATCTCATGGAGGACGCTGATAAAGACGATGATGAGGAGTCTGATGACGAGGACCCAGATTCGACCGAGGAGTCATAGGAGGACTACTGAGCTCTGGGGCGCTAGCTTCGCTCTTTTCCTTTTCGGTGTCTTGATGCCAAAGGGGGAGAGAGTCTATTAGGTCTCGGGATTTGCATGGGATTTGGTTGGGTTTGTGTTTTTTCGTGCTTAGTGTTGAACTTCAGTTTGTGGACCTTGTTACTTATCTCGACTTGCATGGTGTGAGACATGCTCTCCGCTATCTATCATTAATGATGGTTATCCTTTAAGTCTTTACCTTCTTATTATGTGCTTACTGCTTATCCTCGCATGTCTAGTAGGAGTGGTGGGTCTATAAAATCTCAGGGGAGTCTTGCTCCTAATGTGTGCCTTTGCATTCCAAAAGAAAAAGCAAAATAGTGCACACATCTAGGGGGAGTCCCGTCTATATTTTCTAGACCTCTTATGCAAATTGTGTAGTTGTCATCATCCACCAAAAAGGGGGAGATTATTAGGTCATTTCCCATCTTTGTGTTTTGGATGATGATGACAAGTCTCTATTGGTCTAATCGTGTGATATGTGCTTCAGGTTCTCGGTGTTTAGGTATGTATCGATTAGTCATTCTCTCTGGCAGGAAACGATCGAAGACGGTGTTTCTGTACCTATTTATCCTGTTGGTTGTAGGAAACCCGTACTATTAAGAGGAAATCCACATCGGAAGGATTTGGGTGAATAATTGCACGTACACATTTCTCTCACCCACCCTCACCTTCTATTTCTTGTTTGAGAGAGAGTTACCCTTCCGTTCAACTGTTGCTGTGAACTCTCAGCGGTTGTACCGCTCGCTCGAGCGGTTGTACCGCTGACCTGTGGTACCGTCCTAACCACGAACCAAGTGATGATACCCAGAGGTTGGACTACCCAGTGTCGCCACAGCGGTTATACCGCTGCCCCAGGGCGGTGGTACCGCCACCATGCTCAATAGCACTAGGTGTTGCATCCTTGGCAGTTGTACCGGCCAGGTACCGCCCATCTACCGGACTAGCGTTTGTATTGGGGCGGTACTTGGGCGGTAGTAGCCCGGTTGTTCCGGTTGTGCCTTGCACACCGGTACTACCGTTGTCCTAAGAGGTTCTACCGCTCAGGACTTAGCCGCTGCTAGTACCAGGGGCAGGCAGTAGTTCCGGCCCACTAACGCTCAACCACCGCTCGCTTGGGTGTCTCACTTCTGTTTGTAGCGGTTGTTGGGCGGTAGACGAGCGGTTGTTCTGGTTTATCTTGTTAACCGCCACAACCGCTCGGGTGTCTGGTTGTACCGCCTGTTAGGGTTTCTGTAGTATACCCGTGAGTCCCGGTTGTACCGGGACGAGGAGCGGTTGTACCACTGTAGTGTTGTTTTCGTAGTAACGGTTGGAATTTAGGGTTTCCTATATAAAGGAGGTTCTTCCACCTACCTCCTTTACCTCTAGCCTCTCTCTCTCCAGCATTAATGCTCTTCAAGCTTTGTTGCCCGATCTCTCTCTCTCTCTCTCTCTCTCTCTCTCTCGCCATTCAAACTTGTTGATTTGCTAGGAATTGAAGGAGGAGACCTAGATCTACACTTCCACCAAAGGATATTTGATTCCCCCATACTTTCTTGTGTGGGTTTTGTTTCTCTTGGGTGTTTGAGCACCCTAGACGGTTGAGGTCACCTCGGAGCCACATTCCATTGTGGTGAAGCTCCGTGGTTTCGTTGGGAGCCTCCAATTCGGTTGTGGAAGGTTCGGTCGCCACCTTCAAGGGCACCAATAGTGGAATCACGACATCTCGCATTGTGTGAGGGCGTGAGAAGAATACGG
This sequence comes from Secale cereale, assembly GCA_902687465.1. Lineage (NCBI taxonomy): Eukaryota > Viridiplantae > Streptophyta > Magnoliopsida > Poales > Poaceae > Secale > Secale cereale. The sequence goes on from LR738712.1 coordinate 95,386,612, forward strand.
TGGCCCTAGTGGCTTGTCTGGGAGCATTGTGCCTCCACACCACTCCAACGGAGACGTACTTCCTCTCAAAGGGAAGGAACTTTGGTAACACACCCTCGTCTCCACGGGCTCCACTTTTGGTTATCTCTCACCTTTACTTATGCAAGCTTATATTGTGTTGTATCCCTTGCTTGCTTGTGTACTTGTTGTTGTTGCATCACATAGGTTGCTCTCCTAGTTGCATATCTAGACAACCTACTTTGATGTAAAGTTTAATTTGGTGAAGAAAAGCTAAAAATTGTTACTTGCCTATTCACCCCCCCTCTAGTCAACCATATCGATCCTTTCACTAGAACCCAGTGTCAGTTTCTGTTTTTTCGTTGTTTTTGAGTTTCGCAGAAAAGGAATATCAAACGGAGTCCAATTGACCTGAAAAATTACGGTGATTTTTTATGGACCAGGAGAGCCCCCGAAGCAAAAGAGTTGGGCTAGAAGAGCCACATGTCATCCACAAGGGTGGGGGCGCGCCCACCCCCCAGGGTGCGCCCCCTACTTTGCGGTTGACTCGTGAACCCCCTGACTTGTTCTCGACGCCAGAAAATGTTATAAAAACCGAAACCCCAGAAATAAACCTAGACTGGGAGTTCCGCCGCTGCAAGCCTTTGTAGCCACGAAAAACCAATCCAGAGCGCGTTCCGGCACCCTACCGGAGGGGGAAACCATCACCGATGGCCATCTTCATCATCCCGGCGGTCTCCATGATGAGGAGGGAGTAGTTTACCCTCGGGGCTGAGGGTATGTACCATTAGTTATGTGTTTGATCTCTCTCTCTCTCTCTCTCTCTCTCGTGTTCTTGATTTGGCACGATCTTGATGTACCACGAGCTTTGTTATTATAGTTGGATCTTATGATGTTTCTCCCCCTCTACTTCTTGTAATGGATTCAGTTTTCCCTTTAAAGTTATCTTATAAGATTGAATATTTAAGGATCTGAGAACACTTGATGTATGTCTTGCATGTGCTTATCTGTGGTCACAATGAGATATTCACATGATCCACTTGATGTATGTTTTGGTGATCAACCTGCGGGTTCAGTGACCTTGTGAACTTATGCATAGAGGTTGGCACACGTTTTCGTCTTGACTCTCTGGTAGAAACTTTGGGGCGCTCTTTGAAGTTCTTTGTGTTGGTTTGAATAGATGAATATGAGATTGTGTGATGCATATCGTATAATCAAACCCGCGGATAATTGTGGTGACAATGGAGTATCTAGGTGACATTCGGGTTTTGGTTGATGTGTGTCTAAATGTGTTATTTTAGTATGAACTCTAGGGCTGTTTGTGACACTTATAGGAATAGCCCAATGTTGACACCTGATTTTGGCAAGATACAGATTGCAATGAAGGTGGTCTTGAGTGAAGGGGTTTTCAGCATGAAAAGATTCACTTTGCCGAGTGGAAAAACTTTGATGTTTCGGTTATCATCATTCGACCTTATTTTGGGGACCGAAACTATAATCCGAGTGACATAATTCAATGTGCCGAGTGGTTTTTGGCCAATCACGCCTTCAAGACGACCTCGGATGAAGGAGCACTCTAAAGGAATTGTCTTCCTCTCGTCGAGACAATCAATTTTGCTATATAAATCATCTCAATCCGAATTCGTATGCAAAAGTTACAATCAATAGAGACCAGCCCTACCAAAGACCAAAATATTACGCTCGACACCAGACACATGTTGATGAGTGTCTGATGCAATGCGCGAGCGATTCGGCCTTCAAGACGTCCTTGAATCGAAAAACATTCAACACGAAAAAGTTTCGCCTCGTCGAGCCGATCGATTTTCATATAAAATTTGTCTCAATCCGAGGTCGTATGCAATCTGGAGAGGCAAATCAAGATCAGACTGTCTTTTCAGTCGGGAAATCCGAGTGAAAAGTTTTACCATCCGAGTGAAAACCTACCGATCGAGTAAAAGGTCGAGTGAAAATCTACCGATCGAGTAAAAGGTCGACTGAAAACTTATCGATCGAGTAAAAGGTCGAGTGAAAACCTACCGATCGAGTAAAAGGTCGAGTGAAAACCCACCGATCGAGTAAAAGGTCGAGTGAAAACTTACCGATCAAGTAAAAGGTCGAGTGAAAACTTATCGGTCGAGTAAAAGATTGTCTTCCGACTGAAAATATGGTCATCATCCGAGTGAAAGATTGTCTTCCGAGTGAAAATATAACCATCCGAGTGAAAGACTCTAATATCCGAGTGGATGAGCTCGAATCCGAGTGAAACTGAACATGTGCCCAAAAGTTTATCTAGATGACCTCGGATGGAAAAGTGATCAACACGAAAGTTGTGCGCATCGTCAAAACGGTGAACTTTGGTTTTGGAGTCATTATCATCTGAGATAGTACGGTCTGTAAGTTCACTACGAGACTCGGACAATCCAATCCATTACATGACTGAGTCCGACTGGAGATTAAAGATGGCTTCGTAGAGTATTCAAGATGGCCTTATTTGGAAAAATGTTCAACATAAGAATTGTTTGTCACGTCGTGCCGCATAAATTTGATATTTAGATCTTCTCAATCGGAGGTCATATGCAAATTCCACGGCCCGCGCAAGAAGCAGGACAGAAGTTTGGATCAGATTCGGGCTGAATCCGAGTAGGAGTAAAACTAGGACTCTAGGACGTGAATTGATGTAATTTTCTTGTAAGGAAAGCCTAGATGAATCCTTTACTTGTACGGGAAGTCCAGCCGCATCTTATATATGTTGGGTGTGACGGCTGATTGAACAACACCAATGGAACCAATCAATCTATTACACTTTTGTGTTCTTCTATCTTTATCCCCTACCCTTGTATCTTTCTTTCTCGTTCTTCGTTCGTTCTTCACGTTGAAGCGCAGCGATCCACGAGGATCTAGGGGCGACCGAATCGACCTAGGGCAGTCCATAGCCGCCGCGCGCCCTGACAGGGTCCCTCGCGGGAGTGTGGGGTTTCGGGTCCGCAAAAGCGCCCGCCGACTGTCCTGCGTACCGCGCTGTCGGTCGGGCCTCCTTCGACGTGAGCTGCGGTGCATCACCCCCGGCGTCGAGGGTACACATGACGTGTTCGTGTGTGAACACACTTTTTGGCGACTCCGCTGGGGACGAAGCTTTGAACAGTCTCCAGCCTGTTCTTGCTACGAGGAGAGCGTCATCGAGCGGCTGGAATCTACAACGGTAACATGTATCATCAATCTCCTTACGTAGATGCAAAAAGCCATTATGTTGATGTTGCTAGATATTTCAATGGACATGTCATGTCGGCTAGCCCTAACGAGCAAAGGCCGACTAGTTATTCCATTGGAGAAAACTTGGAATTCACAGAACCGCGACATGCAACTTATGAATCTGAACTTTCGTGCATCGGCAACATCTTTCAATATGCCGATGAATAACATGATTTGTTCGAGTGATCAATATATGACACCTCATGTACATGAGTCCATCTCATAGTTTTGTCCATCGGCAGCCGACTCGCGATATGCGGGTTCACCCCCAAATATGCCGATGGACGGGGGAATCGGCCATGCTTCCTGTAGTTATTTGGCTAGTTATCCTCAGTCATCAGATACTACACCTCATGAGATTAATTGTTCAGTGGGATATGCAACCAAAAATATTCATGACTCCGCTCGCCTTCGCGGTTATGGCTGAGTGAATGGAGATTCTATAGGAGCCAATATGCCTAATATTGCAGGAGATGATGTGGCTCTGGCTGCATTAAAAAGTTTATCCCAAAATAAGAAGATTAGTGCTATTTGCCTTGAGCAGCACGAAAAAGGATTGGTTCCTGATTATGAGGCAATAAGAGCTAGAGTTTTAAAAGAAGACGAAGTGTTGCCGATTGATAAAATTGGCATGAGAAAATATTCAACTACAGTGCACATGTCTTCACCTATCATTGCAGCATGTTATACACCCTGTCAGGGATATTATTAGCAGGTGTAAACTGGCTAGGGTAAACCGGATTATGATGATATAGTTGTATAATTATAAAGTTCAGTATAGGTTACGGCCCATGGAGGCTTAGGGCCCATGTGTAGAGTTACGATTTGTAAACTGTCTTATCATGTAACTTGAGATACAAGGAAGAAAGAGCAGAGACCGAGGCGGACACAAATATGAGCCGGCCTCGGGACTCTGTAAACGGAACCGGGCGTCGCCTCTATATAAAGGGACGACCCGGCGACGGTTCAAGGACAGACAACAACCCGTCGAGACGCAGGCAAGCAATCAGCTCCCTGTTCATCGACGCCCAAGCAACACCAAACTAAACTAGACGTAGGCTTTTACCTTCATCGAAGGGGCCGAACTAGTATAAACCCTCTGTGTCCTCTGTGTTCTTTTAACCCCTTCAAGCTAACCCGTGTGATGGTTCCTCAACTAAGTCCGTTAAACCGTACATCTGCCGTGCTAATTCCACAACAGTTGGCGCCCACCGTGGGGCCTCCGCACGATGGTTTCGAGTTCTTGAAGGGCAGCTTCGAAGGGCTCAAGGGCTACGCGGTCGGCCGGATGACCAAGAGTCGCCGCGGCCGGATCTACATCAACGACGCTGGCTGGGGCCCGGAGGCCGATTCAATCGAATACGGGTACCAGGTTCCCTTCGGTGGCATCCACGTCTTCATCGGCAAGATCGGCGAACCGGGACCTGAGCCGGACATCTTCCCCAACATCATCGAGCCGGCTCAGCGTGCGAGATCAGCCCGGATTCAGCCTGCCATGAAGCGCGTCTTCGTCGGAGCAATTCACGGAGTCCAAACCGAGGACAGATCGGATTCTGGTGGCGAGACAGTGGTCTATTCTGACGATGAATCCTCATCTGGAGAGCTGAATCCTTGTATCAGTTGCGGGACGACCGATCTGAGGGTGTGTCCGACGGAGACAGTATTCCGGACCCCTTTGATCCGCCAAACCGGGTGGCTGTCTTTATGGCCGGTTCACAACCTACGCCGCAGTCCATGGTGAACGGGGCGATCACAGCAGAAGCTGGTGCAGGAGGGAGCGGTCAGGCCCTCTCGCCCTCTGACGCTCTATCCGCCTTGGTCGAGGAGTTCACAACCCGGGCAGTAGCGGTGGTGGCTCCAGCAGACAAGGCACAACATGATGCAGAACTCCTTCAGCTGAAGGGCTGGATCGAGCAAGCAAGAGAGGATCTGAATGCAGAGAAGGCTATGATAGCGACAAGGCAGGCAGAGCTGGATGCTCAGGCCTTCCAGCTGAGGATGGAACAGGCCTCTGCGCAAGGAGTGAGGAATCGAAGGTACCAGTCTCGTCTATCGCCGGTTTATGAGGCGATGAATCTTTTCGGAACGCCAGGAGCGGGAGCCAGCAACGATCCGGAGGTAAACCGGAGGGCAGCCCCAGCGAGGGGCGAGCCGGTTCAACAGCCTACTGCGGAGCAAGGTCGGCGGATTATGTCCGCGCCTCACATCCCTACTCCTCCGGGTCACTACTCAAACCCCTTGGATAACATTCTTGCTGCCGCTTCACGCCTGGCCGCTTTACCCATTGAGGGGACATCCTCCGTAGCAATGGAGGCACGCAGGGTCAAGGATCTGCTCGACACCGCATTGACACAGCAACAGGCGTACTCCTACAGCAAGGAGAGGCTTCATTCAACACCCCGCCACAGCCGGAGTTATACTAGGCATTGGGATGAACCGGAGGTATCCAGTAGTGAGCGGAGGCGACACTGTCGCAGGCAGGACAATCCAGCGGGCGCAGAGGCACAAGCCCAGGAGCCGATGAACCGGGCCGGACCTACGGCCCGCGAGGAGATCCGTCAAGCGATGCCGGTTCACACAACCACATCGGAGACGAGAGTCATGATAAGTTCCTTTGGAGTACCGTGTCTTATTCCGGCTTTACGAAGGGTAAGGTTACCTAAGGATTTCAAGGGTCCGCGTAAGGTGCCTAATTACACATCAGATTTAGCTCCGGAGGCTTGGCTTGAGAGTTACGAGATGGCTATGGAGATGCTGGACGTGGATGAAGCGGCTTGCGCAAAGTACTTTACCATGATGCTTGAGGGTACAGCCCGGACCTGGTTAAAGGGTTTACCACCTAATTCCATCGGATCATGGGGTGAGTTACGCCGCCAGTTTATCAAAAATTTTAAGGACACGTGCAAGCAGCCGATGTCAGTGATGGACCTAGCGGCATGTATACAAGGAGAGCAGGAGCCTACGAGTGCATGGGTCCGGCGAGTATCAGAAATCCTGCACTCTTCGAACGGTATCAGCCCCAGTACATCGATAGTAACACTTGAGAACAATTGCCGGGTTGAGTCTCTAAAGTTGAAACTGGGACGGCTCAAACGGGATTGCAATGATATGGGGACTCTCATGAGCGCTTTGGTAAAATATGGGGACTCTGACAACACTAAGTACTCAGAAGCGGATGGAGATAAAACTGGAAAGGCAAATAAATCCGGTAAACCGGCGCAGGCTAATCCGGCCGGAACAAGCTTTTTAGGTAAGCGAAAGACAGAGGGTGGTTCTGATTTCATGGCCAGTACCGAAGTTCAGGGGAGTTTTCAGCGCAACAGGGATAAGCCGCCTCCACAAAACAGCGGAGGGTTCATGAATTGGGAGCAAAAATTGAACAAGCCTTGCCCGAAACACGGAACGAAGCGAAATCCGGCTAAGCATACCTGGGGAGAATGTCGGATACTGATGGAGGCCATGAACCGGGCCAAGTCTAACAACGGACCGTCGGGCGGTGGTTCAGGTCCCGGGTTTCACGGTCCGGGTCACCAGGGTAATGGTTCCGGATCAGGATATCATGGCGGCAACAACAGTCACAATCAAGGTAACCATCAGTATGGTCAGAGTGGTTATAATAACCAAGGTAACCATCAGTATGGTCAAGGTGGTTACAATAGCCAAAACAACCAACAGCAAGGCCAGGGAAATAATAGCAATCAAGGTAATCAGCAGCGTCAGCAGCAGCAGCAATCCGGATATCAGAGTAATCCGAAGGAGCTGAGTAGTGGATAGTATCATGTGTTAACTACGAGTTTGTGCAAACGGGATCAAAAAATCTTAAAGCGGGCAGTCCACGCGGTTGAACCGGCAACACCACGATTCCTGCGCTGGTTGGAGCAACCTGTTGTGTGGAGCAGAGAGGATCACCCGCCGCGAGTTGATAATCCGGGCCAGTTAGCCTTAGTGGTAGCACCGCAGGTAGGTGGATACACCAAGGTTCTCATGGACGGCGGCAGCAGCATCAATATTTTCTATTATGAGACCTTCCGTCGCATGGGGCTGTCAGATAAGAAACTAAGGCAGTCAAACACAGTGTTTCATGGAGTCGTGCCAGGTAAATCAGCTTACCCGGTTGGGAAAATTGACCTAGAAGTTACCTTTGGAGACGAACAGGATTCCAGGTCGGAGATGATAACCTTTAAGGTTGTCAAGATCCGGAGCCCATACCATGCCCTGTTTGGAAGACCGGTTTACGCCAAGTTTATGGCTAGGCCGTGTTATGTTTATCTACAGCTCAAGATGCCGGGTCACAAAGGAACCATCACGGTTCATGGAAGTCGCAAGATTGCATTGGAGTGCGAAGAAGGAGACGCTGCCTATGTGGAGGCAGTGTGTGCTACAGAAGAGTTGAAGTTTTACAAAGACAATGTTGATCCGGCAGATATGTCCCCGTTGAAAAAGCCAACTACAGAGCATGATCAGGCGTTGAAGTTCAAATCTGCAGAGGAAACCAAGCAAGTTGACTTTGTGCCCGACGATTCATCCAAGCAGTTCACTATCAGCGCTAACCTTGATCCTAAATAGGAAAGCACGCTCATCGAGTTCATCCGTGAGAACCGGGATATCTTTGCATGGAATCCTTCTGACATGCCAGGTATACCGAGGGAACTCGCTGAGCACAGTCTTAACATCGATCCGAAGTTTAAACCGGTCAAGCAGTATCTGCGCCGCTTCAACGAAGAAAGGCGCAAGACAATAGGCGAAGAAGTGGCCAGGCTTTTGGCCGCAGGGTTCATAGTTGAAGTTTTTCACCCGGAGTGGTTGGCTAATCCGGTGCTGGTGTTAAAGAAAAATGGAAAGTGGAGGATGTGTGTGGATTACACATACCTAAACAAAGCTTGTCCAACAGATCCTTTTGCTCTCCCTCGTATTGATCAGATCATTGATGCTACGGCGGGATGTGAGCGGCTAAGTTTTTTGGATGCATATTCAGGGTATCACCAGATCAAAATGGCAGTTAAGGACCAAGAGAAGACAGCTTTCATAACTCCTTTTGGTGCCTTTTGCTATGTATCTATGCCTTTTGGGCTCAAGAGTGCCCAAGCGACTTACCAGCGTTGCGTGCATAACTGTCTTAAAGGGCAGATAGGGAGAAATGTTCATGCCTATGTGGATGATATCGTGGTGAAGTCAAGGAAGAAGGAGACACTGGTAGAGGACCTCAAGGAAACTTTTGATAACCTTCGGGCTTATAAGATGATGCTTAATCCGGAGAAGTGTGCTTTCGGTGTTCCGGCGGGCAAGCTCCTTGGATTCTTGGTGTCCAACAGAGGAATAGAAGCCAATCCGGAGAAGATCAAGGCAATCACATCCCTGACTAAACCGGCTTGTATCAATGATGTTCAGCGCATCGCCGGCCGGATCACAACATTGAGCCGATTCATCAGTCATCTGGGGGAAAAGGCAATCCCGCTGTACCAGATGCTCAAAAAGACAGACCGGTTTATATGGAGTGATGAGGCAAACGCTGTGTTTGAGGATTTGAAGCGGCAGCTGGCAGAGCCGCCGGTCCTTGCTGCCCCTGTTGATAATGAGCCGTTGCTATTATACGTCGCCGCCAATGCACGAGTAGTCAGCGTGGCAATCATGGTTGAGCGCAAGGAAGCAGGAAAGGAATATCCGGTTCGACGTCCAGTCTATTATGTCAGTGAAGTTCTCATTGAATCCAAACAGAGGTACCCGCATTGGCAGAAGCTGGTATATGGTGTGTTCATGGCAAACCGGAAGTTGAAGCATTATTTCCAAGGCCACCCAATAACTGTTGTCAGCTCAGCTCCGTTGGGGGATATAATCCAGAACAGGGAAGCTACTGGCAGAGTGGCGAAGTGGGCCATTGAGCTTAGCCCACACGAATTGAAGTATGTGCCACGCACCGCTATTAAATCTCAAGCATTGGTGGATTTCATCAACGATTGAACAGAACTGCAAGCACCAGAGGAGAAGCCGGATCTTACCTACTGGACAATTCATTTTGACGGTTCAAGACAATTAGAAGGCTCGGGGGCTGGAGTTGTATTAACTTCCCCGCGAGGTGACAAGTTTTGTTATGTCCTCCGCCTAATGTTTCCTTGTACTAACAATGCAGCAGAATATGAGGCATTGCTTCATGGCCTGCGGATGGCTAAGGAGATGAACTTGAGCCGGGTCAAGTGTTTTGGTGATTCAGATTTAGTGGCATAGCAAGTATCTGGCAAGTGGGACTCCAGAGACCCTCTCATGGCAGCTTACATGCGAGAAGTTGAAGCAGTTGCAGGATATTTCAAAGGATATCAGGTGGATCACATAGACCGGCGAAGGAACGAAGCGGCTGACGCTCTGAGCCGGCTGGGTTCTCAATGTAAACCGGTGCCACCGAATACTTTTTTGGATGAACTGCACATTCCATCAGTTCAGGTACCATCGGAGGAAGATCTGGCCGTTCCTGATCCGGAGGCACAGCTAGTTGCAGCACTTCATGTTATTCCGGATTGGACGCTCCCCTACTTGGCATACCTAAGCCGTGGCGAGTTGCCAGACGACGAGATTGAAGCAAGACAGATAATCCGGCGGTCCAAATCCATGACAGTTGCAAACGGGGAACTTCACCATCGCAGTGTTTTCGGAGCATTTCAGCGGTGCGTCTCATCCGAGGAAGGCTGTGACATTCTTCGAGAGATCCATGAAGGGGATTGTGGCCATCATGCCGGTTCAAAATCCTTGGTGGCTAAAGCTTTTCGACATGGGTCTTATTGGCTGACGGCCCATGCTGATGCGGAGGATCTAGTCCGGAAGTGTGATGCGTGCCAGAAATTTTCACGACGTGCTCTTGTTCCGGCACAGGAGCTGCGGATGATACCAATTACTTGGCCGTTTGCAACTTGGGGGCTTGATATGGTCGGACCCTTTAAAAGATCTCAAGATCAAAAAACTCATCTGCTGGTTGCTGTGGACAAGTTTACAAAGTGGATTGAGACAGAGCCTGTGAGCAAGTGTGATGCGGCAACAGCGGTTAAATTCATCAAAAAGGTAATTTTCCGGTTTGGCTTTCCACACAGCATCATCACAGACAACGGCACCAATTTATCTAAAGGAGAGATGGAAGAATTTTGTCAAAGGGAGCATATTCGTCTAGATGTATCTTCTGTGGCTCAACCTCAATCCAATGGTCAAGCTGAAAGGGCCAATCAAGAAATTTTGCGAGGTATCAAGCCCCGGCTTATGACTCCTTTGCAAAGAACACCAGGGTGTTGGGTGGAAGAGTTACCTTCTGTCCTCTGGAGCATTAATACTACGCCAAACCGGTCCACGGGTTATACACCTTTCTTCATGGTGTACGGTGCTGAGGCAGTCCTTCCAAGTGATATCCATCATGATTCACCACAGGTAACGACTTATGTTGAAGCGGCCAATGAGCAGGCGAGACATGACAGTTTGGACCGGCTAGATGTAGAGCGTGACATAGCAGCAGCAAGATCCGCGATTTATCAGCAGGACTTACGCAGATATCACAGCCGCCGGGTTAAAACCAAGACGTTCCAGGAAGGAGATTTGGTGCTCCGGCTCATTCAAGACCAAACAGTTTGCACAAGCTGTCCCCACCTTGGGAAGGGCCCTTTGTGGTCAGCAAGAATCTACACAACGGTTCATATTACCTGGTGGATGTTCGAGAACACAAGGAGTCACGAACATCAGAAGAAGAGACAAAGAGGCCGTGGAACATCGCTCTCCTGCGGCCCTACTATACTTGAGCCATGAGCTCTGCTGTATCCTATGTATATATTATGATTAATGAATAAACCGGCACCCTCGATAAATCGGGGGATCGGCCCTTTTTTCAATATAAATATCTTATGGTGATATCCATCTACAGTATTATTTCTTTTGTTATATATCATTTTCATTAAGAAAATAAGATGCTTTGATCAGCATATCTAGCTATGCAGGACAATTCTATAAGGGACCAAAGCGCAACTCCCATATGGGTACTCTGCTTCTCAAGTCACTAAAGGCTTCCTGTTCAAACATATGTCGTATTCGAACCAAAGAGAACATAGCAAAATCTCCACGGTCACAAGGGGGCTACACGGTCGTATTGGAATCCTAGCTCAACCCCTTGTGGTCCGGTTTACATGGTCGTATTCGAACCATAGGCCCTCTGGATCGTATCCGAATCCATTGATTGGCTCAAAATCTACACGGTCACAAGGGGGCTACATGGTCGTATTCGAATCCTAGCTCAACCCCTTGTGGTCCGGTTTACATGGTTGTATTCGAACCATAG
>LR738712.1:95398235-95430623 GCA_902687465.1 Secale cereale
GGATCGTATCCGAATCCATTGATTGGCTCAAAATCTCCATGGTCACAAGGGGGCTACACGGTCGTATTCGAATCCTAGCTCAACCCCTTGTGGTCCGGTTTACATGGTTGTATTCGAACCATAGGCCCTCTGGATCGTATCCGAATCCATTGATTGGCTCAAAATCTCCACGGTCACAAGGGGGCTACACAGTCATATTCGAATCCTAGCTCAACCCCTTGTGCTCCGGTTTAAATGGTCGTATTCGAACCATAAGCCCTCTGGATCGTATTCAAATCCATTGATTGGCTCAAAATTTTTGAAAACCACTGGGAGCCACAAGATCGTATTCGAATCTTAGCTAAACCCCTTTGGTCTGGTTTTACTGATCGTATTCGAATCAGACGCCTCGATTTGGAGCCTGGCAGCTCGTAAAAAGCCTCGACTACATGGTCTTATTTGCAAACCGGTGTTTTTGTATCTGTTCTCATGTGTTTCTATGGTTCTTTAATCCGGAGTGGGACAACTTCAAGATTTACCACATATCTTCAAAAGTCTGGACACAGAGCTCCAGCGTTATTTAAACCGGCAATTCTTATAAACCCGGAGTAATTGGGTACACCCCAACGGAGCCAAGATTTTTCCTCAGGAACAAAAATATTCGCCGGATTAAGGATATCAAGCATACTTAATCACATGTATGAAATTATTTTTGGTGTAAAACAGACACTTGTTTGATATATTTATAAGAGCGCTTCAATCGGTCCGGCGGTAAACCGCTAGGACATCTTTCAAGTGTTATCTATGCAGAAACAGATAGTATGCAAATCAGACAAAGGATTCAAAGTGACAGACGCCAAAACAAAGTTGGAACATCCAGATTAAAACAGTAATGTTTTGAGCTATCCTATTACAAGCCATAGCAAGCCTGAACGGATTAAAGTTTTTCCAACAAAATGAGACTGCAACTACAAAGATAAGCTGTGTGGCCTATGCTTCCTCCTGTTGCGACGGCTGAGGATCGACCTGTTCCGGAGCTTCTTCGTCTTCTGGAAGCGGCTGAAAGTCTGGGACGCACCAATCGATTTTTGTCAAAGCACGGAAGTACATCTCTTCCGTAATAAGATCAGACGGATCAACATCTAGGGCGAAAGTGTGGGTGCGCACTGGTGGGATTAGATTCACGGTATCATAAACCGGTCGATCCACCCGCTCATTCTATAAATCGTACGCCGGATGATACCTGGTCAAATCTGATTCAACAGCAAGTTTGCTGGCAAGAGGACGCATCTCCTTCGTCAAAGCATGAAGGTCTTTACCAGTAAAGGCTGATCCATCTTCTTTGGTGCTGGGGTACCCGTTCAGAGCTTCTTCCGGATCAAAGTCTGGAACCCATGCTTTGGCTCTGGTAAGCGCTACAAGGGAACCGGCTCGGGCAGCAGACTTCTTCACTTCTTCCAAGCGTGCTGGCAAGATAGAAAGCTTCTCCAGAGTGCCTTGGATAGTGGTGGGAGCCGGTTTATTGAAAGACATTGCACTTATAATCCTCTGAGCGCCGGAATACAGCTGCTCAACAAGAGTATAAGAGGCCTTGAGTTTCTTCCGGAGATCATCCCCAAGATGGGGTGACGCGCCGTCCTGCATATGGTTATCACAATTAAACCGGATCGGGTTAAAGGTTGCAGAAGTGAAAGCACATGCAAGTTAAGTATTTACCAAAAACGGCAGAAGTCATAAGCTCTATTTGCTTCTTTAAACCGGACAGTTCTTCTGTCACCGGGTTAAGAGCTTCCTCAGCATCCTTCGCTCTCTTTTCGAGAGCATTTTTCTGCACTTCCCAGGTGGTCCGTTCCGATTCAAAATATTTCTTCAATTGCTCAACAGTAGTCAAGCTCAGCGCCAAATCTTTTTTGGCCTTGGCAGCAGCAGATTCAGTTTCAGCAAGTGTATTCCGGAGCTCAGTTACCTCTTCATCCCTCCGGGTCAAATCAGCCTGCAAAAGAAATCAAGTGGGATAAATGACAAGTTCAGACAAGTGTCAAGCACATAACCAAGTTATCTACTTGACACTTGGGGGCTAATGAGCAATTGAAGTATTAAAGAGTGACAATTAAAGACAAGTCTCAAGCACACAAACAAGTTATCTACTTGGCACTTGGGGGCTAATGGGCAGTTGAAGCAATGAAAGCAGAGATTCAGACAAGTCCCAGATGCATAAAACGGCTTATGCCCCTGGCACTTGGGGGCTAATGTAAGATCATTTGCTCACAAGTTGGAAGTACCGTTTCACCTTTTAAATCATAGCTAAACCGGAACTTGGGGGCTATCATGATATAGACAGAAATATAGCAAAGGAAAAAGCAAAAGATAAGTAAGATACCTCGTATTTATCCTTCATCAGGTTGACCAAGCCCGCTTCATAATCTCGACTGGTATGCAGCCGGTTCAAATACCTGGAATTAAGCTCCTGGGCACTTAGCTCGGCATAACTAGACAAGTCTGTACTCCACTTGCCCTTCTCTTGCTGGAGTTTCTCCGCTTTAGCAGTATGCTTAGCCAAAGCGACAGGCTCAGCAGGAGCGGTATAACCTGTACCGGTTACTTGAACATCCGGAGAAGCAGTGGCCGGTTGTGGAGTGGCAGTATGAACCGGACTAGCGGGAGACGGGCTAGTCCAAGGAGAGTTGGCCCGGGCAGGACTCGCCGGTTCGTGGACAATTTCAGTGTTGGGATTTTCAGGAGCAGAGGCATAAGTATGGTCCATAGGAGAGGGATCGTCAAGCTGAACTGTCAGTTCATTTGCCGGAGGGATGACTGTATCCGGATCAGCCGCCGGATCATCAGTGGCAGTTTCAACAGCCGTTTTGCTAGCCTTTGCCCTTTTGCTAGGCTTAGGCTTGCTAAAAGGAGTTAGAAAAGAAATCAGAGTCACAAAAGCAAATACAAAGATAATCCGGATGAAATAAAGGACTTACCCGGGGACAGTCTTCAGAGTTGGGACTTGTGTGGCAGTGGATTCGCCAGAAGAAGATAAAGGAGTCTCCTGATAATTAGGGTCAGACGGTTTAAGTGGTTTGCGTATAAGTCCAGCCTTGGGATGAAGAAGAGTTGGGGAAAGTAAAACCTTAGAGCGGCGCCTCCGGGCCGGAGTAAGAGATATTCCGGAAGACTCGACTACAAGGCCACTATGGCGTGTAGCCCGGCGAGCTTCATGTTGCTGCTTCTTCAAAAGAAAATTGGGGTCCAGTTGAGCGTAAGGGTGAGAAAACTGATATTTCCGGACTACCCGACGAATTTTTGGTGGAGGTGGTTCTGAATCTGAAGAAAGAGTGATTACCTCAGTTTCTGCTGCTTTATCCCCTTCAGCCAAATCCTGTGAAAAAGGTACTATTAACGTAAACTGGGATCAAAGAATAATGAAGTATATTAGGATTGATTCATACCTCAGAGTCCGGGTCATCTTCTTCGGCATGTGAACCGGAGCCAGCAGCTGCCTTTTTCTTCTTAACAGCATAGGTCTTCCGGCGCGGCTGTTTGCCTGACTTGTCCTGAGGTTTCCTTTTCCAGAAGGGATCATCGGCCTGTGTAAAAGATGAGAGATAAATGGAAGATAATTCAAATGAACGGATTAGAAACAAACAGAAGAGATTAAGGCTTACCACAGGAAGTTTGTTCTTTTTATAGTATGGAGCCAATCCGGTTTGGCTACATTCTTCCAAGGAGATGTTGAGCATCTTCTTAGCCGATTCAATAACTTCCTTCTCAGGAAGCATGATGTCGGTATGGTGTTGAGGATCGTCCGGCTTACCGGTATATTGACACATCAAACAGGAGCGCCGGCTCAGAGGAAGGATGCTCCAAGCGAGCCAACAACGAACGAAGTCAACTCCAGTCAATCCGTTTGCCATAAAAGCTTTGAGTTTTGCAAGCTGAGAGGCAAACCGGGGCCGGTCTGAGGAACTAAGACGCTGTGGCAGCGGATGATCTTCAGGAAGGCGATGTTCGCGATAACCCGGCAGTGGGTTCTCCCCTTCAGGCGAAGTATCTTGGCAATAAAACCAAGATTTGTTCCAATCCTTGGGGTGAGTATGGAGAGCAGCATGAGGAAAGACTGCGTCTCTTCTCTTTTGAATGCTAACCCCACCAAGTTCTTGATGAGGTCCGCCAGTAAACTCAGTTCGCCGGTTCAAATGAAAGAAATACCGGAACAAGTCGACTGATGGCTCCTCTTGAAGATACACCTCGGAGAAAACTTGGAAATCGCAGATGTTTGATATCGAATTTGGACCTATGTCCTGAGGATGAAGTTGAAAAGCGGCAAGCACGTCCCGAAAGAACTTTGAACCGGGAGGGCTAAAGCCTCGGGTCATATGATCAAAGAAAACAATTACTTCTCCCTCTTTGGGAGTAGGGGGCATTCATTTCCGGGGGCCCTCCATTTCAGAACTGCTCGAGGACCCAGAACGCCAATTGAAGCAGCTTTAACTAAATCCTCTTCAGTGATGATGGAAGGAACCCAGTCGCAAGAAACGAACTGTTTGGCAGCCATATTAACAGAAGGAAAGTGCTAAAAAGATGAAATATAAAATTCGGATTATTCAAATACCGAAGCATAAACCGGATCATATTATCAAAACTACACCGACGGTTTAGACAAGGGACTAATGGCATTAATAATCCGGAAGAAAGCGAGAAATGAGCTGCTACCGGTTTATGACAACAAAAAAGAAAGAAGTTAAACCGTCGTGTTCAATGTTGATGCGTTGCAGAAGCAATGTATGACTGACTAAACCGGCGAGTATCTTATAGATCTATGAGATTGAAGAAACATGTTTCTACAAGAAGCTAAGGTAAAAAAGATCTAAGCAGTAAGGAAAAGAGGAAATTTATGCAGATCTATTACAGAAGAACTGCGGGAGTCTTCTATAGATCAAATGAATCTAAAGGTGAACTGAGAAGTATAGATCTAAGCATAAAGGTTACGGAGCAGGAGCAAATTTCGAAGATAAATCCAAGGTTAAAACTACTACGGGCATGGCGTATAGGATGAACAGCCGAAGCTTTTGAGGTCCAATGGCGGAGGCATATAAGAACCCTAAGTAATAGATCTACGGAGAGGGAAAGAGAAGTACCTGAGACAGAAAGAAACGACGGGCGGCGAGTTATCTGGTTGCGTTCAGGTTGATGCGGCGGCCGGACTCGCTGGCGACGGCAAGCTCGACGGGCGACGGCGGAAGCTCGGGTGCGGAGACGGAGGAAGAAGAAGAAGAAGGAGGAAGAGATGGGTCTCGAGCGGTATTTATAGGCCGAGCAGAGATGAAACGGTAAGCGCGGGATTTGAGGAAGAAAGAGATTGGATAAAGATTCCCTGTCGCCTCGATTCTCAGGATGACCTTCAAAGCGAAGATAATAAACAGCTGTGCGCGATAAATGAGGAAGTGATGTCACGATCGAATCAAGTGATTTCCAGGGGTGACGTCATTGCCGGTTTACAGAAACTGAGAATATACAAGAAAGAAGATTATGCAAGACTGAGAAGACTGATATGAACAAGTTCAAATCATTCTGGGGCCTAATGTCAGGGATATTATTAGCAGGTGTAAACCGGCTAGGGTAAACCGGATTATGATGATATAGTTGTATAATTATAAAGTTCAGTACAGGTTACGGCCCATGGAGGCTTAGGGCCCATGTGTAGAGTTATGATTTGTAAACCGTCTTATCATGTAACTTGAGAGACAAGGAAGAAAGAGCAGAGACCGAGGAGGACACAAATATGAGCCGGCCTCGGGACTCTGTAAACGGAACCGGGCGTCGCCTCTATATAAAGGGACGACCCGGCGACGGTTCAAGGACAGACAACAACCCGTCGAGACGCAGGCAAGCAATCAGCTCCCTGTTCATTGACGCCCAAGCAATACCAAACTAAACTAGACGTAAGCTTTTACCTTCATTGAAGGGGCCGAACTAGTATAAACCCTCTGTGTCCTCTGTGTGCTTTTAACCCCTTCAAGCTAACCCGTGCGATGGTTCCTCAACTAAGTCCGTTAAACCGGACATCTACCGTGCTAATTCCACGACACACCCCCTATACAATCGTAAAATTTCGGCAACATCAATGCATTGCCGAAAGATTATAAAAGTATTGGGTGGCAAACCGATCCGAGCAGGGCTGAGTTTCAAGAAAAATATGTGGCCCAAGTGGACAAGATCGAACCAAACCTCAGAGGGAATAGCATCAACGAGTTTACTACGCCAACTCTTAATGAATTACCAGCAGAATATCGACATACTTATGAAGCACTCTAGAAGAAGCGTGGAGTGGAATATTTGCAAGAATACGTCAAGTGCCTTCCTTAGTGTAGCAACCATGTTGGCTCCTTTGCACTTTTGAGGCAAGATAAAAAAGAAGCTTTGCAAGAAAATCATCAAGAAAGGGTTCACTCGGCTAATACGGTTGATTCGGTTGAAACCGAGACAAATATGACTAAGACTTTTACAGCCGAGTTGAACGGTTCCTTTAGTGACAAGACAATGCTGGATTCAATTGAAACCGAATTGACCACCGACACATTTAAGGTCGAGTGCGTTGCATCGAGCCAGCCGAGTGCATCGTGCCAGCGGAGTACGTCATGCCAGCCGAGTGCGTCGTTCCATACAAGTGCATCACCGGCTAAAGCCGAGTGCATCAAGCCAATTATTGTTGCGTGTACCAAAATAGAAGATGCAAGCTTCACCGAGAAAAGGAACGGTAAACGCAACAAATTGGCCGTGCTTGATTTTTCTGGATGTGAGGGAGCTTACATGCTGCCCTATGAGTTTCGTGCCAAAGAAATTGATGAGCATCAAGAGCAAATTTATATGGACAAATAAAGTTTGGCTAGTGATAAAGATCAAGAACCGGAGCGTGCAGCTGAACGAAGTTTAGCTGATGAAGAGCGGCCGAGTGAAATATACTCGGGCAATCCGAGTGAAATCTACTCGGACAATCCGACTGAAATCTACTCAGGCAATCCGAGTGATGAGGCACGAATTCCAGAAGAAGAAGATGAGGCGTTGGAGGATCATCTTGGGATGGAGCAAGACATTGTTCCACATATACGATCATCATATCCCACCAACCTTGTCGCTAAGGTATGTCTAGCAGATAATTTACTCGCTTTCTGATTCGGTCAAAAATATATCATTGATGCATCCATTAGCAAGTTCATAATTAACTTGGAAAGACCAATCGAGATGAGTAACTTGTTTGTTAGAAATAGTCTTGTCACTAATTATGCTAGTCAACATATTGTACCATTCACAGAGACTGCTAGTGATAGATTATCGCAACCAAAGCTTTTCCCATTATGTCGACTGAGAATTATGTTCATATGGGTAGCTTTGATTGTTTCATGCTTGGCTAACATTTGGTATCAAATGAGACGTATATTCTATAGTTACTTTGGTTGCAGAAACATAAAGCCAGGTCGAAAGTCCTTCGAGATAGCCGATTCAAGAGCATCGGGGAAGGAGGACGAAAATCAATGCATGACCGAGTCAGATAGCGTTAAACCGGCACCACTCGATTGTTTTGTTCCAGAGCCGGTATCACAATATCGGCTAATGGATGAGCAGCGTACCTTCAATCTGGGCATAGGTGATCACATCATCGGTACATCATCAACTAATCCTATTATTATAATTGATCATGGTGTCGAGCTATCAAGACAAGAACAAATGCAATGTTCATTTGAACAGAATGTCAAAGACAACAATGTGATTCATCAAGCCACACAATCAGCTTACACGGGACAATTGGTGCTTGTTGAGGTACAAGCATACGGCCAGTCGACTCAGATTGGCCTTGATGAAGATCAAGCATTGACACGGCTACCTCGACCAAACTCATCCAAAGACGGACAGGTATACGCTAATGATGATGGGATCAAATCTTCAAGTGAGGTAATCATTCAAAAGTGCATCAGCAATAATATTGAAGACATGAATTCCATCAAAGTTACGACTCGCACATCTAGTACTGGGGGCCAACAAGAAAATCAAAGACCGATGCACACAAAATCAAAGAAAGCAGAGGCCGCGGTAAGCACAAATGCAAAAAGACGAAAGTCACTTTCCCGCAGTTATTGGAAAAATATCAAAAG
The DNA here is from genome assembly GCA_902687465.1 of Secale cereale. Lineage (NCBI taxonomy): Eukaryota > Viridiplantae > Streptophyta > Magnoliopsida > Poales > Poaceae > Secale > Secale cereale. The sequence continues at coordinate 95,406,359 of LR738712.1, forward strand.
ATAAGTGAGGAGAAGAATGCTTATCGGCCAAGTGAAGAAAAAACATCGAAGTCACCCCCAAGGCATAAATCTGAAGACGGGGATTGGCAAGGGAAGACGTTGAGCAAGCAGACTTCATATCTTCCTTTTGGGCCGCCAATACCAATGTCGTGGATGCCTCCCTACGCTCATGTAAATCCATATCCATCATGGGGCAGGTATGATACAAGGGCACATTATCCATCTTATTTTAGATCATCTCGCCAACATTATGCAGCTCCAAAAAGATCAACATTTGATGAACAATCACACGTCAAAGACCGTTTCAGTCATAAGGAATCGTTCCGGAGCTCAAGGAACAAGAAAGGGGTAGTCAAGCAAGTGTACCAGGTCAAAAAAGACGGTCGTAAGTGTGCTACTTCAGATTTGTTCTCAAATAACAAAGAGCCAGTTAAAGTACTGACATTGGCTACAAAAGGCAACAACACAAGTCAATCAAGTGCCAAATCTGAAGGGAAGAAGTTGAGAGTGCACAAGGACAAAAAAGAGTTGGCATTGGTTGAAACAGAATCACAGCCGAGGTGCCCACTCGGCTTATCGCATTGGCAAAAGAAGGAATTACAAAAACTTAATGCACATGAGTTGAGAAAGAAGAATATGGCATGGGTTCCCAAGAGGAGCAGTCAAAATAAAAATGATGTACGACCTTCTATGGCAACAAGTGTTACAAAAATGAAGAAAGAAAGGGATGGTCGCAAGTGTGTTATTTCAGATCCAACTCCCAATGACAAAAAGCCAACCGAGTCTATGTTGGCTGCTAAAGACAAGAAAGTGAAGAAAGTAACTTTCAAGGATCCAATCGCTGAGTTTGGACAGGCCAAGCCAGAGATGCCCAAAGCCAGGAAGAACTTGCTAGTGCATACACCAAAGTCCCAGCCGAGATGCCCACTCGGCTTACCATATTTGCAACAGAAGAAGCTGAAACGGCTTAGGGCCAAAGAGCTGGAGAAGAGGAACATGGCCTGGGTTCCTAAGGGAAATCCTCGAGTCAAGAGCGGCATCACATCTCCTATTGCGAAGCCAGCAGAAATAAGAGAGTACAAGCGTAAAGCCTGTAGGCGAGGACAACAATTTTCATCTCACTATAGGAGATTCTAGGAGGCGTGTCATCCACATTCTTCAATCGTACCATCAAAATCAACACTATGGAATTTATCCTCAGCCGAAACATCTGACTTATTTCGGCTATTCACACTTTGGTGGACAGACTCCCAAGCACTTTTGAGATAAGAGCGCATGGCCGATATTTGCATATCGCCCTCAGAATTCATTGTCTTGGCAAACCCGGCATCTGGCTAACGGTGTTCACCATGGTTGATTTCCTACTCCTATAGCCGATGCTCAGTGTTTGCCAATACTGGCAAGGCTGACTTAATAATTGAGTCGACCACCAATCAAGGGTCTAGTGCATAAAAGAGCTCTGACTCCAAATGTTATTTATTTGCAGGATCCAAGTCAGGAGACGGACCTTATTCGACGGGGGCTTGATGGTGTACTTTGATAACGAGTTGAGTCGCCGAACAGTTGATGGTATTCCTTTGAGGTGCATGATCATAATCGTTCGGCAACCGTCTTCGCTGAAGGGTTCTAATATTCCCATGGAGTACCAAGACAAATGCAAGGTCCGGATTGGCATAAGGAACTTACGTGGAAGCCTTTGTGACATCCAATTGTTGTTCTCAAACAAATATTATCCAAGAGGCTTTACCGAAGAAGCAACAAACCTGAGCATATGGATGATTAAAATTATCGTACTCAGCATGCACAGCCGATGGAGTGTTGACATCGTGCTTAAACATTACCCTAGGCAAGGTATTTTCTGGCACGCAAGCTCTGCCAGAAAACAGGGGGGCATGTGTTGACACCTGATTTTGGCAAGATACAGATTGCAATGAAGATGGTCTTGAGTGAAGGTGTTTTCAGCATGAAAAGATTCACGTCGCCGAGTGGAACAACTTTGATGTTTCGGTTATCATCATTTAACCTTATTTTGGGGACCGAAACTATAATCCGAGTGGCATAATTCAATGTGCCGAGTGGTTTCTGGCCAATCACGCCTTCAAGACGACCTCGGATGAAGGAGCACTCTAAAGGAATTGTCTTCGTCTCGTCGAGACAATCAATTTTGATATATAAATCATCTCAATCCAAGTTCACTAAAAGTTATAATCAATACAGACCAGCCCTACCAAAGACCAAAATATTACGCTCGACACCAGACACATGTTGATGAGTGTCTGATGCAATGCGCGAGCGATTCAGCAATCAAGACGGCCTTGAATCGAAAAACCTTCAACACGAAAAAGTTTTGTATCATCGAGCCAATCGATTTTCATACAAAATTTGTCTCAATAAGAGGTCGTATGCAATCTGGAGAGGCAAATCAAGATCAGACTGTCTTTTCAGTCGGGAAATCCGAGTGAAAAGTTTTACCATCCGAGTGAAAACCTACCGATCGAGTAAAAGGTCGAGTGAAAACCTACCGATCGAGTAAAAGGTCGAGTGAAAACTTATCGATCGAGTAAAAGGTCGAGTGAAAACCTACCGATCGAGTAAAAGGTCGAGTGAAAACCTACCGATCGAGTGAAAACCTACCGATCAAGTAAAAGGTCGAGTGAAGACTTATCGGTCGAGTAAAAGACTGTCTTCCGACAGAAAATGTGGTCATCATCCGAGTGAAAGATTGTCTTCCGAGTGAAAATATAACCATCAGAGTGAAAGACTCTAATATCCGAGTGGATGAGCTCGAATCCGAGTGAAATTGAACATGTGCCCAAAAGTTTATCGAGATGACCTCGGATGGAAAAGTGAGCAAAACGGAAGTTGTGCGCATCGTCAAAACGGTGAACTTTGGTTTTGGATTCATTATCATCTGAGATAGTATACGGTATGTAAGTTCACTACGAGACTCGGACAATCCAATCCGTTACATGACCGAGTCCAACTGGAGATTAAAGATGGCTTCGTAGAGTATTCAAGATGGACTTATTTGGAAAAATGTTCAACATAAGAATTGTTCGTCACGTCGAGGCGCACAAATTTGATATTTAGATCTTCTCAATCGGAGGTTATATGCAAATTCCACGGCTCGCGCAAGAAGCAGGACAGAAGTTTGGACTAGATTCGGGCTGAATCCGAGTAGGAGTAAAACTAGGACTCTAGGACATGAATTGATGTAATTTTCTTGTACGGAAAGCCTAGATGAATCCTTTACTTGTATAGGAAGTCCGGCCGCATCTTATATATGTTGGGGGTGACGGCCGATTGAACAACACCAACCGAACCAATCAATCTATTACACTTTTGTGTTCATCTATCTTTATCCCCTACCCTTGCATCTTTCTTTCTCATTCTTCGTTCGTTCTTCACGTTGAAGCGCAGCGATCCACGAGGCTCTAGGGGCGAGCGAATCGACCTAGGGCAGCCCATAGACGCCGCGCGCCTTGACGGGGTCCCTCCCGGGTGTGTGGGGTTTCGGGTCCGTAAAAGCGCCCGCCGACTGTCCTGCGTACCGCGCTGTCGGCCGGGCCTCCTTCGACGTGACCCGCGGTGCATCACCCCCGGTGTCGAGGGTACAGGTGACATGTTTGTGTGCGAACACACTTTTTTGTGGGGTTTTCGGGTCCTCAAAAGCGCCCGTCGACTGTCTTGCGTATCGCGCTATCGGTCAGGCCTCCTTCGACGTGAGCTGCGGTGCATCACCCCCGGCGTCGAGGGTACACGTGACGTGTTCGTGTGTCAACACACTTTTTGGCGACTCCGCTGGGGATATAAAGATCAATCTTCATCATCCACCATGTCTGATCTTCCCAAGCCATCTGAGGTAGACGCCGATAACATCATTAAGCCTAGTCTTGATGAGTTATCGACCGACCATCGCCAAGTTTATGAGGAGTACAAGAAGGCGCACGAAGAGAAGGAGTTGCAGGAGTTCCTTGCGAAGTTCAAGAAGGATCGCCAAGGCAACATCACTCCGATTGAATAAATCAAGTTCCCTCCTCTTCAAGCCAAGCTGGTTAAACCCTCTGTGAGTAATACCTTTTCTCCTGAGTAGTGGGCTGAGACTGAGAGTCGTATTGCTGATGGTAACAATCTAGTCCATCAAACTTTCATAGAAAATACTAATGCTCAGAGAAATATGTCTCAATCGTCTAGTGGTAATGGTGGTATAGCTACTAGTGTGCAAAACCCTAATCTAACTTTACCTATTTCATCGGCGCCTCCCATGCTGATGACTCATTATCGTACACAATCGAACAAATCAATATACTATTTTTTCCAGTCTATGTTTTATCCCTTCATCGTTTTTCTTTCTCGTTCTTCGCTGTTCTTCGTGTTTGAGAGCTGCGAATCTCGAGGCTCTAGGGGCGAACGAATTGACCTAGGGCATCCCATAGCCGCCGCACTCCCTGACGGGGTCCCTCCCGGGGGTGTGGGGTTTTCGGGTCCTCAAAAGCGCCCGTCGACTGTCTTGCGTATCGCGCTGTCGGTCGGGCCTCCTTCGATGTGAGCTGCGGTGCATCACCCCCGGCGTCGAGGGTACACGTGACGTGTTCGTGTGTCAACATCCAATAGATCGACCAGAAAGAATAACTTTCAGGTGGTTTCATACCCTACAATAATGTCTTTGTTTGTTCTCTGCTATTAGTGACTTTGGAGTGACTATGTGTTGCACGTTGAGGGGTTGCTACATGAACTAATTATGTTATCATTGTTGAGAGAACTTGCACTAGTGAAAGTATGAACCCTAGGCCTTGTTTATAAGCATTGCAATACCGTTTGTGCTCACTTTTATCATTAGTTACCTTGTTGTTTTTATATTTTCAGATTACAAAAACCTATAACTAACATCCATATTACACTTGTATCACCAACTCTTCGACAAACTAGTGCACCTATACAATTTACCATTGTATTGGGTGTGTTGGGTACACCAGAGAGTTTGTTATTTGGTTGCAGGGTTGCTTGAGAGAGACCATCTTAATCCTACGCCTCCCACGGATTGATAAACCTTAGGTCATCCACTTGAGGGAAAATTGCTACTGTCCTACAAAACTCTGCGCTTGGAGGCCCAACACGAGTCTACAAGAAGAAGGTTGTGTAGTAGACATCAAGCTCTTTTGTGGCACCGTTGCCGGGGAGGTGAGTGCTTGAAGGTATATCTTCAGATCCTGCAATTGAATCTTTTTGTTTCTTGTTTTAACACTAGTTTGGTTTAAAAAATAAAACTACAATTTTTTTTTATTTAGATTGCCTCATATGCTTCATCTTTTTAATGTCTTTCGTGAAAATGATGGAAAGGAAAATTGTGCTCAAGCTTTAGAAGAAGAAGTTAATAAAATGTTTGGCACTAAATATTTGAATGATGAGCATGATTGCAATGTTGTTAGTATGAATTCTTTGAATATCCATGATGCTAATGATATGCAAAGCCACAAGCTTGGGGATGCTATGTTTGATGAAGATGATATTTTTAGTCCCCCAAGTTTTGATGAGCAAAATTATTATGATGAAAGCATGCCTCCTATTTATGATGATTATTGTGATGAGACCTATGTTATAAATTATACTAATAACCATGAAACTTGTCATCATGATTTTAATCAAGTGACACATGATAGTTATTTTGTTGAGTTTGCTCCCACTATTATGAATGAGAATAAATTTGCCTATGTGGAGAGTAGTAAAACTTCTATGCTTATGCATCATGAAAAGAATGCTTTATGTGATGGTTATATTGTTGAATTCATTCATGATGCTACTGAAAATTATTATGAGAGAGGAATATTTACTTGTAGTAATTGCAATAATAACAAGTTTACTCTTTATGTGTTGAAAATCTTGAAGTTGTGCTTGTTTTGCCTTCCTATGCTAGTTGATTCTTGTTCCCATAAATTGTTTGCTCACAAAATTCCAATGCATAGGAAGTGGGTTAGGCTAAAATGTGCTCGTGATGCAATTCATGATGCTCCCTTTTATGTTTCAATTCTTATCTTTACGTGAGCATCATTGAAAGCATCATGCCTAGCTAAAAGGCGTTAAAGAAAAGCACTTGTTGGGAGAAAACCCAATACTTTTACCTATTGTTTTCGTGTGTTCACATGATTAAGCTACCGTATTAATCATGTTTTATAGTTTTTGTTTCAATAAAGTGCCAATTAAGCCTTTGGGATAGTGTGGTTGATAGTCGACTTAATTCTGTGCAAAAACAAAAAGTTTTGCGTCCAGTGCAGAAAATTCAATAAATCACGGGAATGTGATAATTAGATGTATTTTTTACACATGATTGATATATAGATTGCCTACGTTTCCCTAATTTGTCAGAATTTTTAGAGTTCCAGAAGTATGGTGGTTGTCCAGATTACTACATACTGTTCTGTTTTAAATAGATTCTGTTTTTCATGTGTTGTTTGCTTATTTTGATGAATCCATGAGTAATATCGGAGGGTGTGAACCATGGACAAGTTGGGATACAGTAGATATAACACCAATATGAATTTAGAATGAGTTCACAATAGTACCTAAGTAGTGATTTGCTTTCTTACACTAACGGAGCTCATAAGATTTTCTGTTGAGTTTTGTGTTGTGAAGTTTTCAAGTTTTGGGTAAAGATTTGATGGACTATGGAATAAGGAGCGGCAAGAGTCCAAGATTGGGGATGCCCAAGTCACCCCAATGTAATATCCAAGGACAACCAAGAGCCTAAGCTTGGGGATGCCCCGGGAAGGCATCCCCTCTTTCGTCTTCGTCTATCGGTAACTTTACTTGAGGCTATATTTTTATTCACCCCATGATATGTGTTTTGCTTGGAGCATCATTTTCCTTTATTTAGATTTGCTTTCTGTTATTTATAATATTGTTTTGCATCTTTTATTTAAATAAAAAAGAACAGTATAGCCCTTACCATGCTTATTTTGCAAGTATATATGTTGCTGTTTGAAAACAGAAAGTTTTCTATCATTGTCTGAATTCTTCTAGATAGTCAGAACATGATAAATTCTTGATTTTTTTACAAAGTTTGCATGAATAAGTTATCTGTAACTTGATAACTTTTCAGGCTTTTTAGAGCTAGGGAAGTATGAGAACAATTCTACTCTTTACAAACTGTCCTGTTTAGACATATTGCTGTTATGTTTGCATTGTTTGCATATGTTTGCATGTTTAATGATTCTATTTGAGGATAATAGTATTAAATATAAAGTGGAATTTAGTATGAAATGTTGAATTATAATTTTAGTGATTTTCTACAGTATGGAATGATAAGGTTTTGATTTGATTTATACTAACATATCTCACGAGTTCTTGTTGAGTTTTATGTGGATGAAGTTTTTAAGATTTAGGGAAACTATGACATAAGAGGAATTAAGGAGACATAAGAGCTCAAGATTGGGGATGCCCAAGGCATCCCTAATTAATATTTCAAGAAGTCTCAAGCATCTAAGCTTGGGGATGCCCCGGTAGGCATCCCACCTTTCTTCATGAACAATTATCGGTTAGTATCGGTTGAGCCTAAGTTTTTGCTTCTTCACATGATATGTGCTATCCTTGCAATGTCATTTTATTTTGTTTTGCTTGTTGTTTGAATAAAGTACTTAAGATCTGAAATTTTATTTATGAGAGAGAGTCTTCACATAGCTACTTAATTATTTGACTACTCATTGATCTTCACTTATATCTCTTTGGAGTAGTTTGTCATTTACTCTCGTGCTTCACTTATATCCTATGAGGAAATGGTTGAATGATTTGAATATCATAAATCCGAAATTATATAGGTTTCATATGCTTATCCCATGGGGAGTAATGACTTCACATATAAGAGTTAGAGGTGATAAATTTATTGAAATTTAGCAAACATAGTATTGGTCACTTGAACAATTCATGAAAGAATGTTGACGAAAGAGAGATTTCACAAATAAATATACTATCTTGGACATCTTCTATGATTGTGAGCCCCATTAATTATTTTCAAACTTTAGAAAATTAGTTGAAGTTGTACAAGGAAGACAACATAATGAGTTATGCTTGGGTATATTTGTATAGAAGTTATATTGTTATGGATCCTCCAACATGTGGTGCTTCCCTTTTAGAATCTTTGCTAGCCAAAATTTCTGTACTAAGCGGGAATACTGCTTGTGCATCCAACATCCTTGACCCAAAGTTGTTCTGTATGAGTCCACCATATCTACCTGTATGCGGTTGTCGGTGTACTAAGGTAGGGGTACCTCAGTACCCCAACTTGTGCACGGGCAGTAGCAGCTTCCCGCGGCAGGGCCAACCACGTGCTTGCCGGAGACCTTCCTGCTCCATATAACACCATTCAAAAACAAAGTATACAGGACAGAAGATCGAGACCCCGGCAAGTGGAGCTTGCCGGGAAGGCCGTCCTAGGCTCAAGATTACCTCACTAGCACAAGACCCTGGCAAGAGGAGCTAGCCAGGAAGGCCAGAAGATTACATTACCGAAGACATGCCTCGGCGCAACATGCGCCCCAGCAGGGCCCGGGGGGCGACAAGCTTCAGAGCCCGGCAAGCTCCCGGGCCCGGCAAGGTCAAGACCCCGGCAAGGTGCTTGCCGGGGAGAGTGCGCTGTGTGCCCGCGCTCCAGCTCATCGAACCACGCGTCGCCCTGGGGCCACTCCAGGGACGCGTGGCGGATGGCTGTGCAGCCTGGGGGACACGGTGGCACTCCACGGTGGTAAAGCCATCGCCGTGGCAAACGGAGACGCAAGGGCGGGCGCTTTTGGGGTCGACGGCGACAGGCATTAAATGCTCTTGTCCCCCACTGTCAAAGTAGGTGGTGATCACTGTTCATCCACTGTAGCTCCACTATTCCCGCACTGTTACAACTACCACCTCTATTACGTTTTTACCCCTTTCTCCTACGTTGACACCTGTCGGTGACCCCTTGCACTATAAAAGGAGGCCCATGCACAATGTAGAGAGGGTTCGGAACCTAGATCACTCACTCGCTCGGTGTAGCTAATTCTTCAAGCTCCCGAGCTCCTCAACTCAATACAATCAAGCAGGAGTAGGGTTTTACGCGTTCACCGCGGCCCGAACCTGGGTAAACTGCCCGCGTGCTCTCCACGATCTGCTCTTTGTGCTCCCTCCGCCCTCTTACCGCACAAGCAAGGGGCTCCGGTCCCATAGGTGTTCGTGGTGGACAGTTTCCCCCGACATCTTTGGCGCGCCAGTTAGGGGGCGTCGAGGTTGTGCGAACCTGATCCGGCGTTCACGCGGGCGCATTCTTCATCAACCTCTCCCAATTCGTCGGTTTCATCAACAACAGCGCCATGGCCCCGAAGAAGAAGGCTTCGGAGGTCGCAGGCCCGTCTGCGTCTCACCCGCCGCCACCAGAGCCAACGGTGGGCGGGGGAGACGCCGTCGGAAGGGTGGCCGCCGGTGAGGAAACCCGCGCCACCACCAAATCCAAGGACAAGACGGACGACCGAGCCTCGGTCTCCGTGGACGCGCCACGTCCATCTCAACAAACGACAACCCAGCAGCGCCATGCCACAGGAGGTGGCATCCGCTTGCTGGGCCAAGGGCAAACCGGAGGCTCGCGGGACGCTCCGGGCCATCGTCCTGGCACGAGCAAGGCGCGGTCGCCGGGGCGGGACCCTGCTCCTTCTAACCCAGTTAGGAGTCCGAGCATATCCCGCTCCTCGCGCCGCTCGCCCCCGCTCCCCTCCTCTCCAGCAGAAGCGCTTGCAAGGGCGCAACTGCTCCTCGACTTCCCTCCAGCGGCAGACAAGGCCGAAGACTGGAGGGCCACCATCCAGAGCCTGATCGCCTTTGCCAACAACGACTCTCCACAGCAGCCAGCGACCTCGCGGCCGCGGCAAGTCGAGAAGACGAAGGCCGACGGCGACAAGACCGCCGGGGGTGCAACTACGGTGCACTCCCCGCCGCGGAAGCAGAAGACGCCGCCCCGCCGGATCAACGTCGACGACGACTCCACAGCGTCGTCGGATCCGCGGGCTCGTCGGGACCAGCGCCAAGTCCTTGACGACCGGCGACAAGAAGACGCTCGAACAACGATCGAGCGCCGCCGAGAAGCTCGGCGACAATCAGACCAGCGAGCTGGAGCCGCTATTGACACGCACGCGCCCAGTGAGCCAGGCGACTTGCCTTACGCGGCAGGTTGCCCTGCGTTTACCCGTGAGCTGCGGCGCGTCCAGTGGCCCAGCATGAAGAACTTCAAGCCCGACGTACCGGAGAAGTACGACGGCAAGATGCACCCCTCGGAATTCCTCAGCATTTACACAATCGCGGTGCAGGCTGCCGTGGGGCGCGACAAGAAGATATTGGCGAACTACTTCCCGCTCGTGCTTAAGCCGAACGTTCGTTCTTGGCTTATGCACTTGCCGGAAGGCTCCATTTCTTCTTGGGCGGACCTTTGCCATCAGTTTGTTGGCGCCTTCACGGGCGGCCACAAACCCCACGGCCAGGAGAGTGATCTCCACATTCTGGCCCAGAAGGAAGGAGAACCTCTGCGCAAGTACATCCAGCGCTTCAGCCGCGTGCAGCACAACATCCCCGACGTCCACCCTGCTGCGGTTATCAGTGCGTTCCACCAGAACGTACGTAACCGCCGCATGCGTGAGGAGATGGCCATGACCAAGATACAGGATGTCAGCGAGCTTTATGCTCTAGCTGATAAGTGCGCGCGTGCAGAAGAGGGGAGGAAACTCCCCGGGGAGGATGCTGGCGCAGGGGGAAGCGACAGCGACGACGCCGCCCCGGCAAAGAAGAGCCGGCGGCGGAACAATAGGAGGAAGAACAAGAAGGAATAGCTTGCCGTCGAGAAGTCCGGCAAGGAGGCTCCCGCCAAGCAAACACAGGCTGGCGGCTCCGGCAAGGAGCCTGCCCCTGTAGCGGCAGCCAACAAGCAGGACGGCTCCGACAAGCAATACTGCAAGATCCACCGCACCAAGGGCCACGACCTCTCCAACTGCAAACGCGTCGAATACCTCGTCGAGCAGCAGAAAGCTGAGTACGAGAGGCGTGACAAGGAGAAGGCCCAAGGTGGCGGGGGAGAGCCCAGCAAGAAGCGGCCATTCAATGGCTGGGGAGGACGCCGCGGCAAGGCCAAGCAGCGGCAAGGTGACCGACCTCCCCGGGGCCGCGACAAGGACGAAGAAGACGACGACGATGACATGGAGGATGAAGATAACAGCGAGCAGGAGTTCCAGAAGGCCACGGAGGTCCTGTGCGTCGACGGTGGCGCCTCTCTGCATACTTCCCACCGCCAGCTCAAGCAGTGGGTGCGGGAAGTGAATGCAGCGGAGCCGCCCGTGGAGTCGCGCAGGCTCCTCAAATGGTCCAGCACGCCCATCATTTTTGATCTTGAGGATCACCCTGACCGCACCACTGCGGTCGGGTGCTTGCCGATGCTGGTCTCACCCACCATCCGCAACCTCAAGGTCACCAAAATGTTGGTTGACGGCGGGGCCGGGCTGAACTTGATCTCCTCTGCTGTGATCAAGAAACTCCAAATCACAGATGGCGAGCTCGAAGAGACCGGGTCGTTCCAAGGAATAAACCCGGGGAGGAGCAAGCCCAAGGGGAAGATAACTTTGCCGGTGACCTTTGGCGGGGAGCTCAACTTCAGAACTGAGCGCATCACATTCGACGTCGCCGATATTCCATTACCATATAATGGAATACTCGGCCGTCCCGCCCTCGCCAAGTTCATGGCAGCTTCCCACTACGCCTACAACGTACTCAAGATGCCGGGGCCGATAAGCGTCATCACTGTCCATGGCGACAAGAAAGATGCGCTTGTCTGCGCCGACAAGATCTACCGGGATGCAGCAGCCGCAGCAGAGAAGGACACACTTGCCGCTGAAGCTCCCGGGGGGAAGAAGACGAAGACCAAGTCCGGCAAGTGCTCTGGGGCCCACTCCGGCAACCGCACCTCTTCGGAGTGCTGCGCTGCCGTCGAGGACGTTCCATCGAGCTCCACCGGCAAGTGTAAGAAGGGGATGGCCGCTCCTCCGGCAACCAAGAAGGTGTCCGCCAAGGAGGACGGCACTGGTGGTAGCTTCACCATCAGTGCCACACTTGACAGCAAATAGGAAAGCGCGCTCGTTGCCTTCCTGCGGGCGAATATCGATGTGTTTGCTTGGCAACCATCTGACATCCCCGGTGTTCCCAGGAAGGTGATTGAGCACAAGCTTGCTGTTTGTCCTCATGCGCGGCCCGTCAAGCAAAAGGTCAGAAAGCAAGCCGTGGAGCGCCAAGAATTCATTGCCGAAGAGATCAAGAAACTAGAAGCAGCGGGCCTAGTTAGAGGCGTGATCCATCCGACGTGGTTGGCAAACCCAGTCGTCGTGCGCAAGGCTAATGGGAAGTGGAGACTGTGTATAGACTTCACCGATGTGAATAAAGCGTGTCCCAAGGATCCATTTCCCTTGCCGCGCATTGACCAGATCATCGACTCCACTACCGGATGTGAGCTGCTCTCCTTTCTAGATGCATATTCAGGCTACCACCAGATTTTCATGGCCAAGGAAGATGAAGAGAAGACTGCATTTATCACTCCATGTGGCACTTATTGCTTCATATGCATGCCATTTGGACTGAAGAATGCAGGCTCAACCTTTGCAAGGGTAGTATACACTGCTTTTGAGCCACAGATCCACAGAAATGTAGAGGCTTACATGGATGATATCGTGGTGAAGAGCAAGACCAAGGATACCTTGATCCAAGATTTGGAAGAGACGTTTGAGAACCTGCGCAAGATCCAGCTTAAGTTGAACCCCGAGAAGTGCGTTTTTGGAGTCCCCTCCGGCAAGCTTCTCGGGTTCTTTGTGTCACAGAGGGGGATTGAAGCCAACCCCGACAAGATTAAAGCCATAGAGCAGATCGAAGCCCCGAAGCGCGTCAAGGATGTCAGGAGGCTTGCGGGTTGTGTGGCTGCCCTCAGTAGGTTCATTTCGAAGTCTGCAGAACGCGCCCTCCCTTTCTTCAAAATCTTGAAGAAGGCAGGTCCTATGAAATGGACTCCGGAAGCGGAGGCAGCGCTGCAAGACTTGAAACGGTACCTATCCTCTACTCCAATACTTGTCGCACCTAGACCACAGGAAAAGTTGCTGCTGTACCTAGCGGCAACCAACCAGGTGGTTGGTGCTGCGTTAGTAGCGGAGAGAGAGGCCGACGAGGAATCAGCACCATCGGCAAGCGAATCCAGCGACAAGCAGGGGGCTCCTCCGACAAGCTCTGGCCCCGACAAGGAAAACTCTGTGCAGGAACAAGAAGAAGTACGGAAGAAGATGGTGCAGCGCCCGGTGTATTTTGTAAGCTCCCTCTTGCAGGGGGCTAGATCAAGATACTCCGGGGTGCAAAAGTTGCTTTTTGGTCTCCTTATGGCCTCGAGAAAGCTGCGCCATTACTTCCAGGCACATGAGATAACAGTGGTCACTCGCTTTCCGCTGAAGAGGATATTGCACAACCCGGAAGCAACAGGCAGGATCGTTGAGTGGGCACTGGAACTGTCGAGCTTTGGACTCAAGTTTGAAAGTACTTAAACTATTCAGAGCCGAGCTTTGGCAGAATTCATAGCTGAATGGACCCCGACACCCGATGAAGAAGTTCCAGAGACAAGTGTACCCGTACAAGAAGCGACAAGTGAATGGTTGATGTACTTTGATGGTGCCTTCTCGCTGCAAGGCGCCGGTGCCGGCGTGGTACTCATCGCGCCCACCGGAGAGCACCTCAAGTATGTTATCCAGATGCACTTTCCCAGGGAGCAAGCGACAAACAACACTGCTGAGTATGAAGGCTTGCTTGCCGGCCTCAGGATTGCGGCCGAACTTGGGATCAGGAAGCTGATTGTGCGGGGAGATTCTCAGTTGGTGGTCCGGCAAGTTAACAAGAGCTACCAGAGCCCTTTGATGGAATCTTATGTAGATGAAGTGAGGAAGCTTGAAGAGCACTTTGAAGGTCTGCGAATGGAGCACGTCCCAAGAGCTCAGAATGAAATTGCAGATGGCCTTTCAAAGTGTGCTGCAATGAAGTTACCTGTGGAACCAGGGACCTTCTTGCTCAAGCTGACTCAACCATCCGTTACACCATCAATTGGGCAGTCCAAGAAGAGAAAGTTGGTCTCCGGCGACTACTTGCCGGCGGATCTTCCTGAAACCGCCGCCAAGGTCCCCAAGATCAACGGTCAGAACGCTGAGGAACAGATTGCTCCTGCAAATCCTCGGATCTGTACAGTTGAAGCAAGTGTTCCCGACAAGCCTCGCCCCGACGTGCTTGCCGGGGGACCATCAGCTCCGGCAGAACCAGAGGTTCTTGCCGTGGAAGCTGAGGTTCCTGCAGCGGCCCTCGTGCCTTTAGTCCTTGCCGTCGAGCCTCAAGCTCCGGCATGGGCGCAGCAGATAGTCCATTTTCTGCAAACTGGAGAACTTCCCGACGACCCAGCAGAGATAGAGAAGATAACCAGGCAGTCAAGTATGTACCAATTCGTGGATAACGAGCTGTACAGAAGAAGACTCAATGGTGTTAGGTTGAAGTGCATTTCCAGAGAAGATGGACAGAAGCTGTTGGCAGAAATACACGGAGGCATATGCGGCCACCACATTGGCGCAAGGGCGCTTGTCGGGAAAGCTTTCCGGCAAGGGTTCTTTTGGCAAGAAGCCCTCCAAGATGCAACTGCACTAGTAACCAAGTGTGAAGCGTGCCAGTTCCATGCAAAACAAATTCATCAGCCAGCTCAAGCTCTCCAAACAATCCCTTTGTCCTGGCCCTTCTCGGTCTGGGGGCTCGATATCCTCGGCCCTTTCCCTCGCGCTGTCGGGGGCTTTGAGTACTTGTACGTCGCAATCGACAAGTTCACAAAGTGGCCAGAAGTGGAACCGGTGAGAAAGGTGACAGCACAGTCAGCGGTCAGGTTCTTCAGGTCGATTGTTTGCCATTTCGGAACCCCTAACAGGATCATCACCGACAACGGTACACAATTTACTAGTCGCACCTTCATGCAGTACGTCCAAGACCTTGGCGCCAAGGTCTGCTTCGCTTCTGTTGCTCACCCGAGGAGCAACGGTCAAGCGGAGAGGGCAAATGCTGAAGTGCTGCGTGGACTCAAAACAAGGACCTTTGACAGGTTGCACAAGTGCGGAAAAAACTGGATAGAGGAGCTACCGGCGGCTCTTTGGTCAATCAGAACGACACCAAGTCGAGCCACCGGACAGACACCCTTTGCTCTAGTCTATGGAGCAGAGGCAGTTCTCCCCACGGAACTCGTATACGGATCTCCTCGAGTGCTCGCTTATGATGAGCTCGAGCAAGAGCAACTGCGACAAGATGATGCATTGCTCCTCGAGGAGGAACATCTCCAGGCTGCTGTACGAGCTGCTCGATACCAGCAAGCCTTGCGCCGCTATCATAGCCGCAAGGTTAAGGCCAGGAGTCTCGAGGAAGGCGACCTTGTTCTTCGGCGTGTTCAGTCCGCCAAGAATTCCAACAAGTTGACGCCGAAGTGGGAAGGCCCTTATCGGGTGAGACAAGTCACAAGGCCCGGCGCTGTCCGTCTTGAGACCGAAGAAGGCTTACCGGTGAGCAACTCCTGGAACATAGAGCATCTTCGCAAGTTTCACCCATAAGGCGCGGTTGCCGTGATCCGCTCCGGCAACCACCCTTTTGTACAAGCTTTGTCGCTGTTGCATGTAACCCTTTGTACAAAGCCAGGCTCAGACCCTGTGCATCAGTAAAGCTTTTGTGTTTCGCGTTATTTGCCTTTCCCATGCTTTTCTTCGCTATTTGCATGTGTTATTTGGCATTTTGCGCGACACACGTATCCGGTAAGCATTAGTAAGCCGAAAGGCCATATACTTGTTTCCCTCTTCTTTTTCCTTGCCTCTTAAGCAGAAGGAATGTTCCTCACGCACAAGTTTGCCGGGGGGGGGGGGGAAGGAGATGGAAGATGAACCAAGTGATGTTTAAGAAAGAGAAAGCCTTACCGGGAAGCAAGCAATATATATAAGCTAAGTTATTAGAATTTGACCAGTTCAAATTTTTAAATTTTTAGTTGTCTTCCTTGAACAATCACACTTTGTATGGAAAACCTGTGCGCGGAGGAACCTACCCGTGGCTGGCCGCACCCTTATCTTGTTTTCGAGTACGCTCAACGACTTAAGTGAGCTGCGACAAGTGTCGCGCCCTTGTTTCGTTTTCGAGTTCACTCAGCAAGCTAAGTGCTTTGCGACCAGCTGCGGCAAGGTTGCTTGCCGGTAAGACCTTGGCCAGCAGGCTGCTCAGAGTCCAGCACTCAGCGCTCGCGGCAAAGGGCCCTTGCCGGCAAGCCCCCTGGGAGCGTAGGGTGAAAAGCATAGAAAGTAAAGGACTAAGACAAGGGAGATAACATTGCATTGATTGATCAAAATAAAGATAAATATCTTACAAGGGATAACTCATCGCAATGACTAATAAGTTCATCGCACACTGTGCAGCAACAAAAGAGATAAAGAAAAGGAGGCCTAATCTACGCGGTCGCCCTCGACCCTGGAGATCTTGTTCACTTTGGCGATAATATGGGCGACCTGCGCCTTCAGTGCCTCCATATCCGCGTCAGCCGGCAAGCTGCGGAGGACGTTGGCGAGGTTTATACCGGGATTTCGGTATACTATCTTGGTCAGGACGCGCTCTAGGTTCCCGCGCAGAGCTGGCGCGACTCCTCGGCCAGTTGCGCGGGGAGCTTCTTCCGAAGATTTGCAAGCGCTGGCGCGATCCCTCTGAAGAAGAGGCTGAGCTTGGCGCTGTGAGGGAGGTTTTGATCCGGAGAGTAAATAAGATGCTCGACCTTTAGCGCCAGCAGCTCCTGGTCGATGTTGGATGCAGAGGCCACCAAGTCGTCGGTCCATACCTCGACGGTCCGGCGGAAGTTCTCAGCCGCGGTGGTGGCGCTCTCCACCAAGCCTCGCTCCCTGCGGAGCTCTTCCTTCAGCTTGGTTTCCCGGTCCCGGACGGCATCAAGCGAGTCCTTCAACGTGGAGACCTTCAGCTCCAGATCTGCAATAGAATCCTTGGCGGCCTTCATCTCGTCGCCTTGCTTGGAGAGACGCACCTGGAGTTCAGAATTGGTGTGCGCGTCCTTCTCGCGCTCTATGTTGAGCGCGGTGACCCTCTCCGAGCTCGCCTTCAAGTATTCCTCCAGCTGCGCAACCTTGGCCTCGAGCTCCTTCTTGGCGGTCTCCGCGGCGTCTGCGGCGGCCTTCGCCTCCTTCAGCTCTCCGCCAAGGGCCTGCTCCCGGGTGGCAAGGTCTTCCTCGTGGGCATCGAGGTTGACCTTCCGTTGGGTGAGCTCTCCTTCTCGCCGGGACAGCTCTTCTCCGGCGAGGCGCTGCTGTTCCTCGGCTTCAGCCTTTTCCAGGAGCCACTCCTGGTACTCCCCGGCGAGCCTCTCGCGCTCCTCCGCCACGTCGCAGAGGGCAGCCTGGTTGGCGGCGCGGAGCTCCGCCGCGCGCTTCTCCATGTCAGCGGCGGCCTTGGCGGCAAGGGCCTCCCGAGATGCGAGCTTCGCCTGCCTGGCCCGGTAAAGGGCCAAGAGCTGATGAAGCAGCTTCTCCTCCTCGGGCCCGTCGCTTCCGCCGGGCGCCTCGACGATCTTCAGTCCCGCGGAGGCGAGAACCTCTCCGTCAAAGGCCTCTCCCTCCGCGGGGGCTCGCGACGAGGATCCCCACGGCACTTGGATGAAGACGCCGTTGGGAGCCTCAATATAGTAGGCAGACTGCTCCTTCTCGGTGGAGGGGCCGGTGGCCGGCGCAGCACTCGATGCTCCTGCCGCCTCCGGGCCGGCAGTGCGGTCGCCGTCCCCCTCCCCGGCCGCTGCGTCTGCGGTCGGAGCAGTCTCCTCCGCAGCAGGTTCGGCGGTTTCCGCCGTGTCTTCTACGACAGGGGCGTCGCTGCCGCCGCCCTGCGCGCCCTCCTCCTCGACGACGACTTCGGTCTCCATCTGCTCGGGGGGAGGAGGATCTAGAAGAAGAAGAAAAAGAAGAAGAAGTTCAAGCAAATATCCAAAAAGAGACGAATCCAAGAAGACAAGGTTACAAAGCTTACCTTGACGGACGTCGTCGCCGGCGGGCTCCCTCGCCGGGGAGCTCTGCCTTGGCGGGGTGGCCGCCCTTGCCGGGCTACTCGCCCTTGGCGGAGTACCCGCCCTTGGCGGAGCGCTCTCCCTTGCCGGAGAGTTCGTCCTTGGCGGGGACGGCTGGGCCCGCGGCTCCTCGGGAGTGATCTCCGTGTGCTCCTGAGGCTGCGGCTCCACCTCTACACAAGACAAAAGCAATCAAGATATTAGCACAAGACAAAGTCCTCAAGCGCGCCCGACGAGCGGAAGAATCAAGCCCAGACTTACGCTGGGGGCTGCGCTGGGGGCTGCTCCTCGGAGCAGCGCTCGGGTCCGGCAAGCTCGTCGCCGGGGCGTCCCCTGTTGCCGCGACGGGCAAGTCGTCCTCGACCTCGACGACAGGAACCTTGGCCTTCTTCACCGCTCGCTGGGCCAGGGTCCTGAAATCAAAGCAAGAAGCAAGATCAGAATCGGCAAAAGAAGAATCAAGACAAAGTTAAAGAAGATACAAAGCTTCAAATTCTTACTCCTGTTCCTCGTCGTCGTCGTCGCTCAAGGCGGAGAAGTCAAACGCCACCTGAGGCGCGTCCGCGCGAGGAGCAGGAGGCGAAGGCTCCCTCGGGCGCTTGGCGGTCCCCGGGGCTGGGGGCTGTGAAGACTCCGCCCCTGTGGTCGCCGAGGCCCGGGGAGCGGGCGGAGCTGCCGCTCCGCTCTATGAAGACCTTCTTCCGCTCGGCGCTGACGTGCGGGGCGCCTCCGCCGTGGCCTACGTGCGGGTCGCCCACGCCGTGGCCTGTGTGCGGGTCGCCCCCGCCGTGGTTGGTGCGCCGGGCGCCCCCGTCGCAGCTTGACTCCCCCGGGTAGCTCGCGCCGCCCGGCGAGTTGGTTGTTGTCGGGGCGCCTGCGCCCTCGTTCCCGTCGTCGCCTTGCGGAGACGTTTCAGCGGAGATCGCCTGGGACTTGCCCGAGGCGGGGAGGTCTCCGATGACGAGGAGAGGTCGTCGGCGTAGAGCCCCAGAGACCCGTCGGAGTCCTCGTCGGCCCCGACGTCCTACTCCTCCTCCTCCTCCTCGGCTGGCTTGCTGGGCCCAGCGCCCTGCACTGCGGCCGCTCTCCCTCCGGCGCCTCCGCCCCCTCCGGCGCCTCCGCTCCCTGCAGCGCCTCTGTTTCCTCCGGCAGCTCCGCCTCTTGCCGCGGCCTCGGTCAAGATTCCGGGGATCCCGGAGTGCCTCAAAGAAGGGACCCCGGCGAGCTCGTCGGGAGGAAGCTTCAGCAGCCTGCGGATCTCCGCCTCCTCTGCTTGGCAGGACGCTTCCGCAGCCTCTGCCTCTTCGACGGTGAAGCCAAACTCTCCTGCCGCTGCGGCTGCAGCGGCCTCTTCTACCCGAGAAGCTATATAAGCAATCTCCTGGTCGGTGGTGTCCCGGGTGAGCCCTTTGATCTCATCCTTGTTCTTCGGCACCTCCACCAGGTTGTCGAAGAAGCTCATGATGTCTGCTGGCTTGGGCGGTATCCATGTGCGGTCCACGCCATGCGAGTCGCATGCGGGCATCATGGCGCGAAGAGGATCTCGGGTCGTGCTGTTGCAGAGGGGCACCACTCCCCGGGGAGATCTGAACCACTCTGGGTGGGCTGGGTCGTGCTTAAATAGTTCCCGGACCATCCCCTTCAGCTCCAGCGATGTGAAGTTGAAGTTTAGCCCGGGGCGCAGCCTCATTATGTCCGCCGCGTTGCCGTACTCCCAGGCTGACCTCTTCCTATCTTGAAGAGGGGCAATGCGGCGGCGGAGGAAATCTGTGCCTACTTCTCCGACAGACAACTTTGCTACCCGAAGACGAAGAATTCTGATGAGGGCGACGTTGAGCTTGACGTCGTCCGAGTCGACCTCACTCCAGTCCCTGCCGCGCACGATGGCTGTTGTGCGCGGCGCAGTGAAGGGTTGCGGCTCGTCCTCAAGTATCCAGCACCAGTCCGCGCGCCACTCCTCCCACTTGCCGCGGAGCTCCCCCGGCAAGTAGGACTCTTTCTTGTTCAGGCGAAAGACCCAAGAGATTCCTCCGGAGAGGAGAGCGCCGGCCTCTGCTCTAGGGGTGAAGAAGTGCCTAAACAGCGCTACATTTGGATATATCCCAATATAGTTTTCGCACAGATGTGCGAAAACCGCCATCGTGAGGATGGCGTTGGGGGTGAAGTCTAGAAGATGGAGGCCGTAGGTGTGCATGATATCGCAGAAAAAGTCGGAAAAAGGGGGACAGAGGCCGCAGTGGAAGAAAGCTGCGAAGAAGAGGTACCCGCCGGGGTAGTAGTCCTTGGCGGCGGCCGGATAGACTCGGGTGCGGGGATGCACCTTGGTCTTCTTGGCCCAGAACAAGTAATACTTGTTCCAGAGCTCCCGCGCACCGAGCCTTGGCGCGAAGACGACGTGCCGCTTCCGCAGCAGAGTAAGCCTCGCCGCCTGCTCGGATTTCTCCTTCTTGGTCTTCTCCGCCTTCGACTTCTCGGTCTTCGGGGCCATGGCGGAGGCGGCGAGGGAAGGGGAACGAAGAGTCCGGCGGCGCCGCGGATGCGGAAGACGGCGGAAGAGGTGTGGAGGCGGAGCGCAAAGGGGGATCTCTGGAGGTGGAAGAAGAAGCAATGAAGGCGTAGGAGGGGAACCGCTCCTGCTTCCTCTGCTTTTATGGGGAAGTGGGGGACGTTTCGCTCTTTCCATTAAAATAACGTGGCCACGTCCCATCCCACGACACCGCAATCGACGCGTGCCGTTGCGGAGGGGCGCGGCGGATGCGGAAGTGGATTCGGTGCGCCGTGGGCCGCGCGTGCCCGTGCACTGTTTTGGGCCTGGCCCAACAGCGCTCGGCACCGTGTGTGGCCCAGGCCCGGGGGCTCCTGTCGGTGTACTAAGGTAGGGGTACCTCAGTACCCCAACTTGTGCACAGGCAGTAGCAGCTTCCCGCGGCAGGGCCAACCACGTGCTTGCCGGAGACCTTCCTGCTCCATATAAAACCATTCAAAAACAAAGTATACAGGACAGAAGATCGAGACCCCGGCAAGTGGAGCTTGCCGGGAAGGCCGTCCTAGGCTCAAGATTACCTCACTAGCACAAGACCCTGGCAAGAGGAGCTTGCCAGGAAGGCCAGAAGATTACATTACCGAAGACATGCCTCGGCGCAACATGCGCCCCAGCAGGGCCCGGGGGGCGACAAGCTTCAGAGCCCGGCAAGCTCCCGGGCCCGGCAAGGTCAAGACCCCGGCAAGGTGCTTGCCGGGGAGAGTGCGCTGTGTGCCCGCGCTCCAGCTCATCGAACCACGCGTCGCCCTGGGGCCACTCCAGGGACGCGTGGCGGATGGCTGTGCAGCCTTGGGGACACGGTGGCACTCCACGGTGGTAAAGCCATCGTCGTGGCAAACGGAGACGCAAGGGCGGGCGCTTTTGGGGTCGACGGCGACAGGCATTAAATGCTCTTGTCCCCCACTGTCAAAGTAGGTGGTGATCACTGTTCATCCACTGTAGCTCCACTATTCCCGCACTGTTACAACTACCACCTCTATTACGTTTTTACCCCTTTCTCCTACGTTGACACCTGTCGGTGACCCCTTGCACTATAAAAGGAGGCCCATGCACAACGTAGAGGGGGTTCGGAACCTAGATCGCTCACTCGCTCGGTGTAGCTAGTTCTTCAAGCTCCCGAGCTCCTCAACTCAATACAATCAAGCAGGAGTAGGGTTTTACGCGTTCATCGCGGCCCGAACCTGGGTAAACTTCCCGCGTGCTCTCCACGATCTGCTCTTTGTGCTCCCTCCGCCCTCTTACCGCACAAGCAAGGGGCTCCGGTCCCATAGGTGTTCGTGGTGGACAGTTTCCCCCGACAGCGGTATTTACCTGCCATTCCAAGTAAATTTGCATGTGCCAAACTCTAAACCTTCGAAAAAATTATGTTTTGTATGCCCAAATCGCTCATGTAGAGACTGGGGGCTGTCTTTATCTTCCATGCTAGGTGGGTTATTCTCACGACGAGTGGACTTCGCTTTTCATTCATGAGAAAATGGCTGGTAATCGGTATGCCCAGTCGTATGATCAAAAGATTAAAAAAAATCATAAATAATTATAAAAAACTCCCCCAGGAAAGTTGTTGATTCGGACGGCACTTGTTGTTTCGGATAAGACGTGGAGTGTGTTTGATAGTGGAGGGGGAGTAATACTTTACCATTCTGTTTGGGAACCGCTTATAATATATGTAGCATGGAAGATATTGAGAACTCTTAGTCATAGTGTTGACAACGAAAGCATACCTCTCAAAATTATATTCGTCTCTGATTTAAAAAACTCGAGCTCCAACACCTCTACAAATCCCTGCTTCCCTCTGCGAAGGGCCTATCTATTTACTTTTATGAAAGAGTCAGTAGTATTCCTTCTCATTCCAACCTACTCTTTAGTTGGCAAGCATCATGTGGTGGGGAAAGATCTAAGCTTATATGGCACTCAAATATATTTGATCATGAATTATTATTGTTGACAATTATCTATATGATAAATAAGTTGGCAGGCGAAACATTAAGCCCCTATCTTTCTTAGTGTTCAATGGATGCTATTTGTTCTCAAAATATGCTTTGAGTGGTAGCAATCATGGAAAACTATATGATAGTTCAGTATGTGGGATTTGCTGAATCAAAGCTCTTACATAGACCCTTCCTGAAAATAAAATGAATTGCAATTGTTTGATGACTAAGAACCTAGTTTTTTAGTCTTAAAAAAGTTTATGATCTATGCTTTAACATGTGAATAGCTTGCTACTTGATCATGAGAAGTTTTATGAGATGAGCTACTGTTTATGATATATAATGATGCTAGAAAAAGTGATTGAAATTATCATTGATCAAACTTGTGCACCTGCTAGCATTCACACTTCATAAATTATTTCTTTTATCATTTACCTACTCGAGGACGAGCAGGAATTAAGCTTGGGGATGGTGATACATCTCCAACATGTCTATAATTTATGAAGTATTCATGCTATTATATTATCCATCTTGGATGTTTTATATGCTATTTTATATGATTTTTGGGACTAACCTATTAACCTAGAGCCCAATGCCAGTTTCTATTTTTTCCTTGTTTTTGAGTTTCGCAAAAAAGAATATCAAATAGAGTCCAATTGACCTGAAAATTTACGGTGATTTTTGATGGACCAGAAGAAGCCCCCAAAGCAAAAGAGTTGGGCCAGAAGAGCCACAAGTCATCCACAAGGGTAGTGGGCGCGCCCCTACCTTGTAGTTGACTCGTGGACCCCCCTGACTTGTTCTCGACGCCAAAAATTCTTATAAATATCGAAAACCCCAGAAATAAACCTAGATCGGGAGTTCCGCCGCCGCAAGCCTCTGTAGCCACGAGAAAGCTATCGGGAGCGCGTTCCGGCACCCTGCCGGAGGGGGAAACCATCACCCGTGGCCATGTTCATCATCCCGGCGGTCTCCGTGATGAGGTGGGAGTAGTTTACCCTCAGGGCTAAGGGTATGTACCAGTAGCTATGTGTTTGATCTCTCTCTCTCTCACTCTCTCTCTCTCTCTCTCGTGTTCTTGATTTGGCATGATCTTGATGTACCGTGAGCTTGCTATTATAGTTGGATCTTATGATGTTTCTCCCCCTCTACTTCTTGTAATGGATTGAGTTTTCCCCTTGAAGTTATCTTATCACATTGAGTCTTTAAGGATTTGAGAACACTTGATGTATTTATTCCATGTGCTTATCTGTAGTGACAATGGGATATTCACATGATCCAATTAATGTATGTTTTGGTGATCAACTTGCGGGTCCAGTGACCTTGTGATACGTCCAAAACGTATCTATAATTTCTGCTTGCTCCATGCCACTTTTGGGTGATATCGCTATGATATTCATACACTTCCATACACTTTTGATCATATTTGTACTAACTTACTAATCCAGTGCACCCCAGTGCCAGTTTCTGTTTTCGGCTGTTTTTGTATTTCAGGTTTTCACGTTTCGAGAACTGCCCAGAAAAATCCAGAAAAATTATATAAAAAATCAGCGATACGGAAACAACACTGCGTCCGAAGGGCAACCTGGGGGGGCCACAGGGGCTCCAGGCGCCCTGTGGGCGCGCCCCCCCTGGGCCGCGCCGGGGGGGGGGGGG
>LR738712.1:95430645-95442467 GCA_902687465.1 Secale cereale
GGGGAGGATCACCACCGGGAGCTTCTCCACCACCATGGACGCCTCCCGGATGACTCGTGAGTAGTCTCCCTTGGACCATGAGTCCATGACCAGTAGCTATGTGATGTTCTCCTCCCGTTCTTGTGCTTCACTAATTAGTCCTCGTGAGCTGCCCTACATGATCGAGGCACCTATGTAATCCTTATGCTGTTGCTATGTTGAGTTTGCTGGGATCCGATGGATTATGAGATTATGTTCAGATTGATCTTGAGTAATATATTTGATTCACCTCTTTTATATTTTAGTTCATAAGTAATTCTTGCATGTTCCCCGTTGTTATTTATTGCTTTGGCCGAGTAATAGGTAGTGACTCCAAGAGGGAACGTTATGCTCGATTGTGGGTTCATGCCCCTCGATGACTAGCTTGAGTGACAGAAACATGAGTCTAGGGGATGTGCTGTTGCCACAAGGGGGAAAACAACGGTGCTTGTGCCTGCGGGTGCAAGGATTGTTTACTTTACGCAAAGTTCTTTTAATGCAGTTGTTTGTTGCATTGAGTTTACACTATGGGTGGGACTCGCAACTTAATACCAGCGAGATGTTCTGGATATATATCTCAAGGTGGATGATTAGTAGTAGATATCGATGGATTTCGGTCTACTTACTTTGGCGTACCGCCCATGCTTTGAACCTCAACCTTTCTTGCAATGTAGTCAGCATTGGTTTGCGTTCGTGGTCCTGTCAATTGCCCAGCTGTAATTTGTTTACCTCACATAACTGTTTTATCGTCTTTTGGGAGAGATACATCACTAGTGAACATCATGAGACTCCGGTCCATATTACAATCATTGATCACATACACTATTTACTTTCCCGTTATTATTTACTATTGCAAAAACTATCTATCACTACTATCATTGCTTTTAACCCTTTGTGAACTACAAGGCCGGAGAGATTGACAACCTCTCTGTACTCGTTGGGAGCAAAGTTATTTGTATCTGTGTGCAGGTCCACGTTGGTTGCTACTAATCGGGCGCCGTAGCAATTGACACCTACCTGTTGAACCTAGGAGTCTCTGGGGAATCGATCCTTGGCATATTTGCTAGGGGAAAACACTTCTACTTACTGCATCTTACACCTTCCACTTGGGGTAACCAACGAGGGGTTCGAGGCCCATCAAGGAGTATTTTCTGGCGCCATTGCCGGGGACTCCACTCTTCAGGATAGGGGAGTTGCATGCTATCTTTTACCTTTGCTTTTTAGTCTTGTTAGTTTACTTTTCATTTTTGCTTTAGTTCCTTTTTATCAAAAAATCACAAAAAATTTATTTACCTTCCTGTTAGTTGTCCTATCTGTTTAGCCAAACATGTTAGGATTTGGTGCTTTGAGGGAATCAGAAGTTTTAGATTTCCATCAAAGGGATGGAGAAAATATGAAGAAGGCATGGGACAGAATTTCTGATGCACATAGAAGAATTATGCCTTGGATACCTATAAAAATTGTGCTCAGAAATTTTTACCATGGTCTTTTTAAATGGTGTAAACACTCCCTTGACATTATAGCTGAGGGAGATTTCTTAGAATGTGATGAAGCTAGAGCCCTTGAAATTATACATGGTCTATCTAGTTACTTTGTTTATGATCATAACTTTGATACTGTCATAGATAGACTTGCTACCATTGAAAAAAGAATGGATGCTCTAGACTTAATGAAGGAAGAGAAACCCAAACCCAATAAGAGAGATATTTTGGAAATAGATAATGACTGGGAACCTCTTGTTAGGATTAGCATATCTAATCAAGACTTCCTTGCTTATTGTGATATTGGATCTATGGTTTCTACTATGCCAAAAATTGTTCATGATTCTTTAAAATTTAACATGGATAGATTACCATATTATCATGAACATACTAATGGAGATATTTCTGAAATCCAGGGAAAAATAAAAGACGTACCAGTTAAATTCCTTAAAGGGATTGCAATGATTGATTTCTTCATCGTGGAGCCAAACCAAGGAAATATAGTGCTTGGAAGGGACTTCCTCCGAGCAGTTAAAGGCTTCATCGATATAGGTAAGGGACAAATCCGCTTACGCGGGAAGGCAAAAGGTGTGTACCCCTTTCCTAGAAGGAACAAGAATGAACTTATCGAGGAACCATTTGAAACGATTTATAACTCTGATTATTATGATGATTATTGATTCCTCTATGCATTATGCCTAGCTTAAAGGCATAAAAGAAAGCGCTTTTGGGAGGCAGCCCACATGAATAAATTTTTGCTTTTGTTGTGTCTTGATGTTGTTTACTGCTGTAGCATCATCATTGTATCTTTACTTTTCATATTTGTGCCAAGTATAGCCTCTGATTGCTAGAAAGTTCAAAAGTTGTGAGGTGCTGTCCAGGAAACAGATTCTGTCCTTGGATAGAAAAATTCGTATAAAATCACCAGATCATCTTTTTGGTATGAATTTTTTCGACAGCGTTCTCTACATAATTGTCTTTCGTGCGTCAGTTCTGAGTTTTTTGATTTGAGTGGCAGAAGTATCCCGAACAGGTCAATTACTGCCTGCTGTTCTGTTTTTCACAGATTCTGTCCTGTTTTGCCTTACCATCACTTTGCAAATTGAGAACTTGCTTTTTCTTTGCAAAAACCTTTTGGCAATCTTGAGAAACAGTAGAAATTCAAGAATATCCTTATTTCCAGCAAGTTATAATTATTTTATTAAGGGTACTAACCTCGCTAATCAGATTATGATGAGTTGTGTATGAAGGGAGTTTTCAAGTGTGCGAGGGAAGATGATAAAAAGATTCAGGAGTGTCAAACGCTCAAGCTTTGGGATACCCCCGTGCACCCCCAAGAAATATTCAAGGAGACTCAAGCGTCTAAGCTTGGGGATGCCCCCGTGCATCCCCTTCTCCATCAACATTATCAGTTCGTCTTTCGTTTCGCTATATTTTTATCACTTCATGTGTTATGTGCTATGCTTGGAGCGTCTTGCTTTTAGTTTTCTTTTTAGTTTTTCATAACGAGTCGGAACCCAGCATTCCTTTATGTGGGAGAGAAACACGCTCCACTTCTACCTAGAACATTACATAGAATTTTCATGTCTATCTATGCTGTGTGTGTTCTTTGTCTTTTAAATAGCTACTATCATACTCTGCTCTTATTATTCATGCTTATCTTTTCAAGAGCTTTTATTTAGTTGGTTGCTTGAACTTTCTTTAATCACCATTCTCACCTTATTAAGAGAGTTTGCTTCCGTTGCATGGGTTAATGTGTCTATGATAAAGATGCTACTTGCATGATGGTGCTTAGTAGTTCAGGTTTTCTTATGGTTAATCTCAGATAGGTGGGAGGTTCCCAATGTGTTATTGGAGTACCAACTTGGTTTGTTTTCCTATAATATGGTATGGTCTAGTAATATCTTCCTTCGAGAATTTATTTTGATTGACTTGGCGTATGCTCACGCATATTTAAGACTGTAAAGAAAGTCTGTCAAGCCTTGATGATCTTTTATTTCTAAGTAGCGATATAACTACCTTGCCCGATTCAATATTGCTTTGTCGCTCTGCATGATTATGACCGTCATTGCTCTCTTAGTTGGTCGCTCCCAGTCTTTTGCTAACCTCCACCTGTACTAAGCAAACTAACCATGCAATACATAGCTCATGGGAAAGTAGCCTAAAAACTATTGTGGTAAAGAATATGTTGCCTATGTATCTTATTTCTTATGAGTTGCTTGCTGAGCGGTAACCATGTTTCTGGGGACGCCATCAACTGTCACACTCTTGTTGAATATCATGTGAGTTGCTATGCATGTTCGTCTTGTCTGAAGTAAGGGTGATTTACCGTGGGTTGAATTAATATGCATATTGTTAGAGAAGAACATTGGGCTGCCAACCAAAGCCATGCATCATGGTGGAAGTTTTAGCTTGGACCTTAATCCTCAATCTCTCATGAGAATATGCTTATGCATTAAAGAGGTGTCCATCATCTATTTTCTATGTTGTCCCGGTATGGATGTCCTCAAGTTGAGATCTATCAAAAACGAGAAATCAAATGCGATCTATCTCCTTGGACCTTTGTACAGGTGGCATAGAGGTACCCCTTTGTGACACTTGGTTAAAACATATGCAATGCAATGATAACCCATGGGAATCCGAGCTAATTAGGACAAGGAGCGAGCACTATTAGTATTCGATGCATGAGGCTTGCAACTTATAGGATGTTTTATGCATGACACATATGAAGTACTACTACCGTTGACACAATTGCTTCCATGTTTCAAAATAAAAAGCTCTAGCACTTCAAGCACCAACTACTGAGAGCCTGATTGTCATTCTGAGTGTAATGTGCATTGTCCCAAAGTAGCATTGTCTTTTGCATGATTGTGATATCGTTTATTCTGAAATGATTGTATCTAGTCATCACCTAAACCTTGAAGGTGCCCTTGCATTTATGTTTTGCATCACAAAAGGGGGCAAGCTAGATATCACTTTATCATATTTGCACATCATGTTCATTGCAAATCTTTTTGATGTTTCAGTTTCATGTTGTAAAACTTTCAGTCATTTGTGATTTTCTCTTGAGACAACTTAATTACTTTAGAATCATTGTCTCAGTAAGCTTTTGTCATATGACTATGAGAAAGTCCTACGTGGTTAATAGCATGTCACCACAGAAATTATTCTTGTTATCATTTACCTACTCGAGGACGAGCAGGAATTAAGCTTGGGGATGTTGAAACATCCAAAACGTATCTATAATTTCTGCTTGCTCCATGCCACTTTTGGGTGATATTGCTATGATATTCATACACTTCCATACACTTTTGATCATATTTGTACTAACTTACTAATCCAGTGCACCCCAGTGCCAGTTTCTGTTTTCGGCTGTTTTTGTATTTCAGGTTTTCACGTTTCGAGAACTGCCCAGAAAAATCCAGAATTTTTTTATAAAAAATCAGCGATACGGAAACAACACTGCGTCCGAAGGGCAACCTGGGGGTGGGGGGGGGGCATAGGGGCTCCAGGCGCCCTGTGGGCGCGCCCCCCTGGGCCGCGCCGGGGGGCGCCTGGGCCCCCCGAGGCTCCCCCGGTGCCCTACTTTGGCATATATTTAAAGGACTCTCCGAAACCCTCAGAAAAGGACTTCTTTTCGCGATCCCATCTCAGTTCCGCCGCCGCCGCTGCTTCCAAGATCGGGAGCACCAGGAGAACTCTTCCCGGCACCCTGCCGGAGGGGAGGATCACCACCGGGAGCTTCTCCACCACCATGGACGCCTCCCGGATGACTCGTGAGTAGTATCCCTTGGACCATGAGTCCATGACCAGTAGCTATGTGATGTTCTCCTCCCGTTCTTGTGCTTCACTAATTAGTCCTCGTGAGCTGCCCTACATGATCGAGGCACCTATGTAATCCTTATGCTGTTGCTATGTTGAGTTTGCTGGGATCCGATGGATTATGAGATTATGTTCAGATTGATCTTGAGTAATATATTTGATTCACCTCTTTTATATTTTA
Source organism: Secale cereale (assembly GCA_902687465.1). Classification (NCBI taxonomy): domain Eukaryota; kingdom Viridiplantae; phylum Streptophyta; class Magnoliopsida; order Poales; family Poaceae; genus Secale; species Secale cereale. The sequence continues at coordinate 95,436,148 of LR738712.1, forward strand.
GTTCATAAGTAATTCTTGCATGTTCCCCGTTGTTATTTATTGCTTTGGCCGAGTAATAGGTAGTGACTCCAAGAGGGAACATTATGCTCGATTGTGGGTTCATGCCCCTCGATGACTAGCTTGAGTGACAGAAACATGAGTCTAGGGGATGTGCTGTTGCCACAAGGGGGAAAACAACGGTGCTTGTGCCTGCGGGTGCAAGGATTGTTTACTTTACGCAAAGTTCTTTTAATGCAGTTGTCTGTTGCATTGAGTTTACACTATGGGTGGGACTCGCAACTTAATACCAGCGAGATGTTCTGGATAGATATCTCAAGGTGGATGATTAGTAGTAGATATTGATGGATTTCGGTCTACTTACTTTGGCGTACCACCCATGCTTTGAACCTCAACCTTTCTTGCAATGTAGTCAGCATTGGTTTGCGTTCGTGGTCCTGTCAATTGCCCAGCTGTAATTTGTTTACCTCACATAGCTGTTTTATCGTCTTTTGGGAGAGAGACATCACTAGTGAACATCATGAGACTCCGGTCCATATTACCATCATTGATCACATACACTATTTACTTTCCCGTTATTATTTACTATTGCAAAAACTATCTATCACTACTATTATTGCTTTTAACCCTTTGTGAACTACAAGGCTGGAGAGATTGACAACCTCTCTGTACCCGTTGGGAGCAAAGTTATTTGTATCTGTGTGCAGGTCCACGTTGGTTGCTACTAATCGGGCGCCGTAGCAATTGACACCTACCTGTTGAACCTAGGAGTCTCTCGGGAATCGATACTTGGCATCTTTGCTAGGGGAAAACACTTCTACTTATTGCATCTTACACCTTCCACTTGGGGTAACCAACGAGGGGTTCGAGGCCCATCACCTTGTGAACTTATGCATAGGGGTTGGCACACGTTTTTGTCTTGACTCTCCGGTAGAAACTTTGGGGTGCTCTTTGAAGTTCTTTGTGTTGGTTTGAATAGATGAATCTGAGATTGTGTGATGCATATCTTATAATCAAACCCGCGGATACTCGTGGTGACAATGGAGTATCTAGGTGACATTAGGGTTTTGGTTTATGTGTGTCTTAAGGTGTTATTTTAGTATGAACTCTAGGGCTGTTTGTGACACTTATAGGAATAGCCCAATAGATCGACCAGAAAGAATAACTTTGAGGTGGTTTCATACTCTACAATAATATCTTCATTTGTTCTCTGCTATTAGTGACTTTGGAGTGACTCTTTATTGCACGTTGAGGGATTGTTATATGATATAATTATGTTATCATTGTTGAGAGAACTTGCACTAGTGTAAGTATGAACCCTAGGCCTTGTTTCTAAGCATTGAAATACCGTTTGTGCTCACTTTTATCATTAGTTACCTTATTGTTTTTATATTTTCAGATTACAAAAACCTATCTCTACCATTCATATTACACCTGTATCACCATCTCTTCGACGAACTAGTGCACCTATACAATTTACCATTGTATTGGGTGTGTTGGGGATACAAGAGACTCTTTGTTATTTCGTTGCAGGGTTGCTTGAGAGAGACCATCTTTGTCCTACGCCTCCCATGGGTTGATAAACCTTAGGTCATCCACTTGAGGGAAAATTGCTACTGTCTTACAAAACTCTACGCTTGGAGGGCCAACACATGTTTACAACAAGAAGGTTATGTAGTTGACATCAGCATGCTACGAGAATCAGTAACCTTAACACAAGTATTTTTACTACTCCACAATTTACTACTACCGTGACTCTAATATTACCATCTCCATATCTCAAAACAAATTCAAGGAATCAAACTTCTCATATATTCAATGATCTTTATGAAAGTTTTTATCATATTCCTCTTGAATACCCATCATATTAGAACTATATTCATAACCTAAGCAAATTACCATGATGTTTATAAGACTCTCGATATAATATAAGTGAAGCATGAGAGTTCATCTATTTCTTCAAAATAATATCACCGTCGTGCTCAAAAGGATATAAGTGAAGCACTAGAGCAACTGCCTAGCTCAAAAGATATAAGTGAGGCACATAGAGTATTCTAATAAATTCACGATTAACGTGTGTCCCTCTCAAAAGGTGTTTACATCAAGGATGATTGTGGCAAACTGACGTGGCTTGAGATGTGTTTGTATTTTCCCAAAGAGGAAGGGATGATGCAGCACATTGACGGTAAGTATTTCCCTCAGTTATGAAACCAAGGTTATTGAACAAGTAGGAGAACCACACAGCACTATGTAAACGGTACCTGCATAGAAATAACATGTAACATCCCAATTTTCAATTTGGATGTTAAAATAGATCATTCATATGCATCCATCATTTGAGCATTTTGAATTTGAGTTTATTTGAAAATTGATCCAAAAACTTTAAGCAACTCAAGGACCCAAGTGAGAGAGTTGGAAATTTTCCCAAAGAGGGCCCACTTTTTTATTGTTTACCAGTGAGGTTGGATCAAATATTATTTTTGCCAATTTTCAGTTTCAATATTTTAAAAAAATGAGAGAAGATAATATGACTTCTTCGAAAACAGAATAAAAATATTGGAATTTGAATTTCGAGTACAAATAATTTTATCGGAATTTTTATTTGCAATTTGTTTATTTTAATAATTATATTAAAAAGTTTATTTTTATTTTAGGCATTTTTATTTCACCAAAATGTTCACTTTGTCCCAAATATCAGGTGGGAACAGAGCAAATTGTTTCCGGAATTTGAAGGATTTATTTTATATTTGATATTTCTTTTTCTTTGTTCTGCGATTTAAAAATAATGTTTTACCGGACCGAGCCGACTGAGCCGAAGCCCAGCCAGCCGGCCCAGCTCGCCGCCGCCTTTGTCCCGTGCCCGAGCCGGACTCCCGACGGAGTCCGGGAGCGCCACGCCGCCGGCCGTCCCCTCCTCCAAGGCAGGTCGAGCCCCTGGCCCCTTTAAAAGCCGACCCCACCCCCCTCTCTCCCTCGACACCTGCCGCCGCCGCCCGCGCTCGCCGCCGCCTCGCGCCGCCGCACCCGCGAGCCGCCGCCGCACCCCGCCGCCTCGCGCCACCCCGCTGCCCGCATCCGCCGCCCGCCTCGCGCAGCCGCACCCGCGAGCCGCCGCTACTGCCTCGCGCCACCCCGCCGCCCGCATCCGCCACCCCGCCCCGTGAGCCCTCGCCGCCGGAGATGCCGCCGCCCGTCGTCGCCACCGACCCGCCCCGCAACCCGCCAAGCCGCCGCCCGACCCGACCGACCGGCCAAACCGGTAAGACTGCCCGGTCTTTTTCTCGGTTTCCATTTTCGTTTTTTTCAAAACCCTAGATCGATTTTTTAGAAAACCTAGATTCATTTTTTTTAGATTTTACAAAAAAGCGAACCTGTTTAGATCAGAAAAACGAACATTCGCTATTTAGATTTTTCTTTTTCTGTTATTTTTTCATTTGGGACCTATCCGTAGTTAAAGTTTTTACACATCAGCCCCTGGTTTTCAAACGATTGTTACTTTTTACTTGTTAGTCATAATTAGGTGAAACCAACGCCAATTTCTTCGTTTCAATCTTATCTTTCCAGTAGCGCAACTCAAATATGTTTTTGTAAGTTTTACAATTTGAATTCAATCAGATTTGTATTTGAACTACTTTTGATCGTAACTTGAGTTTTGTAACTTCGTTTGAGTTGATTCTTTTTGCAAATCGAAGCTCTTGACCTAAACTTTCGGATACAACCAAATTCTATTAATTTTGGTACTGTTAGAAATTGTTTCCTGTTACAAGAGCCGTTTGCTTGTTTTCGAGTTCTTTTGAGATCTGTTCTTTGATTCTGTTGCATGATTGCTTATGTATGCTATCGTTTGATTGCGATAGAATTTACGGAGTGCGAAGCGTGCTACTACAAGTCACTAGGTTTCAACGATCATCAGGAAGGCAAGTTCATACTTTGATCATACTTTCCAATACCCAGTTTTTATTGCATTAGTTCTATCCTCAAAGATTGCATGAGTAGGACTTGATCACATGTGGTATTGCTTAGTAGTTCATGAGGTAGGAACCCAATGACTTGAGATCAACCCAAGGGAATATACGCTTTGTTACTTATCGCTTAGCCATTCTTGTAGACATGGATTGGTATGTGAGGTTTCATGAAAGTTGTGAGTGTAATAACAACTAAGGGAATGTTTAAGGTGGTAACTTTAATACACCACTGGATGGATTGGTTGCAGGGCACCTGGAGAGTCCAGTGTTGTCCTAGGAAATCCCGGAGGACCCGTGTGATTATCCTATAGAATGCCACCTAGGTTCAAAGGGATCATATATCATTCATGCCTAGAAACTTCTGTGTGCAGCCACATGCCATTATGGGCTCTAGCATAGTTGAGTATGTTGTGTGAGCTCTTTCAGTGATGAATTAGCAGATGTAGTGGAAAGTAGGTGTACCGGTCCATCTGGGGTAAAGATTAAATGCTTCTGAAAGACTTTGTCTCGGTCATGTGTTTCTCAAACACCATGCAGTGCGAACGGAGGAAATCGAGTCTTGTGGGGAAAAGTGCACAAACCTCCGCAGAGTGTACAAACTGATCATGATTAGCCGTGTCCCCGGTTATGGACATCTTGAGTATCCTGGTATTTGAATTATGGATTGATCTCAACACTCTATTTAATTAACTTGCTGGGTTAGTAATGACTTTGGTAATTTGGGATTGAGATGGAGGAACCATTCTCAATGTTGCTTAATACAACTGAGTTGTAAATAAAATTTATTCCTTTGTTATAGGGAAAAACTAGCTGTATGCAAAAATTAACCTTATAGCCTCCACCAGCCAAATATGCATATAGTTGTAGGCTTTTGTTCTTCATTACTTGCTACAGTGTGTTCTTGCCAGCATATTCAATGTGCTGACCTACACGGCTGCAACGTCTCATGTTGCAGAGTTTACCGACGAAGAATAAGGTGCGATTAGGTCATTGTCATGCACTTAATGTTTGCCGTGGAGTTGGATGGACTCAACGTATCTTCGATGCTTCTGCCAAATTTTGTATTAGTTTATTGTCTTTAGATGGCCTTCAGTCATATTATTGTAATAAGACTCCTTTTGAGGATTTTGATGTAATGAAGTGTGATTGAAACTCTGTTATAAATCCTCGAAGTATTGTGTGTGTCAGCATACCGATCCAAGGATGACACTAAGCACAGAGACTCCAGTCCATTGGGATCGAGGTCGCCACATAACAAATAGTTTGCAACTCGATGCGTAGAGGGGTTGTCAATCCCTCTCAGGTAATTGATTGGCAAATATATAGATGGGTAAAAGCAAATGGAACAACAACAAATAAAATTCAACGAGGTATTTTTGGGTTTTTAATAGTATAGATCTGAAAATAAAAGTAGCAAATAAAGGAAAAGGCAAAGAGCAATGTAGATCGGAAAGTATATGATAGGAAAATAGACCCGGGGGACCGTAGATGTCACTAGTGTCTTCTCTCGAGAAATAGCACACCGTGGATAAACAAATTACTGTTAGGCAATTGATAGAAAAGTGAATAGTTATGAAGATATCCAAGACAATGATCATGTATATAGGCATCACGTCCAAGATTAGTAGACCGAAACAATTCTACATCTACTACTATTACTCCACACATCGATCGCTATCCAGCATAAATCTAGTGTATTAAGTTCATGGAGAAACGGAGTAATGCAATAAGAATGACGACATGATGTAGACAAGATCTATTCATATAGGAATAGACCTCATCTTTTTGTCCTTAATAGCAACAATACATGCATGCCTTGCTGCCCCTTCTATCACTGGGAAAGGACACTACAAGATCGAACCATTCACAAAGCACCTCTTCCATTGCAAGATAAATAGATCAAGTTATCCAAACAAAATCCAAATATTAGAGAAGAAATATGATGCTACAATAATCAAATATGGATATTAAAGCAAGACCAATCTGATCATAAACTCACAATTCATCGGATCCGAACAAACACACCGCACAAATTCATTACATCTAATAGATCTCCAAGAGAAATTTCTATTGAGAAACAAAGAGAGAAGAAGCCATCTAGCTACTTCCTATGGACCCGTAGGTCTGAGGTGAACTACTCGTGCATCATCGGAGAGGCACCAGTGAGGATGATGAACACCTCCGTGATAATTTTCCCCTCCGGTGGAGTGCCGAAAAAGGGCTCTAGATCGGATCTCATGGCTCTTGAACTTGCGGCGGCTGAAACAATTTTTCGTCGACTCTCCTAGGGTTTCCGGAATATTTTGGTATTTATAGAACCGAGAGGCGGTGCAGGAGGCCACCGTGGGGGGGGGGGGG
>LR738712.1:95442568-95656552 GCA_902687465.1 Secale cereale
GGGGGGGGGGCACAACCCATCAGGGCGTGCCTATGCGCGCTATGGTGGGTTGTAGTCCCCACGGGCCACCCCCTGGTTGCTACTTTGGCCCAGTGGATGTCATCTGGTCCAGAAAAAATAACCAAAAAATTTAGCTGCGTTTGGACTCCATTTGATAAGGATTTTCTGCGAAGGGGAAAAACAAGCAAAAACAGCAACTGGCAGTGGGCACTATGTCAATAGGTTAGTCCCAAGAAATGATATAAAGTTGCTATAAAATGATTGTAAAACATCCAAGATTGATCATTTAATTACGTCTCCAACGTATATATAATTTTTGATTATTCCATGCTATTATTTATGAAGTCTTGGATGTTTAATGGGCTTTATCATTCACTTTTATATCATTTTTGGGACTAACCTACTAACCCAAAGGCCAAGTCCAGATTGCTGTTTTTTGCCTATTTCAGGGTTTTGTAGAAAAAGAATATCAAACGGAGTCCAAACGGAATGAAACCTTCACGAGAGATATTTTTGGACAAAATCACGCACATGAAGCTTCAAGACCAAGTCAGGGGACATAGGGGCTGTCCTCGAGGGTGGGGGCGCGCCCCCCTTGACAGGGCGCGCCCCCTGCCTCAAGGCCCCATCATGTGGCCCCCGGTGCCCTTCTTCTTCCTATATATACCTACGTACCCCAGAAACTCCATACGCAGAGAGAAAACCCTAATTCCACCGCCGTAGCTTCTGTTCCCGTGGAGATCCCATCTTGGAGCCTGTTCCGGGAGGTGGATCCATCACGGAGGCCTTTATCATCATCATGATCATCGCCCTCACCATGAGTTGTGAGTAGTTTACCATAGACCTTTGGGTCCATAGCTAGTATCTAGATGGCTTCTTCTCTCTCTGGATCTCAATACAAAGTTCTCCTCGGTCTTCGAGGAGATCTATTCGATGTAATCTCTTTTTGCGGTGTGTTTGTCGAGATCCAATGAATTGGGAGTTTATGATCAAGGTTATCTATGAAAGATATTTGGTTCTTCTCTGAACTTTTTATGCGTGCTCATAATATCCTTGCAAGTCTCTTCGAATTATTGGTTTGGTTTGGCCTACTAGATATATAGTTCTTGCAATGTGAGAAGTGCTTGGCTTTGGATTCAATCTTGCGGTGTCCTTTCCCAGTGACAGTAGGGGCAGCAAGGCACATATTGTATTGTTGCCATCGAGGATAAAAAGATGGGGTTTACATCATATTGCTTGAGTTTATCCCTCTACATCATGTCATCTTGCTTAAGGCGTTACTCTGTTCGTATGAACTCAATACACTAGATGCATGCTGGATAGCGGTCAATGTGTGGAGTAATAGTAGTAGATGCATAATCGTTTCGGTCTACTTGTCTCGGGAGTGATGCCTATATACAATGATCATGCCTAGATAGTCTCATAATTATTCTCTTTTCTATCAATTGCTCGACAGTAATTTGTTTACCCATCATAGAATACCGCTATCATGAGAGAAGCCACTAGAGAAAACTATGGCCCCCGGGTCTATTCTCAACATATCAATCTATATCTACTTTACTTTTACCGCTTTTATTTGCTGTTTTATTAAACCAAAAATGCCAAAAATATAATAATCATCTCTATCAGATCTCACTCTCGCAAGTGACCGTAAAGGGATGGACAACCCCTTATCGCATTGGCTGCGAAGTTCTTATTTGTTTGTGCAGGTGCGAGGGACTCGCGCGTGGTCTCCTACTGGATTGATACCTTGGTTCTCAAAAACTGAGGGAAATACTTACGCTACTGTGCTGCATCTCCCTTTCCTCTTCGAGGGAATACAACGCAAGCTCAAGAGGTAGCAAGAAGAATTTATGCCGCCGTTGCCGGGGAGGCTTACGCAAAAGTCATATACCAAGTACCTATCACAAACGCTTATCCTTCGCATTACATTTATTTGCCTCTCGTTTTCCTCTCCCCCACTTCACCCTTGCCGTTTTATTTGCCCTTCTTCCGCCGTGTGTTTATCGTTCGCTTGCTTCTTGTTTGCTTGTGTGTGTTGGATTGTTTCCTTGTCACTATGGCTCAGAACAATACCAAATTGTGTGACTTCTCCAATACCAACAACAATGACTCTATTAGCACTCCGATTGCTCTTATCACCGATGTTGAATCTTGTGAAATCAATGCTGCTTTGTTGAATCTTGTCATGAAAGATCAATTCTCCGGCCTTCCTAGTGAAGATGCCGCTACCCATCTAAACAACTTTGTTGATTTGTGTGATATGCAAAAGAAAAGGGATACTGATAACAATATTGTTAAATTGAAGTTATTTCCGTTCTCACTTAGAGATCGTGCTAAAACTTGGTTTTCCTCTTTGCCTAGAAATAGTATTGATTCATGGAATAAGTGCAAAGATGCTTTTATCTCTAAGTATTTCCCTCCTGCTAAGATCATCTCTCTTAGAAACGATATTATGAATTTTAAGCAACTAGATCATGAGCATGTTGCACAAGCTTGGGAGAGAATGAAATTGATGATACGTAATTGCCCTACACATGGTTTGAATCTATGGATGATTATTCAGAACTTTTATGCTGACTTGAATTTTGCTTCTAGAAATCTTTTAGATTCGGCCGCCGGAGGCACTTTCATGGAAACCACCTTAGTAGAAGCTACCAAACTCCTAGATAATATTATGGTTAATTATTCTCAATGGCACACCGAAAGATCTACTAGTAAAAAAGTGCATGCTATCGAAGAAATTAGTGTTTTGAGTGGAAAGATGGATGAACTTATGAAATTGTTTGCTGCTAAGAGTGCTTCTTCTGATCCTAAAGATATGCCTTTGTCCACTTTGATTGAGAATAACAACGAATCTTTGGATGTGAATTTTGTTGGTAGGAATAATTTTGGTAACAATGCTTATAGAGGTAATTTTAATCCTAGGCCTTTTCCTAGTAATTCCTCTAATAATTATGGTAATTCCTACAACAACTCTTATGGAAAGATGCCTTCTGAATTTGAAACTAGTGTTAAAGAGTATATGGTCTCGCAAAAGAATTTCAATGCTTTGCTTGAAGAGAAATTGCTCAAGGTTGATGAATTGGCTAGAAGTGTGGATAGAATTACTCTTGATGTTGATTCTTTTAAACTTAGATCTATCCCACCTAAGCATGATATCAATGAGTCTCTCAAATCCATGAGAATTTCCATTGATGAATGCAAAGAAAGAACCGCTAGAATGCGTGCTAAAAGAGAAGACTATATTAAATCATGTTCTACTAGTTCTCATGAAAATAAAGATGAAGATATGAAAGTTATTGATGTATCTCCTATTAGATCATTGTTTTCTAGTATTAATCTTGATGAGAATAGGATTGGAGATGATTCTACTTTAAGTTGTCCCAATGATTCATAGTTTTTAGATCTTGATGCTAAAATTGCTAAAAGTGGGAACGAAGAGATTAAAACTTTGCATAGTGATGAACCCACTACCTTGGATTTCAAGGGATTCAATTATGATAATTGCTCTTCGATTGATTGTATTTCCTTGTTGCAATCCGTGCTAAATCCTCCGCATGCTTATAGTCAAAATAAAGCTTTCACTAAACATATAGTTGATGCTTTGATGCAATCTTATGAAGAAAAACTTGATTTGGAAGTTTCTATACCTAGAAAGCTTTATGATGAATGGGAATCAACTATGAAAATAAAAATAAAAGATCATGAATGCTATGCTTTGTGTGATTTGGGTGCAAGTGTCTCCACTATCCCAAAAACTTTCTGTGATTTGCTAGGGTTCCATGAGCTTGATGATTGTTCTTTAAATTTGCATCTTGTGGATTCCACTATTAAGAAACCTAAGTTTAGAATTAATGATGTTCTTATTGTTGCCAATAGGAATAATGTGCCCGTAGATTTCATTGTTCTTGATATAGATTGCAATCCTTCATGTCCTATTATTCATGGTAGACCTTTCATTAGAACGATTGGTGCAATTATTGATATGAAGGAAGGAAATATTAGATTCCAATTTCCATTAAGGAAAGGCATGGAACACTTTCCTAGAAAGTAAATCAAATTACCATATGAATCTATCGTGAGAGCCACTTATGGATTGCCTTCCAAAGATGGCAATACCTAGATCTATCTTGTATCGTGCCTAGCTAGGGGCGTAAAACGATAGCGCTTGTTGGGAGGCAACCCAATTTTATGTTTTTTGTTTTTGTTGATGTTAGGGAATAAATATTGCATCTAGACTCTGATTAGATTTGGTTTCATGTTTTGTTTAGTGTTTGTGCCAAGTAGAACCTTTGCTAAGACTTGTGTGAAGTTAATATGATCTGGCTGTGAAAAACAGAATCGTCAGCGCTGGCTAAAGTAGTCGTGGCATTTTACTGGAGGATGATTTTTAGTTGATTATTTTTTCTGCTGATGTGTAGACAAATTTCTCAAATTTACCAATTTAGTTTGAATTTTTTGGACTTCCAGAAGTAGGCGAACACTGCATATTACTACAGACTGTTCTGTCTTTGACAGATTCTGTTTATCGTGTGTTGTTTGCTTATTCCGATGCATCTATGAGTAATATTGGATGATATGAACCATAGAGAACTTGGAGTATAGTAGGTTTAACACCAATATTAGCAAAGAAGGAATTAATTGATGTACGTTTGAGTAGTGGTTTGCTTTCTCATACTAACGGAGCTCACGAGAATTTTTGTCTAAGTTTTGTGTTGTGAAGTTTTCAAGTTTTGAGTATTGCTTTGATGGACTATGGAACAAGGAGTAGCAAAGTCTAAGCTTGGGGATGCCCATGGAACCCCAATTAAATTCAAGATAATCAAAAGCCTAAGCTTGGGGATGCCCCGGGAAGGCATCCCCTCTTTCGTCTTCATCCATCGGTAACTATACTGAGAGCTATATTTTTATTCGCAACATGCTATGTGTTTTGCTTGGAGCGTCTTGTATAATTTGAGTATTTTCTTGTTGGTTTGACACAATCATCCTTGCTGGACACACCTATTTGAGAGAGTTAAATATGGCCTAGAAATTATTAGAACACTCTATGTGCGTCACTTATATCTTTTGAGTTGAATAGTTTTTGCTCTAGTGCTTCACTTATATCTTTTAGAGCATGGAGGTGGTAATATTTTGTAGAAATTGTTGAACTCTCATGGTTCACTTATATATATTTGAGAGTCTATCAAAACAGCATGACAAAGTGTTTAGGCTAAAGAAACTAGTCTTCACATGATAAACATCCAATGTCAATGTAGTAAAAAAATTCACACCAAGTGCATTGAATATAATGAGATGTTGGATGCTTGATAATTGTTTTGAGACATGAGGATAGTGATATTAGAGTCATGCTAGTGGAGTTATTATGAAATTGAGAAATACTTGTGTTAAGGTTAGTTATTCCCGTAGCATGCACGTATGGTGAACCATTGTGTGACTAAGTTAGAGCATGAGGTATTTGTAGAGTGTCAACCTTTGTGTGGAGGTCGGGGGCGCGCGATGGTTAACTCCTACCAACCTCCCCCCTAGGAGCATGCGTTTATTGCTTTGTTTTGATGAGTCGTAAATTTTTGCAATAAGTATATGAGTTCTTATGACTAATGTTGAGTCCATGGACTATACGCACTCTCACCCTTCCACCATTGCTAGCCTCTCTTGTACCGCGCAACTTTCACCGGTGCCATAAACCCACTATATATCCTTCCTCAAAACAGCCACCATACCTACCTATCATGGCATTTCCATAGCCATTCTGAGATATATTGCCATGCAACTTTCCACCGTTCTGCTTATATGACACGTATCATATTGTCATATTGCCATGCATGATCATGTAGTTGACATCGTATTTGTGGCAAAGCCACCATGCATTATATTTTCATACATGTCACTCTTGTTTCATTGCACATAACCGGTACACCGCCGGAGGCATTCATATAGAGTCATACTTTGTTGTAGTATCGAGTTGTAATTTCGAGTTGTAATGGAAGTGTGATGATCATCATTATTAGAGCATTGTCCCATGGGAGGAAAGGCTGAATCTATAAAGCCCCTCCGCAAAAAAAAGAAAAAAAAGAAGAAAGGCCAAAGAAAAAAAAGGAAGGCCAAAAAAAGAAAAAAAAAGAAAAAAAGGGACAATTGCTACTATCTTTTTCCACACTTGTGCTTCAAAGTAGCACCATGTTCTTCATTGTAGAGAGTCTCATGCTTAGTCACTTTCATATACTAGTGGGAATTTTTCATTATAGAACTTGGATTGTATATTCCAACGATGGGCTTCCTCAAATGCCCTAGGTCTTTGTGAGCAAGCAAGTTGGATGCACACCCACTAGTTTCTTTTGTTGAGCTTTCATTCATATTTAGCTCTAGTGCATCCGTTGCATGGCAATCCCTACTCACTCACATTGATATCTATTGATGGGCATCTCCATAGCCCGTTGATACGCCTAGTCGATGTGAGACTATCTCCCTCCTTTTTTCTCTTCTCCACAACCACCTCTATTCCACCCATAGTGCTATATCCATGGCCCACGCTCATGTATTGCGTGAAACTTGAAAGGTTTGAAAAGATAGAGTATGAAAACAAATGCTTGGCTGAAATCGGGGTTGTGCGTGATATGAATATTTTTGTGTGATAATAAGGGAGCATAGCCAACACTATATGATTTTGTAGGGATAACTTTCTTTAGCCATGGTATTTTGAGAAGACATGATTGATTTGTTAGTATTGCTTGAAGTATTGTTATTTCTTATGTCGATATAGACTTTTATCTTGAATCTTTCAGATCTTAACATTCATGCCACAATTAAGAGAATTACATTGAAAAACTATATTGGTTAACATTCCACATCAAAAATTCTTTCTTTGTCATTTACCTACTCGAGGACGAGCAGGAATTAAGCTTGGGGATGCTTGATACGTCTCCAACGTATCTATAATTTTTGATTGTTCCATGCTATTATTTATGAAGTCTTGGATGTTTAATGGGCTTTATCATTCACTTTTATATCATTTTTGGGACTAACCTACTAACCCAAAGGCCTAGTCCAGATTGCTGTTTTTTTTGCCTATTTCAGGGTTTTGCAGGAAAAGAATATCAAATGGAGTCCAAACGGAATGAAACCTTCGCGAGAGATATTTTTGGAGAAAATCACGCACATGAAGTTTCAGGACCAAGTCAGGGGACAGAGCGACTGCCCTCGAGGGTGGGAGGCGCGCCCCCCCTGCCTCGAGGCCCCCTCGTGTGGCCCCCGGTGCCCTCCTTCTTCCTGTATATACCTACGTACCCTAGAAACTCCATACGCGGAGAGAAAACCCTAATTCCACCGCTATAGCTTCTGTTCCCGTGGAGATCCCATCTTGGAGCCTGTTCCGGGAGGGGGATCAATCACGGAGGCCTTCATCATCATCATCATCGCCCTCACCATGAGTTGTGAGTAGTTTACCACAGACCTTCGGGTCCATAGCTAGTATGTAGATGGCCTTTTCTCTCTCTCTATGGATCTCAATACAAAGTTCTCCTCGGTCTTCGAGGAGATCTATTCGATCTAATCTCTTTTTGCGGTGTGTTTGTCGAGATCCGATTAATTGCGAGTTTATGATCAAGGTTATCTATGAAAGATTTTTGTTTATTCTCTGAACTTTTTATGTGTGCTCATAATATCCTTGCAAGTCTCTTCGAATTATTGGTTTGGTTTGGCCTACTAGATCTATAGTTCTTGCAATGGGAGAAGTGCTTGGCTTTGGGTTCAATCTTGCGGTGTCCTTTCCCAGTGACAGTAGGGGCAGCAAGGCACATATAGTATTGTTGCCATCGAGGATAAAAAGATGGGGTTTACATCATATTGCTTGAGTTTATCCCTCTACATCATGTCATCTTGCTTAAGGCGTTACTCTGTTCGTATGAACTCAATACACAAGATGCATGCTGGATAGCGGTCGATGTGTGGAGTAATAGTAGTAGATGCAGAATCGTTTCGGTCTACTTGTCTCGGACATGATGCCTATATACAATGATCATGCCTAGATAGTCTCATAATTATTTGCGTTTCTATCAATTGCTAAACAGTAATTTGTTTACCCGCCGTAGAATACCACTATCATGAGAGAAGCCACCAGAGAAAACTATGGCCCGCGGGTCTATTCTCAACATATCAATCTATATCTACTTTACTTTTACCACTTTTATTTGCTGTTTTATTGAACCAAAAATACCAAAAATATAATTATCATCTCTATCAGATCTCACTCTCGTAAGTGACCGTAAAGGGATTGACAACCCCTTATCGCGTTGGCTGCGAAGTTCTTATTTATTTGTGCAGGTGCGAGGGACTCGCGCGTGGTCTCCTACTGGATTGATACCTTGGTTCTCAAAAACTGAGGGAAATACTTACGCTACTATGCTGCATCTCCCTTTCCTCTTCGAGGGAATACAACGCAAGCTCAAGAGGTAGCACACCCCCAAGCTTAATTACTACTCATCCTCCAGTAGGTAAATGATAAAAACATAATCTTTGATGTGGAATGCTGCCTATCATGTTCATCACATATTCTTTCCTTTGTAGCATGAACATTTGGAAGCAATAGTCTAGTTTCGACATGCAGATTTCAGTACTCAAGTATATCAACAAGCAACCATGTCTTTCAAAATATCAACACTAAAGAAAGTTATCCCTAGCCCATCATGCTCAATCATTGATCCATTAATGCAACATATCCAAGTATTAACTATATCCAATGCTCAAGTGTGATAATAGTGTTCTGTAGTTGGTGCTTTATAAGAGAAGGTGAGACTCAAAAATAAAAGAAAAAATTGCATAAAGTAAATAGGTAGTCCCTTCACAGAGGGAAGTAGGGATTTGTAGAGGTGCCAGAGCTCAAAGCTTAAATTGAGAGATAATTTCTTTTGAGAGGCATGCTTTTCCTGTCAACAAAAATGACCGAGGAATTCCCAACACTTCTTATGCTAGATATATTATAGGCGGTTGCCAAACATAAAATAAAGTTTATTCATTTTTCCACCATACTTTCACATTCCACGGCTAGTCGTATCCACGGGTACCATCTATACCAACACTTTCCAAGAAATTTATTATTTGGCAACATAAAGTATTTTTTTTCATTTCGGGACTGGGCATCCCTATTACCACCATACTCTCGTGCAGTGACAAGTGAATAAACACTCATATTGAGAATAACACATCTAGCATAGAAAATATTGGCCACCCTCTGCCGCTTCATGAGTGGTACGAGCACACAAAAGGAAATTCATTTTGAAAATTAGAGATGGAACATACAAATTTGTTTTGAACGGCATGGAAATACCGCTTATAGGTAGATATGTTGGACTCATTGGGCACAACATGGGTTTTGGTATTTGGATGCACAAGTGGTTTTTCTACTTAGTACAAGTGAAGGCTAGCAAATAGATTGAGTAGCGACCAGCAAAGGAACAAAAACCATCACAAAAGAACATTAAACATAACTAACACCGAATAATGCAACACAAGTAGGATGTAATTTCATTGCATAACTATTGAATTTCATGCTTGCATAGGGAATCACAAACCATAACACCAATATTCTTACTAAAGCATAATTGCTCATCAACATAACTCACATATCACTATCATCATATCTCAAAACTATTACAAAGAATCAAGTTTATTGTCCAATGATCTTCATGAAAGTTTTTATTATATCCTTCCTAGATATTTATCCCTTTGGGACTAATTTCTTTTAAAGCAAATTGCCATTGCTAATAACAAGCTCAAACAAATTTAAGTGAAGAACATGAGCATACAATTTTCATCTATCAAAATAATATAAGTGAAGCATGAAAGAATTTCTTCAAAATTTCTACTAACTCTCAAATAAATCTAAGTGAAGCATGAGAGCATAGTTCTTAAAAAAAATCAGCACCACTGTGCTAAAAAAGATATAAGTGAAGCACTAGAGCAATTCCGTTGCCCTAAAAAAATTAACTGAAGCACACAGAGTGATTCTAACAAATCATGGCATAGTTTTGGCACTCTCAAATATGTGTGTTCAACAAGGATGATTGTGTCTAACTAAAAAAAAGCAAGAAAAGACTCATATAATACAAGACTCTCCAAGCAAAACTCATGATATGTGACAAATAAAAATATAGCTCCAAGTAAAATTACCGATGGTCGTTAGAAGAAAGAGGGGATGCCTCTCGGGGCATCCCCAAGATTAGTTGCTTGATACTCCTTGAATATTAACTTGGGGTGCCATAGGAATCCCCAAGCTTAGGCTCTTTTCACTCCTTATTTCTTTATCCATCGTGATCTCACCCAAAACTTGAAAACTTCAATCACAGAAAACTCAACAAAAAATCCGTGAGATCCGTTAGTATAACAAAACTAATCCTTAATTTAAGTATTGTAGAAAACCCATTCATATTTTTATTGCGCTATATATACTGAATTCCAACTTTGTCATGGCTTATACCCCCCGATACGAACCATGGATTCATCAAAACAAGCAGATAACACAACAAAAATAGAATCTGTCTAAAACAGAAGAGTCTGTAAAGATGCGAATTTTAGTCATACCTTTGTAACTCTAAAAATTCTGATAAGTTAGAAAATGTGGGAAATTTGTATATTGATAACTTGTAAAAAATCAAGAATTTATGACGCTCTAGTCACCGTCAAGAATTCTGGCACTGGACGCAAACATTTCTGATTTTCAACGCAATCATATCAATTATCAACCAAATCATCCCAAAGGCTTTGCTTGGCACAAACACTAATTTAAACCACAAAAACACATATGATCAGAGGCATAATTTTATATTTATTGGAAAACAGCAAGAAAACCAGAAAGCAAAAATATACACATTGGGTTGCCTCCCAACAAGCGGTATCGTTTTACGCCACTAGTTAGGCATAACGCATAGATCTCAAGTATTGTCATATTTGTTGTTTGATCCATAGGTTGCCCTCATGATTGATTCATATGGTGGTTTAATCTTGGTTCTTGGTAAGTGTTCCATACCCTTTCTTAGTGGAAACTGTAATTTAATATTCCCTTCTTTCATATCAATCACGACACCTATAGTTCCTAAAAAAAGTCTACCAAGTATGGTGGGACAAGACGAATTGCAATCAATATCAAGAACAATAAAATCTATGGGCACATAGTTACTATTTGCAATAATAATAACATCATTAATTCTTCCCAAAGCCATCTTAATAGTGTAATCCGCCAAGTGCAAATTAAGAGATCATTCTTCAATATTGGTAAGACCAAGCACATCACAAAGAGATATAGGAATTGTGGAAACACTAGCACCCAAATAACATAAAGCATTGCACTCATAATTTTTGATCTTGATTTTAATAGTAGGTTCCCATTCATCATATAATTTTCTAGGAATTGAAATCTTTTCTTCCAAAGATTTTATGACCGCTTCCGAAATATGTTTAGTAAAAGCTTTGTTTTGTTCATAAGCATTAGTTGAATTCAACATATATTGCAACAAAGAAATACACTCAATCATAGAGCAATTGTCAAAATTAAAGTCTTTGCAATCCAAAAGAGTGGGCACATCACTAGTTAAAGTTTTGACCTCTCCAAACCCACTTTTGTCAATACACTCATAAGGATTTAATTGATTCATTTATATCAATCTTAGGTGGAAAAATTTAATCTTGAGACTTTCGACATTGTGAGAAATTCTATCAATGCGTACAGACATATCATCAAGCTTATTCAATTTTTCCTCAATCGTAGTAGAAAACTTTTTGCGTATTGATAAATTCTTTAATATTATTCTCAAGATCATAGTGGTTACTATTATTATTGTAAGAAGAATTACCATAGGAATTACCATAATTATTAGAGGAATTTCCAGGAAAAGGCCTAGGATTATAAGTACCTCTATAAGCATTGTTATTAAAATTGTTTCGCGAGACAAAATTCACATCTACGGGATCACTATTTTTATCAATCAAAGTAGACAACGGCAAACCATTAGGATCAATAGGAGCATGCTTACTAGCAACTAATTTGATAAGAGCATCAACTTTTTCACTCACTGTAATAATTTTTTCAACCAAATTAATTTCTTTACTAGTAGGTGCTCTTTCGGTATGCCATTGTGAATAATTAGCCATAATATTATCAAGCAATTTGGTAGTATCATCCAAAGTAATCTCCATAAAAGTACCACCCGTGGAAAAATCTAAAAGATTTCTAAAAACAAAATTCAATCCCGCATAATAATGTATGATCATCCAAAGATATAAGCCATTAGTTGGGAAATTTCTTATCTTCATTTTCGTCCTTTGCCAAGATTGGGCTACACGCTCATGCTCAAGTTTATTAAAATTCATAATCTGATTTCTAAGAGAAATGATTTTCGTGGGAGGAAAATACTTCATGATATAAGCATCTTTGCGCTTATCCCAAAAATCAATACTATTACGCGGCAAAGAAGAAAACCAAACTTTAGCACGATCACGCAAAAAAACGGAAATAATTTCAACTTCACAATATCATTGTCAACATTTTTATTCTTTTGCATATCACACAGTTCCACGAAAGTGTTTAGACGGGATGCGACATCCTCATTAGGAGTACCAGAAAATTCCTCTTTCATGACAAGATTCAACAAAGCATCACTGATGTCATAAGACTCCGCACTAATGGCGGGAGGAATTGGTGTACTAATAAATCATTATTGTTGGTATCGGAAAAATCACATAACTTTGTATTCTCTTGAGCCATCGTGACTATGCAAACAATATTGCAAACAAAAAGATAGATCTGAAAAGAAAATGGCGAACGAAAAAAAGGCGAATAAAATGGCAAATATTTTTTAAGTGGGGGAGATGAAAATGAGAAGCAAATGACAAATAATGTAAATTGCAAGGATATTAGATTTGTGATTAGGAACCTCATAGATGTTGATGATGTCTCCCCGGCAACAGCGCCAGAAATTGGCAAGTTGACGGGAGACTATGTTGACGTGATCGTCCACGGCAACGGCGCCATAAATTCCTTTGACGTGGCTTGAGATGCGTTGGTATTTCCCCAAAGAGGAAGGGATGATGCAGCACGGCGATGGTAAGTATTTCCGTCAGTTATGAAACTAAGGTTATCAAACCAGTAGCAGAATCACGTAACACTATGTAAATGGTACCTGCACACAAATAACAAATACTTGCAACCCGACGCATAGAGGGGTTGTCAATCCCTCTCGGGTAATTGATTGTTAAATATATAGATGGGTAAAAGCAAATGGAACACCGACAAATAAAATTCAGCGGGGTATTTTTGGTTTTTTCATAATATAGGTCTTAAAATAAAAGTTGCAAATAAAGGAAAAGGAAAATAGCAATGTAGATATGAAAGTATTCGATAGGAAAATAGACCCGGGGGCCGTAGATTTCACTAGTGGCTTCTCTTGAGAAATAGCACACGGTGGGGAAACAAATTACTATTGGGCAATTGATAGAAAAGTGAATAGTTATGACGATATCCAAGACATTGATAATGTATATAGGCATCACGTCGAAGATTAGTAGACCGAAACGATTCTGCATCTACTACTATTACTCCACACATCGACCGCTATCCAGCATGCATCTAGTGTATTAAGTTCATGGAGAAAGGGAGTAATGCAATAAGAACGATGCCATGATGTAGACATGACCTATTCATGTAGGAATAGACCCCATCTTTTTATCCTTAATAACAACGATACATGTGTGCCTTGATGCCCCTTCTGTCACTGGGAAAGGACGCCGCAAGATCGAACCCATCACAAAGCACCTCTTCCCATTGCAAGATAAATAGATCAAGTTGTCCAAACAAAACCCAAATATCGGAGAAGAAATAAGAGGCTATAATAATCAAGTGTGGATATTAAAGCAAGACAAATCTGATCATAAACTCACAATTCATCAGATCCTAACAAACACACCGCACATAGTCATTACATCAAATAGATCTCTAAGAGAACTTTGTACTGAGAAACAAAGAGAGAAGAAGCCATCTAGCTACGGCCTACGGACCCATGGGTGTCGGTGTACAAAAAGGGGGGTACACTTTTTTTTACCAGTCTGAGCCACGGGCACCGCCGCACCAAGCAAGGCAAGGGAGGTAAGCCAGGGTAAGACCGAAGCTCAAGAGAACTAGAACGACACCAAGGAGAAGACCACAAAGAGCAAAGGGACGAAGCGGGTTCCCCCGGCAAGATCCTTGCCAGGAGCCAGTTTTAGTAGCCCCGGCAAGACCCTTGCCGCGGCAACTCGCCCCACGTCTACGGAGCAAATCACCCTTGAGTCCGCTGCCCCCATAGGGCAAGGATTCGGGAGACATCCCCGTAGTGGCATGCAGATCTTTGTGAAGACATTCAAGATCAGATACGCACTAAGAAGGTGTCGACCCTTGGCAGGATCCTAGCCGAAGAAGATCACAAGACCTCCGGCATGCGCCTTGCCGGGGATGGCAGCAGGTGCCGCGGCAAGACCCTTGCCGGGGCCCCGGCAAGACCCTTGCCAAGGACATCCGCAAGGCCACCATCAGACCCACGCCGACTAAACTTCCAGCACCTTATGCAGCTGCCGACCCAACCAGCTGGGCAGGCACCTGCGTGGCGACATGCAGATCTTCGAAGAAGACCCACCATTGCGCTACCTCAGCTGCCTGCCTACCTACATGGCATCTCAGGCATCGCTGGCCAGGGCGCGTGTCGAGACAAGAAGGAGCGGCGATGGACAAGACAGATCTCTCCCCCGTCCCCGATAAAGCAAGGACACATAAGCAAGACGCATTAAATGCGCCTTGTCATGTAATGCAAGGGATAACCTTGCATCACTGTACCCTTTCCACCTCCTGTGTGCCACTGTGGCAACCCCCTTTTTCTATAAAAGGAGGCCCGAGACGACCAGGAGGAGGATTCGGCTTTTTGGAGCTCTTCACGCCCCGTAGCTAGCTGAAGAACACATATATACAATCCACCAAAGCAGGAGTAGGGTTTTACGCATCCTCGCGGCCCGAACCCGGATAAACGAACCGTGTGCTATCTGTTTGATCCGCTCTTCTCTCAACCCCGCGCCCCGCTAACCGCAGTAGGGATTCTTGTGACCCCATAGGTGTCGTTCCCACCGACATCTTTGGCGCGCCAGGTAGGGGGCGCAGTTGTGAGAATCGGCTTTAGCAGTTAGTTCGACGCTTCTTCATCATCATGGCACCCAAGAAGAAGACGACGGTGTCAGTAGGCCATTCGGAAGCCAGACAGCCCGTCCCGACGCGGGCGAGCAGCGGACCGGTCGCGGAAAGGACCCGGGGCGCTGCTCATGAACACCAACGCCGTCCCAGCATCCGGAGTTTGGGAAGTGGCGATGTTTGTGCACCTGGTACCGGGCCACACACCGCCAAATCCAAAGACGGAGCCAGGCCCTCCGCGGGTGGTGCGGGGCCTTCCAAGATCGCTGCCGCATCACCCGAAGGCGATGCAAGGGCCTCCAGGACTCCCACGCCGGCGCCAACAGCGCGCTCCTCGCAAGCAGCGCGCGACGAATGACGTCACCACGCCAAAGATCCCGGGTGTCGCCGCGGGAAGAGCCCCGAGCACCAATCCCGAGATGTAGAAGACCTGCCCGCCCGCCGAAGCGCTGGTGAAAATGGCATGCGACCGCGGGATCGTGATAGAGCTCCTCCTGACATGGTCAGGAGTCAAAGCGCGTCGCGGTCCGTGTAGGTTTCGCTATCTCTAACCCCAGCAGAAGCCCTGGCGCACGCGCAATTGCTCCTCGACTTTCCTCCCGTTATGGGGAAACTCGACGAATGGAGAGCCACCATCCGAAGCCTTGTCACGGTCGCCAACAAGGCTGAACCAAGTCCAGCGAAGCCCCCGGGTCAACGCTCCGATGGGGTCCCATGCTCCAGTGGCGGGAGGACCGGCAGCACAGTGGCCACGGTGCATTCGCCTCGTCCTCGCCCGGTACCGCATGTGTCGACTCGTCGAGACGTCGCGGGTGACGACATCTCCATAGCGTCGTCCGACCCACGGACCCACGGCGACCAGCGTCAAGTTCTTCAGGAGCGAGCTCATGAAGACCCTCGAACCACCATCGAGCGCCGGCGCGGAGCGCGCCACCAGTTAGACAGGCGAGCAGGGCCTGCTGTGAACCGCCCAGCACCGGAGAGCCCTGGAGGTCTACCTTACGAGGTAGGCTATCCGGCTTTTACCCGTGAGCTGCGGCAGTTCCAGTGGCCCACTCATCGCACCTTCAAGCCTGACGTTGGCGAGAAGTACAACGGCAAGACCCACCCGTCGGAGTTCCTCAGCATCTACACCATCGCGATGCAAGCTGCCGGAGCCCGCGATGATAAGGTGCTTGCGAATTACTTTCCATTGGCTCTTAAACCAAACGCCATGTCATGGTTGATGCATTTGCCGATAGACTATATTTCCTCCTGGTCGGATTTGTGCCATGAGTTTGTTGGCGCCTTTACTGGAGGTCACCAAGCCCATGGCCAAGCGAGCGACCTGCACGTCATCCCCCAGAAGGGAGGCGAGAGTCTGCGCAAATATATACAGAGGTTCAGCCAGGTACAGTACAATAACCCTGATGTTCACCCTGCCGCCATCATCAGCGCGTTCCATCAGAACGTGCTGCGTAACCGCAAGATGTGTGAAGAACTGGCAATGAACAAGGTGAAAGATGTGGCGGAACTCTATGTTCTTGCTGACAGATGTGCCTGGGCTTAAGAGGGAAGGAAGTACCCCGGCGAAGATGCCGGCGTGGAAACCGACTCTTCAGATAAGGATACTGCCGCCCCGGCGAAGAAAGGCCGACGCCGCAATAGGAAGCGCATGGGTAAAGCCGTGCTTGCCGTCGAGGGATCTGATGACCCCGGCAGATGACCCCGGCAAGGAAATTGCTGGATGTGTCGCCTACCGAGACTTGGCGGCTGCCGAAAAGCCAGGAAACTCCGACAAGCAATACTGCAAGATCCATCACACCGAAGGCCATTATCTCCAGAACTGCCAACAGGTTGAGCTCCTTGCTGAGAAGCAGAGGGCTGAATATGAGAGGCGGGACAAGGAGAAGGGCCAGGACGGTGCTGAGGGGTCCGGCAAGAAGCGTGACGGCCAAGCAGGCCGTCGCGGCAAGGATAAACAGCAAGAGAGGCCCGCCCGGGGCCGTGACAGAAAGCCAGAAGATGACAATCATGAAGAGGATGACGAGTCCGGCGACCAAGAGTTTCAGAAAGCCATGAAGGCCATGTGCGTCGATGGCGGCGCCTCGCTGCGTACTTCTCACCGCCAGCTTAAACAGTGGGCGCGTGAGATTACAGCGGCGGAGCCGTCGTCTGGTGCCCAAAAGCCGCTGAAATGGTCCAGCACACCTATCATTTTTGACACTGAGGATCACCCTGATCACACTACTGCGGTCGGGTGCTTGCCATTGTTGGTTTCATCGACAATACGCAACCTCAAGGTGACAAAGATGCTAGTCGGTGGTGGGGCCGGTCTGAACTTAATCTCGCCTACCGTGATCGAGAAGCTACAGATTCCTGACTGAGACCTCGAAGAGACGGGCACGTTTCAGGGGGTCAACCCGGGGAGAAGTCAACCAAAGGGGAAGGTCACGCTGCCCGTGACTTTTGATAGTGATCTAAACTACAGGACAGAAAGGATCGTGTTCGATGTTGCCAAGATCCCCTAGCCTTACAACGGGATCCTTGGCCGCCCAGCGCTGGCCAAGTTCATGGCAGCGTCACACTATGCCTACAACACCCTGAAGATGCCAGGGCTTGTTACGGTCACCACCATCCCATCCGATAAGAAAGATGCGCTGATTTGTGCTGACCAACTCTACCAACAAGCAGTTGCAGCAGCTGCCGCCACTAGGGCACTTGCTCCTGCCACTAGAGCCCCGGGAGGGAAGAAGAAGAACATCGGTGAGACCTCAGACACCCACTCCGACAAGCGCACGTCTTCGGAGTGTAGTGCTCCCGTCTAGGATGTGCCAGAGAGCTCCACCGGCAAAAACAAGAAGTCCAGGGCCACGCCGCCGAAAACCAAGAAAGTTTCTGTCAAGGAGGACGGCACGGGAGGGGCTTTCGCCATAAGCTCCGCCCTTGATGACAAATAGGAAGACGCGCTCGTCACCTTCCTGCGGGCGAATGTCGATGTGTTTGTGTGGCAAGCATCCGACATCCCCGACGTTCCCAGGGAGGTGATTGAGCACCACCTTGCTGTTTGTCCTCCTGCGCGGCCCGTCAAGCAGAAGGTCAGGAAGCAAGCTTTGGAACGACAAGAGTTCATCACAGAGGAGATCCGGAAACTGGAAGCAGCGGGTTTGGTAAGCGGAGTGCTCCATCCAACGTGGTTGGCCAATCGAGTGGTAGTGCGCAAGGCGAATGGGAAGTGGAGGCTGTGTATTGATTACATAGATATCAAAAAGGCTTGTCCCAAAGACCCCTTCCCGTTGCCGCGCATCGACCAGATTGTTGACTCCACGGCTGGGTGTGACCTATTGTCATTCCTCGGTGCCTACTCCGGTTACCATTAGATCTTCATGACAAGAGAAGACGAAGAGAAGACAGCATTCATCACCCCATGTGGTACGTATTGTTTTGTACGAATGCCTTTCGGGTTGAAGAGTGCTGGCTCAACGTTTGCAAGGGCAGTCCAAATTGGTTTTGAACCCCAGCTCCATAGAAATATGGAGGCTTATATGGATGATATAGTGGTCAAAACCAAGAATAGGGCAACCCTTATACCGGATTTACAAGAAACATTTGCAAACCTACGCAAGATCAATCTCAAGCTGAACCCTGAGAAGTGCGTCTTCGGCGTCCTGTCCGGCAAGCTTCTCGGGTTCTTTGTGTCACAGCGTGGGATAGAGGCCAATCCGGACAAGATCAAAGCTATAGAATAGATTGAAGCACCCAAACGGGTCAAGGATGTGCGTCGGCTTGCTGGCTGCGTTGCCGCCATGAGCGGATTCATTTCCAAGTCTGCCGAGCGCGCCCTTCCCTTTTTCAATATTTCGAAAAAGGCGGGCCCAATGGAGTGGACGCCAGAAGCCGAAGCAGCATTGCAAGATTTGAAGAGGTATCTTTCGTCCACGCCAGTACTAGTTGCGCCTAGGCCACAAGAGCCATTGTTGCTATACTTGGCGGCAACGAACCAGGTGGTCAGCGCCGCACTAGTGGCACAAAGAGAAATTGATGACGAGGTGATAGCAGTGACAGAGCCTGATGTCGTTGGTGTAGAGACGACACGGCCGGTTGGAGTGCCGCCAAGGAAGAAAATGATGCAGCACCCGGTCTACTTTGTTAGCTCCCTCTTGCAGGGGGCTAGATCAAGGTACTCCGGTGTGCCGAAATTGCTCTTCGACCTTCTTATGGCCTCGAGGAAGCTGCGTCACTACTTCCAGGCACACGAGATCACTGTCATCACTCGCCTCCCTCTGCAACGGATATTGCACAATCCAGATGCAGCGGGAAGAATTGTAGAGTGGGCACTGGAGCTGTCCAGCTTTGGCCTCAAGTTTGAAAGTACCTCGACGATTCAAAGCCGAGTCCTGGCGGAGTTCGTTGCAGAATGGACCGCGACGCCTGATGAAGAAGCCCAGGAAACTGCTCTCCCCGGCAAAGAGGCGAGTTGAGACTGGATCATGTACTTTAATGGAGCTTTCTCCTTACAGGGCGCCGGGGCTGGTGTACTGCTTGTCGCGCCCACCAGAGAGCACCTCAAGTACGTGGTCCAGATGCACTTCCCCAGGGAGGTATCAATGAACAATACTGCCGAATATGAGGGGCTGCTTGCTGGTCTTAGGATAGTGGCAGACCTCAGAATCAAGAAACTCATTGTCAGGGGCGATTCGCAGCTTGTCGTCAAACAAGTCAACAAACATTACCACAGCCCGTTGATGAAGGCCTACGTCGATGAAGTGAGAAAGCTGGAAGAGTGTTTTGATTGTATACAGGCGGAGCACGTTCCCCGAGCAAAGAATGATATCGCCGATTACCTGTCAAAGTGCGCTGCCCTCAAGTTACCTGTGGAACCAGGTACCTTTGTGCTTCAGCTTTCTCAGCCATCCGTTGATCCATCAACAGAGCAAAACAAGAGGAGGAAATCAGGGCCCGGCAAGTACTTTCCCGCCGAGCTCCCCTGAGCCGCCGACAAGGATGTTGCAGGGGACATTGAGCCCGCCACGGGATGGCTAGCTCCAGTGGAGCGTCAAGCTCTTGCTGTCGAGACAGCCGCTCCTATAGCGGAGGAAATGCATTTAGTCCTCGTTGTCGAGCCCCAGGCTCCAGCGTGGGCACATCATACCGTCTGATTCCTCCAAACTGGGGAACTTCCCGAGGAGCAGGAAGAAGCGGAAAAAGTAGCCCGTCGATCTACTATGTACTAGTTCGTCAATGACGTCCTGTACAGAAAGAGACCGAACGACGTGAAATTGAAGTGTATCCCTCGAGAGGAAGGACTGGGGCTATTGGCAGAGATACATGGAGGCATATGTGGATCCCACATAGGGTCAAGAGCCCTTGCCGGCAAGGCATTTCGGCAAGGCTTCTTCTGGCCCACTGCCCTCCAGGATGCGACGACACTGGTCACCAGGTGTGAAGCGTGTTAGTTCCATTCAAAGAAACTTCATCAGCCGACTCAAGCCCTTCAAACCATTCCTCTCTCCTGGCCCTTCTCGGTCTGGGGGCTCGACATACTGGGCCCTTTCCCCGTGCTGTCGGGGGCTTTGAGTACTTGTACGTCGCAATCGACAAGTTCACCAAGTGGCTAGAGGTGGAGGCAGTGAGGAAGGTCACAACTCAGTCAGCTGTCAAATTCTTCAAGGGACTAGTGTGCTGTTTTGGTGTACCCAACAGGGTCATCACCGACAACGGCACACAGTTCACAAGCCGCACCTTCATGCAATATACCCAAGACCTCGGCAGCAAAGTCTGTTTCGCTTCCGTTGCTCACCCATGAAGCAATGGTCAAGCTGAGAGAGCAAACGCTGAAGTACTGCGAGGCCTAAGGACAAAGACCTTTGACAGGCTGCGCAAGAGTGGAAGGCGCTGGATTGTTGAGTTGCCGACGGTTCTTTGGTCGATCAGAACGACGCCAAATCGAGCCACCAGTCAGACACCCTTTGCCCTGGTATACGGGGCAGAAGCAGTTCTCCCCACTGAACTCATATACGGGTCACCTCGAGTGCTCGCTTATGATGAGCTTGAGCAAGAGCAACTACGACAAGATGACACAATGCTCCTTGAGGAAGATCGTCTTCGGGCGGCTGTGAGAGCAGCACGCTACCAGCAAGCCTTGCGTCGCTACCTTAGCCGCAAGGTCCGTGCCCGAAGCTTTGAGGAAGGCGACCTTGTTCTTCGGCGCGTTCAATCGGCCAAGAATACCAACAAGTTGACGCCAAAGTGGGAAGGCCCTTATCGGGTAATACGAGTCACCAGGCCTGGCGCAGTCCGCCTGGAGACCGAAGATGCTGTTCCAGTGAACAATTCCTGGAACATTGAGCATCTTCGCAAGTTTTACCCATAAGGCGCGGCTCGCCGGGCCCCTCGGCAAGCCACCTTTTGTACAAGCCTTGCCGGCAAGGCATGTAACCCTTTGTACAAAGCCAGGCGAAGACCCTGAGCATAAATAAATGAAGCGATGGCGCCCTAAGTTATAGCATGCATGCTAGGTCAAGTCTCGTCCTTGGTTAGGGTTGATAGTGCTTAGCAGCGACTAACCCCTAGCTTAGAGGTCGAGTGTGCGTCTCTTTGTCCTTTTGCCTTCTTTGGTTCGCAGGACACACGGATATCCTTGCCAAGCCACTTGGAAAGAAAAAGGAACAGACCAGCATCCAGACCCCGGCGAGCTAGTATTGCCGGGGGCTACAAGAGCAAAGATTCACCCGCAGCAAACCGAAGTTGCCGGGAGCTGCAAATTCAGATAAGTTTTCCATCCCTTATCATGCATTCCCTTACGAACTGGGGTATGTGAAACCTCGTTTTATCCTTAGGCTACCGTGCTCCCCTAACACTAGGCCCTAGGGCTCGTTCCTGGGACCGAGTTTGGTCGTAGTCGCGGCAGCGAAAGGGTAAAACAAGGAGCCTAAACCCACTTCATCCCTGCAGGTGCCAAAGGCGTGAGAAAGGTTGAGCGAAGTGGGGGGATGGCGAGGCCTGTTGCCAGGGCAAGAAAATGTTTATCTTAGAGATATTAGGGATTTATTCCGTGTTGTGGGTTCTACCTGCAAACAAATGACCCGGCAAACATCCCTTTTTCATTAAAAAAACATCCCGCCCAGGTACAGTCCATAGGGGATGAAAAACATGAACAAGGGGATTACAAGTTTTACATTTAAAAGACGCCCGAAGGCTTAGAAACTGAAAAGAGATAAGATGCCCGTAATCCCTTTCTTGTCCCTCTCCTCAGGAGGCAGGTCAAGGAGACGAGAAGGGCAAAAGGAGCGCCTAGGCGAGCTACGGGTGGCAGAAGACACCGAGAGAACATCTTGGTGGCCGCCCAAAGGCTAGATGGTGATGGCGGCGCCGGAAGCAGAGCTCGAAGACGAGGCGGCATGACGTCAGTACGTGTCGAAGGCGTCGGTACCCGCGTACTCCGACTTGACGGCCTTGCCGCCCGCCCTCTCTCTCCGTCGCAGCCCCCCAACGCCAGCCACCCAAGAAGACGGCCCCGAGAAGTTCAAGGAGCCGGCGACACGGATGATGGGGTCACCGGTGCCGCATGGAACGGCGCCCGACAACTAGTTGTACCCGTCATCCTGCCAGCTACCACCCTCGTCGTCGCTGTCGCTGTCCTCGTCACTCTCGCTCGAGGAGGAATCTTCATCATCGGAAGAGCTCTCCACGCAGCACCTTGCACGAGTCCCGAAGTGCCCGAAGACCTTGACGGAAAGAAGGCCACCCTCCATCAACTTAAAATGAAGAGTGAGCCCATCCGTCAAGCTGTGGATACGAGCAAACGTCTTCCACCCCCGACGAAGATACATCACGTGAGGAGAAGGGATGTCGACGCGGACCCGCGTACCGCTAATCACGCAGCCCCTCATATGCAGCCACAATGACTGCGGTGGATCCAGCTCCATCTCCCGCGCGAATGGAGTCGGGAGGCGAAGGCGACGGCGCGGCGGCCGGCGCAACCTGGCGAAGAATTCACGGGGATTGTCCCAAACGTGGCCCTCCATCGGAGGAGGAGCCGCTGGCGGGGGCGAGGCCGGCGCGCCGCTGAAAGTGCAACTAATCCCCGGGTGGTTTTGGTAATTAATAACAACATATATATCATTGAACTAATATTCACTTGAGAATCTTTTCAGAAAAGTTCGATGATATGGGTATGGAAATGTCTGAAGAAGTGGACCCCTCAAAATGCTAAGACAAGCATTGGCAAAATCTCAAGACTCTATTTTTGGTTTAGTGATCAAAGATCACATTGAGTCCAGAGGAAAAGCCAATACTATTAAAAGGGGATGAGGTTGTGTTAATGTTCTTGTTGCTCAAGTGCTTGGTGATCTAGCTCCCTCAACTATCAGCACTCTTCACTTATCAACACACTCATAAGTAATCTCGGTCAAACCGATTCTGCAAACTCAGTCCCACCGAGATGAACCACTTCAGCTATTTCCCCAAACCCTAATTTCTCGGTCCATCCGATTCTGATTTTCGGTCTCACCGAAAATGGTCTGCCAACCTTCTGTAACCAATTGACAGCATTTCGGAATATCCGAGTTGTTGTTTTCGGTCACACCGAGATGGCAAACCCTAACCTTTGACTCACTTCGGACACACCGAGATGGTATTTTCGGTCCCACCGAAAATCCCAACGTTCACTATATTTGAACTTTCGGTCTGACCGAGTTTTAACTTCGGTCTCACCGAGATTGATCAAATGTGTGTGTAACGGTTGGATTTTGTGTGGAGGCTATATATACCCCTCCACCCCCTCCTCATTCGTGAGGAGAGCCATCAGAAAGTACCACCACTTCTACCACACACTTTCTGAGAAGTGAACCACCTACCCTTGTGTTGAGATCAAGCCATTCCATTCCTACCATATGAAACTTGATCTCTAGCCTTCCCAAGTTGCTTTCCACTCAAACCTTTCTTCCACCACAGCCATATCAGTGAGGAGAGTTGAGTGTTGGGGAGATTATCATTTGAAGCACAAGAGCAAGGAGTTCATCATCATCAACACCATCTATTACCTTTTGGGGGGTGGTGCCTCCTAGATTGGTTAGGTGTCGCTTGGGAGCCTCCGTCTTTGAGATGTGGAGTTGAACCAAGAAGTTTGTAAGGGCAAGGAGATCGCCTACTTCGTGAAGATCTACCCCGAGTAAGGCTAGTCCTCCGTGGGCGTAGGCCGTGATGGAATAGACAAGGTTGCTTCTTCGTGGACCCTTCGTGGGTGGAGCCCTCCGTGGACTCGCGCAGCCGTTACCCTCCGTGGGTTGAAGTCTCCATCAACGTGGATGTACGATAGCACCACCTATCGGAACCACGACAAAAATCTCCGTGTCACCAAACTGCGTTTGATCTTCTCCACCTCTCTTTTACATGTGCAATTTACTTTCCGCTGCTTATACTCTAGAATTGCATGTGTAGGGTGATACTTGAATTGATCTTAATTGTGAAACTGCCAAAAACATTGCATGATCTAAGGGCAGATTTTTTTTATATTGTCAAGTAGTCTAATCACCCCCCCTCTAGACCTACTTTCGATCCTACAGCCGCCCCGTCCTCCTCTTCCCTGAGCGCTGCGACCTCTACCCCGACCTCGCCCACGGCCACGCTCTCTCCCCTTCCCCTCGCGGCTGGCTCTACCACCACAGGTGCAGGAGGAGGAGGGACGCGTTGTCGAGAAGCAACCCTTGCGGCCACCGTCGAAGGACCAGGATTCCCTTTCTCCATTGCAAGGGGAAGGAAGAAGCGGAAGCAGAAGAAGGAAGAGGATGGAAGAATACGGGGTGCCATCCCCCTCCCCGCTCCTTATAAATGAACGGGGTTGGGGCTCAGCTGCCGCGCTCGGCCAATCAAGACACAAGAAGTGCAGGGAACCAGGACCGACCCGCTGCCCCAACCAGCGACGGCCCAGTTCCCCGCCTCCACCATTCGCCACCCCAAGCGCATGGGAGACACGTGCCCAATGCGCAGAACTGAGGTGACAAGTGAGGCAACCTCTACCCACACCGTGGTCATGG
This sequence comes from Secale cereale, assembly GCA_902687465.1. Classification (NCBI taxonomy): domain Eukaryota; kingdom Viridiplantae; phylum Streptophyta; class Magnoliopsida; order Poales; family Poaceae; genus Secale; species Secale cereale. Next base: position 95,467,790 of record LR738712.1, read on the forward strand.
GGAGTGGACGCCTTGAAGACCGCGCCTCGACTCCATTTAGTAAATGAGCCGCGCCCCCACGCCTCCCTCCTTTTACGGGGAAGGCGCGAAGCCGCCTCTTTACTATGATGTGACGCATGCCTGCGGGGACCGCCCCATGCATGCCACCCACGTCACGCACACCCCTTCGCACCGCGCCACGCGCGCGAATCATGCAAAGCACATCGCGAAAAGTCTTACCACGGTAATAACCGTCCCGCCTGCCCGCGCACCGTTCTGGGCCTAGCCCAACAACGCGTCGCGCTTATGTCTGGCCCAGGCCCGGGGGCTCCTGTCGGTGTACAAAAAGGGGGGTACACTTTTTTTACCCCTATGACTATGCACAGGCAGTTTGAGCCATGGGCACCACCGCACCAAGCAAGGCAAGGGAGGTAAGCCAGGGTAAGACCGAAGCTCAAGAGAACTAGAACGACACCAAGGACAAGACCACAAAGAGCAAAGGGACGAAGCGGGTTTCCCCGGCAAGATCCTTGCCGGGAGCCAGTTTTAGTAACCCCGGCAAGACCCTTGCCACGACAACTCGCCCCACGTCTACAAAGCAAATCACCCTTGAGTCCTCTGCCCCCATAGGGCAAGGATTCGGGAGACATCCCCGTAGTGGCATGCAGATCTTTGTGAAGACATTCAAGATCAGATACGCACTAAGAAGGCGACGACCCTTGGCGGGATCCTATCCGAGGAAGATCACAAGACCTCCTGCAGGCGCCTTGCCGGGGATGGCAGCAGGCGCCGCGGCAAGACCCTTGCTGGGGACCCCGGCAAGGACCTTGCCAAGGACATCCGCAGGGCCACCATCAGGCCCACGCCGACTAAACTTCCACCGCCTTATGCAGCTGCCGACCCAACCAGCTGGGCAGGCACTTGCATGGCGACATGTAGATCTTCGAAGAAGACCCACCATTGCGCCACCTTAGCTGCCTGCCTACCTACATGGCATCTCAGGCATCGCTGGCCAGGGCACGTGTCGACACAAGAAGGAGCGGCGACGGACAAGACAGATCTCTCCCCCGTCCCCGATAAAGCAAGGACACCTAAGCAAGACACATTAAATGCACCTTATCATGTAATGCGAGGGATAACCTCGCATCACTGTACCCTTTCCACCTCCCGTGTGCCACTGCGGCAACCCCTTTTTCTATAAAAGGAGGCTCGAGGCGACCAGAAGGAAGATTCGGCTTTTTGGAGCTCTTCACGCCCCATAGCTAGCTGAAGAACACATATATACAATCCACCAAAGCAGGAGTAGGGTTTTACGCATCCTCGCGGCCCAAACCTGGATAAACGAACCGTGTGCTATATGTTTGATCCGCTCTTCTCTCAACCCCGCGCCCCGCTAACCGTAGTAGGGATTCTTGTGACCCCATAGGTGTCGTTCCCACCGACAATGGGTCTGAGGTGAACTACTCACGGATGATCGGAGAGGCACCAATGAGGATGATGAACCCCTCCGTGATCGTGTTCCCCTCAGGCGGAGTGCCGTAAAAGGGCTCTAGATTGGATTCGTGGCTCTGGAACTTGCGGCGGTAGAAACCATTTTTCGCCGACTCACCTAGGGTTTCTGGAATATTTGTGTCTCTATAGAACTGAGAGGCGGTGTGGGAGGCCACCATGGGGGGTACAACCCATCAGGGTGTGCCTGGGCTCCTAGGTGCGGCCTAGTGGGTTGTGGTCCCCACGGGCCACCCCATGGTTGCTTCTTTTGTCCATTGTATGTCTTCTGGTCCAGAAAAAATCACCAAAAAGTTTTGCTATGTTTGGACTCCGTTTGATAAGGATTTTATGCGAAGGGAAAACAAGCAAACAACAACTTCCACTAGGCACTATGTCAATAGGTTAGTCCAAAAAAATGATATAAAGTTGCTTTAAAATGATTGTAAAACATCCAAGATTGATCATATGACAGCATGGAACAAGCAAAAATTATAGATACATTGGAGACGTATCACAAACTAGAAAGAAAAGACTCATATTATACTAGACACTCCAAGCAAAACACATATCATGTAGTGAATAAAAATATAGCCTCAAGTAAAATACGGATAAATTGATAACGAAAGAGGGGATGCCTTCTGGGGCATCTCCAAGCTTAGATGCTTGGCTATCCTTGAATATTACCTTGGGGTGCCTTGGGCATCCCCAAGCTTAGGCCCGTGGTCCATCGAAACTTCACACAAAACTTGAAAACTTCACAACACAAAACTCAACATAAAAACTCGTGAGAATTTGTTAGTAAAACAAATCCAAACCTTACTTTTAGGTACTTTTGTGAACTCATTTTAATTTCATATTTGTGTTATATCTACTGTATTATAACTTCTCCAAGATTCATACCCCCGATACTACTCATAGATTCATCAAAATAAGTAAACAACACATAGAAAATAGAATCAGTCTAAAACAGAATAGTGTGTAAACATGAGAATTGATGTCAAACCTCAGTATCTCTAAAAATTCTTAAACATTCGGGAAACGTGTGAAACTTGTATACCAGTAACGTGTCAAAATTTCAAGAATTTATCACGCTCCAGCAACCACAGAGAATTCTGTTGCTGGACGCAAAAGTTTCTGTTTTCAGTGAAACCAATCCACTATCTTCCAAATCACCCCAAAGGTATTACTTGGCACAAACACAATTAAAATCATAAAAACACCTCTAACCTGAGGCTAGAAGATATACATATTTCAAAACAGGAGCAAAAAGTAAAAAATAAAATAAAATTGGGTTGCCTCCCAACAAGCGATATTGTTTAACACCCTAGCTAGGCATAATGCATAGATCTAGGTGTTATCATCTTTGGTATTCAATCCATAAGTGGCCCTCATAATATATTCATATGGCAACTTTATTTTCTTTCTTGAAAAGTGTTCCATGTCCTTCCCTAACGAAAATTGAAATCCAATGTTTCCTTTTTTTCATATCGATAATTGTGTCAATCGCTCTAAGGAAAGGTCTACCAAGAATAATAGGGCATGTGGGATTGCAATCTATATCAAGCACAATGAAATCTGTGGGCACGTAATTCATATTTTCAATAATAAGAACATCATTAATTCTTCCCATAGGTTTCTTAATATTAGAATCGGCTAGATGCAAATTTAAAGAACAATCTCAAGTTCATGGAAACCTAGCACATCACATAAAGTTTTTGGAATTGTGGAGACGCTAGCACCCAAATCACAGAAAGCATAGCACTCATAATTTTTAATCTTGATTATGATAGTAGGTTGCCAATCATCATAAAGCTTTATAGGGATTGAAACTTCTAACTCAAGTTTTTCTTCAAAAGATTTCATCATCGCATCGACAATATGTTTATTAAAAGCTTTATTTTGATTATAAGAATGAGGTGAATTAAGCATGGATAGTATCAAGGAAATACACTCAATCAAAGAACAATTATCATAATTAAATATCTTGAAATTCAAAAGAGTGGGTTCATCACTAGTTAAAGGTTTGACCTCTCCAATCCCATGTTTATAATTTTTTTCATGAAGATCTTCACTCTCCAAATTATTGGGACACCTTCTAGCTAAAGTTGACTCATCTCCAGTCCCTTCTTTATCAAGATTTACATTAGAAAACAAAGATTCAATATGAGGCAAGCCAATCAGCTTAAGATATTCATCATAGTTATCGCAAAAACTAGAAGAACACACTTTTTCTAGCCATTCTCTTTTAGCACGCATCCTATCGGTTCTTTCCCTACTCTCATTAATAGAAAATTTTAATAGCTCCCAGAGACTCATTAATATGAAGCTTGGGTGGCATAGATATAATCTTCAAAGAATCAATCTCATGAGAAATTATATCAATGTTTTTAGCCAAATCATCAATCTTATGTAATTTTTCTTCTACCGTACCATTGAAAATCTTATGAGTGTTTATAAAATCTTTAATATTGTTTCCAAGGTCAGAGGGCATCTTATTATAATTTCCATAAGAATTGTTGTAGGAATTACCATAATATTAGAGGAATTACAAGGAAATGGCATTGGGTTGAAATTACATATTTACGTCTTATTACTAAAATTGTTCCTACCAACAAAGTTCACATCCATAGATTCATTATTATTCTCAATCAAGGTAGACAAAGGCATATCATTGGGACCAACAGGAGCACTATTGCTAGCAATCAATTTCATAAGTTCATCCATCTTTCCACCTGAAGTATTAATTTCTTCAATAGCATCTACTTTTCTACTAGTAGAAGATTTTTTGGTATTCCATTGAGTGTAGTTTGCCATAATATTATCTAGGAGTATAGTAGCTTCTACTAACACGATTTCCATAAAAGTACAACCCGCAGCGGAATCTAAGAGATTTCTAGATGCAAAATTTAATCCGCCAATTTTTTTATATGATCATCCACAAACTTAAACCATGAGTAGGGCAATTTCTTATCATCAATTTCATCCTCTCCCAAGATTGTGCAACATGTTCATGATCTAGTTGCTTAAAATTCATTATATTGTTCCTAAGGAAGATGATTTTAGCGGGAAAAAAAATACTTGGGAATAAAAGCATCCTTACACTTATTCCATGAATCAATACTATTTTTAGGCAAGGAAAAAAACCAAGTTTTAGCACGAGCTTGTAGTGAGAACGGAAATAGCATCAATTTAACAATATAATTATCCACATATTTTTTCTCTTTTGCATATCACACAAATCAATATTTAGATGTGATGCAGCATCTTCATTATGACCACCAGAAAATTGTTCTTTCATAACAAGATTTAACAAATCAACATTAATTTCATAGGATTCCACACTAGTGGCGGGAGCAATCGGAGTAATGATAAAATCATTATTATTAGTGTTCAAAAATTCACACAACTTAGTATTCTCTTGAGTCATCATGACAAAGCAAGAAATTTAGCACACAAGCAAACAAAAGAAAATCGGAAAGACAAATGGAAAGAAGGCGAATAAAAAGGCAAATATTTTTGTATTTTTATTAAAATGTTTTAGAAGTGGGGGAGATGAAAACGAGAGGCAATGGCAATAAAGTAAATGCAAGAGATGTGTGTTTAGGATAGGTACTTGGTAGGCTTGACGTAGAACCTCCCCGGCAACGGCGCCAGAAATTCTTCCAGCTACTTCTTGAGCTTGCGTTGGTTTTTTCCTTGAAGAGGAAAGGGTGATGCAGCAAAGTAGAGATAAATATTTCCCTCGGTTATGAACCAAGGTATCAATCCAGTAGGAGAAACACACAAGTCTCCAACGATAGCACCTGCACAAACAAACAAATACTTGCACCCAACGCGATAAAGGGGTTGTCAATCCCTTCACGATCACTTGCAAGGATGAGATCCGATAGTGATAGATGTAAAGAAAATAAAACTCAATGAGGTATTTTTGTGTTTTTTATTTTATAGATCTGAAAATAATATGATAAAATTAGACCCGGTGGCCATAGGTTTCACCAGGGCCGGCCCTGTGGGGGTGGCAGGGGGGCGGCCGCCTAGGGCCCCCAAAATCTAGGGGCTCCCTCCAGGGGGTTCGCAAGGAACCCATGGCCCAGACCATAAGGAGGCGACAGTTTCCTAGACGCACGGAGAAATCCCTGTTTTCCTTCTTTCCATCGCGAGATCACCGCTTCGCGGTGATCCTATTCCCCCGAGGGCCCCGATCGAGAGTCGCAACGCCGATGTAGATCGCTCTCCGCCATACGGCCGGCTGGTCTTCCTCCAAGTCCCCGGTCCCACTATGTTATCCCCCGTTCGTGAGATACCTCTCATGTGCAAGATGAAGCCACCTCACTTATAAGGTCATCCCTAACCTCCTCTTTCTAGTTGGCCACGTTCATATGGTGCAGCAGCAGTCATATCTTAGAAGGTCTCACATATGATGCAGTACAAAATTTTGATTTCGTGTGCCCGTTGCTCTATTTCTTACTTCAATCTGGACTTTGATCTTTATAGTAGGGGCCTGATACGTCCAAAACGTATCTATAATTTCTGCTTGCTCCATGCCTCTTTTGGGTGATATTGCTATGATATTTATACACTTCCATACACTTTTCATCATATTTGGACTAACCTATTAACTCAGTGCACCACAGTGCCAGTTTCTGTTTTCTGCTGTTTTTGTATTTCAGGTTTTCCCGTCACGAAAACTGCCAGAAAAATCCCGGAAAAATTATATAAAAAATCAGCGTTCCGGAAGCTTCCACACGGCCGAAGTAGGGCCGGAGGGGGGCCACCAGGGCTCTAGGCGCCCTGGTGGTGCGGCCCCCCTCCTGGCCGCGCCGGGGGGGCGCCTGGGCCCCCCAGGCCTCCGCTGATGCCCCACTTTGGCATATATTTAACACGCGTCCCGAAACCCTCGAGGATGGAACCCTTTTTCGCGATCTCATCTCTGTTCCACTGCCGCCGCGCTTCCAAGATCGGGAGCACCAGGAGAACTCTTCTCGGCACCCTGTCGGAGGGGAGGATCACCACCGGGAGCCTTTCCACCACCATGGACGCCTCCCGGATGAGTTGAGAGTAGTCTCCCTTAGACCATGGGTCCATGACCAGTAGCTATGTGATGTTCTCCTCCCCTTCTTGTGCTTCACTAATTAGACCTCGTGAGCTGCCCTACATGATCGAGGCACATATGTAATTCTTATGCTATTGCTATGTTGAGTTTGCTGGGATCCGATGGATTGTGAGATTATGTTCAGATTGTGTTTGAGTAATATATTTGATTTACCTCTTTGATATTTATGTTCTTAAGTAATTCTTGCATGTTCTCCATTGCTATTTATTGCTTTGGCCAAGTAGTAGGTAGTGACTCCAAGAGGGAACGTTATGCTCGATTGTGGGTTCATGCCCCTCGATGACTAGCTTGAGTGACAGAAACATGAGTCTAGGGGATGTGCTGTTGCCACAAGGGGAAAACAACGGTGCTTGTACTCGCGGGTGCAAGGATTGTTTACTTTACGCAAAGTTCTTTTAATGCAGTTGTCTGTTGCTTTGAGTTTACACTATGGGTGGGACTCGAACTTAATACCAGCGAGATGTTCTGGATAGATATCTCAAGCTGGATGATTAGTAGTAGATGAAGATGGATTTCGGTCTACTTGCCTTGGCGTACCGCCCATGCTTTGAACCTCGACCTTTCTTGCAACATAGTTAGCATTGGTTTGCGCACATAATTCTGTCAATTGCCCAGCTGTAATTCGTTTACCTCACATAGCTGTTTTATCGTCTTTTGGGAGAGAGACATCACTAGTGAACATCATGGGACCCCGGTCCATATTACCATCACTGATCACATCCGCTATTTACTTACTTACTAGTTGCAGCAATATCTATCACTATTATCTCTTGCGTTTGATCCTTTGTAAACGACAAGGCCGGAGGGATTGACAACCTCTCTGTACTCGTTGGGAGCAAAGTTATTTGTATCTGTGTGCAGGTCCAAGTTGATTGCTAAGTATCTGGCGCCATTAGCAGTTGACACCTTCTTGTTGAACCTTGGAGTCTCAGGGGAAATCGATCCTTGGTATCTTTGCCAAGGGAAAACTTCCGCTACACTGCATCTCAAACCTTCCACTTGGGGTAACCAATGAGGGGCGAGAAGCCATCAAGCAAAGTTTTCTGGCGCCGTTGCCGGGGACTCTACTCTTCAAGATAGGGGAGTTGCATGCTATCTTTTACCTTTACTTTTTAGTCTTGTTAGTTTACCTTTCAGTTTTACTTTAGTATCTTTTATCGAAAATCACAAAAATAGTTATCTTGCTTGCTTGCTGCTATGGGTTCCACCGAGAACACCAAGTTGTGTGACTTCACTAGTCATAACAACGATGACTTTATTTGCACGCCTATCACTACACCTGCCACTTCAGCACCTTCTTATGAAATTAAACCTGCTTTACTGAACTTAGTTATGAAAGATCAATTGTCCGGTGCTGGAGATGATGCTGCTTTACACTTGAACAATTTTGTTGAACTCTGTGATATGCAAAAGTACCAAGAAATAGATGGTAATATTGTTAAGCTTAAGCCTTTTCTTTCTCCTTGAGAGGAGGAGCTAAAATTTGGTTTCAATCTTTGCCCAGAAATAGCATAGACTCTTGGGACAAGTGCAAAGATGCTTTTATTGGAAAATACTATCCACCTGCTATAATTATCGAACTAAGAAGTAACATAATGAATTTTAAACAACTGGATAATGAACACGTTGCCCAAGCTTGGGAACGCATGAAAACTCTTGTCAAGAACTGCCCTACTCATGGTTTGACTACTTGGATGGTTATCCAAACTTTTTATGCAGGCTTGAACTTTACCTCGCGGAACTTGTTAGATTCGGCCGCGGGAGGAACCTTTATGTCAACTACACTTGGTGCTGCCACGAAGCTTCTCGATGAGATGATGACCAATTATTCTCAATGGCACACCGAACGCGCTCCAACAGGTAGGAAGGTAAACTCTGTCGAGGAGATTTCCTCTCTAAATGAAAAAGTTGACTTGATCATGTCTCTACTTTCAAAGCAATCTTCTGTTGATCCTCGTGATGTTCCTTTAAATTCTTTGATTGCTCAAGAACAAGTAGATGTGAACTTTATCTCTAGAAACAATTTCAATAACAATGCTTATAGGAGTAATTTTGGTAGCAATCCTAGAACGTTCCCCTCTAATTCCTATGGGAACAACAATGCTTATCCTAGCACCAAGAACTCCACTACTGAACTAGAGATAATGCTTAAATATTTCATCACTACCCAAAAATCCTTCAATAAGAGTGTAGAAGAAAAACTAAACAAACTAGATAATCTCTCTTCGAAGGTAGACAATTTAGCCCATGAGGTAGAATTGCTTAAAATTAGAACTTCTCCTCTTGAGGAGAGGAAGGTCACTCCTATGAATGCTATTCAAGTGCAAATTAATGAAAACATTAGGATGTTGGCTAAACTTAAAGAGAGATGGGCTAGAGAAAGGGAGGAAGAAGATAGAATTAAGAACCTTCCTACCCACCACACTGTTGCTACTATCCAAGTTGTTGAGGATATCCAAACTCTTAGCACCCAATGCACTCCTGGTCCCATTGGACCTATTAATGGTGATGCTGTGACCATAGAAACTACCAAACAAGTGAACCTAAAGGACACCACTACCACTTTACTTGATAGTAGTGACCTTGATTTTGATAATTGCTCTCTTACCGAAGTTATTGATTTCCTTCACAAGATGTCTAGAGATCCCCGCACTAGCACGCTTAACCTTGCCTTCACAGAGCATATCACTAATGCTCTCATCAAAGCTAGGGAGGAGAAACTTAGGGTAGAAGCCTCCATACCTAGAAAGTTAGAAGATGGTTGGGATCCTATGATTAAAATTAAGTTGAATAACTTCTCTTGCTATGCATTATGTGATGTTGGAGCTAGTACCTCCGTTATGCCCAAAAGAATATATGATATGCTTAAATTGAAACCTTTTGATTCTTGTTCTTTTGGTGTTCGTCTTGTTGATTCTTCCATAAAGAAACCTTTGGGGAGGATCGACGATGTTTTTATCATCGTCAATGACAACTACGTTCCCGTTGATTTTACTATTATGGATATTGAATGTGAACCTTCTTGTCCAATTATTTTGGGACGTCCTTTTCTTCCCACCGTTGGTGCCATCATTGACATGAAAGAGGGGAATATAAGATTCCAATTTCCTCTAAAGAAAGGGATGGAACACTATTAAGTTACCTTTTGAGTCCGTTATACGGGCTAGCTATTCTTTTACTCTTGATAAGACTTGATCTCTTTGCATTATGCCTAGCTTAAAGGCATAAAAGAAAGCGCTTTTGGGAGGCAGCCCACATGAATAAAATTTTATTTTGCTTTTGTTGTGTCTTGATGTTGTTACTACAGTAGAATCATCATTGTATCTTTACTTTTCAGTTTTGTGCCAAGTGTAGCCTCTGATTGCAAGAAAGTTCAAAAGTTGTGACGTGCTGTCCAGGAAATAGATTCTGTCCTTGGACAGAAAAATTCGTATAAAATCACCAGATCATCTTTTTGGTCTGAATTTTTTCGACAGCATGCTCTATACAATTGTCTCTCGGGCGTCTGTTCTGAGTTTTTTTAGTAGAGTTGCAGAAGTGCCCCGAAAAAATCATTTACTACCTGCTGGTCTGTTTTTCACAGATTCTGTCCTGTTTTGCCTTTCCTTCATTTTGCAAACCTTGAGCTTGCTTTTTCTTTGCAAAAACCTTTTGGCAATCTTGAGAAACAGTAGACCTTCAAGAATATCCTTATTTCCAGCAAGGAACAATTATATTATTATGGGTACTAACCTCGCTAATCAGATTATGATGAGTTATGTATGAAGGGAGTTTTCAAGTGTGCGAGGGAAGATGATAAAAAGATTCAGGGGTGTCAAACGCTCAAGCTTGGGGATGCCCCCATGCACCCCCAAGAAATATTCAAGAAGACTCAAGCGTCTAAGCTTGGGGATGCCACCGTGCATCCCCTTCTCCATCAACATTATCAGTTCGTCTTTCGTTCCACTATATTTTTATCACTTCATGTGTTATGTGCTATGCTTGGAGCGTCTTGCTTTTAGTTTCCTTTTTAGTTTTCTTTAGCTTTTCATAACGAGTCGGAACTCAGCTTTCTTTGTGTGGGAGAGAAACACGCTCCACTTCAACCTAGAACATAACATATAATTTTCATGTCTATCCTTGTTGTGTGTGTTCTTTGTCTTTCAATAGCTACTATCATGTTTAGCTTTTAGTTTTCATGCTTATCTTTTTAAAGAGCTTTTGTTTAGTTGGTCGTTGGGACTCTCTTTATTTATCATGCTTATCTTATTAAGAGAGTTGGCTTCTGTTGCATTGGTCTATATGTCTATGATAAAAATGCTACGTGCATAATGGTGCTTAGTAGTTCATGTTTTCTTATGGTTAGTCTCAAATAGCTGGGGGGTTCCCAATGTGTTATTGGAGTACCAACATGATTTGTTTGCCTATGATGTGGTATGGTTTAGTGATATCTTCCTTCAAGAATTTATTTTGATTGACTTGGCGTATGCTCACGCATATTTAAGACTGTAAAGAAAGTCTGTCAAGCCTTGATGATCTTTTGTTTCTGAGTAGCGATATAACTTCCATGCCTGATTCAATGTTGCTTTGTCGCTCTGCATGATTATGACCATCATTGCTCTTTTAGTTGGTCGCTCCCAGTCTTTTGCTAACCTCCACCTGTACTAAGCGGACTGACTGCTTGTGCATCCAAAATCCTTTAAACCAGTTATGCCATATGAGTCCACCATACCTTCCTATACATGGTATTTATCTGCCATTCCTAACGAAGACTTTCATGTACCATCTCGAAATTATTCAAAAAAACATTCCTATTTCGTGCCTCTGTTTTAGTTCATGAGGAAGTAGTAGTTAATTCACGATCTTTTTAAGTTGGACAAGCTTCACCCCGGGATTGCATGTCTAATGTGCAAACCCATAATACGAGAAGGAACTGGCAAAGAGTGCGCCCGACTCAAAATTAATATAACAAACAAACCCTCCTTCACGCTTTGTTCATGAGAAATCAGAAAACTTTGGCAGTGATAAACAAAGGAGATTAAGAGGATGTGATCGTCCTAATTCGGGAGCCGTTCCTCGAAACTTGTCCATCTCAAGAAGTGATTGAGTTGTCTGCTAGCATTCGTTGACGAAACATGCATATCCAAAAATAATAATTATTACCTCTGTTTTTAAAACCAAGAGCTCTGGTACATGTTTTGTCTTTGTTTCCGACCACGGGTTTTCAACCTTGCCAACAAAAGCCACGGTTCGAGAGTCTCCACCTTCTTTTAAAGCACCAACTATTAAGAGCATGATTGTCATTCTGAGTGTAATGTGCATTGTCCCAAAGTAGCATTGTCTTTTGCATGATTGTGATATCGTTTATCCTGAAATCATTGTATCTAGTCGTCACTTAAACCTTGGAGGTGCCCCTGCATTTATGTTTTGCTTCACTAAAGGGGGCAAGCGAGATATCACTTTATCATATTTGCACACCATGCTCATTACAAATCTATTTGATGTTTCAGTATCATATTGTAAAACTTTCAGTTCTTTGTGATTTTCTCATGAGGCAACTTAATTACTACAGATTCATTGTCTCAGTAAGCTTTTGTCATATGACTATGAAAAGTCCTTATATGGTTAATAGCATGTCACCACAGAAATTATTATTGTTATCATTTACCTACTCGAGGACGAGCAGGAATTAAGCTTGGGGATGTTGATATGTCCAAAACGTATCTATAATTTCTGCTTGCTCCATGCCTCTTTTGGGTGATATTGCTATGATATTTATACACTTCCATACACTTTTGATCATATTTGGACTAACCTATTAACTCAGTGCACCCTAGTGCCAGTTTCTGTTTTCTGCTATTTTTGTATTTCAGGTTTTCCCGTCACGAAAACTGCCAGAAAAATCCCGGAAAAATTATATAAAAAATCAGCGTTCCAGAAGCTTCCACACGGCCGAAGTAGGGCCGGAGGGGGGCCACCAGGGCTCCAGGCGCCCTGGTGGCGCGGCCCCCCTCCTGGCCGCGCCGGGGGGTGCCTGGGCCCCCCAGGCCTCCGCTGATGCCCCCCTTTGGCATATATTTAACACGCATCCCGAAACCCTCGAGGACGGAACCCTTTTTCGCAATCTCATCTCTGTTCCGACGCCGCCGCGCTTCCTAGATTGGGAGCACCAGGAGAACTCTTCCTGGCACCCTGCCGGAGGGGAGGATCACCACCGGGAGCCTCTCCACCACCATGGACGCCTCCCGGATGAGTTGTGAGTAGTCTCCCTTGGACCATGGGTCCATGACCAGTAGCTATGTGATGTTCTCCTCCCCTTCTTGTGCTTCACTAATTAGACCTCGTGAGCTGCCCTACATGATCGCGGCAAATATGTAATTCTTATGCTGTTTCTATGTTGAGTTTGCTGGGATCCGATGGATTGTGAGATTATGTTCAGATTGTGTTTGAGTAATATATTTAATTTACCTCTTTTATATTTATGTTCTTAAGTAATTCTTACATGTTCTCCATTGCTATTTATTGCTTTGGCCAAGTAGTAGGTAGTGACTCCTAGAGGGAACGTTATGCTCGATTGTGGGTTCATGCCCCTCGATGACTAGCTTGAGTGACAGAAACATGAGTCTAGGGGATGTGCTGTTGCCACAAGGGGGAAAGCAACGGTGCTTGTACTCGCGGGTGCAAGGATTGTTTACTTTACGCAAAGTTCTTTTAATGCAGTTGTCTGTTGCTTTGAGTTTACACTATGGGTGGGACTCGCAACTTAATACCAACGAGATGTTCTGGATAGATATCTCAAGGTGGATGATTAGTAGTAGATGCAGATGGATTTCGGTCTACTTGCCTTGGCGTACCGCCCATGCTTTGAACCTCTACCTTTCTTGCAACATAGTTAGCATTGGTTTGCGCACATAATTCTGTCAATTGCCCAGCTGTAATTCGTTTACCTCACATAGCTGTTTTATCGTCTTTTGGGAGAGAGACATCACTAGTGAACATCATGGGACCCCGGTCCATATTACCATCACTGATCACATCCGCTATTTACTTTCCGCTTTTACTTACTAGTTGCAGCAATATCTACCAGTATTATCTCTTGCGTTTGATCCTTTGTAAACGACAAGGCCGGAGGGATTGACAACCTCTCTGTACTCGTTGGGAGCAAAGTTATTTGTATCTGTGTGCAGGTCCAAGTTGATTGCTAAGTATCTGGCGCCATTAGCAGTTGACACCTTCTTGTTGAACCTTGGAGTCTCAGGGGAAATCGATCCTTGGTATCTTTGCCTAGGGAAAACTTCCGCTACACTGCATCTTAAACCTTCCACTTGGGGTAACCAACGAGGGGCGAGAAGCCATTAGGGCCCCGGGTTGTAATTTCGCCCTGGCCCCCTGAAATATTAGGACCAGCCCTGGGTTTCACTAGAGTCTTCTCTCTTGAAAGAACGCATACGGTGGGTAAACAAATTACTGTTGAGCAATTGATAGAAAAGCGAATAATCATGAATATATCTAAGGCAATGATCATGAATATAGCCATCACATCCGTGACAAGTAGACCAACTCCTGCGTGCATCTACTACTATTACTCCACACATCGACTGACTCCTGCCTGCATCTAGTGTTTTAAGTTAACAAGAATAGAGTAACACCTTAATCAAGATGACATGATGTAGAGCAATAGATCCAATCAATATGAAATAAACCCCATCTTTTTATCTTTAATGGCAACAATACAATGCATGATCGCTATCCCTTCTGTCACTGGGTGAGGACAACGCAAGATTGAACCCATAACAAAGCTCCTCTCCCATTGCAAGAAAAATCAATTTAGTTGCCAAACCAAAGCAATAGATCGGAGAGAAATACAAAGCTATAATATCATGCATATAAGAATTCAGAGAAGACTCAAATAATATTCATAGATAATCTGATAATAAACTCATAATTCATCGGATTTCAACAAACACACCGCAAAAGAAGATTACATCAATAGATCTCCAAGAACATCGAGGAGAACATTGTATTGAAGATCAAAGAGAGAGAAGAAGCCATCTAGCTACTAGCTATGGACCCGTAGGTCTGTGGTAAACTACTCACACATCATAGGAAGGGCAACAAGGTTGATGTAGAGGCCCTTTGTGATTGAATCCCCCTCCGGCAGAGTACCGGAAAAGGCCCCAAGATGGGATCTCACGAGGTCACAGGATTGCGGCGGCGGAAAAGTTTTTTTGGTGTGCTCCCTAGCCCAGGGAGAATATTAGGGTATTTATGGAGTTGAAATTAGGGTTGGTGGACCCGCGAGGTGGCGACAAGCCTGTAGGGCGCTCCCCAGGGCATGCCCTATGAGCTTGTTGTCAGCTCGTAGGTCTCCTGACCTTCCCCAAAATCTTCTTGGGTGTCTTGTTATCCAAGGAAAATCATCAAAAAGTTTTGTTCTATTTGGCTCTATTTGATATTGATTTTCTGTAGAAGACAAAAAACAAGGAAAAATAGCAACTTGTACTGGGCTCTAAGTTAGTAGGGTAGTCCAAAATGATATAAAATAGCATTATAATGCATATAAAACATTCAAGATGGATAATATAATAACATGGAACAATCAAAAATTATAGATACGTCGGAGACGTATTAGTATACATACCGCAGCCATGTCGAGCAACATCGAGGACGATAGTTTCGCCAGCAGTCTAGCGCCCGATGATAGGTCAACATTGGAAACACCCCGCTCGTCTTCCATGAGTCCGGCTCGAGCTCAGGCCTCGATTTTATATGGATCATGGAAGGGTCGCCGCCGCCCGAGTCGTCAGATGACAACCAGACGGACAAGGAGCCGTGGGAGGATGAATAAGAGGACGACGATGATGAACGATGGCTTATACCCCCTGATACAATCCATAGATTCCTCAAAATAAGCACACAATCCAATGAAAATGGAATATGTCAAAAACAGAATAGTCTGTAAAGATGTGAATTATGGTTATACTTCAGCAACACCAAAAATTACGAAAAATAGGAAAACATGGGCGATTTTTATATAAATTACGTCTAAAAAATTCAGAAATTTTGAATGCTCCTGCAATCAGATATAATTCTTCTACTAGACTTGAAAGTTTCTATTTCTGCACAGAATCAAATCAACTATCAACCAAATCATCCCAAATGCTTTGCTTGGCACAAACACTAATTGAAACACAAAAACACAATCAAAATAGAGGCATAATTGTGTGCTCAAAGAAAAACAGAATAAAAACAAAAAAATAAAGATAAATATTGGGTAGCCTCCCTCTAGCGCAATCGTTTTCGCCCCTAGCTAGGCATAACGCATAAGTTCAAGTATTGACACCTTTCATGTTTAATTCCTTGATCACACACCCATAATTCCTGGGAGTTCTAACATGCATATTTTCAACGATCACACCCCTAGGAACAAAATTGAGGAAGCTATCTCATATATATGTTCGATTATTAAATCAACAAAATTTGAATTAACACCAATCATTTTAAGATCTTCGTTGTTGTTGATAGATGTAGGACCCTTGCTTTTAGGAACATATATGAACTTGCAATTCTTGCCAGGAGGATTTTTTTTCATATATTTAACGAAAGAAAAAGAGGAACCCAAGTTGGGGATAATTTCTTCCAAGTTATCAATCCTAGTGGAGCTTTGTTCCATCCTTTCATTAACTATTGGTTCTCTATCTTTTAGCATCTTAAGAGTAATCCCTACCTTTGATCCAAATTGAGTAATATGATTATGAATCTTTTTATCTAGGTTTTCAATATGCTCAAGGGTAAGTATTTTATTTTCAATAGCATCTAGTCTTTGCATAAAATGTTCCAGAGTTAACATTATTTCATTAATGGTGATAGGTGGTGATCCCGCTAAATTTTTCATAGCATTGAAAGCATCCATAGGGTGACTACTCAAGAAATTTCCTCCACCAATAGTATCTAGCACAAATATATACCAAGTAGTAACACCCACATAAAAATTGCAAATAAGAATGATACGAGATTGCTTACAAGTTGATCTATTGTGAGCATCACAAATCCTATACGAAGCATATTTTAAATCACCCCCTTGTTTAAAATTTATAACTTCATTTTTAAGGGTACACGAGACAAGAGAATAACTAGCCATACTGATAAAGAAAGAAAACACGAAAAAATTAGAAGTGGGGGGAGATGAAAACACGAGACAAATGGTAAATAATGTAAATGCAAGGAGATGAAAGTTTATGCGTAGGTACTTGAACGTTGATGATGTATTCCCGGCAACAGCGCCGAAAATTCTTCCTGCTACTTGTGAGCTGCATTGGAAATTCCTCGAAGAAGAGAGAATGATGCAGTACAGTAGATATAAGTATTTCCCTCGGTTAAGAACCAAGGTTATCAATATAGTAGGAGAAGCAAGAAACACCTCGTTAACAACACCTGCACACAAACACCAAATACTTGCAACCCAACGCGAATAAGGGGTCGTCAATCCCTTGATGGTCACGAGCAAGATTAAATTCTATGGTGTTCGATAGATAGATAGGAAAATAAAAAATAAAATATATAAAGTAAAAATGCAGTTAGGTATTTTTGGTTTTAATATATGATAAAAGATAGACCCGTGGGGTATAGTTTTCACTACATGCTTCTCTCTTGAAAATAGCATGCGGTGGGTGAACAAATACTGTGGGCAAATTGATAGAAAAGCAAATAATTATGACGATATATAATGCAATGATCAATTGATCATACATAGGCATCACGCCCGAGAAAAGTAAACCGAAATGATTCTGCATCTACTACCATTACTCCACACATCGACCGCTATCCAGCATGCATCTAGTGTATTAAGTTCATGGAAAAACAGAGTAACGCCTTAAGCAAGATGACATGATGTAGACAAGATAAACTCACATATGAATAAACCCCATCTTTTTACACTTAATAGCAACAATACATACGTGTCAAGTCCCTTTCTGTCACTGGGATTGAGCACCGTAAGATCAATCCTATTACAAAGCACATCTTCACATTGCAAGATAAATCAATCTAGTTGGACAAACCAAATCAATAAATCATAGAAGAAATATGAGGCTATAGTAATCATGCATAAAAGAGTTTAGAGAAAACTCAAACAATATTCATGGATAGATCTGATCATAAACTCACAATTCATCGGATCCCAACAAACACATCGTAAATAGTCATTACATCGAATAGAACTCCAACATCGAAGAGAACATTGTATTGAAGATCAAATAAAGAGAAGAAGCCATCTGGCTACTAACTATGGACCCGTAGGTCTGTGGTAAACTACTCACGCATCATCAGAAGGACATCGAGGATGATGTAGAGCCCCTCCATGATCGAATCCCCTTCCGATAGAGTGCTGGAAAAGGCCTCCAGATGGGATCTCGTGGGTCTGGAACTTGCGGCGGTGGAAAAAAAATTCGTGGACTCCTGAAAGTGCTTGTTATCGACCAGAGGGGGGTGAATAGGTGATTTTTTCTGAAAGTCTTCAAGACATGCAATGTATATGAAGACAGACATTCAAAAACTACCTACAGAGTATGCAGCTGAAGATGAACTACACTAGACAAGCCATAGTCTAAGAGAAAGTACTAAGTAAGCACGATGACTAATAGCAACAAGGTAGATAGGTTCAGAATAGGAAGACAATATGAAGCTAATTATGAGTACAAGAGTATGTCTTCACGCATTGAAGTTAAACAAGGCAAGCAGGCAATGACTTCACGAAGATAAACAATGAGTAAGGGTGAAGTGGTAGAACTAGTTGCTTGATGAAGACAAGGATTTGGTAGACCAGTTCCAGTTGCTGTGACAACTGTTCATCTGGTTAGGGAGGCTGCGATTAAACTCAGAAGACCGGTCCTTCACCTTATTCCCCTCAAGCTAAGGACACATAGTCCTGGCCCAATCACTCTGGTAACTCTTCAAAGTATACTTCCAAACCTTCGCAGACTTCGTTCATCGGCAATCCACAAAGACTCTTGGATGCTTAGAATGTGATGCCTAACTGACTGGATGATACACAATCTTCAAGTGTAACAAGTCTTCAGATCACGCAGACAGAAAGACTTCAGTGATGCCTAACACTCTTTGGGTCTGGGTGTTTTGGGCTTTGTCCTCACAATGATTCTCTATCAAAGGCTTCGGACGTGGGTTGCTCTCAAACGTCAAAAGACGTGTCTTAACTCTGAGCAGCCACCGATTTATGGTGGAGGGGTGGTCTATTTATAGCCAGGAGGCAACCCGAGATGATTTGTCCGAAATGAAGCTTGGTCACTAGGGAACAGACATGTGTCCAATGGTCGGATTTCAAACACACACAACAGCTTGACTTGGGCTACAAGTAAAGCTGACTTGTCCAACTCACGACAAGATTTTCTTTCATTATCTTCACTCGAAGACATATGATTTGGGTTGAGCATCACATCCGTTTTCTAACTTTGTTCAGTTGGACCCCACTTGACAGTTCGGTGGTTCCTATGACTCAAGTAAGAAGAAAATGAAACAACAAAACAACTATGTCTTCGTGCTCCATTATCTTCTAATGAATGTCTTCACATGTCGTTGTCTTCGACATGAATGTCTTCGTGAAGCACCATATTCTTCAATGTCTCCATACATTTTTAGGGGTCATCTATGGTAGGAAAACCGAATCAATGAGGGACTTCTACCTATTTTATCCTGCAATTCTCACAAACACATTAGTCCCTCAATCACGTTTGTCATCAATACTCCAAAACCAACTAGGGGTGGCACTAGATGCACTTATAATCTCCCCCTTTTTGGTGATTGATGACATACTGGTTGAAGTTTTCAATGGGGATAAAAATATGTGAAAGTTAGAGAACGTGAAGTTTGACTTCATAAGTTGAAAGAGCTCCCCCTGAAGATGTGCATATAAGTAGTTTTCTTTTGAATGCAAATGCACATGGCAGGTTTTGCTTGGTGGAGATCTTCTTCAATTTTATGAATACAATTCATCATGCATACAAAAATGTAGTGAAGATAATGATATGCATAATTATAAATGGGCGGTTGCTGAATGATTTTAATGCGCATAAGATAGAAATGCAACCACGCAATAAAACTACAGAAAGTGTAGCAGACGTCCCATCTGGACTTAAGTGTTACAACTCAAAAAAACCAGTTCACGAAGGCGAGTTGCAAGACTTAACAAAAATATAGCACACGAGCCATATGAGCCCGCTTGAAGACAATCAACCCATATGCTTCTCCCTCTTTTTTCATCAGATGACCAAAAATGTGTGAAGACATAGGGTGTCTAAGTGTTCCGCAGAGGTGTTTGATACGTCCATTTTGCATCATGCTTATATGTTGACATATATTGCATTATGGGCTGTTATTACACGTTATGTCACAATACTTATGCCTTTTCTCTCTTATTTTACAAGGTTTACATGAAGAGGGAGAATGCCGGCTGCTGGAATTCTGGGCTGGAAAAGAAGCAAAATCTGGTAACCTATTCTGCGCAACTCAAAAAGCTTCAAAAATTCAAAGGACACCATTTCTCAAAATATAAAAATATCTGGCGAAAGAAGATCACCAGGGGGCCACCACCTGTCCACGAGGGTGGGGGCGCGCCTCCCTCTCTGGGCGCGCCCCCGATGGCCCCCGATGCCCATCTTCTCCTATATGAGGTGTTTTGACCTGGAAAAAATCATAAGGAGGCTTTCGGGACCAGACGCCGCCGTCTCGAGGCGGAACCTTGGCCGAAACCAATCTCGGACTCCGGCAGAGCTGTTCTGTCAGGGATACTTCCCTCCGGGAGGGGGACATCATCACCGCCGTCAACACCAACAACTCTCCCATCTTGGGGAGGGCTATCTTCATCAACATCTTCACCAGCACCATCTCCTCTCAAACCCTAGTTCATCTCTTGTAACCAATCTTTGTACCCAAACCTCAGATTGGTACCTGTGGGTTGCTAGTAGTGTTGATTACTCCTTGTAGTTGATGCTAGTTGGTTTATTTGGTGTAAGATCATATGTTTAGATCCATTATGCATATTAATACGCCTCTGATCATGAACAATATTATGTCTTGTGAGTAGTTACTTTTGTTCCTGAGGACATGGGAGTAGTCTTGCTATTAGTAGTCATGTGAATTTGGTATTCGTTTGATATTTTGATGAGATGTATGTTGTCTCTCCTCTAGTAGTGTCATGTGAACGTTGACTACATGACACTTCACCATTATTTGGGCCTAGAGGAAGGCATTGGGAAGTAATAAGTAGATGATGGGTTACTAGAGTGACAGAAGCTTAAACCCTGGTTTATGCATTGCTTCGTAAGGGGCTGATTTGGCTCCACTTGTTTCACGCTATGGTTAGGTTTACCTTAATAAATCTTTTGTAGTTCCGGATGCTTGCATTAGAGGTTAATCATAAATGGGAGGCTTGTCCAAGTAAGGGCAGCACCCAAGCACCGGCCCACCCACATACCAAATTATCAAAGTATCGAACGTGAATCAGATGATCGTGATGAAAACTAGCTTGATGATAATTGATCCCACAAATTAAATAAAGCTACTAAGAAAGATCATTACCCCTTGCCTTTTATTGATCAAATGCTAGAAAGGTTATCCAAACATACTCACTTTTGCTTTCTAGATGGTTATTCTGGTTTCTCTCAAATACCTGTGTCAAAAGGGGATCAAGAAAAGACCACTTTTACTTGTCCTTTTGGTACCTTTGATTATAGACGTATGCCATTTGGTTTATGTAATGCACCTGCTACCTTTCAAAGATGCATGATGGCTATATTCTCTGATTTTTTTTGAAAAGATTGTTGAGGTTTTCATGGATGATTTTTCTGTTCACGAAACTTCTTTTGATGATTGCTTAAGCAACCTTGATCGAGTTTTGCAAAGATGTGAAGACACTAATCTTGTCTTGAATTGGGAGAAGTGCAACTTTATGGTTAATCAAGGAATTGTCCTGGGACATAAAATTTCTAAAGGAGGTATTGAAGATGACAAGCCTAAAGTTGATGCTATTGAAAAGATGCCATGCCCCAAGGACATCGAAGGTATACAAAGTTTCCTTGGTCATGCCGGGTTTTATAGGAGGTTCAAAAAGGACTTCTCCAAAATCTCCAGGCCTCTGACTAAGCTCTTACAAAAAGATATTCCTTTTGTCATTGATGATGATTGTCTAGAAGCATTTGAAATACTAAGAAAGCATTGATCTCTGCACCTATTGTCCAACCTCCTGACTGGAATTTACCCTTTGAGATTATGTGTGATGCTAGTGATTGTGCTGTAGGCGCTGTTTTAGGGCAAAGAGTTTATAAGAAGTTAAATGTTATCCAATATGCTAGTAAAACTCTAGATAGTGCCCAGAGAAATTAGCAGTTGTATTTTTAGCAGTTGTATTTGCTTGTGATAAGTTTAGACCTTATATTGTTGATTCTAAAGTAAGTATTCACACTGATCATGCTGCTATCAAATACCTCATGGAAAAGAAAGATGCTAAACCTAGACTTATTAGATTGGTTCTCTTGCTGCAAGAATTTGACTTGCATATTATTGATAGAAAGGGAGCTGAGAACCCCGTTGTAGATAACTTGTCTAGGCTAGAGAATATATTTGATGACCCACAACCTATTGATGATAGCTTTCGCGGTGAACAATTGGCTGTCATAAATACTTCTCGTACTGCTCCATTGTATGCTGATTATGCTAATTATATTGTTGCTAAGTTTATACCTCCTAGCTTCACATACCAACAAAAGAAAAAGTTCTTCTATGATTTGAGACATTACTTCTGGGATGACCCACATCTTTATAAAGAAGGGGTGGATGGTATTATTAGACGTTGTGTACCTGAGCATGAACAGGAACAGATCCTACGCAAGTGCCACTCCGAAGCTTATGGAGGACACCATGCTTGAGATAGGATTGCACATAAGGTATTGCAATATGGTTTTATTGGCCTACTCTCTTCAAGGATGCACGTAAAATTGTCTTATCTTGTGATGAATGTCAAAGAATTGGTAATATCAGTAGACATCAAGCAATTCCTATGAATTATTCACTTGTTATTGAACCATTTGATGTTTGTGGCTTTGATTATATGGGACCATTTCCTTCCTCTAATGGGTACACACATATTCTAGTTGCTGTTGATTACATTACTAAGTGGGTAGAAGCTATTCCAACTAGTAGTGCTGATCATAACACCTCTATTAAGATGCTTAAAGAAGTTAATATTCTGAGGTTTGGAGTCCCTGGGTATCTAATGACTGATGGTGGTTCACACTTTATTCATGGTGAAGGAAATATGCCCTAGAGGTAACAATAAAGTTGTTATTTATATTTCCTTATATCATGATAAATGTTTATTATTCATGCTAGAATTGTATTAACCGGAAACTTAGTACATGTGTGGATACATAGACAAAGCAGTATGTCCCTAGTATGCCTCTACTAGACTAGCTCATTGATCAAAGATGGTTATGTTTCCTAACCATAGACATGAGTTGTCATTTGATCAACGGGATCACATCATTAGGAGAATGATTTGATGGACAAGACCCATCCGTTAGCATAGCACTATGATCGTTTAGTTTTACTGCTATTGCTTTCTTCATGACTTATACATGTTCCTATGACTATGAGATTATGCAACTCCCGAATACCGTAGGAACACCTTGTGTGCTATCAAACGTCACAACGTAACTGGGTGATTATAAAGATGCTCTACAGGTGTCTCCGAAAGTATTCGTGGTGTTGGCATAGATGAAGATTAGGATTTGTCACTCCGAGTGTCGAAGAGGTATCTCTGGGCCCTCTCGGTAACACACATCACAATAAGCCTTGCAAGCAAAAGACTAATGAGTTAGTCACGAGATGATGTGTTACAGAACGAGTAAAGAGACTTGCCGGTAACGAGATTGAAGTAGGTATAGAGATACCGACGATCGAATCTCGGGCAAGTAACATACCGGTGACAAAAGGAACAACGTATGTTGTTATGCGGTTTGACCGATAAAAGATCTTCGTAGAATATGTAGGAGCCAATATGAACATCCAGGTTCCGCTATTGGTTATTAACCGGAGATGAGTCTCGGTCATGTCTACATAGTTCTCGAACCCGTAGGGTCCGCATGCTTAACGTTTGATGACGATCGGTATTATGAGTTTATGAGTTTTGATGTACCGAAGGTAGTTCGGAGTCCCGGATGAGATCACAAACATGACGAGGAGTCTCGGAATGTCCGAGACATAATGATTGATATATTGGACGACTATATTCGGACACCGGAAGTGTTCCGGAAAAGTTTCGGATTTAACGGGATTGCCGGAGGGGGTTACCGGAACCCCCTACGAGGGGGGATGGTCCATAGTGGGCCTTATGGAAAAGAGAGAGGCAGCCCATAGGGGCTGGCTGGCGCCCCACCTAGGGTTCCTAGTTGGACTAGGATTGGGGGGCGCCACCTCTCCTTCTTTTCCTTTCCCTCCCTTCCTTCTTTGGTAGTTCCTACTAGGAATAGGATTGCAATCCTATTCCTAGTAGGATTGCACCCTAGCCGCACCATAGGAAGGGCCGACCGGCCTCCCCCTTGCTCCTTTATATACGGGGGCAGGGGGGCACCCAAATACACACAAGTTGAATTGTTCCAGCCGTGTGCGGTGCCCCCCTCCACAGAAACACACCTCGGTCATACCGTCGCGGTGCTTAGGCGAAGCCCTGCGCCGGTGAATACATCATATTCGTCACCACGCCGTCGTGCTGACGAAACTCTCCCGTGAAGCTCAACTGGATCAAGAGCTCGTGGGACGTCATCAAGTTGAACGTGTGCTGAACGCGGAGGTGCCGTACGTTCGGTGCTTGATCGGTTGAATCGCGAAGAAGTTCGACTACATCAACCGCGTCACTTGATGCTTCCGCTTCCGGTCTACAAGGGTACGTAGACACACTCTTCCCTCTCGTTGCTATGCATCTGGTAGATAGATCTTGCGTGATCGTAGGAAAATTTTAAAATACTACGTTCCCCAACAGTGGCATCATGAGCCAGGTCTATGCGTAGATGATATGCACGAGAAGAACACAATGAGTTGTGGGCGATACTAGTCATACTGCTTACCAGCATGTCATACTTTGCTTCGGCGATATTGTGAGATGAAACGGCCCGGACCGACATTACGCGTACGCTTACGCGAGACTGGTTTCACCGTTATGAGCACTCGTTGCTTAAAGGTGACTGGCGGGTGTCTGTCTCTCTCACTTTAGTTGAATCAAGTGTGGCTACGCCCGGTCCTTGCGAAGGTTAAAACAGCACATACTTGACGAAACATCGTTGTGGTTTTGTATGCGTAGGTAAGAACGGTTCTTGCTAAGCCCGTAGCAGCCACGTAAAACTTGCAACAACAAAGTAGAGGACGTCTAACTTGTTTTTGCAGGGCATGTTGTGATGTGATATGGTCAAGACATGATGAGTTATACAGTTTTGTATGAGATGATCATGTTTTGTAATGTTATCGGCAACTGGCAGGAGCCATATGGTTGTCGCTTTATTATATGAAATGCAATCGCCATGTAATTGCTTTACTTTATCACTAAGCGGTAGCGAAAGTCGTAGAAGCAATAGTTGGCGAGATGACAACGATGCTACGATGGAGATCAAGGTGTCACGCCGGTGACGAAGGTGATCATGAAGGTGCTTTGGAGATGGAGATCAAAAGCACAAGATGATGATGGCCATATCATGTCACATATTTTGATTGCATGTGATGTTTATCTTATTATGCTTCTTATTTTGCTTAGAACGACGGTAGCATTATAAGATGATCCCTTACTAAATTTCAAGGTATAAGTGTTCTCCCTGAGTATGCACCGTTGCGAAAGTTCGTCGTGCCGAGACACCACGTGATGATCGGGTGTGGTAAGCTCTACGTTCAAATACAACGGGTGTAAGCCAGTTTTGCACACGCAGAATACTCGGGTTAAACTTGACGAGCCTAGCATATGCAGATATGGCCTCGGAACACTGGAGACTGAAAGGTCGAGCGTGAATCATATAGTAGATATGATCAACATAAGATGTTCACCATTGAAACTACTCCATCTCACGTGATGATCGGACATGGTTTAGTTGATTTGGATCACGTGATCATTTAGATGACCGGAGGGATGTCTATCTAAGTGGGAGTTCTTAAGTAATATGATTAATTGAACTTTAATTTATCATGAACTTAGTCCTGATAGTATTAGCATATCTATGTTGTAGATCAATAGCTCGCGATGTTGCTCCACGTTTATTTTTTATATGTTCCTAGAGAATACCAAGTTGAAAGATGTTAGTAGCAATAATGCGGAATTGTTCCATGATCTGAGGATTATCCTCATTGCTGCACAAAAGAATTATGTCCTTGATGCACCGCTAGGTGACAGACCTATTGCAGGAGCAGATGTAGACGTTATGAACGTTTTGACAAAAGCTCGATATGAAGACTACTTGATAGTTTAGTGCACCATGCTTTACGGCTTATAACTGGGACTTCAAAAACGTTTTGAAACGCCACGGAGCATATGAGATGCTCCAAGAGTTGAAATTAGTATTTCATACTCATGCCCGTGTCGAGAGGTATAAGACCTCTGACAGTACTTTGCCTACAAGATGGAGGAGAATAGCTCAACCAGTGAGCATGTGCTCAGATTGTCTGGGTAGTACAATTGCTTGAATCAAGTGGGAGTTAATCTTCCAGATAAGATAGTAATTGACAAAGTTCTCTAGAAACTATCACCAAGTTAGTAGAACTTCGTGATGAACTATAATATGCAAGGGATGACGAAAGTAATTCCCGAGCTCTTCACGATGCTGAAATCGGCGAAGGTAGAAATCAAGAAAGAACATCAAGTATTGATGGTTAACCAGACCACTTGTTTCAAGTAAAGGGCAAAGGGATAGAAGGGGAACTTCAAGAAGAATGACAAGCACGTTGTCACTCCCGTGAAGAAACCTAAAGCTAAAACTCAAGCCTGAAACTAAGTGCTTCTACTGCAAAGGAAATGGTCACTGGAAGTGGAACTGCCCTAGATACTTGGCGGATAAGAAGGATGGCAAAGTGAACAAAGGTATATTTTGATATACAGATTATTGATGTGTACTTTACTAGTGTTCATAGCAACCCCTGAGTATTTGATACCGGTTCAGTTGCTAAAATTAGTAACTCGAAACGAGAATTGCAGAATGAACAGAGACTAGTTAAAGGTGAAGTGACGATGTGTGTTGGAAGTGGTTCCAAAATTGATATGATCATCATCGCACACTCCCTATACTTTCGGGATTAGTGTAAAACCTAAATAAATGTTATTTGGCATTTGCGTTGAGCATGAATATGATTTGATCATATTTGTTGCAATACGGTTATTCATTTAAAGTCATAGAATAATTGTTATTCTGTTTACATGAATAATACCTTCGATGGTCATACACCCAATGAAAATAGTTTGTTGGATCTCGATCGTGGTGATACACATATTCATAATATTGAAGCCAAAATATGCAAGGTTAATAATGATAGTGCAACTTATTTGTGGCACTGCCGTTTAGGTCATAATGGTGTATAGCGCATGAAGAAACTCCATAGTGATGGACTTTTGGAATCACTTGATTATGAATCACTTGGTGCTTGCGAACCATGCCTCATGGGCAAGATGACTAAAATTCCGTTCTCCGGAACAATGGAGCGAGCAACAGATTTGTTGGAGATCATACATACAGATGTATGTGGACCAATGAGTGTTGAAGCTCGCGGCGGGTATCGTTATTTTCTGACCTTCACTGATGATTTGAGCAGATATGGGTATATCTACTTAATGAAGCACAAGTCTGAAACATTTGAAAAGTTCAAAGAATTTCAGAGTGAAGTGGAGAATCATCGTAACAAGAAAATAAGAGTTTCTACGATATGATCGTAGAGGTAAAATATTTGAGTTAGCGAGTTTGGCCTTCAGTAAAAACAATGTGAAACAGTTTCACTACTCACGCCACCTGGAACACCACAGTGTAATGGTGTGTCCGAACGTCATAACCGTACTTTATTAAATATGGTGCGATCGATGATGTCTCTTACTGATCTACCACTATCGCTTTTGGGGTTATGCATTAGAGACAGCTACATTCACGTTAAATAGGGCACCATCTAAATCCGTGGAGATGACACCGAATGAACTATGGTTTGGCAAGAAACCAAAGTTGTCGTTTCTTAAAGTTTGGGGCTGCGATGCTTATGTGAAAAAGCTTCAACCTGATAAGCTCGAACCCAAGTCGGAGAAATGTGTCTTCATAGGATACCCAAAAGAGACTGTTGGGTACACCTTCTATCACAGATCCGAAGGTAATATATTCGTTGCTAAGAATGGATCCTTTCTAGAGAAGGAGTTTTCTCTCGAAAGAAGTGAGTGGGAGGAAAGTAGAACTTGATGAGGTAATTGTACCTTATCCTGAATTGGAGAGTAGTACATCACAGAAAATTGTTCCAGTGATTCCTACACCAATCAGTGAGGAAGTTAATGATGATGATCATGAAACTTCAGATCAAGTTTCTGCTGAACATCGTAGATCAACCAGAGTACGTTCCGCACCAGAGTGGTACGACAACCCAGTTCTGGAAATCATGTTACTGGACCATGATGAACCTACGAAGTATGAGGAAGCGATGATGAGCCCAGATTCTGCAAAATGGCTTAAGGCCATGAAATCTGAGATGGGATCCATGTATTAGAACAAAGTATGGACTTTGGTTGACTTGCCCGATGATCGGCAGGCCATCGAAAATAAATGGATCTTCAAGAGGAAGACCGACACAGACGGTAATGTTACTGTTTACAAAGCTCGACTTGTTGCGAAAGGGTTTCGACAAGTTCAAGGAGTTGACTACGATGAGACTTTCTCACCCGTAGCGATGCTTAAGTCTGTCCGAATCATGTTAGTAATTGCCGCATTTTATGAAATCCGGCAAATGGATAACAAAAACTGCATTCTTTAATGGATTTATTAAAGAAGACTTGTATATGATGCAACCAGAAGGTTTTGTCAATCCTAAAGGTGCTAACAAAATGTACAAGCTCCAGCGATCCATCTATGGACTAGTGCAAGCATCTCGGAGTTGGAATATACGCTTTGATAAGTTGATCAAAGCATATAGATTTATACAGACTTGCGGTGAAGCCTGTATTTACAAGAAGTGAGTGGGAGCACTACAACCTTTCTGATAAGTATATGTGAATGACATATTGTCGATCGGAAATGATGTAGAATTTTCTGGAAAGCATAAAGGAGTGTTTGAAAGGAGTTTTTCAAAGAAAGACCTTGGTGAAGATGCTTACATATTGGGCATCAAGATCTATAGAGATATATCAAGACGCTTGATAAGACTTTCGATGAGTACATACCTTGATAAGATTTTGAAGTAGTTCAAAATGGATCAGTCAAAAAAGGAGTTCTTGCCTGACTTGTAAGGTGTGAAGTTGAGTAAGACTCAAAGCCAGACCACGGCAGAAAAATATAGAGAGAATGAAAGTCATTCCCTATGCCTCAGCCATAGGTTCTATAAATTATGCCATGCTGTGTACCAAACACGTTGTATACCTTGCCATGAGTTTGGCAAGGAGGTACAATAGTGATCTAGGAGTAGATCACTGGACAGCGGTCAAAATTATCCTTAGTAACGGTATGACTAAGGAAATATTTCTCGATTATGGAGGTGATAAAGAGTTCGTTGTAAAGGGTTACGCCGATGCAAGCTTTGACACTAAATCCAGATGACTCTAAGTATCAATCTGGATGCGTATTGAAAGTGGGAGCAATTAGCTAGAGTAGCTCCATGCAGAGCATTGTAGACATAGAAATTTGCGAAATACATACGGATCTGAATATGACAGACCCGTTGACTAAACTTCTCTCACAAGCAAAACATGATCACACCTTATTACTCTTGGGTATTAATCACATAGCGATGTGAACTAGATTATTGACTCTAGTAAACCCTTTTGGTGTTGGTCACATGGTGATGTGAACTATGGGTGTTATTCACATAACGATGTGAACTATCGGTATTAAATCACATGGCGATGTGAGCTAGATTATTGACTCTAGTGCAAGTGGGAGACTGAAGGAAATATGCCCTAGAGGCAATAATAAAGTTGTTATTTATATTTCCTTATATCATGATAAATGTTTATTATTCATGCTAGAATTGTATTAACCGGAAACTTAGTACATGTGTGGATACATAGACAAAACAATATGTCCCTAGTATGCCTCTACTAGACTAGCTCATTGATCAAAGATGGTTATGTTTCCTAACCATAGACATGAGTTGTCATTTGATCAACGGGATCACATCATTAGGAGAATGATGTGATGGACAAGACCCATCCGTTAGCATAGCACTATGATCGTTTAGTTTTACTGCTATTGCTTTCTTCATGACTTATACATGTTCCTATGACTATGAGATTATGCAACTCCCGAATACCGTAGGAACACCTTGTGTGCTATCAAACGTCACAACGTAACTGGGTGATTATAAAGATGCTCTACAGGTGTCTCCGAAAGTATTCGTGGTGTTGGCATAGATCAAGATTAGGATTTGTTACTCCGAGTGTCGAAGAGGTATCTCTGGGCCCTCTCGATAACACACATCACAATAAGCCTTGCAAGCAAAAGACTAATGAGTTAGTCACGAGATGATGTGTTACGGAACGAGTAAAGATACTTGCCGGTAATGAGATTGAACTAGGTATAGAGATACCGACGATCGAATCTCGGGCAAGTAACATACCGGTGACAAAAGGAACAACGTATGTTGTTATGCGGTTTGACCGATAAAAGATCTTCGTAGAATATGAAGGAGCCAATATGAACATCCAGGTTCCGCTATTGGTTATTAATCGGAGATGAGTCTCGGTCATGTCTACATAGTTCTCGAACCCGTAGGGTCCGCACGCTTAACGTTTGATGACGATCGATATTATGAGTTTATGAGTTTTGATGTACCGAAGGTAGTTCGGAGTCCCGGATGAGATCACGGACATGACGAGGAGTCTCGGAATGTCCGAGACATAAAGATTGATATATTGGACGACTATATTCGGACACCGGAAGTGTTCCGGAAAAGTTTCGGATTTAACGGGATTGCCGGAGGGGGTTACCGGAACCCCCTACGAGGGGGGATGGTCCATAGTGGGCCTTATGTAAAAGAGAGAGGCAGCCCATAGGGGCTGGCCGGCGCCCCACCTAGGGTTCCTAGTTGGACTAGGATTGGGGGGCGCCACCTCTCCTTCTTTTCCTTTCCCTCTCTTCCTTCTTTGGTAGTTCCTACTAGGAATATGATTGCAATCCTATTCCTAGTAGGATTGCACCCTAGCCGCACCATAGGAAGGGCCGGCCGGCCTCCCCCTTGCTCCTTTATATACGGGGGCAGGGGGGCACCCAAATACACACAAGTTGAATTCTTCCAGCCGTGTGCGGTGCCCCCCTCCACAGAAACACACCTCGGTCATACCGTCGCAGTGGTTAGGCGAAGCCCTGCGCCGGTGAATACATCATATCCGTCACCACGCCGTCGTGCTGACGAAACTCTCCCGTGAAGCTCAACTGGATCAAGAGCTCGTGGGACGTCATCAAGCTGAACGTGTGCTGAACGCGGATGTGCCGTACGTTCGGTGCTTGATCGGTTGAATCGCGAAGAAGTTCGACTACATCAACCGCGTCACTTGACGCTTCCGCTTCCGGTCTACAAGGGTACGTAGACACACTCTTCCCTCTCGTTGCTATGCATCTGGTAGATAGATCTTGCGTGATCGTAGGAAAATTTAAAATACTACGTTCCCCAACACATGGTGCTTTCCGTAAAATGCTTGTGAAGTATGATGTAAATCATAGAATTGCATCCCCTTATCTACCACAGACTAGTGGTCAAGTAGAACTAAGTAACAGAGAGTTGAAATTAATTTTGCAAAGGATAGTTAATTGGTTTAGAAAGAATTGGTCCAAGAAACTTGATGATGCATTATGGGCCTATAGAACTGCATACAAAAATCCTATGGGTATGTCTAAATATAAGATGGTTTATGGAAAAGCTTGCCACTTACCTCCTGAGCTAGAACATAAGGCATATTGGGCTATTAAAGAGCTCAATTATGATTTCAAACTTGCCGATGAGAAGCTCTTGATGAATGGAAAACCCAGGCCTATGAGAATGCCAAGCTGTTTAAAGAAAAAGTTAAAAGATGACATGACAAAAGGATACAAAAGCGTGAGTTGAATGTAGGTGATTATGTCTTGCTATACAACTCTCGTTTAAGATTTTTTGCAGGAAAACTTCTCTCTAAGTGGGAGGTTCCTTACGTTATCGAGGAGGTCTATCGTTCCGGTGCAATAAAAATCAACAACTTCGAAGGCACAAATCCGAAGGTGGTGAACGGTCAAAGAATCAAACATTATATCTCAGGTAACCCTATAAATGTTGAAACCAATGTTATTGAAACCGTAACCCTGGAGGAATACATAAGGGACACTTTCCAGAATGATTCAGACTCCGAAAAGGAAGAGGTATGTGGTACGGTAAGTAAACCGACTCCGAAACATAATGGGTTATGTTTTCCTATATTCAAAATAAAGTATATTGTAATGGATCATCCAACATTTTGAGCTTGCCTTTCCCCCTCATGCTAGCCAAAACTCCTCGCACCCAGTAGAGATACTACTTGTGCTTCCATACATCCTTAAACCCAGTTTTTCCATGAGAGTCCACCATACCTACCTATGGATTGAGTAAGATCCTTCCAAGTAAGTTGTCATGTTGCAAACTTGCTAAAATATGTATGATTTATTAGTGTGGAGGAAATAAGATTTATACGATCTTGTGATATGGAAGTAATAAAAGTGACGGACTGCATAATAAAGGTCCTTATCACAAGTGGCAATATAAAGTGACGTTCTTTTGCGCTAAGACTTTGTGCATCCAACCATGAAAGCACATGACAACCTCTGCTTCCCTCTGCGAAGGGCTTATCTTTTATCTATGCCTTATAAGAGTCAAGGTGAAATTCACCTTTCCTTTTTACATTTTATCCTTTGGCAAGCACATTGTGTTGGAAAGATCCTGACATATATACCCACTTGGATGTAAGTTTTCATGGTCTACAACTGTTGACGTTACCCTTGAGGTAAAAGTTTAGGGCGCAACACCATAAGCCCCTATCTTTCTCTGTGTCCGGTTAAAACTCCATAACCATAAGTATTACGTGAGTGTGAGAAATTGTGAAAGACTATATGATAGTTGAGTATGCAGGCTTGCTGAAAAGCTCTTATATTGACTCTTTCCAATGTTATGATAAATTGTAATTGCTTCAATGACCGAGATCATAGTTTGTTGGTTTTCAATGAAGTTTATGATTCATGCTCAATATTCTGAATGAATTGTTACTTTAACATAAGAATCATATGACAATATATATATGCTGCTGTTATGAGAATGATCATGATGCCCTCATGTCCGTATTTTATTTTGATCGACACCTCTATCTCTAAACATGTGGACATATTTTTCGATATCGGCTTTCGCTTGAGGACAAACAAGGTCTACGCTTTGGGGAGTTGATACGTCCAGTTTGCACCATGCTTATATGTTGATATTTATTACATTATGGGATGTTATTACACGTTATGTCACAATACTTATGTCTTTTCTCTCTTATTTTACAAGGTTTACATGAAGAGGGAGAATGTCGGCAGCTGGAATTCTGTGCTGGAAAAGAAGCAAACTCCGGAAACCTATTATGCACAACTCAAAAAGCTCTGAAACTTCACAGGACACCGTTTCAGAAAATATAAAAAATATCTGGCGAAAGAAGATCAGCAGGGGGGCCACCACATGTCCACAAGGGTGGGGGGCGCACCCCCCTCTCTGGGCATGCCCCTGCCTCATGGGCCCCTTGATGGCCCCCCGATGTGGTGTTTTGACCTGGAAAAAATCATAAGGAGGCTTTCGGGACCAGACGCCGAGCGGAAACCAATCAAGGGCTCCGGCAGAGCTGTTCTGCCAGGGATACTTCCCTCCGGGAGGGGGAAATCGTCACCGCCGTCAACACCAACAACTCTCCCATCTTGGGGAGGGCTATCTTCAAGAACATCTTCACCAGCACCATCTCCTCTCAAACCCTAGTTCATCTCTTGTATCCAATCTTTGTACCCAAACCTCGGATTGGTACCTGTGGGTTGCTAGTAGTGTTGATTACTCCTTGTAGTTGATGCTAGTTGGTTTATTTGGTGGATGATCATATGATCAGATCCATTATGCATATTAATACCCCTCTGATCATGAACAATATTATGTCTTGTGAGTAGTTACTTTTGTTCCTGAGGACATGGGAGAAGTCTTAGTATTAGTAGTCATGTGAATTTGGTATTCGTTTGATATTTTGATGAGATGTATGTTGTCTCTCCTCTAGTGGTGTCATGTGAACATCGACTACATGACACTTCACCATTATTTGGGCCTAGAGGAAGGCATTGGGAAGTAATAAGTAGATGATGGGTTGCTAGAGTGACGGAAGCTTAAACCCTAGTTTATGCGTTGCTTCGTAAGGGGCTGATTTGGATCCACTTGTTTCAGGCTATGGTTAGGTTTACCTTAATACTTCTTTTGTAGTTGCGGATGCTTGCATTAGAGGTTAATCATAAGTGTGAGGCTTGTCCAAGTAAGGGTAGCAACCAAGCACCGGTCCACCCACATACCAAATTATCAAAGTACCGAATGCGAATCAGATGATCGTGATGAAAACTAGCTTGACGATAATTCCCATGTGTCCTCGGGAGCGCTTTCCTTCATATAAGAGTTTGTCCAGGCTTGTCCTTTGCTACGAAAAGGATTGGGACATCTTGCTGCACCTTATTTACTTTTACCTTTTTCCACTTGCTACCAATTACCTTATCACAAAACTATCTGTTACCTATAATTTCAGTGCTTGCAGAAAATACCTTACTGAAAAGTGCCTATCATTTCCTTCTACTCCTCGTTGGGTTCGACACTCTTACTTATCGAAATGACTATGATAGACCCCCTACACTTGTGGGTCATCAGTGTTGGTGAAGATGTTGGCGCAGCCGGGTCGACGTTGGAGTTGGGAGGTGCAGTAGGGCCTGATGCAACGTCTTGATGCAGTGAAGCTATAGCTGGTGAAGTGGCGTCGTATTCCTCATCAATGACTCGCGCAACAACAGTTGGAGCTGAGGATGAGTACTCAGAATCTTCAATAGAACGAGTTGAAGGCCATCTTGCTGACAGTGGAGGCCTGGAGTCAAACTTGAATCATTCTGTGAAGCCACCTGCTTGAAGATCGTCTTCAGAACACGGCGGTGTGAGGCTCTTCCAGGCACGCCGACATGCTTCATGAGCAACAAACGAGTTCTTGGTGACAAGGTTGCAAATGCGATTGACATCAACAAGGAGACTTTGCATCTGGTGCTTCATCCAGTCATGATGCCCATCATGCTTCTGATGAAGTGAAACAAGAAGCTCTTTGTCATTTAGTACACGAGCACGCTTCTGAGGCCTTTGGGCTACTATGCTGGCTGTTGCATCAGTGTTTCCATGAAGTGGCAACCTGAGCTGACCGACAAGAGGACTAACAGCAGTAGATGTTGGGTTTGGCACATGAATCCCGTCAATAGGTTGGGTGAAGCTTTGGAAGGTAGCATTGTCTTCACGAACCGGCTCTTTTGCAGGCTTAGAATATATGGCTTCATGTGACATATCCACTTTAGGCAGAAAGACAACATGGTTGCGCACTGAAGCTTGATAATTTAAGGTGGAGTGAAGCTTAATCATCCGCATGACCCATGTATATTAGTTATGTTCGTTCCCGAGGACATGGGACAAGTCTTGCTATAAGTAGTCATGTGAATTTGGTGTTCGTTTGATATTTTGATGAGATGTATATTGTCTTTCCTCTAGTGGTGTTATGTGAACGTCGACTACATGGCACTTCACCATTGTTTGGGCCTAGAGGAAGTCATTGGGAAGTAATAAGTAGATGATGGGTTGCTAGAGTGACATAAGCTTAAACCCTAGTTTATGCGTTGCTTCGTAAGGGGCTGAGTTGGATCCATATGTTTCATGCTATGGTTAGGTTTACCTGAATACTTGTTTTGTAGTTGCAGATGCTTGCAATAAGGGTTACTCATAAGTGGGATGCTTGTCCAAGTAAGGGCAGTACCCAAGCACCGGTCC
The DNA here is from genome assembly GCA_902687465.1 of Secale cereale. Classification (NCBI taxonomy): domain Eukaryota; kingdom Viridiplantae; phylum Streptophyta; class Magnoliopsida; order Poales; family Poaceae; genus Secale; species Secale cereale. The sequence goes on from LR738712.1 coordinate 95,503,644, forward strand.
ACCCACATACCAAATTATCAAAGTACCGAACGTGAATCAGATGAGCGTGATGAAAACTAGCTTGACGATAATTCCCATGTGTCCTCGGGAGTGCTTTCCTTTATATAAGAGTTTGTCTAGGCTTGTCCTTTGCTACAAAAAGGATTGGGCCATATTGCTGCACCTTATTTACTTTTATTACTTGTTACTCGTTACAAATTACCTTATCACAAAACTATCTGTTATCGATAATTTCAGTGCTTGCAGAGAATACCTTACTGAAAACTACCTATCATTTCCTTCTACTCCTCGTTGGGTTCGACACTCTTACTTATCAAAAGGACTACGATAGATCCCATATACTTGTGGGTCATCAAGACTCTTTTCTGGCACCATTGCCGGGGAGTGAAGCGCCTTTGGTAAGTGGAATTTGGTAAGGAAAAATTTATATAGTGTGCTGAAATTTACTGTCACTTGCTACTATGGAACATAATCCTTTGAGGGGCTTGTTCGGGGTATCTTCACCCCGACCAGTAGAGCAAAGAGTTGCCGCTCAACCTACTGAACCTACTGAAATTTTTTACTTTGAGATTCCTTCGGGTATGATAGAGAAACTGCTAGCTAATCCCTTTATAGGAGATGGAACATTGCATCCCGATTTGCACCTAATCTATGTGGATGAAGTTTATGGATTATTTAAGCTTGCAGGTATGCCCGAGGATGGTATCAAGAAGAAGGTCTTACCTTTATCTTTGAAGGAAAAGGCATTGACATGGTTTAGGCTATGCGATGATATTGGATCATGGAACTACAACCGATTGAAACTGGAAGTCCATCAGAAGTTTTATCCTATGTATCAGGTTCATCGTAATCGTAATTATATATATAATTTTTGGCCTCGCGAAGGAGAAAGCATCGCTCAAGCTTGGGGGAGGCTTAAGTCAATGGTATATTCATGTCCCAATCATGAGCTCTCAAGAGAAATTATTATTCAAAAAATTTATGCCCGGCTTTGTCTCAATAATCGCTCCATGCTCTATACTTCTTGTAATGGTTCTTCTATGATGAAGACTATTGAATTCAAATGGGATTTATTGGAAAGAATTTAAACGCAACTCTGAAGATTGGGATCTCGACGAAGGTAAGGAGTCACGTATAAGACCTAAGTTTGATTGTGTTAAATATTTTATGGATACCGATGTTTTTCATGAAGTTAGCACTAAATATGGACTTGACTCTGAGATAGTAGCTTCTTTCTGTGACTCATTTGCTACTCATGTCGATCTCCCTAAGGAGAAGTGGTTTAAATATCATCCTCCCATTGAAGTAAAAGTAGTTGAACCCATTAAAGTTGAAGAAAAGACTATCACTTATAATGTTGATCCTATTGTTCCTACCGCTTATATTGAGAAACCATCCTTTCCTGTTAGAATAAAGGATCATGCTAAAGCTTCAACTATGGTTCGTAAGAGTAATACTAGAACACCTACACCCTCTATGCAAATTAAAGTTGAACCTAGTATTGCTATCGTTAAGGATCTCTTGGTCGATAATATTGACGGGCATGTTATTTACCTTTGCGATGAAGCTGCTAGAATTGCTAAACCCGATACTAGAAATAAACATAGACCTATTGTAGGCATGCCAGTTATTTCTGTTAAAATATGAGATCATTGCTATCATGGATTATGTGATATGGGTGTTAGTGCGAGTGCAATACCTCATTCTCTATACGAAAAAATTATGCATGATATCACACCTGCTGAGTTAGAAGGTATTGATGTTACTATTAAGCTTGCTAATAGAGACACTATTTCACCAATTGAGATTGTTAGAGATGTTGAAGTCTTGTTTGGGAAAGTCAAATATCCTACTGATTTTCTTGTTCTTGGTTCCCCACAAGATGATTTTTGTCCCATTATATTTGGTATACCCTTCTTGAATACTGTTAATGCTAGGATAGATTGCAAAAAGGATGTTGTTACTATTGGATTAGGGGATATGTCTCATGATTTCAACTTTGCTAAATTTCATAGACAACCCCATTATAAAGAATTGCCTAGTAAAGATGAAATTATTGGTCTTGCTTCTATTGTCGTGCCTCCTAACGATCCTTTAGAACAATATTTGCCAGACCATGAAAATGATATTTTTATGAATGAGAGAAGGGAAATATATGAAGTATTCTTTAAAGAGGGACCTTTGTTGAAACACAACTTGCCCGTTGAAATCGAAGGAGATCCTCCGCCACCCAAGGGTGATCCCGTGTTTGAGCTCAAACCTTTACCTGATACCCCTAAGTATGCTTATGTTGATGAAAAGAAGATATATCCTGTTATTATTAGTGCTAACCTTTCGGAGCAAGAAGAAGAGAAATTATTGAAAACTCTGAAGAAGCACCGTGCTACCATTGGATATACCCTTGATGATCTTAAGGGCATTAGTCCCACTCTGTGCCAACACAAAATGAAATTAGAGAAAGACGCTAAACCGGTTGTTGATCACCAACGACGGTTAAATCCTAAGATGAAAGAAGTGGTAAGGAAAGAAATACTAAAGCTTCTAGAGGCAGGTATAATTTATCATGTTGCTGATAGTCAGTGGGTAAGTCATGTCCATTGTGTCCCTAAGAAGGGAGGTATTACTGTTGTTCTTAATGATAAATATGAATTGATCCACAAAGAATTGTTACAAGTTATAGAATGGTAATTGATTTCCGCAAATTAAATAAAGCTACTAAAAAGGAGCACTACCCCTTACATTTTATTGATCAAATGCTAGAAAGATTATCCAATACCATGCATTTTTGCTTTCTAGATGGCTATTCTGGTTTCTCTCAAATACCTGTGTCAAAAGAAGATCAAGAAAAGACCAATTTTACTTGCCCTTTCGGTACCTTTTCTTATAGACGTATGCCTTTTCGATTATGTAATGCACCTCCTACCTTTCAAAGATGCATGATGACTATATTCTATGATTTTTGTGAAAAGATTGTTGAGTTTTTCATGGATGATTTTTCCGTTTGTGGAACTTATTTTGATGATTGCTTGAGCAACCTTGATCGAGTTTTGCAGAGATGTGAAGAAACTAATCTTGTCTTGAATTGGGAGAAGTGCCACTTTATGGTTAATGAAGGTATTGTCTTGGGGTATAAAATTTCGGGAAGAGGTATTGAAGTTGATAAAGCTAAAGTTGATGCTATTGAAAACATGCCATGTCCTAAGGACATTAAAGGTATAACAAGTTTACTTGGTCATGCCGGTTTTTATAGGAGGTTCATTAAAGACTTCTCAAAAATTTCTAGGCCTCTAACTAACCTCTTACAAAAAGATGTTCCTTCTGTCTTTGATGATGATTGTGTAGAAGCATTTGAAATACTTAAGAAAGCCTTGATCTCTACACCTATTTTCTAGCCACCTGATTAGAATTTACCCTTTGAAATTATGTGTGATGCTACGGATTATGCTGTAGGTGTTGTTCTAGGACAAAGAGTTGATAAGAAATTGAATGTTATCCAATATGCTAGTAAAACTCTAGACAGTGCCCAGAGAAATTATGCTACCGCTGAAAAAGAATTTTTAGCAGTTGTATTTGCTTGTAATAAGTTCAGGCCATATATTGTTGATTCTCAAGTAACTGTTCACACTGATCATGCTGCTATTAAATTTCTTATGGAAAAGAAAGATGCTAACCTAGACTTATTAGATGGGTTCTCTTGCTACAAGAATTTGATTTGCATATCATTGATAAAAAGGGAGCTGAGAACTCCATTGCAGACAACTTGTCTAGGTTAGAGAATGTTCTTGATGGCCCACTACCTATAGATGACAGCTTTTCTGATGAACAATTAGCTGTCATAAATGCTTCTCGTACTGCTCCATGGTATGCTGATTATGCCAATTACATTGTTGCTAAATTTATACCACCTAGTTTCACATACCAGCAAAAGAAAAAGGTTTTCTATGATTTAAGACATTACTTCTTGGATGACCCACACGTTTATAAAGAAGGAGTAGATGGTGTTATTAGACGTTGTGTACCTGAGCATGAACAGGAACTGATCCTATGCAAGTGTCACTCTGAGGCTTATGGAGGACACCATGCTGGAGATAGAACTGCACATAAGGTATTGCAATTCGGTTTTTATTGGCCTACTCTCTTCAAGGATGCCCGTAAGTTTGTCTTGTCTTGTGATGAATATCAAAGAATTGGTAATATTAGTAGACGTCAAGAAATGCCTATGAACTATTCACTTGTTATTGAACCATTTGATGTTTGGGTCTTTGATTATATGGACCGTTTCCTTCCTCTAATGGGTATACACATATTTTAGTCGATGTTGATTACATTACTAAATGGGTAGAAGCTATTCCAACTAGTAGTGCTGATCATAACACCTCTATTAAGATGCTTAAATAAGTTATTTTTCTGAGGTTTGGAGTCCCTAGATACTTAATGACTGATGGTGGTTCACATTTTATTCATGGTGAGTTTCGTAAAATGCTTGCTAAGTATGATGTTAATCATAGAATTGCATCCCCATACCACCCATAGTCTAGTGGTCAAGTAGAACTGAGTAATAGAGAGCTAAAATTAATTTTTCAAAAGATTGTTAATAGATCTAGAAAGAATTGTTCCAAGAAACTTGATGATGCATTATGGGCCTATAGAACTGCATATAAAAATCCTATGGGTATGTCTCCATATAAAATGGTTTATGGAAAAGCATGTCACTTACCTCTTGAACTAGAACATAAGGCATATTGGGCCATTAAAGAGCTCAATTATGATTTCAAACTTGTCGGTGAGAAGAGCTTATTTCACATTAGATCACTTGATGAGTGGAGAACCTAGGCCTATGAGAATGCCAAATTGTTTAAAGAAAAAGTTAAAAGATGGCATGACAAAAGGATACAAAAACGTGAGTTTAATGTGTGACTATGTCTTGCTATACAACTCTCGTTTAAGATTTTTTTACAGGAAAACTCCTCTCTAAATGGGAAGGTCCTTACATTATCGAGGAGGTCTATTGTTCCGGTGCCATAAAAATCAACAACTTCGATGGCACAAATCAAAAGGTGGTGAACAATCAAAGAATCAAACATTATATCTGAGGTAATCAAATAAATGTTGAAACTAATGTCATTGAAACCATAACCCCGGACGAATACATAAGGGACACTTTCCAGAACATTTCAGACTCCGAAAAGGAAGAGGTATGTGGTACGGTAAGTAAACCGACTCCAAAACAGTTCTAATAGCAATTTTTCTCCGTTTTAGGATATTTAAGAAAATAGGAAAATAAGAAGTAGTCCGAAAGGTACACGAGGTATCCACGAGGGTGGAGCGCGCGTCCTACCCCCCTGGGCGCGCCCCCTGCCTCGTGGGCACCTCGTGTGCCCTCCGGACTCTGTTTTCTTGCACGATACTTCTTTTGGTCGGTAAAAATTCATTATATAATCTCCCAAAGGTTTTGACCACCGTACCCCAACAAAATCCTCTATTTTTGTTTCGAGTTGTTTTTGTCGCAGATTAGAACCAGATGTCTTCTCAAGAGTCAGTTGTTGAGAGTCGGGTGTCTCATCCGACACCGGGACCAGGAGCAAACAGCGATGCTGGCCACTTTGGGCCATCAACGGAGGAAGAGATGGAGGCCGACTTGAAAAGGATAGATGCCATGGAGGAGGATCAAGAAGTTACTTCTCGTTTTAAAGTCGGTTTCACGATGGGGGAACTACAAAGCTCAGCTATTCCAAACTCGGTCATCCCTTCCAATGTTAGGTTTCTTTCTTATGAGTGTTACTTGTTCTTCCGCAGCTATGCAACATCCTTGGGTGAAATGATCTTTAGCCGTCACGGGTAAGCTCCGTAAGGAAATAATGGACCTCAAGCAGCAACTTAACAAGCTCAAGGAGGAGAATCGTATCCTGAGGGGTATCATCGCCAAGAACATCACATCACCACCTCCGAAGAAAGAGACATAAACACATGGGTATGGGCACTCCCCTTGGCAACTGCCAAGCTTGGGGGAGGTGCCCCGGTATCGTCTCACCATCACACTTCTATCTTTAGCATTTCTCTTAGTTCGATCCTTTTGGTTATATCTTGATCTAGTAGAATAAAGTTTAGTATGATCTAGCTGCGAGCCTTGCTTTATGATCCTTATCTATGTAATCGAGTCTGTGAGCTATATTAATAAAGATTAGTTTTAAGTCAAGGGCTTGATTATCTCACTATGATCATGAGGAGATAAAATAAAGTATAAAAAGAAATAAAGAGATCATATTGATCTTATGGAAAGTAATGACTTCACATATAAATAGTATGATGAATAAAAGTTGTTGAGAGTTGACAAACATAGTTTTGGTCATCGTTGCAATTAATAGGAAGTAATAAATAAAGAGAGGTTCTCACATATTAATATACTATCTTGGACATCTTTAATAATTGTGAGCACTCATTAAAGTATGACATGCTAAAAAGTTGATGTTGGACAAGAAAGACATCATAATGGGTTATGTTTTCTTATATCAGAAATAAAGTATATTGTCATGGATCATCCAACATGTTGATATTGCCTTTACCCCTCATGCTGGCCAAACTCCTTGCACCAAGTAGAAATACTACTTGTGCTTCCAAACATCCTTGAACCCAGTTTTGCCATGAGAGTCCACCATATCTACCTATGGATTGAGTAAGATCCTTCAAGTAAGTTGTCATTGTTGCAAGCAATAAAAATTGCTCTCTAAATATGTATGATCTATTAGTGTGGAGAAAATAAGCTTTATACGATCTTGTGATATGGAAGCAACAAAAGCGACAGACTGCATAATAAAGGTCCCTATCACAGGTGGCAATATAAAGTGACGTTCTTTTGCCTTAAGATTTTGTGCATCCAACCATAAAAGCACATGACAACCTCTGCTTCCCTCTACGAAGGGCCTATCTTTTATTTTTGTGTTATACCTTATACAAGAGTCATGGTGATCTTCGACTTTCCTTTTTCCATTTTCCTTTGGCAGGCACATTGTGTTGGAAAGATCCTGGCATATATACCCAATTGGATGTAAGTTATCATAAACTATTATTGTCGATGTTACCCTTGAGGTAAAAGGTTGGGAGGCAACACTATAAGCCCCTATCTTTCTCTGTGTCCGCTTAAAACTCCATACCCATAAGTATTGCGTGAGTGTTAGCAATTGAGAAAGACTAAATGATAGTTGAGTATGTGGACTTGCTGAAAAGCTCTTATATTGACTCTTTCCGATGTTATGATAAATTGCAATTGCTTCAATGACCGAGATCATAGTTTGTTAGTTTTCAATGAGGTTCCTGATTCATACTTGACATTGTGAATAGATTGTTACTTTAGCATAAGAAATCACATGACAATATATATGTTGATGTTATAAGAATGATCATGATGCCCTCATGTCCGTATTTTATTTTATCGACACGTCTATCTCTAAACATGTGGACATATTTTTCGATATCGGCTTCCGCTTGAGGACAAGCGAGGTCTAAGCTTGGGGGAGTTGATACGTCCATTTTGCATCATGCTTTTATATCGATATTTATTGCATTATGGGTTGTTACTACACATTATATCACAATACTTATGCCTTTTCTCTCTTATTTTACAAGGTTTACATGAAGAGAGAGAATGTCGGTAGCTAGAATTCTGGGCTGGAAAAGGAGCAAATATTGGAGACCTATTCTGCACAACCCAAAAAGTCCTGAAACTCCACGAAAGTCAGTTTTGGAATATATTAAAAATATTGGGCGAAGAAAGCACCAAAGGGGGGGGCACACACCGTCCATGAGGGTGGGGGCGCGCCCTACCCCCCTGGGCACCCCCTACCTCGTGGGCCACCTGGCAGCCCCCCGATGCCCATCTTCTGGTATAAGGTGTCTTTTGCCCTGGAAAAAATCATAAGGAAGCTTTCGGGTTGAAGCGCCGCTGTCTCGAGGCGGAACCTTGGCGGAACCAATCTAGGGCACCGGCGGAGCTGTTCCGTTGGGGAAACATCCCTCCGGGAGGGGGAAATCATCGCCATCGTCATCACCGTCGATCCTCTCATCGGGAGGGGGTCAATATCCATCAACATCTTCACCAGCACCATCTCCTCTCAAACCCTAGTTCATCTCTTGTATCTAATCTTTGTCCCAAAACCTCAGATTGGTACCTGTGGGTTGCTAGTAGTGTTGACTACTCCTTGTAGTTGATGCTAGTTGGTTTATTCGGTGGAAGATCATATGTTCAGATCCTTTATGCATATTAATACCCCTCTGGTTATGAACATGAATATGATTTGTGAGTAGTTACGTTCGTTCCTGAGGACATGGGAGAAGTCTTGCTATAAGTAGTCATGTGAATTTGGTATTTGTTCGATATTTTGATGAGATGTATGTTGTATTTCCTCTAGTGGTGTTATCTGAACATATACTACATGACACTTCGCCATTGTTTGGGCCTAGAGGAAGGCATTGGGAAGTAATAAGTAGATGATGGGTTGCTAGAGTGACAGAAGCTTAAACCCTGGTTTATGCATTGCTTCGTTAGGGGCTAATTTGGATCCATATGTTTCATGCTATGGTTAGGTTTACCATAACACTTCTTTTGTAGTTGAGGATGCTTTCAATAGGGGTTAATCATAAGTGGGATGCTTATCCAAGGAATGGCAGTACCCAAGCACCGGTCCACCCATATACCAAATTATCAAAGTAACGAACGCGAATCATATGTGCGTGATGAAAACTACCTTGACGATAATTCCCATGTGTCCTTGGGAGCACTTTCCTTTATATAAGAGTTTGTCCAGGCTTGTCCTTTGCTACAAAAAGTATTGGGCCATATTGCTGCACCTTATTTACTTTTATTACTTGTTACTCGTTACAAATTACCTTATCACAAAACTATCTGTTACCAATAATTCCAATGCTCGCAGAGAATTCCTTACTGAAAATTGCCTATCATTTCCTTCTACTCCTCGTTGGGTTTGACACTCTTACTTATAGAAAGGACTATGATAGATCCCCTATACTTGTGGGTCATCAGTAGGCTAGGAAAGGCTCAGTCCAGGGGGCTATAACAGCCATGATCTCATGAGCCGAAGATGTTATTTCCATGTCTGAGTCCCTGATGATGTCTGTATTGAGTTCGACTTGGGGCGTGTTCGGGTCCAGATTAGCGTCTCTGCTCTCGTCCTGCCATGTTACTGATTGCTTGAACATCCTTTCCACGAAGGTGTTAGGAGGGACTGGGTCACGTTTAGCGCCCATATGAGCAAGTATATCCGCTGCCTGGTTAATGTCCCGAACTACCTGGTAAAATTCCAGACCCTCAAATCGAGCCAACATTTTTAATATGGCATTTCAATAAGCTGCCATCTTGGAATCCTTCACGTCAAATTCTCCGTTTACCTGAGATATGGATAGGTTTGTGTCTCTGCGCACCTTGAGGCGCTGTATACCCATGGATATGGCCATGCGGAGACCGTGTAGTAGTGCCTCATATTCGGCTGTGTTGTTTGAGTCCGTGTACATGATCTATAGTACATAGCGGATTGTATCCCCTGTTGGGGATATTAAGATGACGGCAGCCCCTAATCGGCTAGCATTTTGGAAACATCAAAATACATGGTCCAGTGGGAGTATGATTTGTACTCTTTAGGGAGTACGGCTTCAGTCCATTCCATGACGAAGTCGGCCAACACCTGGGACTTAATAGTCCGGCGTCGTTTGTATGTTATTTCGAACGGTAAGAGCTCGATGGCCCATTTGGCTATGCGTCCAGTGGCGTCTTTATTTTTTATTATATCTTTGAGTGGTACTTCGGAAGCCACTATGATCAAAACTATTGAAAGTAGTGTCGCAGCTTACGAGATGCCATGAATACCGCATAGGCAATTTACTGGTAATGGAGGTATCGTGATTTGCACAGTTGAGAACCTCGGATACATACTATATGTGTTTTTAACGGGGAATTTATGTCCCTCTTGGTCTTGGTCGACGACGAGCACCGCACTCACTACCTGGTGAGTGGTTGAGATATAAAGCAACATTGGTTCACCAACACCTGGAGCGGCTAGGATTGGGTTACCCGCCAATAGGGTTTTTATTTTCTCCAATCCGACCGTGGCCGCATCCGTCCATTCAAAGTTGTGTGTGTGCCTGAACAGTCTATAAAGTGGTAGCTCTTTCTCTGCTAATCCGGAGATAAAGCGGCTCAAGGCCTCTACACAACCTGCTAGCTTTTGCACTTGTTTTAGATCGGTTGGCTTAGTTAGCTGTGACAGGGCCCGGATTTTAGCTGGGTTCGCTTCAATTCCTCTATGGGATACGATGAACCCTAATAGCTTTCCGTCCGGAACACCAAAGACGCATTTTTTCGGATTGGGCCGTATGTCATATGTTCGTAGGTTATCAAACTTAAGGCGGAGATCATCCACCAATGTTTCAACGTGTTTAGTCTTGATGACTACGTCGTCAACATATGCCCCCACTGTCTTGCCAATTTATTTCTCTAAGCGTGTTTGAATCATGCGTTGATACGTGGCACCAGCGTTTTTGAGTCCAAAGTGCATATTGTTAAAGAAAAAGGGGCCCGTACGGAGTGATGAATGTCGTAGCGGCCTGATCGGATTCCTTCATTTTTATTTGATGGTATCCGAAGTAAGCATTGAGGAAACACAATGAGTCATGTCCCGCGATTGCATCGATAATTTGATCGATGCGGGGAAGTGGAAAGGGATCCTTAGGGCAAGCCTTGTTTAAGTCTGTGAAGTCGACACAAAGGCGCCAGGATTTGTCCTTATTTGGTACCATGACTAAGTTGGCTAGCCAGTCTGGGTGTTTGATTTCCCTTATGAATCCGGCTTCTAGTAACTTGGCCAGCTCTTCCCCCATCACTTGTCTTTTGGGTTCGGAAAATCTTCGTACTGACTGTTTGACTGGCCTGCACCCTTTGATGATGTTGAGGCTGTGTTCGGCCAGCCTACGTGGGATTCCCGGCATGTCTGAAGGATTCCAAGCGAATATGTCCTAGTTTTCCCGAAGGAAGGCGCGCAAAGCGTTGTCTACCGTCGGGTCCAGTTGTGCCCCAATGGATGCCCCTTTATTGGGGTCCGTTGGGTGCATTTGGAACTTTATAATTTCATCTACTGTCTTAAAAGAGGTAGATTTCGATCTTTTGTCAAGGACTACATCGTCCCTGTCCACCGTAGCTCGTAAGGTGGTTAATTCCTCGGCTGCAAGGGCTTCAGATAGTGCCTCTAGGGCAAAGGATGTGGTTTTGTTCTCGGCGCGGAGTTCTATGTCCGGATCACCTACAAATATGATTATTCCATTGGGCCCTGGCATTTTGAGCTTCATGTACCCATAATGGGGTATAGGTTGAAAGCGTGAGAAAGCGTCCCACACTAAAAAAGTGCAGTATCTGCTGTTGGAGGGGACAATGTGGAAGAGCAGTTCCTCCGACCTGTAGTTCTCGGGTGTACCAAATACTACGTCGAACATAATGCTTCCCAAACATCGTGCTTCCTGGCTAGGAATAATTCCTTGAAAGGTTGTATTACTTTGTTTAATGTGGGATTTATCGGCCTGCATTTTTGCAAGCGTGTCCTCATATATGAGGTTGAGTCCGCTGTCGTCGTCCATGAGTACTTTAGTGAGGCGGAAGCCGTCTACTATTGGGTTTAGTACAAGAGCGGCTGTGGCTCTGACCGGCCGGACTCATGGTTCGTCTTCAGCAGAAAAGGTGATTGACGTGTCATTCCATGAGCTTGCGGTGCTGATTTGATAGACCTCGGCAAGTTCGCGATTTGCTCTCTTGTGTCGGTTGTTTGAGGAGAATGTCTCGAAGACAGTGAAGATGTCGAGGTCTTTCTCCCCTGGCGTTGCGGTGGCGAGGATTGCTTCACTGCTCTTTGCTACCTGCTGGAGTACCCAGCATGCTCTAAGGCAGTGGGTGGGGATATTGTCTTGGGCAGCATGTATCTGGCAAGGTTTATCCAACAGTTAGTCCCGAACAGACCTGTCTCCTATGAAAGGTCTTTTTTTTTGCAATTGTGTATGTTATCGGACGCCCTGCCAGGGTATGTCTATTTCTCTTTAGCGGCATATTGTCCGAAGATGGACTATTCCAGAGGTGTATTATAGGCTTTCCAAGTGTTTTCCATAGCACAGTACTTTCGTACCAAATGTGATAGTTCTGCAAAGCTCCGTATTCAACGGCAGTTGAGGGCGTTCAAGACTCCCTCTTCCGTGCAATTGCAGTGAAATATGGGCACTGTGTCGTCATCGCATCAGTCATTAATCTTGTTTTTAACAAGTAGGAGCCTGGCCCAGAAGTGATGAACTGTCTCTTGGGGCCGCTGTCGTATATACATGAGATCACATATGTCCGGTAGTCCGGAGTTACTTGGAGAGTGTGTACTGTGGTGGGTGGGCGTGGATAAATTTGAGTCCCGACCCAACATAGTGACCGGGGTTTGTACAACCTCCGGTGTGGACGATCTGGGCCCAGCGGGATCTGAACATTCCGCGGGCCCGAGATCTGTCCCAGAGCCCGAAAGGCACAAAGTGCCACATGTCAAAGGTGTGTTCGACTCGATAATTTCGGAGATCCGAATAGCGTCGGTCTTCGTTTTGAGAGGAGAAGTATTTACGGCTTGGTCCTCGATTGCCGCCACCAGGTGAGTGATCGGGGTGGAATTGATTTCGTCCTGACCGGATTTAGGTCCAATCTAATCACCTGACGGTGAAAGCCCCAAGGCGGCAATGCGATCCAGCAGCTCGTTTAAAGACGAGGAATCCACCGAAGTCGCGTCATTGGAGTGGTCGGATCCATTATAGGAGTGGTGCTCGATGACCACAGGAAACGCGGCCGGCCTGGCGGCCACGCCGGCGCATACAGCAAACCCGCCGAGCTAGGGGATCTCGCCCATGACCAGGTTGTTTCCGAGGGTGATCTTGTTGTTGATGACGAGATGAGCCATCGACTTCCTTTCGCGAGCGCACAGTGGAGCTCTCAATGAAAGCACCATTGTCGGTGTCAAAACCGGCAGATCTCGAGTAGGGGTGCCCAAGCTGTGCGTCTAAGGATCGATAGTAACAGGAGATTAGGGACACGATATTTACCCAGGTTCAGGCCCTCTCGATCGAGGTAATACCCTACTTCCTGCTTGCATTATCTTGATGAATATGGGGTTACAAGAGTTAATCTACCACGAGATCTTGATGGCTAAAACCCTAGAAGTCTAGCCTATGTAGTCGTATTGTGTGTTAGCCTCTACGTACTAAACCCCTCGGCTTATATACACGTCGGGGGGGCTAGGGTTACAAAGGTGACTTAGAGGGAAGGAATCGTTACATCCGAACATCTTTCTTGCCTTACTACATACATAGGAGTCCTAACCGAATACAGGGGAGGGCCTTCTGCTTCTATCTTCATGGCCCATCAATTCGGCCCTGCATCAATTGATCAGATGCCTGAGGACCCCTAAATATATGACTCCCTCAAAGGCACAGGAGGAGCAGCAGCCACATCCAAGGTGGATGGCTAAGCATTGTCTTCAGTGACTGCATTGGCTACGGGCTCCACATTATATTTAGCAATGACAGTGTCCTTGGCTTCATCAGTGGTGGTATTGGCAGCCACATTTATCTCAGGTTTAGTGGCTTCAAAGACTGGTGGGTTAGGCATAATAACTTCTTGACTTTCTTCGGTGGGGGGAATAACAACTTCTTCTTGGTCATCGGCTGATGCAGTTGGAATATCATCAGCCTCTTTGGCTTCAGATTCATGAGCAGTTTCCGAGGGGATGGCTTCAGGGAACACTTGATGTGCTACTGAGCTTGTGGCTTGCACATCCTCTTTAGGAATGCTTGACAAGGTGTCGGTGTACTAAGGTAGGGGTACCTTAGTACCCCAACTTGTGCACGGGCAGTAGCAGCTTCCCGCGGCAGGGCTTACCACGCGCTTGCCGAGGCCCGCTCCAGAATCCTTCAATCCATTCAAGAACAAAGTATTCAAGTTAGAAGACAAGACCCCGGCAAGAGGAGCTTGCCGGGAAGGCCGCACCAGGCTCAAGGACATCTTTTCAGCACAAGACCCTGGCAAGAGGTGCTCGCCAGGAAGGCCAAAGGATAACACCGCAAAAGATACATCGCGGCGCATCGTACGCCCCAGCAGGACCCGGGAAGCGGCAAGCTTCCGGGCCCGGCAAGATAGCGGCCCCGGCAAGGTGCTTGCCGGGGGAAGTTCACACTGTGTGCCTGCGCTCCAGCTCACTCGGCCACGCGTCGCCCTGGGGCCCTTCCAGGGGCGCGTGGCAGATGGCTGTGCAGCCTGAGGGACACGCTGGCGAGCCGCGGTGATGAGGCTACCGCCGTGGCGAACGGAGACGCATGGATAGACGCTTTTGGGGTCGACGGCGACGGGCATTAAATGCCCTTGTCCCCCATCGTCAAGGTTAGGTGAAGACCGTTGTTCATACACTGTTCATGCACTGTTGCAACTACCACCAAATTTACACTTTTACCCTCCTCTACGTTGGCACTTGTCGGTGACCCCTTTGAGCTATAAAAGGAGGCCCATGCACAACGTAGAGGGGGTTCGATTCCAGAAACTTGCTCACTCCACGCTCGGTGTAGCTGGTACTGTAGATCTTCAAGCTCCCGAGCTCCGAAAACTAAATACAACCAAAGCAGGAGTAGGGTTTTACGCGTCATCGCGGCCCGAACCTGGGTAAACTGCCCGCGTGTGCCCCTCGATCTGCTCTCCGCGCTCCCTCCGCTCCCTTACCGCAACGTAGAAGGTTCTCCGGTCCCATAGGTGCTCGTGGGAGGACATTTTCCCCCGACATCTTTGGCGCGCCAGGTAGGGGGCGTCGAGGTTGTGCGGACCTGATCCGGCGCTCACGCGGGCACATTCTTCATCAACCTCTCCAACTTCATCGGCTTCATCAACATGCCTCCGAAGAAGAAGGCTTCGGAGGTTGGAGGCCCGTCTGCGTCGATCCCACCACCACTAGAGCCGACGGTTGGTGGGGGAGGCGCCGGCGGAAGGGTGGACGCCGTTGGGGACACTCACGGCGCCACCAAGTCCAAGGACAAGACGGACGACCGGGCAAACTCCAAGGCCTCGGTATCCGTGCACGCGCCACGTCCCTCTCAGGAGGTGCCAGACCAGCAGCGTCGTGGTACAGGAGGTACCATACGCTTGCTGGGACGTGGCCAGGCCGGCGAGTCACGAGACGCTCAAGGCCAACGCCCCGGCAAGAGCAAGGCGTGGTCGCTAGGACGGGAACATGCTCCTTCTAACGCAGTTAGAAGTCCGAGCGTGTCCCGCTCCTCGCACCGCTCGCCACCATTTCCTTCTTCTCCAGCAGAAGCCCTGGCTAGGGCTCAGCTGCTCCTCGACTTCCCTCCAGCGGCGGACAAGGCCGAAGACTGGAGGGCGACGATCCAGAGCCTCATCGCCTTCGCCAACAACGATGCGCCGCAGCAGCCGACAACTTCACGGACGCGGCAAGTTGACCAAGCGAAGGCCGATGGCGACAAGACCGCCGGGGGTGCAACTACCGTGCACTCCACGCCGCGGAAGCAGAAAATGCCGTCCCGCCGGATCAACGTCGACGAAGACTCCACGGCGTCGTCAGATCCGCGGGCTCGCCGCGATCAGCGCCAAGTCCTCGACGACAGGCGACAGGAGGACGCTCGAACTCGTATCGAGCATCGACGAGAAGCCAGAAGACAGTCCGATCAGCGCGCTGGGACCGCTGTTGACATGCACGTGCCCGGTGAACCAGGCGACTTGCCGTACGCGGCAGGTTGCCCTGCGTTCACCCGAGAGCTGCGGCAAGTCCAGTGGCCCAGCATGAAGAATTTCAAGCCCGACGTGCCCGAGAAGTACGACGGCAAGACGCACCCCTCGGAGTTCCTCAGCATCTACACTATAGCAGTGCAGGCTGCCGGGGGACGCGACGAGAAGATCCTAGACAACTACTTCCCGCTCATGCTTAAGCCAAACGTCAGGTCTTGGCTTATGCACTTGCCGGAGAACTCCATCTCTTCATGGGCGGATCTATGCCACCAGTTTGTCGGCACCTTCACAGGCGGCCACAAACCCCACGGCCAGGAGAGCGATCTCCACATCTTAGCTCAGAAGGAGGGAGAGTCCCTGCGCAAATACATCCAACGGTTCAGCCGTGTACAACACAACATTCCCGATGTCCACCCTGCCGCGGTTATCAGCGCGTTCCACCAGAACGTGCGTAACCGCTGGATGAGGGAGGAGATGGCCATGACCAAAATCCGGGACGGCAGCGAGCTTTACGCTCTGGCTGACAAATGTGCACGTGCTGAAGAGGGGAGAAGACTCCCCGGAGAGGATACCGGCGTAGGAGGAAGCGACAGTGAGGATGCCGCCCCGGCAAGGAAAGGCCGGCGGCGAAACAACAGGAAAAAGAAGAACAAGGAGGTACTGGTTGTCGAGCAGTCCGGCAAGGAGGCTCCCGCCAAGAAGGCACAGGCTGGTGGCTCCGGCAAGGATCCCGCCCCTGTAGCGGCAGCCGACAAGCAGGACGGCTCCGACAAGCAGTACTGCAAGATCCACCGCACCAAGGGCCACGACCTCCAAAACTGCAAAAGGGTAGAGTACCTCGTAGAGCAGCAGAAGGCTGAATACAAGCGTCGCGACAAGGAGAAGGCCCAAGGAGGCGGAGGAGAGCCCAGCAAGAAGCGGCCGTTCAACGGCCGGGGAGGACGCCGCGGCAAGGCCAAGCAGCGGCAAGGAGACAGGCCTCCCCGGGGCCGCGACAAGGATGATGACGAAGACGACGATGAGGACATGGATGAAGGAGACAACAGCGAGCAGGAGTTCCAGAAGGCCACAGAAGTCCTGTGCGTCGATGGAGGTGCCTTTCTGCACACTTCCCACCGCCAACTCAAGCAATAGGTGCGGGAGGTGAATGCAGCTGAGCCACCTGTCGAGTCGCGCAAGCTCCTGAAATGGTCCGGCACGCCCATCATCTTCGACCTTGAGGATCACCCTGACCGCACAACCGCGGTCGGGTGCTTGCCGATGTTGGTTTCGCCAACTATCCGCAACCTCAAGGTCACCAAGATGTTGGTTGATGGCGGGGCCGGCCTCAACTTGATCTCCTCCGCTGTGATCAAGAAACTGCAGATCCCCGACAGCGAGCTCGAGGAAACCGGGACGTTCCAAGGAATCAACCCGGGAAGGAGCAAGCCGAAGGGGAAGGTTACACTGCCAGTGACCTTTAGTGGGGAGCTCAACTTCAGGACGGAGAGGATCACGTTCGACGTCGCCGATATCCCATTGCCTTATAATGGGATACTTGGCCGTCCTGCGCTCGCCAAGTTTATGGCAGCTTCCCACTACGCGTACAATATGCTCAAGATACCAGGGCCAATAAGCGTCATCTCTGTCCCAGGTGACAAGAAAGATGCGCTTATTTGCGCCGACAAGATCTACCGGGATGCAGCAGCCGCGGCAGACAGCAAAACACTTGCCGCTGAAGCTCCCGGGGGGAAGACCAAGACCAAGTCCGGCAAGAGCTCTGGAGCCCACTCCGGCAAACGCACCTCTTCGGAGTGCTGCGCTACCGTCGAGGACGCACCATCGAGCTCCACCGGCAAGTATAAGAAAGGAATGGCAGCTCCACCGGCAACCAAGAAGGTGTCCGCCAAGGAGGACGGCACTGGTGGTACCTTCACCATCAGTGCTACACTCGACCCCAAATAGGAAAGCGCGCTCGTTGCCTTCCTGCGAGCGAATGTAGACGTGTTTGCATGGCAACCGTCTGACATCCCCGGCGTTCCCAGGAAGGTAATTGAGCACAAGCTTGCTGTTTGTCCTCATGCGCGGCCCGTCAAGCAGAAGGTCAGGAAGCAAGCCGTGGAGCGCCAAGAATTCATCGCCGAAGAAATCAAGAAGTTGGAAGCAGCAGGCCTGGTTAGAGGCGTAATCCATCCTACGTGGTTGGCCAATCCAGTTGTTGTGCGCAAGGCCAATGGGAAGTGGAGACTTTGTATAGACTTCACTGATGTGAATAAAGCATGTCCCAAGGATCCATTTCCCTTGCCGCGTATTGACCATATTGTTGACTCCACCGCCGGATGTGAGTTGCTTTCATTCCTTGATGCATACTCAGGTTACCACCAGATATTCATGGCCAAGGAAGATGAAGAAAAGACTGCATTCATTACTCCATGCGGCACATACTGCTTCATACGCATGCCCTTTGGATTGAAGAATGCAGGCTCGACATTTGCAAGGGTGGTGCAGACTGCTTTTGAGCCACAGATACACAGAAATGTAGAAGCCTACATGGACGACATAGTGGTCAAGAGCAAGAGCAAGGATACCCTGATCCAAGACTTGGAAGAAACCTTTGAGAATCTGCGCAAGATACAGCTCAAGTTGAACCCCGAGAAGTGCGTCTTCGGAGTCCCTTCCGGCAAGCTTCTCGGGTTCTTCATGTCCCAGAGAGGGATTGAAGCCAATCCCGACAAGATTAAAGCCATCGAGCAGATTGAAGCCCCGAAGCGCGTCAAGGACGTAAGGAGACTTGCTGGTTGTGTGGCTGCCCTCAGTAGGTTCATTTCAAAGTCTGCAGAACGCGCCCTGCCTTTCTTCAAAATCTTGAAAAAGGCAGGTCCCATGAAATGGACTCCGGAAGCGGAGGCTGCGCTGCTAGACTTGAAAGGATACCTATCCTCCACTCCAATACTTGTCGCACCTAAACCACAAGAGAAGTTGCTGCTATACTTAGCGGCGACCAATCAAGTGGTTAGTGCTGCGTTAGTAGCGAAGAGGGAGGCAGATGAGGAACCCACATCCCCGGCAAGCGCATCCAGCGGCAAGCAGGGGGCTTCCCCGACAAGCTCTGGCCCCGACAAGGACAAGTCTGCTCAGGAGCAAGAAGAAGTGCGAAGGAAGATGGTGCAGCGCCCAGTTTATTTTGTAAGTTCCCTATTGCAGGGGGCTAGGTCAGGATACTATGGAGTGCATAAGTTGCTTTTCGGCCTCCTCATGGCCTCAAGAAAGCTGCGCCATTACTTCCAAGCACATGAGATAACAGTGGTCACTCGCTTTCCGTTGAAAAGGATATTGCAAAATCCAGAAGCAACAGGCAGGATCGTCGAGTGGGCACTAGAGCTGTCAAGCTTTGGTCTCAAGTTTGAGAGTACTTCAACCATACAGAGCAGAGCTTTGGCAGAATTCATAGCGGAATGGACCCCAACACCGGATGAAGAAGTTCCAGAGACAAGCATCCCCGTCCAAGAAGCAAGCAAGGAGTGGATAATGTACTTCGATGGTGCCTTCTCGCTGCAAGGCGCCGGTGTCGGCGTGTTGCTCATAGCGCCCACCGGAGAGCACCTCAAGTATGTTGTTCAGATGCACTTTCCCAAGGAACAAGAGACAAACAATAGTGCTGAGTATGAAGGACTGCTTGCCGGCCTCAGGATTGCGGCCGAACTTGGGATCAAGAAGTTGATTGTGCTAGGAGATTCACAATTGGTTGTCCGACAAGTGAATAAAAGTTATCAGAGTCCCTTGATGGAAGCCTATGTCGATGAAGTGAGGAAGCTTGAAGAACGCTTTGAGGGCTTGCAGATGGAGCACGTCCCAAGAGCTCAGACTGATATCGCAGATAGCCTCTCAAAGTGTGCTGCAATGAAGTTACCTGTGGAACCAGGGATCTTCGTGCTCAAGCTAACTCAGCCATCCGTTACACCATCAGTTGGACCAAGCAAGAAGAGGAAGTTGGTCTCCGGCGATTACTTGCCAGCGGATCTTCCCGAAACCGCCGCCAAGGTCACCAAGACCAGCAACCTAAATGCTGAGGAGAAATCTGCTCCTACGGACCCAAGGGTCTGTATAGTTGAAGCAAGCGTTCCCGACAAGCCTTGCCCTGGCAGGCTTGCCGGGGAACCCTCAGCTCCGGCAGAACCACAGGTTCTTGCCGTAGAAGCTGAGGTTCCCGCAGCAGCACTGATGCCTTTAGTCCTTGTTTTGAGCCTCAAGCTCCAGCATGGGCGCAACAAATCGTCCGTTTTCTTCAAACTGGAGAACTTCCCGAAGAACCAGAAGAGATAGAGAGGATAACCAGACAGTCAAGTATGTACCAGTTCGTCGACAACGAGCTATACAGAAGAAGACTTAACGGTATCAGGTTGAAGTGCATTTCCTGGGAAGATGGACAGAAGCTGTTGGCAGAGATACACGGAGGCATATGTGGTCACCACATTGGCGCAAGAGCACTTGCCGGAAAGGCGTTCCGGCAAGGTTTCTTTTGGCCAGAAGCCCTCCAAGATGCGACTGCACAAGTAACCAAGTATGAAGCGTGCCAGTTCCATGCCAAGCAAATTCACCAGCCAGCTCAAGCTCTCCAGACGATCCCTTTATCCTGGCCCTTCTCGGTCTGGGGGCTCGATATCCTCGGCCCCTTTCCCCGCGCCGTCGGGGGCTTTGAGTACTTGTACGTCGCAATCGACAAGTTCACAAAGTGGCCAGAAGTGGAGCCAGTGAGGAAGGTGACAGCACAGTCAGCAGTCAGGTTCTTCAGATCAATTGTTTGCCGTTTCGGGATCCCTAACAGGATCATCACCGACAACGGTACATAGTTCACAAGCCGCACCTTCATGCAGTACGTCCAAGACCTTGGCGCCAAGGTCTGCTTTGCTTCTGTTGCTCACCCAAGGAGCAACGGTCAAGCGGAGAGGGCCAATGCTGAAGTGCTGCACGGATTGAAGACAAGAACCTTTGACAGGCTGCACAAGTGTGGAAGAAACTGGATAGAGGAGTTGCCGGCGGCTCTTTGGTCAATCAGGACGACACCGAATCGAGCCATCGGACAGACACCCTTTGCTCTTGTCTATGGAGCAGAGGCAGTTCTCCCCACGGAACTCGTATACGGATCTCCTCGAGTACTCGCTTACGACGAGCTCGAGCAAGAGCAACTGCGGCAAGATGATGCATTGCTCCTCGAGGAGGAACATCTCCAGGCTGCTGTACGAGTTGCTCGATACCAGCAAGCCTTGCGTCGCTATCATAGCCGCAAGGTCAAGGCCAGGAGTCTCGAGGAAGGCGACCTTGTTCTTCGGCGTGTTCAGTCCGCCAAGAATTACAACAAGTTGACGCCGAAGTGGGAAGGCCCTTATCGGATGAGACAAGTCACAAGGCTCGGCGCTGTCCGCCTTGAGACCGAAGAAGGCTTACCGGTGAGCAGCTCCTGGAACATAGAGCATCTTCGCAAGTTTCACCCATAAGGCGCGGTTGCCGTGATCCGCTCCGGCAACCACCTTTTGTACAAGTATTGCCGTTGTTGCATGTAAACCTATGTACAAAGCCGGGCGCAGACCCCGTGCGTCAGTAAAACTTTCGTGCTTCGCTCCATTTGTCAATTCGTGCTTTTCCTTGTACTTGCATGTATCGTCTGACATTTCGTGCAGCACACACTCTCGATAAGCAGTCACAAGCCACAAGGCTCCATACTTGTATTTTCTCCTCCTTTGCCTTTCTCTCTGGAACAGAAGGAGTGTCTCCTCGCGCACAAGTTTGCCGGGGGGGAAGGAGATAGCAGTATGGACCAAGTGCTGTTCAGTATGGACCAAGTGCTGTTCAGTATGGACCAAGTGCTGTTCAAGAAAGAAAAGTCTTGCCGGGAAGTAAACAACCCAATGAAAGCTAAGTTATCAAAGTTTGAGCATTCAAATTTTTAAATTTTAGTTATCTTCCTTGAACAACCACACTTTGTATGGAAAACCTGTGCGCGGAGGAACCTACCCGTAGCTAGTCGCACCCTTACTTTGTTTCGAGCACGCTCAACGGCTTAAGTGAGCTGCGACAAGTGTCGCGCCCTCACTTCGTTTTCGAGTTCGCTCAGCAATATAAGTGTGCTGCGACTAGCTGCGGCAAGGTTGCTTGCCGGTAAGGTCTTTGCTAGCAGGCTGCTAAGAGTCCCGCACTCAGCGCTCGCGGCAAGGGCCCCTTGCCGGCAAGTTTCCCTAAAAAGCGTAGGGTGAAAAGCATACAAAGTGAAGGACCAAAAGCAAGGGAGATAATATTGCATTGATTACCCAAAATAAAAGTATATATTACAAAGATACTTTGCCGCTGTTCTAAACAACTACTGTCTATGACTTAATTGGCAGCGGCGAAGGAAGCAAGAAGCCTAATTTCTACGGTCTCCCTCGACCCTCTGGATCTTGCCCACCTTGGCTACAATGTGGACAACTTGGGCCTTCAACGCCTCATGATCAGCCTCGGGCGGCAAGGTGCGGAGGACGTTGACGAGGTTGATGCTGGGGTTGCGGTAGACAATCTTCGACAGCACCCGCTCCATGGTGCCCATGCAGAGCCGGCGTGCCTCGTCGGCCAGCTGCTCGGGGATCTTCTCCCGCAGCCGCGCAAGCGCCGGCGCCACTCCCGTGAAGAATAGACTCAGTTTGGCGCTGTGGGGGAGGTTCTCGTCGGGAGAGTACACGAGATGCTCCGCCCTCAGCGCCATCATCTCCATGTCTATGTTGGCGGCGGAGGTGACGAGGTCCTCAGTCCATCGCTCCACCGTCTGCTGGAATTGGGTCTGCGAGACGGCGGTGCTTTCCAGCAGGGCCCTCTCAGCGCGGAGATCGTCCTTCAGCTTGGTCTCGCGGTCCCGGGCAGCGTCAAGCGAGTCAGTAAGGGTGGAGACCTTCAGCTCTAGATCAGCAATGGAGTCCTTGGCATCAGTGAGCTCTTTACCCTTATCGGAGAGGCGGATTTGCAACTCCGAGTTGGTGTGGGCATCCTTCTCCCGCTCCACGTTGAGCTCCTTCTTGGCGGTCTCTGCGGCAGCGGCAGCATCCCTCGCCTCCCGCAGAGCCCCGCCAATAGCCTGCTCCCGAGCGGTGAGGTCGTCCTCGTGGCTGTCGAGGTCGACCTTCCGCTGGTTGAGCGCCCCTTCCCGCCGAGACACCTCTTCGGCGGCCAGACGCTGCTGCTCCTCGACCACGGCCTTTTCGAGGACGAATGCTTGCTGCGCCCTGGCAAGCTCTTCACGCTCCTCCGCCAAGTTTCGGAGGGCCACCTGGTTGGCGGCACGGAGCTCCGCGGCGCGCTTCTCCAGGTCGGCGCCAGCCTTGGCAGCCAGAGCCTCCCGATACTCCAACTTCGCCTGCCTGGCCCTGTACAAGGCCAGGAGCCGGCGAAGGAGCCGCTCCTCTTCGGGCTCGTCGCTGTTGCCGGGCGCGTCCACAACCTTCAGCCCGGCGGAGGCGAGAACCTCTCCGTCGAAGGTCTCTCCCTCCGCGGGTACCCTAGACGAGGACGCCCACGGGACTTGAATGAAGACCCCGTTGGCGGCCTCCAGGTAGACACCCGACCGCTCCGTGGAGGCGGAGGGGTCGGCGGCCGGTGCAGCGTCCGACGCTCCTGCAGCCTCCGGGCCAGCAGTGTAGTCGCCTGTCCCTTCCCCAGCCGCGGCGTCGGCGGCCGGGGTAGTCTCCTCAACGGATGGCTCGTCAGCTCCAGCCATTCCCTCAGCAGTAGTGGCGTTGCCGCCATCGCCATGCGCGCCCTCCTCGGCGGTGGCCTCCGTCTCCATCAGCTCCGGGGAGGGAGGATCTAGTAGAAGAAAAAGAAAAGAAAGATCGTCAAGCAAATATCCAAAAAGAAGGATTCGAGAAGAAGAAGCTACAAGGTTTACCTTCGCGGACTTCCTCGACGACGGGGTCCCTCGCCGGGGAATTCTCCCTTGGCGGCGGAGTGGCTGACCTTGCTGGCGGAGGGCCGCTCGCGCCCTCCCTTGTCGGGGTGCTCGCCCCTGGCGGAGTACCCATCATTGGCGGAGCACCGTCCCTCGTCGGGGAGCCCCTCCTCGGCGGGGAGGGTGGAGCAAGCGGCTCGTCGGGGGCAACCTCCTGGTGCTCCTGCGGCTGCGGCTCCACCTCTGCACAAAACAACAAAGCATCAGTACGAGCAATAACCTCGAGCGCGCCCGTCAAGCAGAAAAATGGATACCAGACTTATGCTGGGGCTGCGCTGGGGGCTGCTCCTTGGAGCAGCAGGCTGATCCGGCAAGTCTGCCGCTGGCGCGTCTCCTGTCGCTGCGGCAGGCTCGTCGTCCTCGATCTCGACCACAGGGATCTTGGCCCTCTTCGCCATCCGCTGGGTCAAGGTCCTGGAAGCCAAAACAAGATCAAGATCAGAACCAAGCAAGAGAAATCAAGACAAAATCAAAGGAAATGAAACTTGCAAGTACTTACTCTTCCTCCTCCTCTTCATCGGAGCTGAGAGCGGAGAAGTCAAATCCTGCCTCGGCTGCTCCGGCGCGAGGGGCTCGAGGAGAGGGCTCCCTCGGGCGCTTGGCGGGCTCCGGAGCTGCGGGCTGTGAAGACCCAGCACCGGTCGTCGCCGAGGACCGATGAGTAGAAGGTACCCCGGAGTCACTCCGGGAAGACCCCCCTCCGCTTGCCGCTCGGGCGCGGGGCGCCTCCTTGGCGACCTTGCTCGTCGTGGTGGCACGCGTCGCCCGGCGCTGCGATCGTTGCTGGGGCGCCGGCGGCCTCGCCGTCTCGACGGCCTTGCGGAGACGTTTCTTCGGTTGCGGCGGAGGACTTGGGCTTGGTGGTGGCGGAGAGTTCTCCGAGGACGAGGAGGCGTCGTCGTCAAGATTCAGGGATCCGCCGGAGTCCTCATCAGAATCACCGGACTCGGCCTCCCCCTCCTCCTCCTCTTCGGTAGGCCCGCTGGACTCGGTCCCCTGCCCGGCAGCCTCGCCAATCCCGGCAGGCTCCCCGGTAGGCTCCCCGGCAAACTCCTCGGGCGTGATCTGCAGCAACTTGAGGATTTCCTCCTCCTCGGCCTGGTTCACCGCGTCCGCCGCCTCCGCTTCGTCAACGGTGTATCCAAACTCACCTGCCGCTGGTGCCGCGGCGGCCTCCTCCATTCTGGAGGCAATGTACGTCACATCTCGCGTGGTGGTCTCCCGGGTGAGCCCCTTCCTATCATCAGCATTGCGTGGTTTTTCAACCAAGTTATCGAAGAAGGCTTGCACGGTTTCCGCTGAAGGCTCCAGCCAAGTGGGGACGACCCCATTGGAGTCGCACTCCGGCATTGCCGCGCGGATGGCACTGAGGGCCGTGTTGTTACACGGAGGGACCAGTCCGGTCGACGGTTTGAACCACTCCGGGTGCTTGGGGTCGTGTTTGAACAGTTCCCGGACCATCCCCTTTATCTCCAAGACGGTGAAGTTGTAGTTCAACCCGGGGCGCAGCCTCATGCGGTCTGCCGCATTGCCGAACTCCCAAGCAGGCCTCTTCCTTTCCTGCAGAGGGGCGATGTGGCGGCGGAGGAAATCAGCTCCAACTTCACCCACTGTCAGACTGGCAGCCCGGAGACGAAGAATCCTAGTCAAAGCGATCTGCAACTTGTCGTCCTCCGGGCCCAAGTCACTCCAATCCTTGCCGCGCACTATGGCAGTCTGGCGCGGCAAGGTAAACTGCTCGGGATCCTTTTCCAGAATCCAACACCAATCTGCCCTCCACTCCTCCCACTTGCCGCGGAGCTCTCCCTTCAAGTACGCCTCCTTCTTGTTCAGCCGGAAGATCCAAGAGATGCCGCCGGAGAGGGGGGATCCGCACTCTACTCTAGGCGTGAAGAAGTGGCGGAACAGAACTACATTTGGGTGGACTCCAATGTAGTTTTCGCATAGATGTGCGAAAACGGCAAGGGTGAGGACGGCGTTGGGGGTGAAATCTAAGAGACGGGAGCCGTACGTATTCATCACGTCGCAGAAGAACTCCAAGAACGGAGGGCGAAGACCGCAGTAGAAGAATGCAGCGAAGAAATAGTAACCTCCCGGGAACATGTCGACGGCCACGGCGGGGAGGACTTGGGTGCGGGGATGGTCCTTCGTCTCCCTCGCCCAGAACAAGTAGTACTTGTCCCGCAGCTCCCTCGGGCCGAGCCTTGGCGGGAAGACCACCAACTTCCTCCGCATGGCTGCCAGCCTCGCTGCCTGCTCGGACTTCTCCTTCTTTGTCTTGTCGCCCTTCGCCTTGTCGCTCTTCGCCTGGTCGCTCTTCGGGGCCATGGCAGGGGCGGCGAGGGAGAACGGCGGCGCGGCGGGTGGGGAAGACAGTGGAGGAATGGCGGAGGCAGGAAGCAGCGGGGGTTTCTGAGGATTCAAGGCGCAATGAAGACGATGGGGGGAACTGCCCCTGCCTCCTCTGCTTTTAAGGGGGAAGTTGGGGACGTTCCGCATTTCCCATTAAAGAATAGGCCACGATCTCTCCCACGACGTCGCAATCGACGCGTGCCGTTAGGGAGGGATGCGGCGGATACGGAGAGGGATACGGCTTGCCGTGGGCCGCGTGTGCCCGTGCACTGTCTTGGGCCTGGCCCAACAACGCTCGGCAACGTGTGTGGCCCAGGCCCGGGGGCTCCTGTCGGTGTACTAAGGTAGGGGGTACCTTAGTACCCCAACTTGTGCACGGGCAGTAGCAGCTTCCCGCGGCAGGGCTTACCACGCGCTTGCCGAGGCCCGCTCCAGACTCCTTCAAGCCATTCATGAACAAAGTATTCAAGTTAGAAGACAAGACCCCGGCAAGAGGAGCTTGCCGGGAAGGCCGCACCAGGCTCAAGGACATCTTTTCAGCACAAGAGCCTGGCAAGAGGTGCTCCCCAGGAAGGCCAAAGGATAACACCGCAAAAGATACATCGCGACGCATCGTACGCCCCAGCAGGACCCGGGAAGCGGTAAGCTTCCGGGCCCGGCAAGATAGCGGCCCCAGCAAGGTTCTTGCCGAGGGAAGTTCACACTGTGTGCCTGTGCTCCAGCTCACTCGGCCACGCGTCGCCCTGGGGCCCTTCCAGGGGCGCGTGGCAGATGGCTGTGCAGCCTGAGGGACACGCTGGCAAGCCGCGGTGACGAGGCTACCGCCGTGGCGAACGGAGACACATGGACAGACGCTTTTGGGGTCGACGGCGACGGGCATTAAATGCCCTTGTCCCCCACCGTCAAGGTTAGGTGAAGACCACTGTTCATACACTGTTCATGCACTGTTGCAACTACCACCAAATTTACACTTTTACCCTCCTCTACGTTGGCACTTGTCGGTGACCCCTTTGAGCTATAAAAGGAGGCCCATGCACAACGTAGAGGGGGTTCGATTCCAGAAACTTGCTCACTCCACGCTCGGTGTAGCTGGTACTGTAGATCTTCAAGCTCCCGAGCTCCGAAAACTAAATACAACCAAAGCAGGAGTAGGGTTTTACGCGTCATCGCGGCCCGAACCTGGGTAAACTGCCCGCGTGTGCCCCTCGATCTGCTCTCCACGCTCCCTCCGCTCCCTTACCGCAACGTAGAAGGGGCTCCGGTCCCATAGGTGCTCGTGGGAGGACAGTTTCCCCCGACACAAGGAGACCGTGGGCCTAGGGCCTCTACGAAGCCTTCGGAAAGAGGGCGACGCCTGTGCTGAGGGAGTGGTCTTCTCCATGTCCTCAGGGGTGACTTGTGGTGTCTCAATCACACGAGTAGTGACTTGAGCTGGCGAGGTGCGAGGAATGACTTCATGCAACGAGGTATTGGGGAGTTGCTCTCCCCAGAAATCATCATTTGTGATTGGCGTTGTGGGACCACCAATACTTATCTGTTGAGTGCTCGAGGGAGCAGGCGATGATACCGGCTTGGGCATGATCTTGGGAAACTGAAGAAGAACATCATCATCAAGTACATTGTCATCACGACCAATGTCTTCAGCTGTGATGGTGTCAGAAGCTGGAATATCTTCAAACTCATGAGCCTCTGTGGTAGCAGGCTCATGTACAACAAGGCGGTGTTCACGGTTGGAGGATGCAGGTAAAGCAACATAAATGGGCTCCACAAGCAATGGTTCTGCAGAAGCAGTTGGACTTGTGGTTGCTTGAGCCTTTCTAGAAGCCTTTGAAAACTTGGTCTTGCGCTTCTTTGGAGAGGGAGAAGCGTCAAAGGCTTCGGTGTTTTCCTCTTCTTGGCCTCAGGCTCAACCTGCTTAGTCTTCTTCCTTTCGGAAGCAATAGATGGAGTATTTGGCTTTGAAGCAGCAAAGCCTTTTGGGAAGACTATGTGTGGCTCTTCTTGCTGAGCAGTAGCTGGTGCAGCTGGCTTCATCTATTTTTAGCGGCAAGCTTAGGGTCTATGCCAGGACGGCCAAGAGCTTTCCTCTTCAGGGCGTCATTGTGAGATTGAATGCACTTTTCTGCATAGAGCTTCAGACACTCACGAGAGCCTTTAGCTTCATCACGACGCTTCTGAAATTCAGCCTTCAAATATGTCATCATGGTCTTGAAGCTTTGAATTTCATCAACACTCAACTTGGCAACTTGTTTCTTGAACTGAGCCTTCTCATGATCAATTTTGTGCTTCTGCTCCATCACTTTTTATGCAAGTGTGAGCTCTCTGCTTACAAAGCCTTGAAAAGTGACACTAATGTCAATGGGCAGCTGAAGATCATCAAGGGAGATGGATGGGTCATCAAACCATTCATCAATGAAGTTGTTCAGGATGTCAGCATCAAAGAGCGACATATCCTTGAAGATATCAGCTTCTTCTTGCTTTTTCTTGATCAGGAGCTCCTGAGCATCATCATCAAGATCTTCATCACTTGAAAGATCACTAATATCACCATCATCTCACAGGATGCTGGAAGGAGGAGGAGCTCGACCAATGATATCAACAGTTCTTGGGGAGGTACGAGAGAATTCTCCATACTGCACACTTGACTCAGGAGGTGCAATTTTCAGAGGCTTCAGCTTGGAAGCTTTTGGTGCAGAGGCTTCTTTGGAGATTTTCAACCCCCTTAGGTTTTGAAACCTTTGCCTTCTTCACAAGCTTCGGGGGTTCAGAGTCTTCAGACTCTGGCTTGTCTTGGGTAGTTTCTTCAACGTTGGCCCTTTGCTCAGCAATATGTGTGAGAAGTCAATCAAAGTTATTGAAGGGGCCAATGAGATTTGGTTCAGCCTCAGGACTGCCATCAGTCCGAGGTTTGGCTTGACCTGGGTTGAAGACAATCCCAAAGTGCGTTTTGTTTTGAGCAGCAGAATTCTTGGCAAACTTGTAATTTTCTTCAAAGAGATCATCTTCACGACACCATCCAAGACTGGATGGGTCAGCATTGGCTGGCATAGGTCCTCTGACCATACAGGGGAAGAATCTTTGTTGGATGGCTTCAGCCCTATTCCTTGGGTGAAGCTTCTTGTATGTTATGTCAGCCCAAGGAGGTCTTACTACATTCTTTGAACCGTACTCTGGGGTGAAAAATTTGTATTTGAACCATTGCTCAGCCCAGTACCTACGAATCCATTGAACACATGATTTGCGCTCCCTGTATGTTTCTTCAGGATCAGACTTGTACTGCTCGAAAAGATCTGGAGGAAGATCCTTTGCAGTATTTGTGTGTCTCTGTCTGCCACCCTTTCTTGTAGGTTTGTCACTAGTCATTCGGTCAGCAAAGGTGATTGGCTTCACACAGGTGGCAGGGTTCACTCTATTAGTCAAACATGAATTAGCTTCAGGAGATTCAAGATGACACTGTAAGAAGTCTGACTCGCCCACGGACGTGTACATGTGAAAGAATTAGAGATGCGAGGGAAGGGGAAGATGTCATATGCATTCTCAGAATATTTTGAAGATAAATCAGTGTGAAGACATTGACCTCATATTGCGAAGACATTCACCTATAGAGATAAGTTTGTTCCAGATTTGTACGAATCCACGAATAAGTACAAGTGAGGAATCTAACTGATTGTGAAGCATAAGTGAAAGTGATTGCATGTTATGAGATGCGATTAAAAGTGAGATCTGGATTTGGAAGTGGTAAAACAACTTCCATAAGATTTTGGAGATAGGACGGATCGAATAAACGATAAAAGGTGAAAATTTTAGTTACCGCTCAAGAATAGATGAAGAACTGCAAAACAAGGCGAGAAGGAGGCCTAGCAGTTCAATTTCTATGCCCTAACTTGGCGGCGGCGGAGGGAAGGATGTCCATGGCCGGCGTGACGACGACGTCGGAGAAGTCACGGCAGCTAAGCACTTCGTAGTGGGGGCGCGTATTTATAAGAAGAGGGACGATGCAGTGAATTTACTCAGCTGCCCTTGTCGATACGCATCTGAACGATACATGCCATGCATGCATTAGATTGGAAACTAATCCATGACCCCACGTACACCTGGTAAGACGGGTTCTTGTTCCGCCTTCTCTGGATTCCGACAAAGAGGATAAGAACATTAAATCGTTTTAAATAATGGTCTCAATATCTTCAACTGACAAGGACAAGTGAAGACAATCGACATTTGTCAAATAGAATGCATATGAAGATTTAGAGACACGAGGTGAGACGAGCATAGAGGGGGTAGGGGTCCGATCACATTCACTTAGCACAGAAAATAGTAGATTGAAGACATAGCTATAAATGAATGTTGTAGAGGACATAACACAAATATATGTATATATATGCACTGGCAAACATATCATATCAACAGAAATATTTGAAGACAAATTCAAAGTTGAAGACAATCCAAATGTGAAGATAATGCATTTATGACGCCAATTAAAAAACCTTAAGATGAGTGTTGGTGGTACGTGACCCACCGTATATGAAGTAGGACCCAGACACGGCACACAATTATCATGGCACTCTGAAGTAAAATTCAGCATTAATGTATTCACACTCAGAGGGTATGTCTTCATGAATTGAAGACATACGTTACTTTGCGTGTTGCACACCTAAGTCATCAATATGCCTAAGCGTTAGGATGTGTGTCCATTCATAGGACATTTAAGGATTCTAAGATATATAGCTCACACTGCAGCTTAAAAAATCTCTTCTCATCCAAGGGCTTTGTGAAGATATCTGCCAATTTCTCTTCAGTGTTGACATGAATGATATCAATGTCTTTCTTGATCACATGATCTCTGAGAAAGTGATGACAGGTCTGAATGTGCTTTGTATTCGAGTGCTGAACAGGATTGTGAGAAATCTTGATGGTGTTTTCATTGCTCAGTAGAGAGGCACCTACATCATGTTTATGCCATAGTCCTTGAGAGTTTGCTTCATCCAGAGAAGCTGAGTGCAGGAAGATCCAGCAGCAATATATTCAACTTCAGCAGTAGAAAGTGATACACTATTTTGCTTCTTTGAAGACCAACAGACAAGAGACTGTCCAAGAAAATGACATGTTCCTGATGTGGATTTGAGATCAACCTTGTCACCGGTATCTGAGAATCCAACCAGATCAAACAATGAGCCCTTGGGATACCATAATCCTAGCGTTGGGGTGTGAGCCAAATATAGAAGAATTTGCTTCACCGCAAGGTGATGTGACTCCTTTGGTGCCGCTTGGAATCGGGCACACATGCAAATGCAAATCATTATATCTGGCCTAGATGCACATAGGTATAATAAAGGACCAATCATGGAGCGATATACCTTTTGATCGAACTCTTTACCATTGTCGTCGGAGCACAAATGACTTTTTGTTGGCATTGGCGTTGTTTATTGATACGTCTCCAACATATCTATAATTTGTGATTGTTCCATCCTATTATATTATTTGTTTTGGATGTTTTATATGCATTATTATGTTATTTTATATTAATTTGGGACAAACCTATTAACACAGAGCCTAGTGCCAGTTTCTGTTTTTTCCTTGTTTTTGAGTTCCGCAGAAAAGGAATATCAAACGGAGTCCAAACGGAATGAAACTTTACGATGATTTTTCTTGGACCAGAAGACACCCGAGAGACTTGAGAACCAAGCCAGAAGAGCCACGAGGAGGCGACAAGGGGGGAGGGCGTGCCCCCCACCCTTGTGGGCCCCTCATGACTCCACCGACCTATTCCTTCCGCCTATATATTCACATATATTCCAGAAACCCTAGAGGAGGCATCGAAACCACTTTTCCACTGATGTAACCTTCTTTATCTGTGAGATCCCATCTGGAGATACTTCTAGTACTCTGCCGGAGGGGGATTCGACCACGGAGGGCATCTACATCAACCATATTGCCCTTTCGATGAAGCGTGAGTAGTTTACCACAGACCTACGGGTGCATAGCTAGTAGCTAGATGGCTTCTTCTCTCTCTCTTTGATTCTCAATACCATGTTCTCCTTGATGTTATTGGGGATCTATCCGATGTAATCTTCTTTTCTGGTGTGTTTGTCGAGATCCGATGAATTCTGGATTTATGATCAGCTTATCTATGAATATTATTTGAATCTTCTCTAATTTTTTATATATGCATGATTTTCTATCTTAGTAATTCGCTTCGAACTTTCTATTTGGTTTGGCCAACTAGATTGATTTTTCTTGCAATGGGAGAAGTGCTTTGCTTTGGGTTCAATCTTGCAGTGCTTTGACGCAGTGATAGAAGGGGACGAGACACGTATTGTAATGTTGCCATCGAGGATAACAAGATGGGGTTTTCATCATATTGCTTGAGTTAATTCCTCTACATCATGTCATCTTACTTAGTGCGTTACTCCATTCTTCATGAACTAAATACTCTAGATGCAGGCAGTAGTCGGTCGATGTGTGGAGTAATAGTAGTAGATGCAGGCAGGACTCGGTCTACTTGACACGGACGTGATGCATATATTCATGATCATTGCCTTAGATATCGTCATAATTATGTGCTTTTCTATCAATTGCTTGACAGTAATTTGTTTACTCACCGTAATATTTGCCATCCCGAGAGAAGCCTCTAGGGAAACCTATGGCCCTCGGGTCTATTTTCCATCATATAAGTTTCCGATCTACAATATTAGTTTCCTATTTACTATTTTTGCATTATTTTACTTTCCAATCTATATACCAAAAATACCAAAAAATATTTACTTTACAGTTTATCTATCTCTATCAGATCTCACTTTTGCAAGTAACAGTGAAGGGATTGACAACCTCTTTATCACGTTGGGTGCAAGTTGTTGTTTGTTTGTGCAGGTATTTGGCGACTTGCACGTTGTCTCCTACCGGATTGATACCTTAGTTCTCAAACTGAGGGAAAAACCAACGCAAGCTACATGACCCTTTCCTCTTGATGTCTACACACGCTTCTACTCTTGTAGACTATGTTGGGCCTCCAAGCGCAGAGGTTTGTAGGACAGCAGCAATTTCCCTCAAGTGAATGACCTAAGGTTTATCGAACTCAGGGAAGTAGAGGTTGAAGATGGTCTCTCTCAAGCAACCCTGCAACTAAGATAGAAGAAGTATCTTGTGTCCCCAACACACCTAATACACTTGTTAGATGTATAGGTGCACTAGTTCGGCGAAGAGATGTTAAATGGCAAGTGATATGGATGGCAAAACAAAGTAATATAAATCTGTAATAAAAAGTGCAGCAAGCAAACAAGTGGTAAACGTGAGCACAAATGGTATTGCAATGGTGGAAACAAGGCCTAGGCTTCATACTTTCACTAGTGGCAACTCCCAACAACATTAACATAATCGAATCACATGATATTTCCCATAAAACATGCAATGGAGACGCACCCGGAGGTCATTCCTTCGTGGTCAAGAGAGGACGAGAATTATGTAGGGCTACAAAAGCACACCTCAAAGTTCGTAGTTCTCAATCTAAGGATTTCCCAATGTCACCGCGGCCATCCAAAGAGAGTCCCACAATCACCACAACATATCTAAAGGATAGTCAAAGACAAGCACCACGAGACTCTCAATCTTCAATCAACACACAAGAGAGGAAATCACTAATGAAAATATTTTTCTAATCCATGTCCAATAGACCGCTGTCACCTTGGTCTCGGGGATTATACTAGATAAAGACAAGTGAGTACATCAATCCAATACATAGAGGAAGGGGAAATATCATGGGATCACCCTAGATTAACATAGCCTATGATCACAACAAAGATCACATCATGTGAGAGAGAATTGACCACATAGCTACTGGTAGAAACCTCAGCCCCGAGGAGGAACTACTCCCGCATCATGGAGGGAGGAAGCAACGTCGATGGAGATGAATCCCGGGGCACTTCCCCGTCCCGGCAGGGTGCCGGCATAGGAATTCTGGTCCCCCGAAGCTTGATGGCGATGGTGGCGGAGATCGGAATTGCGTCTGGAGAAAAGGGGTCTGGAATCAGGGTTTCCTCAACGGGTGTTAAATATATGCCAAAGGGGGTCGCCAGGGGAGCTAAGGGGGGCCCAGCCCCCCCCCCCCGGCGCGGCCTGGAGGGGGCCGCGTGGGCAGGCCGCCTGGAGCCCTGGTGGCCCCCCTCCGGCCCTACTTTGGCCGCATGGAAGCTTCCGGAACGCTGATTTTTTATATATTTTTCTCGGAATTTTTCTGGCAGTTTACGTAATGGGAAAACCTGAAATACAAAAACAGCAGAAAACAGAAACTGACACTGGGGTGCACTGAGTTAATAGGTTAGTCCAAATATGATCAAAAGTGTATGGAAGTGCATAAATATCATAGCAATATCACACAAAAGAGGCATGGAGCAAGCAGAAATTATAGATACGTTTTGGACGTATCACCTCTTCAAGGGAAAAACCAACGCAAACTCAAGAGGTAGCAGGAAGAATTTCTGGCGCCGTTGCCGGGGAGATCTACGCCAAGTCAAGAGTCAAGATTTGTCTTTTGTCAACTCGCCAATTTCTGGTGTCGTTGATATCTACGTCAAGTCAAGACATACCAAGTACCCTTCATAAAACTCTCATCTCTTACATTTACATTATTTGCCATTTGCCTCTCGTTTTCCTCTCCCCCACTTCTAAAAAGTTCTCAGAAAAATACAAAAAAAATTGCCTCCTTTTCGTTTGCCTTTTTCTCGTTCGCTATTATGTTTGCTCGTGTTGGCATGTGCCTTCTATTTGCTTGCATCTTCGCTTGCCAAAAATCTATCTATGGATCCTCATCCGCTTGCTAATCTTTTTAGAAGATCCAATTATGTTGAACCAATTACTAGTGAGTTGCTACCTCTTGAGCTTGCGTTGTATTCCCTCGAAGAGGAAAGGGAGATGCATCACAGTAGCGTAAGTATTTCCCTCAGTTTTTGAGAACCAAGGTGTCAATCCAGTAGGAGACCACGCGCCAGTCCCTCGCACCTGCACAAACAAATAAGAACTTCGCAGCCAACGCGATAAGGGGTTGTCAATCCCTTTACGGTCAATTACGAGAGCGAGATCTGATAGAGATGACAGTTTATATTTTTGGTATTTTTGGTATAAAACAGAAAGTAAAAAAAGCAAATAAATAACGGCGACAGAAATTGGCTAGTTGACGGGAAAGTAAATGATAAAGATAGACCCGGGGGCCATAGTTTTCTCTAGTGGCTTCTCTCATGATAGCGGTATTCTACGACGGGTAAACAAATTACTGTCGAGCAATTGATAGAAAAGCGAATAATTATGAGACTATCTAGGCATGATCATTGTATATAGGCATCACGTCCGAGACAAGTAGACCAAAACGATTCTGCATCTACTACTATTACTCCACACATCGACCGCTATCCAGCATGCATCTAGTGTATTGGGTTCATACGAACAGAGTAACGCCTTAAGTAAGATGACATGATGTAGAGGGATAAACTCTAGCAATATGAAGAAAACCCCATCTTTTTATCCTCGATCGCAAAAATACAATGCGTGCCTTGCTGCCCCTACTTTCACTGGGAAAGGACACATCAAGATTGAACCCAAAGCCAAGCACTTCTCCCATTGCAAGAACTATAGATCTAGTAGGCCAAACCAAACCAATAATTCGAAGAGACTTGCAAGGATATTATGAGCACACATAAAAAGTTCTGAGAAGAACCAAATATCTTTCATAGATAACCTTGATCATAAACTCACAATTCATCGGATCTTGGCAAACACACCGCAAAAAGAGATTACATCGAATAGATCTCCTCGAAGACCGAGGAGAACTTTGTATTGAGATCCAGAGAGAAAGAGAAGAAGCCATATAGATACTAGCTATGGACCCGAAGGTCTAAGGTAAACTACTCACAACTCATGGTGAGGGCGATGATGATGATGATGAAGGCCTTCGTGATGGATCCCCCTCCCGGAACAGGCTCCAAGATGGGATCTCCACGGGAACAGAAGCTACGGCGGTGGAATTAGGGTTTTCTCTCTGCGTATGGAGTTTCTGGGGTACTGATAACCCTCAACCGTAAGGGATCGAGATAGTCTTCACGGGTAAGAATAACCCAATTTATTGATTCGACACACGGGGAGCCAAAGAGTATTTATAAGCTTTGACAGTTGAGTTGTCAATTCAACCGAACCTGAAATATACTTACTTGCAACAAAAGATGAATGGTAACGGTGATATGGTAGTGACGGTGGTGATAGTAAAAGTAAACAACGAAAGTAAATAGCAAAAGTAGCAACTAGTAACCAGCAGGATTTAAAACACTGTAGGCTAGGGAGATGGATGGTTGGGCGCAGCATGGATGAGATATATCATGATTCTAACTTGGGGCAAGGCACACGGAAAAGTAATGATAATCTAGGCAAATATCAAACATTAGGCATGTATCCCGTAGGTAGTTGTACGTGCTTGCAATAAGAACTTGCACAACATCTTTTGTCCTACCATCCCGCTACGAACGGGGCCAAAAGGAACTTATGGAGATTAAGGTGCTCCTGTCAAAGAGCACCGAAACAAAGCAATAAACTCAATGGATACATGTAATCCTCAAACTACGGACCATCCCCTTTGGTGTCCCAAGCTGTCACTTTTGGGATCGCCGGTTCCGAAACGTAATAGGTGCAAACAACTCATAGATAGGATCAAGAACACAAATATATTCATGCAAACACATATGGTTCAGATCTGAAATCATGGCACTCGGGCCCTAAGTGACAAGCATTAAGAATAACAAGTTGAAGCAAAGATGATAAACACCATAGTAGATGATAGGCAACATGCCCCCAACGATCTGACAAACTATTACATGATCTAACTCATCCTATCCCTACCACCCCCTTTGCCTACAGCAGGGGATTACTCACACATCGAAGGAGAAGTCATGGAGGGAGGATGGAGTGGTGATGATGATGACGATGGCGACGATCTCCCCTCTCCGGAGGCCAAATCAGCCTCCAGATTAGCCCTCCCGAAGAAGAACAGAGGGTGGCGGCGGCTCCGCGACGAAAACTGGGAAAAGAACTTCTGATCTGGGATTTCTCCGTCACGAGCTAAAATACGGGTCAAAGTAGGGCACCAGGGGTGGTGGGGCCCACCCTGGCGGCCTCCCGGCGCGGCCAGGGGGTGGGCCGCCCCACCAGGGCGCCTGGAGCCCCCCTGGTCCCACTCTGGCCCCTCTTCTGGCACCAGGTTCCTTCGGGTGCGTGGATTTTCTGTGATTTTTCGTGGAATTTTCTGAGATACCTAAAAATCCGTTTTCCTGCACACAATAAAACCATACAGGTGGCTCTGCTGAAAACATCGTCAGTCCGGGTTAGTTTAGTTCAAATCATGCAAGAATGAGGTCAAAACAATATCAAAAGTGTTTGGAAAAGTAGATACGTTTGAGACGTATCAACTCCCCCAAGCTTAGCATATTGCTTGTCCTCAAGCAATTCAGTTCAACGAACTGGACGCGACAAAGAAAACTTTGACAAAATCTTTTGCTTCATTAGATGTATATAAGCATGTACTACGAAAAGAGTCTAGCAAGTATTGAAACAATGCTATGAGGACAATGCACGGAGCAATCCTTCTTTCAAGTGACCAATCACAAATACCTAAAAGTAAATAATATATTACTGAAAATCAAGACAAGATTACATTGCACATAGCTTGAGCATATTAGGGTGGTATCTCGCTGGCCTCCATGAGTGAAGCAAAACATAAATGCAGAAACTCCTCCAGAGTTTTAAAGGAGACTAGAACTAAGACTTTCAGAATAAATAATATCACAAGCATGCAGAAGACAATGTAATACTTTGGGACAATGCACATTACACTCAGAATGACAATTATGCTCTCCTAGTTTGTGCTTTGAAGAAAGAAGGTGGAGACTCTCGAACCGTGGCTTTTGTTGGCAAGGTTGAAAACCCGTGGTCGGAAACAAAAACTAAACAAGTACCAGAGCTCTTGGTTTTAAAAACAGAGGTAAAAATGTTTTTGAGAGGTGCATATTTCGTCAACGAATGCTAGCAGATAACTCAATCACTTCTTGAGCTGGACAAGTATCGAGGAACGGCTCCCGCATGAGGAAGATCACATCCTCTTAATCTCCTTTGTTTATCACTGCCAAAGTTTTCTGATTTCTCATGAACAAAGCGTGAAGGAGGGTTTGTTTGTTGTATAATTTTTAATGAGCCGGGCGCACTCTATGCCAGTTCCTTCTCGTATTATGGGTTTGCAGATTAGACATGCAATCCTGGGGTGAAACTTGTCCAACTTAAAAAGATCATGAATTAACTACTACTTCCTCATGAGCTAAAACAGAGGCACAAAAAAGAGAAATGCTTTTGATTAATTTCGAGATGGTACACGAAAGTCTTCGTTAGGAATGGCAGGTAAATACCATGTATAGGAAGGTATGGTGGACTCATATGGCATAACTAGTTTTAAGGATTTTGGATGCACAAGCAGTCAGTCCGCTTAGTACAGGTGGAGGTTAGCAAAAGACTGGGAAGCGACCAACTAGAGAGCAATAACGGTCATAATTATGCAGAGCGACAAAGCAACATTGAATCGGGCATGGAAGTGATATAACTATTCTAAAACTCAAAGATCATCAAGGCAGAGCAGACTTTTTAGTCTTAAACATGTGTAAACATGTGCCAAGTCAATCCAAAAATTCTCTAAAGGGAAATACCACCTTAGTATACCGAACTATGAACAGTGCAATGCATGTAAATCATTTCAATAACACATTATATACTCTAGCTATTCGAGACTAGCCACAAGGAAAGCATGAACCACTGGGAGAGCATTTTAAACATAGCACTATGTCGCTACAAGCTGGTCTCTAGATCGTAAGTACAGGCATATGTACAAAAGTAGAAACAAGAAGAGTTCATACCGATCTTCCTTGTTGCTTCCCTTCAGTCGATCTTCGTCATTACTGCCTCGTCACTTGCACGATCGAACGTAGGAAATATGATTAAATGCCATCACGGACTCGAGCTGAACTCTGGAAACAAAGCAAACTAAAGAGAGAAAGGAAATCTTTTTGGATTATTTCAAAGGTTGAACGAAAGCAAAAGAAAGAGAAAATCTTTTTGTTGTTTTTGCAAAGAGAGAAATAAAGAAGAACGGGCAAAAACTTCGAAAAGATCAAAGCGAATAAAACGGATAATACAATGGAAAAGTGAGAGGGGCACGTACTCCCCCAAGCTTAGGCTTTTGGCCTAAGTTGGTAGCAGCTACTGCCCCCAGGAGCCTCCTGCTCCGGGGGTATGGTGGTGACTCCAAGGGTCGTAGAAGGATGCTGGCGCGTACACCGAACTCCTCGGAGTCTCCCACGAGGAAGGGTCCGTACGCCAAGCAGAGGAAGACCCTTCACCAAACTCGGTGGCGGTTTCTTCCTGAAAAGGTGGTAACTCACCGTGCTCCTCCTCGTCGGGCACAACCCCCTCCATGGGGTTATGAAACTGATGCTGGGCCATGAACTCATCGAACTGGATAACATCAAAGGACCATCCGTTCCTGGGAGAAAAATCAAACAAAAGAGGTGCAGGTAGACGGATCTCGGGTTCCGCGGTAGTTCCGAAACGCAAGATATAAACAAGATTATCAAGCTCAGAAGTCATGGTAACAAACTTATGCCTTTTCATAGCAGCAAGATCAAAGCTTAAATAAGTAAAAGGATTATCATCAGGGTGTGGGGTGCCTCCAAGATGTTCTAAGATAAGTGTGGCATAAACGCCACCATATAAGTCTCCCTTGTTACCGTTCATAGCAAGGCGTCGAGCAATTAAGGCACCCAGATTATAATCAGACCTCCCTGAGAGGGCGGCTGCCAGGATAGCAATATCCGGCGCAGAAGTGTTGCTCGTGTTGTCACGAGCTAACACCCCTCTAGCAACATAATATGCAAAATACCTGAGGTGAGGGAATAAGATGCTGGAGATCTTTGACCGATGAATATCCCTCGTACCCATGCTGCAGAGAGAGTTGAAGACGGTTTTCAGCTCGGAGGGCTGAGAGGTCATCCTAGCCGTCCTCCCAACGTTTGGCACACCTATTATTTCACAAAACTTTCCCAAAGGCATGGTGATAAGATCATTGTAAATTTTAAACTCAATAGCACCTGAATCAGGATTATATCTAAAACTGTTAATGAAACTGGAGGTGAGTTTTTGATACTGAGTAACACGGCACGTGACGAGCCGTGTCAGACCTGCATTAACAAAAAGATTACAAAACTCATCCTTGATTCCCGCAGCTTCAAGGAATTCATCACATGGAAACGTCATAGCACGTGCTGGACTTGTGTCTTCCAACAACTCTAGGGGCACATGATCTTCATTATAGCTCACCCTAGCAGTCGAGGGTGAAGCTGCGGCTCTAGTAACTCGATCGGAGTGCGTGGGCCTCCTCTTCTGAAGCCACCCCTTTGCCCTTCCTAACAAACTCATTTCTGAAATTTTTGGCAAATTACAAAAACAAGGATTAAAACAAGGTGGGTTAAGTCAAACTACTCAACTCACTTGCCCAAGGCATAAACTTGCATCAAAACTTGGAAAATAACTTTCTACACATGCATGCAAGCTCATCTATACAGCACCAAGAACTACTAAATACTCAAAATGAAGCCACCAATCAGAAATCTAATTGGAGGGGTGGAGGAGTCACATACCAGGGAGTACTTGTTCAAAATCTCAGCTCAAATGATAGGTTGTAGAGAGAGATCGAAGAATTGCCTCCAAGAGCAGCAAGAACGCAAGAACAAGTGCAGAACTCGCGTTTTTGGAGAGAAAGAGAGAGGGAGGAAGAGGACTTACCTGGAAGGGGGCCTTGTGGGCCCCAGGCGACCTGTGGGCGCGGCCAAGGGGCAGGCTGCGCCAGCTGGCCGCCTGGGCCACTGGTGGGTCCCCCTGGCTGGCCCCAGGTACCTCTGGGTCACTCCCGACATGGAAATTTTTATTTTTATTTTTCTGGAATTTTTCTGAAAACTTCACTGTTAAAATTTTTTCGAAGTTCAAAAAGCTGCAAGACTTTCTGAAAACTTAAAGCGGTGATTAGTATTGTGAAGCTTCAAAACATAAACACTTGGTACAACAAAGAGAACAAAAACTAAAACAAATGAAAACATAACAAGCTCAACTTTTTATCTATATAAAACATGTTTATTAGTAAGGTTGATCAAGTCTTACCAACAAACAGGCGATATATAGAGCAAAAAGTCTCACCTCTTACGAAGTAATCACTGAACCTTTACTTTGATGGACATTGTCCCCACCATAATAGTTTTGTATTTGTGATGCACATGTAATGGACAGTCCCATTCTCCAATCTTCACGGTCTCGATATTTTCTATAGAGTTGAGGCCATGCCTCCTGTCAGTCTTCTTTGGGAAATACACCGTGTGTTCTTTATCATTCACATTGAAGGTAACCTTCCCTTTATTGCAATCAATAATAGCACCTGCGGTGTTAAGAAAAGGTCTACCAAGAATAATGGACATGCTCCCATCCTCGGGCATGTCAAGCACAACAAAATCAGTAAGAATCAAACAATTAGCAACTTCTACTGGAACATCCTCACAAATACCTATCGGAACGGCGGTTGACTTGTCAGCCATCTGAAGAGAGATATCTGTAGGAATTAGTTTCTCTAAACAAAGCCTCTTGTAAAGAGAGAAAGGCATAACACTCACTCCTGCTCCAAGATCACATAAAGCAGTTTTGACATAATTATTCTTTATGGAGCAAGGAATGGTGGGTATACCTGGATCACCAAGCTTCTCAGGAATCTTGCCACTGAAAGAGTAGTTAGCAAGCATAGTAGATATTGCTTCATTAGGAACTTTTCTTTTATTAGTGACAATATCTTTCATATATTTTGAATAGGGAGGTAACTTAATAGCATCAGTCAAAGGGATTTGAAGAAAAAGAGGTTTAATCCACTCACAAAACTTATTGTAATGCTCTTCTTCTTTAGATTTGAGAGACTTACCTGGAAAGGGCATGGGTTTCTGTACCCATGGTTCTCTTTCCTTCCCATGTCTTCTTGCGACGAAGTCTTCTCTAGTGTAGCTCTTACGTTTGTCACGTGCTTCTTCTTCTCGAACTTCAGGCGGATCATTCTTCTCATTATCCTTACCTTCAGGTTCAGCACCGTCTTCAGTCTCAGCATCGGAGATAGATACACTGTTGGGATCAACAGCTGGCTCTTCATCTGTAATAGGATCATTGGAATTGTCAGTCTCCTTATGTTTCTTCTTCTTCTTTTTTGGAGAGCCAACAATTTCTTCTTCCTGCATTTGAGAATCTTGCTCGATTCTCCTCGGATGCCCCTCTGGATAGAGAGGATCTTGAGTGCTAGTTCCTCCTCGGGTCTTAATCCCGAAGGCCTGCAAATCATCTTGTTTGGCATTGTTAGCAAGCAAATCTTTTTGCACATTAGAAATTTGTTCAAGCTGAGTTTGAACCATATGAAAATGCTTCACAAGACATTGAACATCATTAACTGTTCTACCTAGAACATCAAGCAAACTTTTGATAGCAAGGGAATTATCATGCAATTGACTTTGTATCCTCTCATTAAAATGATTTTGTTTCATAATAAAATTATCAAACTCATCTAAACATTGATCAGGAGGCTTACCATGAGGGATGTCACTTGCGTTGAAATCTAAAAGAGAGTGTACCTCTACCATAGGAGGGTGAGTGGTAGGCTCACACAGCTTCTCAATAGGGGGTAGATTCTTCACGTCTTTAGCTTTAATACCTTTCTCTTTAATAGACTTCTTTGCTTCTCGCATATCTTAGGGGCTTAGAACAAACATGCCCCTCTTCTTTGGTGGTGGAGGTGGTTCAGGGACGGACCAATCTTCATGGTTTTTGGCAATCCTGCCCATCAAATCCTCTGCATCGTCCGGTGTTCTTTTCCTGAAAACACAACCAGCACAACTGTCCAAATAGGACCTGGATTCATCAGTTAGACCAGCATAAAATATATCAATTAATTCGTTCTTAGGGACTTCATGTCCTGGTCTAGCCCGAATCAGACCGCAGTACCTCCCCCAAGCTTTAGGGAGGTGCTCATCCTGCAACTGTTTAAAATTATAAATTCTTTGTAAAGCAGCATGTTGCATGTGTGCAGGAAAGTACTTATCAACAAAAGAGTAAGCTAAGTCTTGAGGACTCTTAATGGAACCGCATGGGAGTGAATCATACCATGTTTTAGCACCTTCCTTCAAGGAGAAAGGAAGAAGCTTGGTCACATAAAAGTATCGTATCTTCTCATCCGTGGTAAACAAGCCACCCAACTCACCGAGTTTAGTCAGGTGTGCAATAGCATCATCATTTTCTCTGCCATAAAAGGGGTCAGCTTCAACCATAGGTATAAGTGAAAGATCAACAGAGAAATCATAATCAGGATCATCAATGCATATAGGAGATGTAGCAAATTCAGGATCAGGAACGGTTTTGTTCTTCAAAGAGTGTTTTTCAAACAGCTTGTTAATAACTTCAGGGTCAGAGCCGGCAAACTCTGTCAGTTCCCTGCATAAATCTTCATCAAGCATATAGTAATCATCATCAAGGAGTCTCTCCTTGAGTTTACTCAAATTAGGATAATCGTAAGTTCCACCAATAGGGTAGCGAGTAACAGGAATTTCAATTCCAGACTTTTTTGCAGCAGCAGCGATCTGTTTCTCAAGAGCATAACCAAGTGAACTAATATCATCAAGAGTAGTGGAAGCATCATCAAGAGTATCGGACATAGTAACAGATTCAGTAGGAGCATCATGTGGTGGCGGTGAGGCAAACTTACTCATAACAGAAGGTGAATCAAGTGTAGAACTAGTGTTCAGAACAGTACCTCTTCTTGTAGTGGATAGTAAGATAGGAACCTTAGGGTCTCCTTTCTTACCCATAGCGGATGAAGTGCAGCAGGTAGGATACTTCAAGTAGACTTGTAAATATTGCTATGTTCCCCGGCAACGGCGCCAGAAAACGGTACTTGGTAACCCTCAACCGTAAGGGATCGAGATAGTCTTCGCGGGTAAGAATAACCCAATTTATTGATTCGACACACGGGGAGCCAAAGAGTATTTATAAGCTTTGACAGTTGAGTTGTCAATTCAACCGCACCTGAAATATACTTACTTGCAACAAAAGATGAATGGTAACGGTGATATGGTAGTGACGGTGGTGATAGTAAAAGTAAACAGCGAAAGTAAATAGCAAAAGTAGCAACTAGTCACCAGCAGGATTTAAAACACTATAGGCTAGGGAGATGGATGGTTGGGCGCTGCATGGATGAGATATATCATGATTCTAACTTGGGGCAAGGCACACGAAAAAGTAATGATCATCTAGGCAAATATCAAACATTAGGCATGTATCCCGTAGGTAGTTGTACGTGCTTGCAATAAGAACTTGCACAACATCTTTTGTCCTACCATCCCGCTACGAACGGGGCCAAAAGGAACTTATGGAGATTAAGGTGCTCCTGTCAAAGAGCACCGGAACAAAGCAATAAACTCAATGGATACATGTAATCCTCAAACTACGAACCATCCCCTTTGGTGTCCCAAGCTATCACTTTTGGGATCGCCGGTTCCGAACCGTAATAGGTGCAAACAACTCATAGATAGGATCAAGAACACAAATATATTCAT
Source organism: Secale cereale (assembly GCA_902687465.1). Classification (NCBI taxonomy): domain Eukaryota; kingdom Viridiplantae; phylum Streptophyta; class Magnoliopsida; order Poales; family Poaceae; genus Secale; species Secale cereale. The sequence goes on from LR738712.1 coordinate 95,548,453, forward strand.
GCAAACATATATGGGTCAGATCTGAAATCATGGCACTCGGGCCCTAAGTGACAAGCATTAAAAATAACAAGTTGAAGCAAAGATGATAAACACCATAGTAGATGATAGGCAACATGCCCCCAACGATCTGACAAACTATTACATGATCTAACTCATCCAATCCCTACCACCCCCTTTGCCTACAGCAGGGGATTACTCACACATGGAAGGAGAAGTCATGGAGGGAGGATGGAGTGGTGATGATGATGATGATGGCGACGATATCCCCTCTCCGGAGGCCAAATCAGCCTCTAGATTAGCCCTCCCGAAGAAGAACAGAGGGTGGCGGCGGCTCCGCGATGAAAACTGGGAAAAGAACTTCTGATCTGGGATTTCTCCGCCACGAGCTAAAATACGGGTCAAAGTAGGGCACCAGGGGAGGTGGGGCCCACCCAGGCGGCCTCCCGGCTCGGCCAGGGGGTGGGCCGCGCCACCAGGGCGCCTGGAGCCCCCCTGGTCCCACTCTGGCCCCTCTTCTGGCACCAGGTTCCTTCGGGTGCGTGGATTTTCTGTGATTTTTTGTGGAATTTTCTGAGATACCTAAAAATATGTTTTCCTGCACACAATAAAACCATACAGGCAGCTCTGCTGAAAACAACGTCAGTCCGGATTAGTTTAGTTCAAATCATGCAAGAATGAGGTCAAAACAATATCAAAAGTGTTTGGAAAAGTAGATACGTTTGAGACGTATCAGGTAGGTAGAGATATATAGGAAGGAGGGCACTAGGGGCCATGTGGGCTAGCCTCGAGGTAGGGGGCGCGCCCTGGGAAGGGGGGCGCGCCCCCCACCCTCAAGGGCTGGCCCTCCGTCCCCTGACTTGGTCCTGAAGATTCCCGAGCGTGATTTCCTCGAAAAATATCTCTCGCGAAGGTTTCATTCCGTTTGGACTCCGTTTGATATTCCTTTTCTGCAAAACCTTGAAATAGGCAAAAAAAAAAAAGCAATCTGGACTGGGCCTTTGGGTTAGTAGGTTAGTCCCAGAAATGATATAAAAGTGAATGATAAAGCCCATTAAACATCCAAGACTTCATAAATAATAGCATGGAACAATAAAAAATTATAGATACGTTAAAGACATATCAAGCATCCCCAAGCTTAATTCCTGCTCGTCCTCGAGTAGGTAAATGATAAAGAAAGAATTTTTTATGTGGAATGCTAACCAATATAGTTTTTCAATGTAATTCTCTTAATTGTGGCATGAATGTTCAGATCTGAAGTATTCAAGATAAAAGTCTATATTGACATAAGAAATAACAATACTTCAAGCAATACTAACAAAGCAATCATGTCTTCTCAAAATACTATAGCTAAAGGAAGTTATCCCTACAAAATCATATGGTCTGGCTATGCTCCCTCTTCATCACACAAAATATTCATATCATGCACAACCCCGATTTCAGCCAAGCACTTGTTTTCATACTCTATTCTTTTCAAACCTTTCAACTTTCATGCAATACATGAGCGTGAGCCATGGATATAGCACTATGGGTGGAATAGAAGTGGTTGTGGAGAAGAGAAAAAAAAGAGGAAGATAGTCTCACATCGACTAGGCTTATCAATGGGCTATGGAGATGCCCATCAATAGATATCCATGTGAGTGAGTAGGGATTGCCATGCAACAGATGCACTAGAGCTAAATATGAATGAAAGCTCAACAAAAGACACTAGTGGGTGTGCATCCAACTTGCTTGCTCACGAAGACCTAGGGCATTTGAGAAAGCCCATCATTGGAATATACAAGCCAAGTTCTATAATGAAAATTCCCACTAGTATATGAAAGTGACTAATCATGAGACTCTCTACAATGATGATCATGGTGCTACTTTGAAGCACAAGTGTGGAAAAAGATAGTAGCATTGTCCCTTCTGTATTTTCTCTCATTTTTTGTAGGGGCTTTTCTCTCCCTTTTTTTATTTTCCCCTCTCTATATTATTTTGGGCCTTTTTATATTGGCCTTTCCTCACACGGGACAATACTCTAATAATGAAGATCATCACACTTTTTTTGTTACAACTTGAAATTACAACTCGATACTACAACAAGTATGACTCTACATGAATGCCTCCGGTGGTGTACCGGCATAAGCAATGAATCAAGAGTGACATGTATGAAAAATTATGCATGGTGGCTTTGCCACAACTACGAGGTCAACTACATGATCATGCATGGCACTATGACAATATGATCTGTGTCATATGAACGGAACGGTGGAAAGTTGCATGGCAATATATCGCGGAATGGCTATGGAAATGCCATGATAGGTAGGTATGGTGGCTGTTTTGAGGAACAATATGGTGGCTGTTTTGAGGAAGGATATATAGTGGGTTTATGGTACCGGCAAAAGTTGCGCGGTACAAGAGAGGCTAGCGATGGTGGAAAGGTGAGAGTGCGTATAATCCATGGACTCAACATTAGTCATAAGAACTCATATACTTATTGTAAAAATCTACGATTCAAAAAAACAAAGTAATCAACGCATGCTCCTAGGGGGGAGGTTGGTAGGAGTTAACCATCGCGCGCCCCCGACCTCCACACAAAGGTTGGCACTCTACAAATACATCATGCTCTAACTTTGTCACATAGCGGTTCACCATACGTGCATGATACGGGAATCGCTAACCTTAACACAAGTATGCTTCAATTTCATAATAACTCCACTATCATGACTCTAATATCACTATCCTCATGTCTCAAAACAATTATCGAGCATCCAACATGTCATTCTATTCAATGCACTTGGTGTGAAAATTTTACTACATTGACATTGGATGTTTATCATGTGAAGACTAGTTTTTTTTTGCCTAAACACATTACCATGCTGTTTTAACAGACTCTCAAATAGATATAAGTGAATCATGAGAGTTCAACAATTTCTACAAAATATTACCACCACCGTGCTCTAAAAGATATAAGTGAAGCACTAGAGCAAAAACTATTCAACTCAAAAGATATAAGTGAAGCACATAGAGTATTCTAAACATTTCTAGGCCATATTTAACTCTCTCAAATAGGTGTTTCCAGCAAGGATGATTTGTGGAAAACTAAAAAAGAAAGACTCAAATTATACAAGACGCTCCAAGCAAAACATATAGCATGTTGCGAACAAAAATATAGCTCCAAGTATAGTTACCGATGGATGAAGACGAAAGAGGGGATGCCTTCCCGGGGCATCCCCAAGCTTAGGCTTTTGATTATCTTGATTTTACTTGGGGTGCCATGGGCATCCCCTAGATTGGGCCTTTGCTACTCCTTTTTCCATAGTCCATCAAAGCAATACTCAAAACTTGAAAACTTCACAACACAAAACTTAGACAAAAATTCTCGTGAGCTCCGTTAGTAAGAGAAAGCAAACCACCACTCAAAGGTATAGCAAGGAATTCATTCATTGTTTATATTGGTGTTAAACCTACTGTAATCCAACTTCTCTACGGTTCATATCCTCCAATATTACTCATAGATGCATCGGAATAAGCAAACAACACACAAAAATACAGAATCTTTAAAAAACATAATAGTCTGTAGTAATCTGCTGGGTTAGCCTACTTCTGGAACTCCAAATAATTCAAACTAAATAGGTAAATTTGCAAAAAAATTCTACCAACCAGAATAAAAAAGAATTAACCAAAAATCATGCTCCAGTAAAATCTGAAGCCTACTTTTGCTAGCGCTAACGATTCTGTTTTTCACAGCAAGATCAAATAAACTTCACACAAGTCCTACCAAAGGTTCTACTTGGCACAAACACTAAAAAAACATGAAAACAAATCTAATCAGAGGCTAGATGCAAAATTTATTCCCTAACAGCAACAAAAAAATATGGTTGCTTCCCAACAAGCGCTATCGTTTTACACCCCTAGCTAGGCACGATACAATATAAATCTAGGTATTGCCATCCTTGGAAGGCAATCCATAAGTGGCTCTCATGATAGATTCATATGGTAATTTGATTTTGTTTCTAGGAAAGTGTTCCATGCCTTTCCTTAACGGAAATTGAAATCTAATATTTCCTTCCTTCATACCAATAATTGCACCAATCGTTCTAAGGAAAGGTCTACCAAGAATAATAGGACATGAAGGATTGCAATCTATATCAAGAACAATGCAATCTACGGGCACATAATTCCTATTGGCAACAATAAGAACATCATTAATTCTTCCCATAGGTTTCTTAATAGTGGAATCCGCAAGATGCAAATTTAAAGAACAATCATCAAGTTCATGGAACCCTAGCAAATCACACAAAGTTTTTGGGATAGTGGAGACACTTGCTCCCAAATCACACAAAGCATAACAGTCATGATCTTTTATTTTTATTTTTATAGTAGGTTCCCATTCATCATAAAGCTTTATAGGTATAGAAACTTCCAACTCAAGTTTTTCTTCATAAGATTGCATCAAAGCATCAACTACATGTTTAGTGAAAGCTTTATTTTGACTATAAGCATGCGGAGAATTTAGCACGGATTGCAATAAGGAAATACAATAAATCAAAGAGCAGTTATCATAATTGAATCCCTTGAAATCCAAAGTAGTGGGTTCATCACTATGCAAAGTTTTAATCTCTTCAATCCCACTTTTAACAATTTTAGCATCAAGATCTAAAAACTCCAAATCATTGGGACACCTTAAAGCAGAATCATATCCAATCCTATTCTCATCAAGATTAATACTAGGAAACAAGGATCTAATAGGAGACACATCAATAACTTTCAGATCTTCATCTTTATTTTCATGCTCTTCCGGTTTGGCAGCCATCTTATTGATCAAGGTGGACTGTTTATCGGAAACTTGGGCAATTAAGTTCTCAAGATGAGCAAACTGAGATTTCAAACCATAAAATTCCTTAGACATATCATCAAGGTCTTTATTCATATATTCCATAAACTTTTTCTGTTCTTTAAGCTCACTTCTGAAAAAGTCATTATGCTCAAATTGTATATTCATAAAATGTCTAACATTTTTTTCAATCTCCTCCAGCCTCTTGAGGTGAGGGTCAACACTAACAGGAAGAGCCATGGTGACAAGCAAGCAATCCAACACACACAAGCAAACAAGAAGCAAGCAAACAAAAAACACACAGCGGAAGAAGGGCGAATAAAACGGCACAGGTGAAGTGGGGGAGAGGAAAACGAGAGGCAAATAAATGTAATGTGAAGGATAAAGGTTTGTGATAGGTACTTGGTATATGACTTTTGCTTAAGCCTCCCTGGCAACGGCGCCAGTAATTCTTCTTGCTACCTCTTGAGCTTGCGTTGTATTCACTCGAAGAGCAAAGGGAGATGCAGCACAGTAGCGTAAGTATTTCCCTCAATTTTTGAGAACCAAGGTATCAATCAAGTACGAGACCACGCGCAAGTCCCTCGCACCTGCTCAAACAAATAAGAACTTCGCAGCCAACGATAAGGGGTTGTCAATCCCTTTACGGTCACTTACGAGAGTGAGATCAGATAGAGATGATAGTTTATATTTTTGGTATTTTTGGTATAAAAATAGAAAGTAAAGAAAGCAAATAAACAACGGCGGCAGAAATTGGCTAGTTGACAGGAAAGTAAATGATAAAGATAGATCCGGGGGCCATAGTTTTCTCTAGTGGCTTCTCTCATGATAGCGGTATTCTACGACGGGTAAACAAATTACTGTCAAGCAATTGATAGAAAAGCGAATAATTATGAGACTATCTAGGCATGATCATTGTATATAGGCATCACGTCCGAGACAGGTAGACCGAAACGATTCGGCATCTACTACTATTACTCCACACATCGACCGCTATCCAGCATGCATCTAGTTTATTGAGTTCATACGAACAGAGTAACGCCTTAAGTAAGATGACATGATGTAGAGGGATAAACTCAAGCAATATGATGAAAACCCCATCTTTTTATCCTGGATGGCAACAATACAATATGTGCCTTGCTGCCCCTACTTTCACTGGGAAAGGATACCGCAAGATTGAACCCAAAGCCAAGCACTTCTCCCATTGCAAGAACTATAGATCTAGTAGGCCAAACCAAACTAATAATTCGAAGAGACTTGCAAGGATATTATGAGCACACATAAAAATTTCAGAGAAGAACCAAATATCTTTCATAGATAACCTTGATCATAAACTCACAATTCATCGGATCTCGGCAAACACACCGCAAAAAGAGATTACATCGAATAGACCTCCTCGAAGACCGAGGAGAACTTTGTATTGAGATCCAAAGAGAGAGGGAAGAAGCCATATAGATACTAGCTATGGACCCGAAGGTCTGAGGTAAACTACTCACAACTCATGGTGAGGGCGATGATGATGATGATGAAGGCCTCCGTGATGGATCCCCCTCCCGGAACAGGCTCCAAGGTGGGATCTCCACGGGAATAGAATCTACGGCGGTGGAATTAGGGTTTTCTCTCTGTGTATGGAGTTTCTGGGGTACGTAGGTATATATAGGAAGAAGGAGGGCACCGGGGCCGTGTGGGCCAGCCTCGAGGCAGGGGGCGCGCCCTGGGAAGGGGGGCGCGCCCCCCACCCTCGAGGGCTGGCCCTCCGTCCCCCGACTTGGTCCCGAAGATTCCCGAGCGTGATTTCCTCCAAAAATATCTCTCGCAAAGGTTTCATTCCGTTTGGACTCTGTTTGATATTCCTTTTCTGCAAAACCCTGAAATAGACAAAAAACAGCAATCTGGACTGGGCCTTTGGGTTAGTAGGTTAGACCCAAAAATGATATAAAAGTGAATGATAAAGTCCATTAAACATCCAAGACTTCATAAATAATAGCATGGAACAATAAAAAATTATAGATACGTTAGAGACGTATCATGAGTTGAGTGCACTAAATTATCTTTATGAGGTTTTGCTTGAAATTCGTGAATCTGAAAATTGTTATGAAGTGTTAAAAGAAAAAAATTGTACAATGATTCACGATAGCTCCTTGAATGAAAAGAACGATTGCAATGATGTTATTATAAATTCTATTAATGTCGATTATGTCAATAATATGCAAAACCCATGCGGCTAGCTTTAATGCAAAAAATAGAAGAAAGTGCAGCTGGGATCATTTGTCTGCAGGAGACCAAAAGAGAGAGATTTAATTTTCCCTATATTCAGAACTTATGCCCACACAGATTTACTAAATTTGAGTACCTACCATCTATTGGGGCTTCTGGAGGCATTATAATTATCTAGGTTGATTCTCTTTTCCATGGAGAAACTCTGTTCCAAAATAAGTCTTTTCTCTCTACGAAATTCACCTGTAACATTTCCAACCAGTCTTGGGTTCTGACAAACATATATGGTCCTAGCAATCAGGAGGATAAAGCTGAATTTCTGCAGTGGTTCAGTAACATCCAAATGCCCCCTGAAGTGGATTGGATAGTCATGGGGGACTTTAATTTCATCAGATCTCCAACTGACAGGAATAAGCCAGGGGGAGATGTCAATCAAATGCTCCTCTTTAATGAGGCTATTAGCAACTTAGGTTTACTTGAATTACCCTTAAAAGGCAGACAATTTAGTTGGAGTAACATGTAGGAAAACCCTTAGTTAGAAAAACTTGACTGGTTCTTCACTTCTGCTTCCTGGATGATTTCCTATCCAGATTCTATAGCTCTTCCTCTTGCAAGACCTATTTCTGACCACCTGCCAAGTTTGATTAAAGTTGGGACCACTATTCCAAAGGCTAAAGTGTTTAGATTTGAGAATTACTGGTTGAAACACAGCTCATTTAAAGACATAGTCAAAGCAGCTTGGGATATTCCTGTGGGCTACTCTAATCCTGTCAAGTTGATCAATGCTAAGTTTAAAAACCTTAGGAGGGCACTAAAGTTATGGTCAAAGAGTTTGAAATGCCTTAAGAAGCAGATTGATGACATCAATGAGTGCGTATTTCTTCTAGATCTTTTTGAGGAATTTAGAAGATTGGACACCATAGAGTGGAACTGTAGAGCTTTGCTGAAAGAATAGTTGTTGATTATTTTGAAGAACCAGAAGATATATTGGAAACAAAGAGGAAAAATTAAAGGAGTAAAATTTGGATATGAAAATACAAAGTTTTTCCACATCAGAGCTTCAATTAATTACATGCATAATATGATTGTTATGCTCCTTAATGAGGATCAAATTGAAATCACTGACCATGATGGAAAGGCTGGCTTACTTTGGGAATCTTTCAAACAGAGACTAGGAAAATCTGAGGGACATACAATGCATTTTGATTTGGAAAACCTTCTTGCCAACCAAATCAACCCAGAGGTATTCAAGGATATTGAACAACCTTTTTCAGATGAGGAAATGAATAATGTGGTTAAGGGCTTGCCTACTGACAAATCCCCTGGGCCAGATCATTTCAACAATGAATTTATAAAAGCCTGCTAGGACATTATTGGAGCTGATATAAGAAACCTGGTGCATGCTTTCCATGAAGGCAACCTTTCTCTAGAGAGCATCGACACATCGTATATCACCCTCATTCCAAAGAACTCAGCTCCTCTTACCCCTAGTGATTTTAGACCCATTTCATTGCTTAATGGGGTCCTAAAAATCATCACTAAGCTCTTGGCAAATAGATTACAAAAATTTATCCTACAAATGATCCACATTAACCAATATGGATTTCAAGACTGCTTGGGGTGGTCCTTTGAATACATCCATCAATGTTACAAATCCACGGAAGAATTGCTTGTGCTAAAATTAGACTTTGAAAAATCATTTGACACCATTGAGCACGAAGAAATTATAGACATTCTCAAAGCAAAAGGTTTTGGCAATAAGTGGATTTCATGGATACAAATGATATTTAACTCTGCTTCAACTGCTGTAATGCTGAATGGAGTACCTGGTAAGAAGTTTTACTGTAGAAGGGGAGTACCACAAGGAGATCCCCTATCACCTCTGCTGTTTGTCATAGCTGCTGACCTGCTCCAATCAGTAATCAATAAAGCAATGGGAATGGGCCTCATTCATGCACCACTACACATAAACACATGCACTGACTTTCCAATTGTACAGTATGCAAATGACACCCTGTTAATTATGCAGGCTGATTCTAGACAGCTCATCTGTCTTAAAGCCATTTTGAACACTTTTGCATCTGCCACTGGTTTAAAGGTAAATTACCAAAAGTCCATCATGGTACCTATTAATATTTAAGAAGAGCAGGCTCAAATTTATGCTGGTACTCTCAACTGTCAGATGGGACAATTTCCATTCACATACCTTGGGCTACCTCTATGGCTTCACAAACCAACAGTGGAGCAATGCTTACCATTGGTTAACAGGATTGCCAAAAGATTGGCTGGCTGCCACATTTATGATATATGCAGGTAGATTGTTGATGGTTAAATCAGTTCTGGCATCCCTCACAATTTTCTTCATGAGCTGTTTGGATGTACCAGTTACTATTAAGCAACAAATCTTAAAATACTTCAGACACTGCTTGTGGAGAGGACCAGATATGGGGGACCATAGAGCAGCTTTAGTAAAATGGACCGCTGTTTGTAGACCAAAGAGTCAGGGAGGGTTAGGAGTCATGGATATCTTCACATAGAACAAGGCACTACTCATGAAAAACCTACACAAGTTCTACAATAGACATGACATTCCATGGGTGAATTTGATTTGGGAGACACATTACAATGAGGACAAATTGCCAGGAGATGTGTTAGTAGGTCCTTTCTGGTGGAAGGCTAACTTGCAATTAGTTCAATAGTTTAAAGGGTTAGGAAGGTGCAACTTGGGAGATGGCAGAAGCGTTTTTTTCTGGTTGGACCTATGGTCAGAGCAAATACTACAACATCAGTTTCCCCATCTCTTCTCTTTTGTGATCAATGACAGGCTTACAGTGCAGCAGGTTCTGGCCACAGAATTCTCTGAAGATCTCTGTCAGGCCCAAGATGCGATTCTATCCCGATCACGTGACACTTACGTGATTGGGGCACAACCACATTTCAGGCGCTTAGCAAGATGGATATCATTACATCGTACCATTACATACATACATTGGGGATACAACAATACATACAAGTCACATGAATACAACAACATCAATACAAGGCATCCAACTACGGATGCAAACATGAAAAGCACAACGACATCCATCTGCTATCCCAGGCTGCCGACCAGGAACCTAACCCAAGACTGAAGAAGAAGAAGAACAAAGAACTCCAACACAACGGACATCGCTCTCACGTCAAGGCATCGGAAACCTGCACCTGCAACTGTTGTTGTAGTATCTGTGAGCCACGAGGACTCAGCAATCCCATAACCATGGGTAAAAAGGCTAGCAAAGCTTATTGGGTAGGAAGAGGTAAAGTGGTGAGGTTGCAGCAGCGGCTAAGAATAATATGGTGGCTAACTTATGAGTACAAGAATAAGATGAGCATCTACGCAAACGGTCGCAAACTAGTAGTGATCGCTAAAGATCCTGAACTACCTACGAGTCAAACATAACCCCACCGTGTTATCTTCTCAAAGTGAAAAGAGACAGTCACGGTTACTCACACAGTTGTGTGTTTTACTTCGGATCCTCTGTCAAGTTTTCTACAACCGGACATTAACAAATTCCAATCTGCCACATAACCACGGGCACGGCTTTCGAAAGATCATAACCCTGCAGGGGTGTCCCAACTTAGCCCATCACAAGCTCTCATGATCAGCAGAAGTAATAATAATATTACCCCTTATCTTCGGGACAATCCGATCAGGATCGGAATCCCGGTGCACAAGACATTTCGACAATGGTAAAACAAGTCCAGCAAGACCTCCCGGCGTGCCGACACCCTGTTAGTAGCTACGAGTATCTCGTCTCAGGCCACGACCAGATGAGCATATCGTACAGCAACCAAACCCCAAGTTTCCAAGTGGGGGCGCCGCAAACGACTCTATTTGGGACCAACACCATCAGCACTGCCCCCTGCTATGTAGAACGAATATTCGGGGATGCGACCCCCTATGCAATTTAATTAATTAATTAAGTTGTTATTATGAGGCAAATTAAAACCAATGTTGGGCCTTGCTAGAGGAGTTTTATTCAAAGACGAACTGTCAAAGGGTCCCCATATACCCAACCGTGTAAGGAACGCAAAATCAAGGAACATAATGCCGGTTTATCGGCTCCTAAGGTGGCATGAGTGGAACAAAACACCGATAAAAAGGCCAAGCCTTCCACCCATGCCCAGTATATGGGTGTGTTAATATATATAAGACATATTGTGATATTCCAACAACAAGTTCCGACATGGAACGATCTTCATCTTCACCTGCAGCTAACAACGCTATAAGAGGGGCTAAGCAAGCGGGTAACATAGCCAAACAATGGTTGCTAGGAAGGTGTCAAAGGTTAGAGGTTTCATGGCAACAAGGAGAGGGGCTCACAATAATGATGGGTAGCGCGACATATAACGATAGCATCGAGACAACTAAGCATGGCAATGGTAGTAAAGGTATCCAAGGTGATGGTCATCTTGCCTGAGATCCCGCAAGGAAGAAGAACGGATCCATGAAGAAGACGAAGAAGAAGCCTTGAAGACGAACCACGTATAGACGAACGAATCCTCACGATCGCAACGGAACAAGCACTAACGAGAAGAAGCAAGCAATACGGTAAACACACAACACAAGAACATGACAATATGCTCAACCAAGTATGATGCAAGACAAGTATATATATGATGCAATACATGGCAAGGGATGAATCACATAAGAACAACACCAAACAACAAGTTTAAATGAGGCCGGAATCAACACATAACAAATCCGGTAAGCCCTCATATGCATGTTTTGAAATTAGTCCAGATCTGAACAAACCTTAAGTTAGAGTTGTTAAACTGCAGGTTAACATGCACCATGATGATCTGCATGAAATTCTAGTCAAGTTTCATATAAAGTTCATTTAATTCGGAGCTACGGCCTAGAAGATATGAGCAAAACAAGACAAGCAAAGCAACGGTGCAAGATGCACCCAAACATCAAGCAAACACACTCCAAACATGTAAAAAAAACATGATATTATGATTCTACATGCAAAATCATACAAGTTTCATATAGAGCACGCTCAAAACGGAGCAACGGGCTAAAAGATACGAGCAAAACAAGTTACAATGCAAAGCTGAAGTTAACAGCCACATAGCAACTTTGGAGCAAGGTAAAAATAAGCTACAGCACCCAAACATGATAACAAGAAGCATGGATGTGAAGTACACATGATACTTAACAAGCTTGAACTTAGAACACACCCAAAAGCTTGCTCGAACATAGTTAACCAAGCATGTCAAGTTGCAATAAAATTATTCAGACTTAGTCAAAATCTGGGAAGGCAAAATCATCATCACGATGCTGCCTTCGGAGGCACAAAACAACAAGCATATCAACTGCATTAAGCATATAACGATCATGGACATGTAATAGACATATCATACAGCAAACAACTCCATTGGAGCAACTCCATAAGAGGCATGGATCAATAGCAACAAGCTACACCAAATTGATCATGCTGATAAAACCAGACAGGTATAATTTATAGCAACTTGAGAGCAAGAAATAAATAAGCTACAATAGGTCATATGTGCAAGTAAAGGCATAAAGGGATAGACAATAACATGGACAACAAGACATGATCAATGGCCACTCCAAAACAAGCATGGATTTGACTAGGGCATCAAGCAAACATAGCATCAGGTTATAACAGATTCCAGACTTAGCAGTTTTTTTACTAAGTATAAAACAGCAACAACAACATGGCATGTTTACAAGCTTGTTTAAGTCACCTCAAAGCATATCATGGAAAGTGGATTGCACCAAAGCAAAGACCCTATGATTGTGCTTCTAAAACATATAGGCATGAGGCATGAAGACAAACACATCAATAGCAATGAGCAAGTGAAATCAGCATCTCATAACAAGTTTCAGCACTTAACAGCCAAATGCACTTTTGCAACAGATATTAATATGGCAATATGGCACCTAACATGAATGCTACAGCAACCATCATGTAGAGCACTTCACAATGAACATTTTGACATATCATAAGCTCCATTTTGATAAACATGCACAAAGTTATCATCACCACAAGCATGCAACAAATTAACAACTAACAGCAGTTTTAAACTTATAGCACTCTTGCAACAGGGATTATAGCATCAAGATGAACTCAAACAAGCATGGCACAAAGGAACAAAGTGAAGAGCATATCACCACGATCATTTTGATATATCATATGCATCATTTGGACATACGCACAAAAAGTTACAGCCACTCAAAGTATGCAACAAAATGTGTGAAATTCACAGACTTAGTGGTTTTTTGGCCCCAGAAAAAAAAACAGAGAGGCGTCATATAACTAATGTGTGCACGGGCGAGGGATAGGCGGCGCTTACCACTGCGGGCCTGGCCCTGTGGAGAAGGTAGGTGAGGCCGGCCGGAACTGGGCCCTAGGACTGGGCCGCGGGGAGGGGCAGCTGGGCCGGGGGCGCTGGGCGTGGCCCACGAGGCCCAGGCGACGTCGTCCTCCTCCCCGATCCCAAAGGATCAAGGGGAGGCAGCGGCTGCCATGACCGGCGGCGCGAGCTGGGGCGTCCGGCGGGAAGCGAGGGGACGGGGCCCGGCCGGATCCGGGCGGATCTGGCCTCAGGGCCTCCATTTCCGGCAGCGGCGAGGTCCACCGAGGACGGGGCGGAGAGAATGAGGCATGGCTACCTGCGGGAGAGAGGGAGCTGGCGAGGTGAGGTGAGGGAGAGGAAGGACGAAGGGAAGGAGAGAGAGGCGCGGCGAGGAAGGACCCGGGGGCTCCGGCGAGGCTCGCCAGCCGGCGCGGAGGGGCGGTGGCGCAGGGACGGTCGAAGGGGACGAAGCCGCGGCGGTGGCGTGGGTGACCCGGGCCCGGCGCGGGCCGGAGATGGGCTCCGCTGGCCCGACGGTGAAGTGGGCGCGGGGGCGACGTGGCAGCTCACGGTTGGCTGCGGGGGCGGTTGGACATGTCCGCCGATGGGAAGAAATGTCGGGCGGCGCGGAGGGAAGAAGGCTAGGGTTTCATCCGTGAATGGAGGAGGGAGAGACAAATATATAGGTAGAGGGAGCTAGGAGAGTGCAAATGATGAGCGGTTCGCGGCCAGGCGATCGTGATCGAACGGCCAAGAGCATGGAGGGGTTAGAATGGGCTTGGTGGGCTGTGTGAAAGGGGTGCTGGGGCAAAAAAGAAAAGGCTTCCGGCGGTTGACACGGTTAACCGTTGGGCTATCAAACGGACTCCGAATGCGATGAAACTTATCAGGCGGTCTACCTATGCTATAATAAGACCACACGCCAAGTTTCACCCCATTCCGAGAATGTTTTCCAGCCACTCATAAAATAAATAAACAGAGGTGCCGCAGGCACGTGCAAGTGTGTCTGGGCTGAGAACGGACAACGGAAAGGACGAGGGGGTTCGGCCGGAAGCAAGTTTTGAAAACATGCTGATGCAACACACATGATGACATGGCAAGATGCAACACGCAAGCAGATGACATGGCAAAGGCAACGAATAACTGGCTGACACCTGGTGCACCGGTCTCGGGATGTCACAATCTCTTTCACCTTCCATTATCAATAGAGGCTCATGAGCAGTTCTTACAGCTTAAAGACATGTGCTACTCAATGAGGTAATCACAGTACCAAAATCACAGAGATACATGGAGCTATATCTGGGGCAAAGAAAAATATTCCTCTGCCAAGGCTTACAATGCTATGATTGGTTTCAAACAATCTCCACCACACTTCACATGGATTTGGAACTCATCATGCCAACCTAAACACAAAATGTTATTCTGGATGCTCTTGCATGATAGACTCAATACAAGAAACCTATTGAGAAGGAAAACATTTGTTTTGGAAGACTATAATTGTGCTCTCAGGGGGTGCCAACAGGAGGAAACCCTGTACAATTTGTTCTGGGGATGCAACTTTGCTAAAAGATGTTGGGATCACATATGCCCCACCAGAACTCCAAACCTATCTATTCTTGAGGCATTCCAAGACATTAAGGAAAAGCTAAGCTTACCATTTTTTAAGGATATAATAATACTTAGCTCTTGGGCTATTTGGATCTCCAGAAACAACAAGATCTTCGAACATATTCAACCCACTTTTTAAGGATGGAAGAACACTTTTTTGATGGAGCTGAAGTTACTAAAGCACAGGATGAGACCAAAGCATGTCAACCATTTCAATTCATGACTGGAACTGCAGCAATGAACTCTTTTCTTTTTTGACAGCTTCCTACTACCTAGGTCTTCTTGTTTAGCCTTAGCTTTAGTCTACCCTAGTTTTTTTTCTTCTTTCTTTTCTTTTTCTTTGTTCTTTTCTCTAAGGGGCTCCTCTCAAGCCCTTGCTGTATTTTGTTTTGTATGGCTGGACCTTCTCTACTATTTATAAAAATTACAGTGGGGTGTTTTACCCTACTGTTTATAGTCGAAATTTTGTTATGTCCACTACTTGTTGTAATGATCATGATTGGGGTGATTCTTCTTATGATCTTGAAAATTTATTTAAACCCGGTGATGAATACGAGATTGATAATAATGTTGGCAATAATATTGGAACTGGGTTTGAAAGAATGTCAACTTTTGATCCCACTACTTCGGATATTGATCAATCTTATGAATTTTTTGATAAAAGTGGGCTTGGAGAAACAATAACTTTGTTCTATGTTGATCCCACTATTTTGAATGAGTGTCAACTTTGCCTGCATGTGGATCGTGAAGAAAATATGTTATCTGATAGCTATATTGTTGAGTTTGAATATGATCCTGCATGCAATTATTATGAGAGAGCAAAATATGGTTGTAGAAATTTGCATGTTAGTAAACTACCTCTCTTCATGTTGAGATTGCTATCGTCTCTTTCTTCTTCCTTGCTTATGCTAGTTTTTGCTTGCCTTGATAATTTGTTTACTTATAAAATGCCTATGCATAGGAAGTTAGGCTAGATGTGATTTTCACATGCTATATGATACTCCTTTTGTGCTTCAAGTCTTGTCTTTCATGTGAGCATCATTAAAATTATCAATGCCTAGCTAAAAGGCTTTAAAGAAAAGTGCTTGTTGGGAGACAACCCAATATTTTTATTTTCTGTTTTTCATGAAAATACACATTATTACTTCTATAGTAATTGTGTTTCGGTGTTTTAATTAGTGTTTGATCCAAGTAAGACCTTTGGGATGGCTTACGGTGATCGTTGATTTGATTTTGCTGAAAAACAAAAACTTTTGCGCCCAGTGCAGAAAGTTCAGCAATTCGCTGGAACGTGAAAACCTTCTGAAATTTATACACAAAATTGATATAAAAATTTCCCACGTCTTCATAATTTTTAAGAATATTTTGAGTTATAGAAGTATGCGAAATTTTCAGATTGCTACAGGTTGTTCTGTTTTTGACAGATTCTGTTTTCTATGTGTTGTTTCTTTATTTTGATGAATCTATGGCTAGTATTGGGGGTATGAACCATGGAAAAGTTGAAATACAGTATATATTACACCAATATAAAATAATAATAAGATCACAACAGTACCTTGAGTGGTTATTTGCTTTGTTTTACTAACGGGGCTCACGAGTTTTCTGTTGAGTTTTGTGTTGTGAAGTTTTCAAGTGTTGGGTAAGGATTTGATGGACTATGGAATAAGGAGTGGCAAGACCCTAACCTTGGGGATGCCCAAGGCACCCCCAAGGTAATATTAAAGGATAACCAAGAGCCTAAGCTTGTGGATGCCCCAGAAAGGCATCCCCTCTTTCGTCTTCGCCTATCAGTAACTTTACTTGAGGCTATATTTTTATTCACCACATGATATGTGTTTCGCTTGGAGCGTCTTGTATGATATGAGTCTTTGCTTTTTAGTTTTCCACAATCATCCTTGCTGAACACACCATTTGAGAGGGACATGCTTCAATCGCGATTTATTAGAATACTCTATGTATGTCTGTAATGCCCAGTATGTGACTATACCTTCCATGTGTCGAGGCACGATTTAAACGTATAATCACATACTAGAATGATCTCAAGTATGGTATCTTTGCACAACTCATGTAATAGAGGGGATGAAAATGTAAAATAGTAGTTGACTTACACTCGCCATGTCACACAATGTAATACATTAACATACATCATACAATAACATCAGAGTCCGACTACGTACGAAGATCCAAATGAAAGATACCACAAATAAAGCAACGCAAGGTCCCGATCATCCTAGTAAGAGCCCTACTGATCCTCTGGGTAAGACACATAGTATCGCCCGCATTCTTCATCGAACTCCTAATACAACTCTGAACCACGAGATGTGTAGTTCTCAACAGTACCTGCATCTGGTGTTGTGTAGAATCTGTGAGCCACAGAGGACTCAGCAATCCCGTTCCCGGGTAGCAATATTATCAAAGCCTTAGGTGTGGAAAGGGCTGAAAACAAGGTTGCAGTAGCACTAGCACTAGCTTACGTATTTAGAGCGAGAAGAGAAAGAGCCAACGATCGTCAAAGTGATCACGAAGTGATCCTAACTAAGCACGTCAAACATTACCACACCGTGTTCACTTCCCGAACCCCTTCGGAAAGAGACCATCACGGTTACTCACGCTGGTAGTGTATTATGAACATAGTGTCAAGTTTTCTACAACCGGATATTAATAAATTCCCATCTACCACATTACCGTGGGCACGGCTTTCGAAAGATCAAACCCTGCAGGGGTGTCCCAACTTAGCCCATCACAAGCTCACGATTTGCGGAGTCGCAACTCCAAGGTGGGAAGACCCGAGTATTCTCGGAATCCCGTGCTCAAGATATTCCGACTAAGGTAAAACTAATCCAGCAAGACCTCCCGGCGTGCCGACACCCTGATAGTAGCCGCGCGTATCTCGTCTCAGGCCACGACCGGATGGGACAAGCTACAGGTTTTTACCAGCCCTTGAGTTTCCCCGAGGTGGCCCCGCAGCACGCCCAGTTTGGACCAACACCCATGTGCAGCACTGGCCTAGGGTTGTTAATTAAGATCTCGGGTTTGCAATCCCTATGCAAGTTTTAGTTATTAGGCAAATGTAAAACCAAAGTTGGGCCTTGTTGGAAAAGCTTTAGCGCTAAGTGGGTTATCAAGGGGGGCCCATAAACCCCAACCGTGTTAGGGACGCAAAATCAAGGAACATAACACCGGTTTAACGGTTCCTACGGTGGCATGAGTGGAACAAAACACCAAGCAAGAGGCTTAGCCTTCCACCCATTACAAATATATAGATGATTTATTTTAACAGATTATATATATTGTGATATCCCAACAATTACTTCATCATGAAGCAAGAATCTTCAAATCTTCACCTGCAACTAACAACGCTATAAGAGGGGCTGAGCGATGCTTACGTAGCCAATCAATGGTTTGCTAGGTGAGGGTTAGAGAGTTTCATGGCAACAATAGGAGGCTGACAAATAGACATAGGCATCGAGGCAATAGCTAAAAGAGCGAGACATCCAACATAGGCAAAGATAGTAGTGATATCTAGGTATGGTCATCTTGCCTGTTGATTCCACGGAGGGATCGTAACCTTGCTCCTCACACTCAACCTCGGTAGGAACCTCGTACTCCGTATCGTCACCGGGCTCTAACCAAACACAACAATGCAACAACAGAACAAAATCAATCACAATGCAATGCTCAGGCACATGATGCATGAACATGATGAACAAGGACAAGAGTAGATATCATGCATGGCCTAGGGTCACAAGAGTGCAACAACATCACAATCAACAAGATCACTCACATGAAAGAAAAAATGACAAAAGAACAACTAACAAGTTTATGTTGATTATTCAAACAAGCATCCAAAAAGTTTAAAGGGGTTGGTTAACATGGCAAGGTGCAACTAACATTACAGCAACATGCTAGCACATTTAAATGGGCTGTAAATAAATAACAACAATTTCCAGAAACTCTCATATTAATTTATTTGCATTTGGGACAGATCTGAAAAACTTCTGCGATAAAGTTGTCAAACATGCCAAACAACAGCACCAAAATATTCTACACATTTTTCTACCCCAAATGCATATAAAGTTTGTTAAATTTGGAGTTGTAGATATTTAGTTATGATTTTTCGAAGTTTAAGAATATTTAAAACAAGAATAAATTCAAACTGCATTTTAAATGTTTTTAAAGATGGCAACAATAGCATGTTCATAAACTACATGAAATTCTAAGCACTTTTCATATAGGACTTGTTTCCATCAGAAACATATTTCCACAGATATTAATTAAACAAGAAAATAGCAGAAAAAGAAAAAGAAAAAGAAAAACAGAAAAAGAAAACAACACACATGGGTCAGAGTGACCCAGGGCTGCGCTAGCCCAAGCCACGGACAGAGGGGCCGGGCTGGCTGAGCTGGCGCCAGCGGGTGCGCGCAAGGGTGGAAACAGCTCTGAGTGGCTGGCAGGTGGGGCCTGCCTGTCAGCCAGACGCGAAGCAAAGAGGGGGCGATCTAGCCCACTATCCCCGCGAGGAATCGAACACGCGACCTGCTACTTACTGACGAAGAGACGAACCACTGCATTAGCATTCGAACCTTGACAGATAACAGGTGCAAACTCTGATGTGGTAACCACAGATGCAGAGACAGGGGAAAACGTTGGGCTCATCGGAGCTGCTCCGGCGACCAAACAAGACAGCGGAGTGGTGCGGATTGCTCCTGGTGGAGTTCCGCATCCACTCGATGAACTAGCAATACCTAACGACTACTACAGTGCCGGCGGCGAGCAACGATAGAACGGCGGCGACGGAGCAACGACGAGACGATGCAGTGGCCTAGGCGGAACGGCGACTTCACAAGCATCTCCTACGTGACGCACTGAAGCGAACGGACAGCAAAGCAATGCACTAGAGGGGTCGGAACACTCGCCGGCGACGAGGTCCGACGGCGATGAGCTCGGGCGCTCAAGGAACTAGGACCTAGAGGGCACGCAGGAAGGGGAAAAGGCACGGGGAGAAAGAGGAGCTCACCACGAGCACGGAGAAGTGCTCGGCTGGCCCAGTCGTGGACGGAGCCGACGGCGGCGGGTCTTGAACAGGTACGGCTGCCGGAGACGAAGAAGAGGAAGAAGACGTCTGTGACGCCCGAAGACCGACGTCCCAGGAGATTCCAGAAGATTCCAGATGTTCCGGGTTGCCCGTGTGTTTCTTTTGTGCTTGTGTTATTTATTTTTGCATTGCATCATGTCATCATGCCATCATGTCATATTTTATTTTGCATCTCAACCAAATAAATTGTGTGGGCCTTCGGTCATTTAAATCGAGGGAAGAATGTCTTCTCTTTAAAACATATCATCCCAATATTTAGGGAGCTATATAATAAATATTCCATTTTTTTGGAATTACCCGCAACACACGTGCATAATTTCCCCATGCTTTTCCTACTTCGAGTTTCCTTCAAAAACCTTGCCAATAATTCTTTTCCGTTGTTTCGAGGTTCCTCCAAAAATTCGAACATTTTGGACACTTCAAAAATCAAGTCTTAGTTCAAACCCGTTTGAATTAAATTCAAATATGTTTGGATTTTTCCGATCTGGCCTTTTATATTTTTCTCCGGCCGTGCTCATTTTTACGAGCCCGAGAAAATTAACCTTTGTCCTAATTCTTGCCCTAACCCCCCTCCTCTTTTTCTTTTTCTTTCTCTTTCGTTTTTCTGCTAAAAGAATTGTTAAAAGAAGAGGGCCCAGCCACAGCCGGCAGCCCAGTCCTCCCTGGCCATCAGGCCTTCCAGCAGCCGGCCCATCTCCTCCCTAGGCGCGGCCCAGGCCTCCCCAGGCCCAACCGCAGCGCTCCTAACCCTAGCTCCCTCGAGACCCGCTCGTTCCTCCCTCTGTTCTCCCACGAGCCGCCGCCGCCACCCTCTCTTTCCCTCGAGCCCCATCGCTCCATCTCCCTCTTCTCCTCTCCCCGCGAGCCGAGCCCCAGCGCCCTCACCAGCCGCCGCCGGCCGCCGCGAGGATCCCCTCCGGCCGCCCCTTCCGTCCTTGCCGCGAGGCCAGTGCCTCCTCTCCATCTCCAGCATCGGCGCGCCGCGCAACTCCAGCCGCGGCCGGCCTTCGCTCGCCGCCCGACCGGCCAGGAGCTGCGAGTCCAGCTCCCCAGCGCCTTCCGCGAACCAGCAAGGCCGAGGGCCTCGGCTCCGGCTCCTCTCCTCGCGCCTGACGCTCGCGGCCCCGTCCTCCTCGTCAGGCGACAGCGCCTCCAGTGCGCCTCCTTGCTGCTGCCTCCGGCCAGCAAGAGCTCCCTCCGTCCATCCTCGCCGACCCGCAGCCATTTTTTTTCCTTTTTTGTTGTTTTGTTGCTGTTAATGTTATCTCAAGTAACCATGTAACAACAAGCATATATAATTTTGGACCCGTACATCTACGGATCGAGACCGCCGAGTACCCCTTCGAGTCGCCGACGAACCGCCAAGTTCGACTACACGTGTACCTCTACGGATAACCGAACGTCTACCGTTGCCCGAACGTCTACCGTCGCCCCGTGTACCTCTACGGCTACGAGCTCCGTGAACGTCTACGACCGTGTACGACTACCGTCGCCGAAGACCGCGAGTACAACTACTTCCACTACCGCCGACGGAACGGCTACTTCCTCTCCGAACGTGAACGTCTACTTCCACTACGATCTCGAACCGCCCCGAAAAGAACGCTTCGAAGGTATAACCCCGAGACGATGACCCGTGGACGAATGTTGTGTTGTATGAAATGTTTCCCTTGTGTGCTTTGTGCCCGTATCATCTTTTGTCGTGCTCCTCGGTTGCCTCGTCGCCGATCCGTGGGAACCCGGCAACGGGATCACCCCACCTCTTTCATCTTGTTCGACTCGATCACTCCGCCTTTGCTTTTGCTCCGGTCTCTCAACGGGTTACCGGAACCGAGATGTTGCCGTTGCATCATTTTCGGATCGTTGTCTTGGCACCCTTTCTTTCCACCACGATGACTAATTCTCCTTATCATCTATATCTCTTTTATGTCAACTTTTAAATAAAATTGCATAAACTTGTTCATGTCATCCGCATCATGTTAACAACATTATATGCGTGAATTGTTGTTGCTTTTATAATTGCTAAACATGCTCATGGGGATTTTCCCGGAAATTGTTGTTGTTATCTTCCGGCCCCATTTAAAATGTCTAAATAGATAGTTTACTTATGCTTCACCTCTTGCCATGTTAAGAACATTTAATCTTGTCTTGTAAATAACGAGAGTCAACTAAATAATTAAAATGTGGTGTTTCGTCAATATGCAACTCGTTGCATATTGAGCTCCACTTAACTTGTAGTTTTGTTTGTGCCCTTTGCCATGCCATGCATATTTAAACTGGACATGCATCATACTTGGATGTGCATCGTATGCCATGTGTATGCTTGTGTGTTTACCGTGTTGTTTGCTTCTTTCCGGTTTCCTTCTCTTGATAGCTTCGGTTTCGTTCCGGAGTTGTGAGGATCCGCTCGACTGTGTTGCTTCGTCTACTTCGTGGACCCGGTCTTCTCCCTTATGGAATTCCAGGCAAGATGACCGAACCCGGATACCATTACTATCTTTGCCTATTGCTAGTAGTCTCGATCTATAGTTTTGCCTCGATGCCCATGTTTTCCTGTCAGCCTCCTATTGTAACAATGATCCTGTCTAACCACCCTACCCATGCAAACCATTGATTGGCTATACGTAGGCTTGCTTAGCCCCTCTTATAGCATTGTTAGTTGCAGGTGAAGATTGAAGATGCTTGCTTCATGTTGAAGTTTGGTTGGGTTATATCACACTATATAAATGCTTAAAATGAAATCATCTATATATTGGCAAGGGTGGAAGGCTAAGCCTTTTGCTTGGTGATTTGTTCCACTCATGCCGTTAGGAACCGTATAAACCGGTGTTATGTTCCTTGATTATGCGTTCCTAACACGGTTGGGGTGTATGGGACCCCCTCGATAAACCGCTAAGTGCTAAGTCTTTTCCAACAAGTCCCAACATTTGCTACTATTCGCCTAATAACTAATAAAACTTGCATAGGGTCTTGCAAACCCTCTTTTATTCTTAATTCAAAAACCCCGGGCCAGTGCTCCACATGAGTGTTGGTCCGAAACGGGGGTTCTGCGGGGCCACCACAAGGAAACTCGAGGTTTGGTAAAAATCTGTAGAATCGCCCATCCGGTCGTGTCCTGAGACTTAGATACGCGCGGCTACTATCAGGGTGTCGACACGCCGGGAGGATTTGCTGGATTAGCCTTACCTTAGTTCGGAGTATCTTGAGCACGGGATTCCGAGAATACTCGGGTCTTCCCACTTTGGAGTTGCGACTCCGCGGATCGTGGGCTTGTAATAGGTCAAGTTGGAACACCCTGCAGGGTTATGAACTTTCGAAAGCCATGCCCGCGGTTATGTGGCAGATGGGAGCTTGTTAATATCCGGTTGTAGATAACTTGACACCATGTTCCAATACACTACCAGCGTGTGTACCGTGACTGTCAATTTCTGAATAGGGATTCGGGAGTTGAACACGGTGGGGTTATGTTTGACGTGTTTTAGTTAGGATCACTTCGTGATCATCTCTCGACCGAGGCACTTCTCTTCTCGCTCTCTTTACGTAAGCTAGTGCTAGTTGCTGCTGCAGACTCTTGTTGTTCCTTCACCTCTTGTTCTTTCTTCAGCCTTGTTCCACACCCAAGGCTTAAATAGTCGTGTTACCCGGGAACGGGATTGCTGAGTCCTCTGTGGCTCACAGTTACTTCACCACACCAGATGCAGGTTCAGCCGAGTTTGATGCAGGAGTTGGATCAGTTCTTCACCGGGAGTTCGATGAAGAGAGTTTGGCCGTATGCTTGTGACGTTTCGACGATCAGTAGTGGTTCTTCTACTAGGATTCGATCCTGACCTGTGGCTTTATGTTGTTTGGTATCTTGTCTTTTGGATCTTACCCTTAGATGGGCTGTGATGTTTCGAATGATGTCTTGCTTATGTATTGTATTGTGTGAAGTGGCGAGTGTAAGCCAACTATCTTCTTTTGCAATTTAATCCCTCTTTTACATGAGTCGTGCAAAGATACCAAACTTGAGATCATTCTAGGATGGGCTTATACCTTTAAGTCGTGCCTCGACACGTAGGAGGTATAGTCCCATCCTGGGCATTACAAGTTGCTATTCATAGCCTTCTCCGACCTAGAAGCCCCCACTGATTGATCGAATCGTTGACGGTTGAGTCTAGGCACACACTGAAAATGTTTTGAGTCCTATATTTATATCGGAGAGTAGGATTTCTTTTGCTCCTCATCCCTTTTCACTCTGGTGAGGACTCCTGACGACTACTCTTGCCTCTTCTACTTTCAAAAATTGCACCAAATTTTTTTTTAGGATCTCGCGAGTATTGTTTGGATTGTTCCGATGTCTTTGTGACGAGAACATTGTTCTCGATGCCTCCTGTCATTAGGGGTTGTGGCAGTGTCCCGGGGAGTTGAGCTCCGAGGTGTTGTCGTCACAAATCCATCGCGGCAGTACTAGAATACTTAAGACGACCGACATCGAAAACTCTCCTATGCGGTTAGTGGCAAGATAACCCCGACATCACCTAGTACTGGGGAGGTAGTTCGGGAGTATTGCCATAGCTTGTATAGTAGATGCGTTTCGAAGGTCCGAGGTAAACAGTTTCCGAGAACAACTGGTTATGTGTTGAAGGATGGATACAGCTGGATGTAGGTTTAGAGTTGATTGCGCGGTGCTTCCCCTGTATCCCCAACACCTGATTGCATAACTGGAAACTTTCAGAAATTAATAGGTGGGTTCATCTAGTAGTTCTAGGCATTCTTCCAACGAATGCATGATATGAAGTTTGGGGTTCTACATTGAGTGAAGTGGTTTTATGGACTTGTTCTGATCGGGAGTTGCATCTTAAAGGGTCCTTGGCTATGCTAATCCGGGGATTGCAAAACCCTTTTGTAACACGTTCCATGAGCTTTCAGCACGAAGATGTCAAACGAAGCTTCTATCTTGTATTTGTTCTATCTGTTCATTGTTCCTTTTTATTTATCTTTTGTTCTCCAAGTGGCTTCTCGTCAAGTTGATGTACCTACGGAATTCATTCGTTCAATTCTCTGTTTGGATGATATTGTGAAGATCATGTTGCATATCTATACTTTGTTCTTGTCTTGATTCTGGTATTCGAGTTGCTTCGATGTCAAATGTTGATTCCATACCTTCCCTAATCGGTATTCTCATATTTCTATGGGAGTGCTAAT
Source organism: Secale cereale (assembly GCA_902687465.1). Lineage (NCBI taxonomy): Eukaryota > Viridiplantae > Streptophyta > Magnoliopsida > Poales > Poaceae > Secale > Secale cereale. Next base: position 95,573,736 of record LR738712.1, read on the forward strand.
TCTTCTTGACCATCAAGATCTTCATGTTAATTCTTTTCAACCGGTGTCCATTTTGTTCGTCTCAAGTTGTCTTTGTTTTACCCGCCCTCCCACCCTTCTTCTTCTTGGAGCCAGAATTCTTAAATGGAATATCCATTTTATTCATGTGATATTTCTTCATTCTTTTCCTTCAATGTTCTTATCCGGTGATTTATCGTGAAGATGCTCAAGAGCTTCAAGTTCATCATTCTTTTGTTCTCGAATTCTGTCGGTGGATGTAATTCAACATTTCGGTGTTGATCTTATCCTTTTCCTCATTTCATAATGATTTCTTATTCCGGTGCACCAATTAATCATGCTCCTCTTGCTATTCATATCCGGAGTGCTGAAGATTCATAATTCCATTCTTAATCCGTTCAAGCTATTTTTGAGGATTGTTATCTTATTCAAGCCATTTAATTCAACCGGTGCAATATCTCTTAAGCAATCTTTTTCAATGGTGATTTCTTTTGAGTGGGCCCTAACCCACAGGTCTTTTTTCCAGGATCTTACCTGACTCTTCTTTTCCGGAGAATTCTTTTCAAAGTGTGACGTAAGAATGATTTCCATCAGTCATATACCTTCTCCAAGATCGCTTTCAAATTCTTTTTCATCATTGGTTCAACCTTTTTAATTCTTCATTCCGGAGTGCTCAACAATTCTTCATGGCACTTCTCGTCTTCATTCTCAACATTTGGAGACCGGAGAAGTGTTTCTCGTAAATCTTGGCCCGTTCTCTCAAGATTCGTGGTTCTAGTTTCATGCCATCCTCATAATTGTTTTCGATTGTGGGAATTGTTCTCATGCCCTTTCAGAGCATTTCATGAATTCTTCCCATTGTGATCCTCCGAAGGCCATCATTTCAGAAGATTATTCGTTCTCAGTTTTCAACTTTGTCCTCCAAATATTCTTCATTGGTGTCTCTTCGTCCGTCTCAATATTCTTACGGTGGTTCTTTCAAGATTTCTCTTCCTTGTTATCGTATTAATTCATTTGTTCTTTTCATAATCCTACCGTTGGTTCGTTGGAGATTTACCCAAGCTTGTGCTAGACCTCTCTTTAATTCTTTGCAACGAGAATAAGTAGTATGCCAAATCCATTGCTTGTCATCAATTTAATTTGATGAAGGATAAGCTTACAGTAAATCTTATTCTTATTTTTCCCCGAAGTGATTAATCTCTTTTTCCGGAGCTTGTTCATCATATCATATCCTCGGTTCTAAGTGTTTCATCTTGTTTTCCGGAGTTCCAAGTTATTTCTATTATATCATTCCAAAGCTCCATCTAATTCATCGCAGGCCTTGAATCTTATTCTTTTCATCTTTCACTTATCATGCTTTCATTACCGGAGTTTTTATGGTGGTTCATCATGTTTTAATTCATCCTGGAAGTCTTCATCAAGATTCTTGTTGGAGCTCAACCATTCTTCATCATGCATTCCAATTGCAATCCTTTCTACCTTATCTTTGAGATGGTGTTATGTCATTCTTGACAATTCCTTCATGTTTTATGATTCACAAGTTGTCAAGTATGAGATAATTAAAACCATCATTTCTTTCTCTTTAGGAGATACTTCAACCCCGTCATTTTTATCTGTTGGAGTGATTTGGGTTGTATTTCACCTAAAAGCTTTCCCTAAGGATTGTTGCTATTATGGTGCTTATAAATGACCCAAATTCTTCATTTATCATTCCGGCGAGATAAGTTTTTAGTCTCCTTGTTGATCTCAATCCAATCAATTGTTTCCATTAGTGGCTGGTTGTCACCTCTTAATTTTCAGATATTTTTCCATAAGCCCACATGAAGCTTATTCTTTTCGTTGTTGAATTTTTTTTCCAACAACTCCGTTCAACCCTTCTTTGTAAGGATGCTCTTTCAAATTTAATTTTGAGAGAAGTTGTCATTTTCTTCTCCGTTCTTTCTTTCCAACGATCTTGCATGCTATTCTTTCATTCCGGAGGCATTGTGATATTGCTCTCTTCGTCCCATTATCTCGTTTTATCAAGATCATATTTTCCCTTGCTGTCTTTTTAACCGGAGTGTTGTATTCTTCATTCAAGTTACGTCATCTTATCTAGTTATGCCTCTCTTTTTAACCGGAGTGCTGTCTGAATCTTTCTTACCCCTTGTGCCATTCTTTTAATTGTTTCAGAGGCTATATGTTATTCATTTCATCAAGTATCTTCCCAACTTGGCAAGTTCATGTTGATTCCTTCCATTTTCAGTCGGAGTGCTGCCCGAATTCTGTCATTCTTATTCCTTGGCTCTACAGTTGTAGTTTCATATTCTTTTGGTTCGTAAGCTCTTGTTTAATGTCTTTCAACCTACAAGGTTCTCGTAATGCTCCTTGTTCCTCTTTTCTAACGGAGTGTTTCATCTTCGTTCATCTATGTGGTTTTGTTCTTTCGACTTGTTTAACCTCAAGGTTCGTGGTTTCACTCGTCTGTCAAAGAAGCAACTTTGTTTTACCTCTTCCTCTTTCGTTTTTACCCGGTGCTATCTCTAGGATCTCGGGTCGAGATCCTTTGTTAGTGTGAGAGAGTTGTGACGCCCGAAGACCGACGTCCCAGGAGATTCCAGAAGATTCCAAAAGATTCCAGATGTTCCGGGTTGCCCGTGTGTTTCTTTTGTGCTTGTGTTATTTATTTTTGCATTGCATCATGTCATCATGCCATCATGTCATATTTTATTTTGCATCTCAACCAAATAAATTGTGTGGGCCTTCGGTCCATTTAAATCGAGGGAAGAATGTCTTCTCTTTAAAACATATCATCCCAATATTTAGGGAGCTATATAATAAATATTCCATTGTTTGGAATTACCCGCAACACACGTGCATAATTTCCCCATGCTTTTCCTACTTCGAGTTTCCTTCAAAAACCTTGCCAATAATTCTTTTCCGTTGTTTCGAGGTTTCTCCAAAAATTCGAACATTTTGGACACTTCAAAAATCAAGTCTTAGTTCAAACCCGTTTGAATTAAATTCAAATATGTTTGGATTTTTCCGATCTGGCCTTTTATATTTTTCTCCGGCCGTGCTCATTTTTACGAGCCCAAGAAAATTAACCTTTGTCCTAATTCTTGCCCTAACCCCCCTCCTCTTTTTCTTTTTCCTTCTCTTTCGTTTTTCTGCTAAAAGAATCGTTAAAAGAAGAGGGCCCAGCCACAGCCGGCAGCCCAGTCCTCCCTAGCCATCAGGCCTTCCAGCAGCCGGCCCATCTCCTCCCTAGGCGCGGCCCAGGCCTCCCCAGGCCCAACCGCAGCGCTCCTAACCCTAGCTCCCTCGCGACCCGCTCGTTCCTCCCTCTGTTCTCCCACGAGCCGCCGCCGCCACCCTCTCTTTCCCTCGAGCCCCATCGCTCCATCTCCCTCTTCTCCTCTCCCCGCGAGCCGAGCCCCAGCGCCCTCCCCGCTCGACCGACCAGGCTCCGAGCCCGCGGCCAGGGAGCTCCCCACCTCGCCTCTCTGCCCGATCCCCGCGTCGTTCCCGCGCCTTGGAGCACCGCTCCGCCCCGAGCGCCTGCCGTGGCCTCCCTCCTCCGCCGCCAGGAGCCCAGCACCGCGCAAAGGCCGCCGCTCCACCTCGCCTCTTCCCTCCAGGCCGCGCGCCGCGACCTCCTTCCTCCATGGGAGCCGCGACCACCTTCCCCCGTGCGGCCCCCTTCACCAGCCGCCGCCGGCCGCCGCGAGGATCCCCTCCGGCCGCCCCTTCCGTCCTTGCCGCGAGGCCAGTGCCTCCTCTTCATCTCCAGCATCGGCGCGCCGCGCAACTCCAGCCGCGGCCGGCCTTCGCTCGCTGCCCGACCGGCCAGGAGCTGCGAGTCCAGCTCCCCAGCGCCTTCCGCGAACCAGCAAGGCCGAGGGCCTCGGCTCCGGCTCCTCTCCTCGCGCCTGACGCCCGCGGCCCCGTCCTCCTCGTCAGGCGACAGCGCCTCCAGTGCGCATCCTTGCTGCTGCCTCCGGCCAGCAAGAGCTCCCTCCGTCCATCCTCGCCGACCCGCAGCCTTTTTTTTTCCTTTTTTGTTGTTTTGTTGTTGTTAATGTTATCTCAAGTAACCATGTAACAACAAGCATATCTAATTTTGGACCCGTACATCTACGGATCGAGACCGCCGAGTACCCCTTCGAGTCGCCGACGAACCGCCAAGTTCGACTACACGTGTACCTCTACGGATAACCGAACGTCTACCGTCGCCCGAACGTCTACCGTCGCCCCGTGTACCTCTACGGCTACAAGCTCCGTGAACGTCTACGACCGTGTACGACTACCGTCGCCGAAGACCGCGAGTACAACTACTTCCACTACCACCAACGGAACGGCTACTTCCTCTCCGAACGTGAACGTCTACTTCCACTACGATCTCGAACCGCCCCGAAAAGAACGCTTCGAAGGTATAACCCCGAGACGATGACCCGTGGATAAATGTTGTGTTGTATGAAATGTTTCCCGTGTGTGCTTCGTGCCCGTATCATCTTTTGTCGTGCTCCTCGGTTGCCTCGTCGCCGATCCGTGGGAACCCGGCAACGGGATCACCCCACCTCTTTCATCTTGTTCGACTCGATCACTCCGCCTTTGCTTTTGCTCCGGTCTCTCAACGGGTTACCGAAACCGAGATGTTGCCGTTGAATCATTTTCGGATCGTTGTCGTGGCACCCTTTCTTTCCACCACGATGACTAATTCTCCTTATCATCTATATCTCTTTTATGTCAACTTTTAAATAAAATTGCATAAACTTGTTCATGTCATCCGCATCATGTTAACAACATTATATGCGTGAATTGTTGTTGCTTTTATAATTGCTAAACATGCTCATGGGGATTTTCCCGGAAATTGTTGTTGTTATCTTCCGGCCCCATTTAAAATGTCTAAATAGATTGTTTACTTACGCTTCACCTCTTGCCATGTTAAGAACATTTAATCTTGTCTTGTAAATAACGAGAGTCAACTAAATAATTAAAATGTGGTGTTTCGTCAATATGCAACTCATTGCATATTGAGCTCCACTTAACTTGTAGTTTTGTTTGTGCCCTTTGCCATGCCATGCATATTTAAACTGGACATGCATCATACTTGGATGTGCATCGTATGCAATGTGTATGCTTGTGTGTTTACCGTGTTGTTTGCTTCTTTCCGGTTTGCTTCTCTTGATAGCTTCGGTTTCATTCCGGAGTTGTGAGGATTCGCTCAACTGTGTTGCTTCGTCTACTTCGTGGACCCGTTCTTCTCCCTTGTGGAATTCCAGGCAAGATGACCGAACACAGATACCATTACTATCTTTGCCTATTGCTAGTAGTCTCGATCTATAGTTTTGCCTCGATGCCCATGTTTTCCTGTCAGCCTCCTATTGTAACCATGATCCTGTCTAACCACCCTACCCATGCAAACCATTGATTGCCTATACGTAGGCTTGCTTAGCCCCTCTTATAGCATTGTTAGTTGCAGGTGAAGATTGAAGATGCTTGCTTCATGTTGAAGTTTGGTTGGATTATATCACACTATATAAATGCTTAAAATGAAATCATCTATATATTGGCAAGGGTGGAAGGCTAAGCCTTTTGCTTGGTGATTTGTTCCACTCATGCCGTTAGGAACCGTATAAACCGGTGTTATGTTCCTTGATTATGCGTTCCTAACACGGTTGGGGTGTATGGGACCCCCTCGATAAACCGCTAAGTGCTAAGTCTTTTCCAGCAAGTCCCAACATTTGGTACTATTCGCCTAATAACTAATAAAACTTGCATAGGGTCTTGCAAACCCTCTTTTATTCTTAATTCAACAACCCCGGGCCAGTGCTCCACATGAGTGTTGGTCCGAAACGGGGGTTCTGCGGGGCCACCACGAGGAAACTCGAGGTTTGGTAAAAACCTGTAGAATCGCCCATCCGGTCGTGGCCTGAGACTTAGATACACGCGGCTACTATCAGGGTGTCGACACGCCGGGAGGATTTGCTGGATTAGCCTTACCTTAGTTCGGAGTATCTTGAGCACGGGATTCCGAGAATACTCGGGTCTTCCCACTTTGGAGTTGCGACTCCGCGGATCGTGGGCTTGTAATGGGTCAAGTTGGAACACCCCTGCAGGGTTATGAACTTTCGAAAGCCGTGCCCGCGGTTATGTGGCAGATGGGAGCTTGTTAATATCCGGTTGTAGATAACTTGACACCATGTTCCAATACACTACCAGTGTGTGTACCGTGACTGTCAATTTCCGAATAGGGATTCGGGAGTTGAACACGGTGGGGTTATGTTTGACGTGTTTTAGTTAGGATCACTTCGTGATCATCTCTCGACCGAGGCACTTCTCTTCTCGCTCTCTTTACGTAAGCTAGTGCTAGTTGCTGCTGCAGACTCTTGTTGTTCCTTCACCTCTTGTTCTTTCTTCAGCCTTGTTCCACACCCAAGGTTTAAATAGTCGTGTTACCCGGGAACGGGATTGCTGAGTCCTCTGTGGCTCACAGTTACTTCACCACACCAGATGCAGGTTCAGCCGAGTTTGATGCAGGAGTTGGATCAGTTCTTCACCGGGAGTTCGATGAAGAGAGTTTGGCCGTATGCTTGTGACGTTTCGACGATCAGCAGTGGTTCTTCTACTAGGATTCGATCCTGACCTGTGGCTTTATGTTGTTTGGTATCTTGTCTTTTGGATCTTACCCTTAGATGGGCTGTGATGTTTCGAATGATGTCTTGCTTATGTATTGTATTGTGTGAAGTGGCGAGTGTAAGCCAACTATCTTCTTTTGCAATTTAATCCCTCTTTTACATGAGTCGTGCAAAGATACCAAATTTGAGATCATTCTAGGATGGGCTTATACCTTTAAGTCGTGCCTCGACACGTAGGAGGTATAGTCCCATCCTGGGCATTACAACGTCGGCGTGGAGGCGATCGGCTCCGCGTAGGCGACGTAGTCGCAGTAGTCGACGACGAGGAAGCAGAAGGACACCGTTGGCGAGGCTGAGGTCGACGAGGGGCTCGCCGGCGACGAGGTGGCGCTCTCAGATGCGTGCGGGTGTTGACTGGAGCGGTGGATCTGGTGGTGCTTAGCTCTCCAGGCGGCGACGAGGAGGAAGGGGAACCCTAGAGAGAGGGGCTGGACACGGTGCGGGTTTAAAAGGGTGGCTCGGACCACGAGACCTCGACGTCCATGAGTTCACGGCACGACGGTGAGCGCGTGCTCTGCTCTGTTTTGCGTTGATGGAGGAAGACGGGGACTCGGGGTGAGAGGCAGACGGGTGGGGCCAGGCGCGAGGGGAGAGACGACGCAACTGCGAGCGCTCTGCGGGCCTACGGGAGAGAGAGATGGGCCTGGGCGCTGTGGAGAAAAGAGATGGGCCTGGGGGAGAGAGAGATGGAGGAGGCCCAGTGCCACTGCTGAGTTGTTGTTTCTTTTCCTTTTTCTTTATTTCTTCAGACGGAAAGAAAAAAACACAGGATAAAAGAAAATGAGTTAGGGGAAAAGAAAAATATCCCCATGCTCAGTGATTTATGCCCTATTTAATAAAATTGACTTGGACATTTTTAGAGGCAGAAAAATAAAAGGAGTTTGAATATGGTTCAAACTCTTGTGATCTTAAAACCTAACCAAATCAATTCTTATTGGGGTGATATTTGGCAGAGAGGTTGTCGGGGGAAACTGTCCGCCGCGAACACCTATGGGACCGGAGCCCCTTGTCTGTGCGGTACGAGGGCGGAGGGAGCACGAAGAGCAGATCGTAGCGAACACGCGGGCAGTTTTACCCAGGTTCGGGCCGCGGTAGACGCGTAAAACCCTACTCCTGCTTGGTTGTGTATTAACTTGGAGAGCTCGGGAGCTTGAAGAAGCAGCTACACCGAGCGTGTGAGTGATCTAGGTTCCGAACCCCCTCCATGTTGTGCATGGGCCTCCTTTTATAGTGCAAGGGGTCACCGACAGGTGTCAACGTAGGAGAAAGGGGTAAAAACGTAAAAGAGGTGGTAGTTGTAACAGTGCGGGAACAGTGGAGCTACAGTGCGTGAATAGTGGTCTGTACCTACTTTGACAGTGGGGGACAAGGGCATTTAATGCCCGTCGCCGTCGACCCCAAAAGCTCCCGCCCTTGCGTCTCCGTCTGCCACGGCGATGGATCCACCATCGTGGAGTGCCACCGTGTCCCCTAGGCTGCACAGCCATCCGCCACGCGTCCCTGGATAGGCCCCAGGGCGACGCGTGGGCCGATGAGCTGGAGCGCGGGCACACAGCGCAACCTTCCCGGCAAGCACCTTGCCGGGGCCTTGATCTTGCCGGGCCCGGGAGCTTGCCGCTCCCCAGGCCCTCGCCGGGGCGCATCTTCTATGACATAATCCTTTAGTCTTCCTGGCAAGCTCCTCTTGCCAGGGCCTTGCGTGAACGATGTAATCTTGAGCCTGGCACGGCCTTCCCGGCAAGCTCCTCTTGCCGGGGTCTCGGTCTTCTTTCTTGTATACTTTGTTTTTGAATGGCTTAATAAAGGGGCAGAAAGGTCTCCGGCGAGCACGCGGTATACCCCGCCGCGGGAAGCAGCAACTGCCCGTGCACAAGTTGGGGTACTGAGGTACCCCTACCTTAGTACACCGACAGGAGCCCCCGGGCCTGGGCCACACACGGTGCCCAGCGCTGTTGGGCCAGGCCCAAAACAGTGCACGGGCACACGCGGCCCACAGCGCGCCGAATCCACTTCCGTATCCGCCGCATCCCCCCGTAACGGCACGCGTTGATTGCGGCGTCGTGGGATGGGACGTGCCCACGATCTCTTAATGGAAAGGGCGAAACGCCCCCCACTCCCCCATAAAAGCAGAGGAAGCAGGCGCGGTTCCCCTCCTTGCGCTTTCATTGCTTCTCCTTCTTCCTCCAGAGATCCCTCTTGCGCTCCGCTTCCACACCTCCGCCGCCGCCGTCTGCATCTCCGGCGTCGCTGAGTTCTTCGTCCCTCTTCTTCCGCCGCGTCCGCCATGGCCCCGAAGACCGACAAGGCGAAGGCGGAGAAGGCCAAGAGGGAGAAGTCGGAGCAAGCGGCGAAACTCGCCGCGTATCGGAAGCAGCATCTCGTCTTCCCGCCGAGGCTCGGCGCGCGGGAGCTCTGGAACAAGTACTACTTGTTCTGGGCCAAGGAAACCAAGGCGCACCCCCGCACGCGAGCATATCCGGCCGTCGCCAAGGACAGCTACCCCGGCGGGTACTACTTCTTCGCAGCTTTCTTTCACTGCGGTCTTTGCCCTCCTTTCTCAAATTTCTTCTGCGATGTCATGCACACCTACGGCCTCCACCTCCTTGACTTCACCCCCAACGCCATCCTTACCATGGCGGTTTTCGCACACATGTGCGAAAACTTCATAGGGATACAGCCCAACGTAGCGTTGTTTAGGCACTTTTTCACTCCTAGAGCAGAGGACGATGCCCCCCTCTCCGGAGGAATTTCTTGGGTTTTCCGTCTGAACAAGAAGGGGTCCTACTTGCCGGGGGAGCTCCGCGGCAAGTGGGAGGAGTGGCGTGCGGAGTGGTGCTGGATCGTTGAGGACGCGCCGCAGCCCTTCACCGCGCCGCGCACAACACCCATCGTGCGCGGCAGGGATTGGAGCGAGCTGGACTTGGACGACATCAAGCTCGACGTCGCCCTCGTCCGGATTCTTCGTCTTCGGACCGCCAAGCTGTCCGTTGCAGAGGTGGGCGCAGATTTTCTCCGCCGCCGCATCGCCCCTCTCAAAGACTGGAAAAGGCCGGCCTGGGAGTACGGCGGACCGGCGGATATAATGAGGCTGCGCCCCGGGCTCAACTTCAACTTAACGACGCTGGAGCTGAAGGGGATGGTCCGGGAACTCTTCAAGTATGACCCGGCACACCCTGAGTGGTTCCGAGCTCCCCGGGGAGTGGTGCCGCTCTGCAACAGCACAGTCCGGGATCGTCTCCTCGCCATGATGCCCGCATGCGATTCGCATGGCGTGGACCGCACGTGGATCGCGCCCAAGCCCATCGACGTCCTCACCTTCTTCGACAACCTCGTGGAGGTGGCGAAGAACAAGGGCGACCTCAAGGAGCACACGCGGGACACCACCGAGCAGGAGCTTGCCTACATAGCTTCTCGGGCTGAAGAGGCCGCTGCGGCCGCAGCGGCAGGAGATTTTGGGTACACGCCTGACGAGGCGGAGGCTGCGGATGCGTCCAGCCAGGCGGAGGAGGCGGAGATCCGCAGACTGCTGCAGCTCCCTCCCGACGCGCTCGCCGGGGTCCCCTCTCTGAGGCACTCCGGGATCCACGGGATCATGGCCGAGGCCGCGGCAATGGAGGGTGCCGCCGGAGGGAACAGAGGCGCCGCGAGGAGCGGAGGCGCCGGAGGGAGCAGAGGCGCCAAGGGGAAAGAGGCCGCAGCGCAGGGCGCTGGGCCCAGTGAGCCGGCCGGGGAAGAGGAGGAGGAGGAGGCCGAGGACTCCGGCGGATCTACGGAGCTCTACGCCGACGACCTCTCCTCGTCGGAGAGCTCCCCGCCCCCGGCAAGCCCAAGGCAGTCTCCACCGAAGCGTCTCCGCAAGACGGCGACGAGAGAGAGGGCGCAAGCGCCCCGGCAACAACCAGCTCGCCGGGCAGCTCCCCGGGGGAGCCAAGCTGCGCCGGGGGCGACCGGCGCACCAGTTACGGCGGAGGAGGCCCGCGCGCGGGCCACGACGGAGGCGTCCCGCAAGCAGGCGTCGAGCCGACAGGGGTCTTCTCGGAGCGGAACAGCGGCTCCGCCCGCTCCCCGGGCTCCGGCTACCACAGGGGCTGGGTCTTCGTAGCCCCCAGCCCCTGGGATCGCCAAGCGCCCAAGGGAATCTTCATCTTCCGCTCCTCGCGCCGACGCGCCCACGGTGGAGTACGACTTCTCTGCCCTGAGCGAGGACGACGAGGAGGATCAGGAGTAAGGATCCAGGAGTACGGCGGACCGGCGGATATAATGAGGCTGCGCCCCGGGCTCAACTTCAACTTCACGACGCTGGAGCTGAAGGGGATGGTCCGGGAACTCTTCAAGTATGACCCGGCACACCCTGAGTGGTTCCGAGCTCCCCGGGGAGTGGTGCCGCTCTGCAACAGCACAGTCCGGGATCGTCTCCTCGCCATGATGCCCGCATACGATTCGCATGGCGTGGACCGCACGTGGATCGCGCCCAAGCCCATCGACGTCCTCACCTTCTTCGACAACCTCGTGGAGGTGGCGAAGAACAAGGGCGACCTCAAGGAGCACACGCGGGACACCACCGAGCAGGAGCTTGCCTACATAGCTTCTCGGGCTGAAGAGGCCGCTGCGGCCGCAGCGGCGGGAGATTTTGGGTACACGCCTGACGAGGCGGAGGCTGCGGATGCGTCCAGCCAGGCGGAGGAGGCGGAGATCCGCAGACTGCTGTAGCTCCCTCCCGACGCGCTCGCCGGGGTCCCCTCTCTGAGGCACTCCGGGATCCACGGGATCGTGGCCGAGGCCGCGGCAATGGAGGGTGCCGCCGGAGGGAACAGAGGCGCCGCGAGGAGCGGAGGCGCCGGAGGGAGCGGAGGCGCCAAGGGGAAAGAGGCCGCAGCGCAGGGCGCTGGGCCCAGTGAGCCGGCCGGGGAAGAGGAGGAGGAGGAGGCCGAGGACTCCGGCGGATCTACGGAGCTCTACGCCGACGACCTCTCCTCGTCGGAGAGCTCCCCGCCCCCGGCAAGCCCAAGGCAGTCTCCACCGAAGCGTCTCCGCAAGACGGCGACGGGAGAGAGGGCGCAAGCGCCCCGGCAACAACCAGCTCGCCGGGCAGCTCCCCGGGGGAGCCAAGCTGCACCGGGGGCGACCGGCGCACCAGTTACGGCGGAGGCGGCCCGCGCGCGGGCCACGACGGAGGCGTCCCGCAAGCAGGCGTCGAGCCGACAGGGGTCTTCTCGGAGCGGAGCAGCGGCTCCGCCCGCTCCCCGGGCTCCGGCTACCACAGGGGCTGGGTCTTCGCAGCCCCCAGCCCCTGGGATCGCCAAGCGCCCAAGGGAATCTTCATCTTCCGCTCCTCGCGCCGACGCGCCCACGGTGGAGTACGACTTCTCCGCCCTGAGCGAGGACGACGAGGAGGATCAGGAGTAAGGATCCAGGATCTTACACCTTCTCGAGTTTTGTCTTGACTGTTGTTGATGCTGACTTTGTTTGTTGCTTTGATTTCAGGACCTTGGTTCAGCGCGTGGCGAAGAAAGCCAAGGCGCCTGTGGTCGAGGTCGCGGAAGGTTCGGCCACCGCGGCAACAGGGGATGTGCCGGAGCCAACCCTGCCGGACCCAGGTGCTGCTCCGAGGAGCAGCCCCCAGCGCAGCCCCCAGCGCAGCCCCCAGCGTAAGTCTGGGGTCCATCCTTCCGCTTGACGGGATGCGCTTAGGGATTTTGTCTTCTTTCATCATCTTGACGTTTCTTGTCTTGATTTGTGCACAGGTGGAGCCACAGCGGGAAGAGCGCCCGGAGACCGTCATCGAGGAGCCGCAGGCCCCGCCGTCCCCGCCAAGGCCGAACTCTCCGGCAAGGGAGAGCGCTCCGCCAAGGGCGGGTACTCCGCCAAGGCAGAGTACCCCACCAAGGGCGAGCTGCCCGGCGAGGGCGGCCACTCCGTCAAGGCGGAGCTCCCCGACAAGGGAGCCCGCCGCTGAGGACGTCCGCCAAGGTATGTCTTGTAGTCTGTCTTCTTGGCTTCGTCTCTTTTTGGATTTTTGCTTGAATCTTGAACTTCTTTTTCTTCTTTTTCTCTTTAGATCCTCCTCCTCCCGAACCGATGGAGACGGAGGTCATCAACATCGAGGACGAGGAGGGCGCGCAGGGCGGCGGCGGCGACGTCCCTGTCGCCGAGGACACGGCGAGGGCTGCCGAGCCGGCTGCGCAGGAGACCGCTCCGGCTGCGGACGCAGCGGCCGGCGAGGGGGACGGCGACCGCACCGCCGACCCGGAGGCGGCGGGAGCATCAAGTGCTGCGCCGGCCGCCGACCCCTCCGCCGGCAAGGAGCAGGGCTACTATCTTGAAGCCCCCAACGGCGTCTTCATCCAGATGCCGTGGGGTTCGTCGTCGCGAGTTCCCGCGGAGGGCGAGGCGTTTGACGGAGAAGTCCTCGCCTCCGCGGGGCTGAAGATCGTCGAGGCGCCCGGCGGGAGCGAAGGGCCCGAGGAGGAGAAGCTGCTCCACCAGCTCCTGGCCCTTTACCGGGCCAGGCAGGCGAAGCTTGCCTCCCGGGAAGCCCTTGCCGCCAAGGCCGCCGCGGAGATGGAGAAGCGCGCGGCGGAGCTCAGCGCCGCCAACCAGGCGGCCCTCCGCGAGGTGGCGGAGGAGCGTGAGCGGCTCGCCGGCGAGTACCAGGAATGGGTGTTGGAGAAGGCCGAGGCTGAGGAACAGCAGCGGCTCGCCGGGGTGGAGCTGTCCCGGCGAGAAGGAGAACTCGCCCAGCGGAAGGTCCAACTTGACTCCCATGAGGAGGACCTTGCCGCCCGCGAGGAGGCCCTTGGCGGGGAACTGAAGGAGGCGAAAGCCGCCGCGGTTGCCGCGGAGACCGCCAAGAAGGAGCTCGCCGCCAAGGTCGTGCAGCTGGAGAAGGCGCTGAAGGTGAGCGCGGAGAAGGTTGCCGCGCTCATCACGGAGCGCGAGAAGGACGCCCACACCAACTCAGAACTCCAGGTGCGTCTTTCTGAGAGGGGCGACGAGTTGAAGACCGCCAAGGACTCCATCGAGGACTTGGAGTTGAAGGTCGCCACACTGAAGGATTCACTCGACGCTGCCCGGGCCCGGGAGACCAAGCTGAAGGAGGAGCTCCGCAAGGAGCGGACCCTAGTGGACAGCGCCAACAAAGCGGCCGAGCTCTTCCGCAAAACTGTTGAGGTGTGGACCGAGGACTTAGTGTCTTGCGCGTCCAACATCGACCAGGAGCTGCTGGCGTTGAAGCTGGAGCACCTCATCTACTCCCCGGATCCGAACCTCCCACACAGCGCCAAGCTCAGCCTTTTCTTCAGGGGAATCGCGCCGGCCCTTGCTAATCTGTGGAATAAGATCCCCGCGCAACTGGCCGAGGAGACGCGCCTGCTCTGCGCGGGAACTCTGGAGCGCGTGCTGACGAAGATCGTGTACCGCAATCCGGGCATCAACCTCACCAACGTTCTTCGCAGCTTGCCGGCCGATGCGAACACGGAGGCCCTGAAGGAGCAGGTCGCCCACATCATCGCCAAGGTGGCTAAGATCTCCAGGAAGGAGGGCGACCGCGTAGATTAGGCCTCCATTATCCTTATCTTTTTCTTTGTTGCTGCACATGATGCCATGAACTTATTAGTCCATTGTGACAAGTTATCCTTTGTAAGATATTTACCTTATTTTGATCAATCAGTGCAATGTCATCTTCCTTGTCTTAATCTTTGACTTTGTATGTTTTTCACCCTACGCTCCCGGGGAGCTTGCCGGCAAGGGACCTTTGCCGCGAGCGCTGAGTGCTGGACTCTGAGCAGCCTGCTGGCCAAGGTCTTACCGGCAAGCAACCTCGCCGCGGCTAGTCGCAACGCACTTAGCTTGTTGAGCGTACTCGGAAACGAAGCAAGGGCGCGACACTTGTTGCAGCTCACTTAAATCGTTGAGCGAACTCGGAAACAAGATAAGGGTGCAGCAAGCTACGGGTAGGTTCCTCCGCGCACAGGTTTCCCATACAGAGTGTGATTGTTCAAGGAAGACAACTAAAATTTAAAATTTGAACTGGTCAAATTCTAACAACTTAGCTTTCATGTATTGCTTGCTTTCCGGTAAGGCTTCTCTTTCTTGAACAGCACTTGGTTCCTACTCCACCTCCTTCCCCCCCGGCAAACTTGTGCGCGAGGAACGTTTCTTCTGCTTAAGGGGAAAGAACAGGGAGAGGGAAACACGTATATGGCCTTTCGGCGTGCTCATGCTTACCGGATACTTGAGTGTCGCACCAAATGTCAAAGAAAACATGCAAATAGCAAGGAAAAGCATGCAAAAGGCAATTGGTGCGAAAACACAAAAACTTTACTGATGCACGGGGTCTGCGCCCGGCCTTGTACAAAGGGTTACATGCTACAGCGGCAAAGCTTGTACAAAAGGTGGTTGCCGGAGCGGATCACGGCAACCGCGCCTTAGGGGTGAAACTTGCGAAGATGCTCTATGTTCCAGGAGTTGCTCACCGGTAAGCCTTCTTCGGTCTCGAGGCGGACAGCGCCGGGCCTCGTGACTTGTCTCACCCGATAAGGGCCTTCCCACTTCGGCGTCAACTTGTTGGAATTCTTGGCGGACTGAACACGCCGAAGAACAAGGTCGCCTTCCTCGAGACTCCTGGCCTTGACCTTGCGGCTATGGTAGCGACGCAAGGCTTGCTGGTATCGAGCAGCTCGTACAGCAGCCTGGAGACGTCCCTCCTCGAGGAGCAACGCGTCATCTTGCCGCAGTTGCTCTTGCTCGAGCTCATCATAAGCGAGCACTCGAGGAGATCCGTATACGAGTTCCGTGGGGAGAACTGCCTCTGCTCCATAGACTAGAGCAAAGGGTGTCTGTCCGGTGGCTCGACTTGGTGTCGTTCTGATTGACCAAAGAGCCGCCGGTAGCTCCTCTATCCAATTTCTTCCGCACTTGTGCAGCCTGTCAAAGGTCCTTGTCTTGAGTCCGCGCAGCACTTCAGCATTCGCCCTCTCCGCTTGACCGTTGCTCCTCGGGTGAGCAACAGAAGCGAAACAGACCTTGGCGCCAAGGTCTTGGACGTACTGCATGAAGGTGCGACTAGTGAATTGTGTACCGTTGTCGGTGATGATCCTGTTAGGGATCCCGAAACGGCAAACAATCGACCTGAAGAACCTGACTGCTGACTGTGCTGTCACCTTTCTTACTGGTTCCACTTCTGGCCACTTTGTGAACTTGTCGATTGCAACGTACAAGTACTCAAAGCCCCCGACGGCTCGGGGGAAGGGGCCGAGGATATCGAGCCCCCAGACCAAGAAGGGCCAGGATAAAGGGATTGTTTGGAGAGCTTGAGCTGGCTGATGAATCTGCTTTGCATGGAACTGGCACGCTTCACACTTGGTTACTAGTGCAGTTGCATCTTGGAGGGCTTCTTGCCAAAAGAACCCTTGCCGGAAAGCTTTCCCGGCAAGCGCCCTTGCACCAATGTGGTGGCCGTATATGCCTCCGTGTATTTCTGCCAACAGCTTCTGTCCATCTTCCCTGGAGATACACTTCAATCTGACACCATTGAGTCTTCTTCTGTACAGCTCGTTGTCCATGAACTGGTACATACTTGACTGCCTGGTTATCTTCTCTATTTCTTCTGGGTCGTCGGGAAGTTCTCCAGTTTGAAGAAAACGGACGATCTGCTGTGCCCATGCCGGAGCCTGAGGCTCGACGGCAAGGACTAAAGGCTCGAGGGCCGCTGCGGGAACCTCAGCTTCTACGGCAAGGGCCTCTGGTTCTGCCGGAGCTGATGGTCCCCCGGCAAGCTCGCCGGGGCGAGGCTTGTCGGGAACACTTGCTTCAACTGTACAGACCCGAGGATCTGCAGGAGCAAAATGTTCCTCAGCGTTGTGGTTGTTGATCTTGGGTACCTTGGCGGCGGTTTCAGGAAGATCCGCCGGCAAGTAGTCGTCGGAGACCAACTTTCTCTTCTTGGACTGCCCAATTGATGGTGTAACGGATGGTTGAGTCAGCTTGAGCAAGAAGGTCCCTGGTTCCACAGGTAACTTCATCGCGGCACACTTTGAAAGGCCGTCTGCAATTTCATTTTGAGCTCCCGGGACGTGCTCCATCTGCAGACCTTCAAAGTGCTCTTCAAGCTTCCTCACTTCATCGACATAAGCTTCCATCAAAGGGCTCTGATAGCTCTTGTTAACTTGTCGGACCACCAACTGAGAATCTCCCCGCACAATCAGCTTCCTGATCCCAAGTTCGTCCGCAATCCTGAGGCCGGCAAGCAAGCCTTCATATTCAGCAGTGTTGTTTGTCGCTTGCTCCCTGGGAAAGTGCATCTGGATAACGTATTTGAGGTGCTCTCCGGTGGGCGCGATGAGTACCACGCCAGCACCGGCGCCTTGCAGCGAGAAGGCACCGTCAAAATACATTACCCATTCACTTGTCGCTTCTTGTACGGGTGCACTCGTTTCTTGGACTTCTTCTTCGGGCATTGGGGTCCACTCAGCTATGAATTCTGCCAAAGCTCGGCTCTGTATAGTTGAAGTACTTTCAAACTTGAGTCCAAAACTTGACAGCTCCAGTGCCCACTCAACGATCCTCCCTGTTGCTTCTGGGTTGTGCAATATCCTCTTCAGCGGAAAGCGAGTGACCACTGTTATCTCATGGGCTTGGAAGTAATGGCGCAGCTTTCTCGAGGCCATGAGGAGGCCGAAAAGCAACTTTTGCACACCAGAGTACCTTGACCTAGCCCCCTGGAGAAGGGAACTCACAAAATACACTGGGCGCTGCACCATCTTCTTCCGTACCTCATCTTGTTCCTGCGCAGAGTCATCCTTGTCGGGGCCAGAGCTTGCCGGAGCAGCCCCCTGCTTGTCGCTGGATTCGCTTGCCGGTGATGCTGACTCCTCGTCGGACTCCCTCTCCGCTACTAACGCAGCACTAACCACCTGGTTGGTTGCCGCTAAGTATAGCAACAACTTTTCCTGTGGTCTAGGTGCGACAAGTATTGGAGTGGAGGACAGGTACCGTTTCAAATCCTGCAGTGCTGCCTCCGCTTCCGGAGTCCACTTCATGGGACCTGCCTTCTTCAAGATTTTGAAGAAAGGTAGGGCGCGTTCTGCAGATTTTGAAATGAACCTACTGAGGGCAGCCACACAACCTGCAAGTCTCCTGACATCCTTGACGCGCTTTGGGGCCTCTATCTGCTCAATGGCTTTAATCTTGTCGGGGTTGGCTTCAATCCCCCTCTGTGACACAAAGAACCCGAGAAGCTTGCCGGAAGGGACTCCAAAGACGCACTTCTCGGGGTTCAACTTGAGCTGTATTCTGCGCAGGTTCTGAAACGTCTCCTCCAAATCTTGGATCAGGGTTTCCTTGCTCTTGCTCTTCACCACGATGTCATCCATGTAAGCCTCTACATTTCTGTGGATCTGTGGCTCAAAAGCAGTGTATACTACCCTTGCAAAGGTTGAGCCTGCATTCTTCAGTCCAAATGGCATGCGTATGAAGCAATAAATGCCACATGGAGTGATAAATGCAGTCTTCTCTTCATCCTCTTTGGCCATAAAAATCTGATGATAGCCTGAGTATGCATCAAGAAAACAGAGTAGCTCACATCCGGTAGTGGAGTCAACGATCTGGTCAATGCGCGGCAAAGGGAATGGATCCTTGGGACATGCTTTATTCACATCAGTGAAGTCTATACACAGTCTCCATTTCCCATTGGCCTAGCGCACGACGACTGGGTTTGCCAACCACGTCGGATGGATCACACCTCTAACTAGGCCTGCTGCCTCTAGCTTCTTGATTTCTTCGTTGATGAATTCTTGGCTCTCCACGGCTTGCTTCCTCACTTTCTGCTTGATGGGTCGCGCATGAGGACAAACAGCAAGCTTGTGCTCAATTACCTTCCTGGGAACACCGGGGATGTCAGATGGTTGCCAGGCAAACACATCGACATTCGCCCGCAGGAAGGCAACGAGCGCGCTTTCCTATTTGCTGTCGAGAGTGGC
This sequence comes from Secale cereale, assembly GCA_902687465.1. Lineage (NCBI taxonomy): Eukaryota > Viridiplantae > Streptophyta > Magnoliopsida > Poales > Poaceae > Secale > Secale cereale. The sequence goes on from LR738712.1 coordinate 95,592,391, forward strand.
ACTGATGGTGAAGGTACCACCAGTGCCGTCCTCCTTGGCGGACACTTTCTTGGTTGCCGGAGGAGCGGCCATCCCTTTCTTACTCTTGCCGGTGGAGCTCGATGGAACGTCCTCGACGGCAGCGCAGCACTCCGAAGAGGTGCGGTTGCCGGAGTGGGTCCCAGAGCACTTGCCGGACTTGGTCTTCGTCTTCTTCCCCCCGGGAGCTTCAGCGGCAAGGGTATCCTTCTCGGCCGCAGCTGCCGCATCCCGGTAGATCTTGTCGGCACAGACAAGCGCATCCTTCTTGTCGCCGTGGACAGTGATGACGCTTATCGGCCCCGGCATCTTGAGTACGTTGTAGGCATAATGGGAAGCTGCCATGAACTTGGCGAGGGCAGGACGGCCAAGTATTCCATTGTAGGGCAATGGAATATCGGCGACGTCGAAAGTGATGCGTTCAGTTCTGAAGTTGATCTCCCCGCCAAAGGTCACCGGCAGAGTGATCTTTCCCTTGGGCTTGCTCCTTCCCGGGTTGATTCCTTGGAAAGAACCGGTTTCTTCGAGCTCGCCATCTGGAATTTGGAGTTTCTTGATCACAGCAGAGGAGATCAAGTTCAGCCCGGCCCCGCCGTCAACCAACATTTTGGTGACCTTGAGGTTGCGGATGGTGGGAGAAACCAGCATCGGCAAGCACCCGACCGCAGTGGTGCGGTCAGGGTGATCCTCAAGATCAAAAACGATGGGCGTGCTGGACCATTTGAGGAGCCTGCGCGACTCCACGGGCGGCTCCGCTGCATTCACCTCGCGCACCCACTGCTTTAGTTGGCGGTGGGAGGTGTGCAGGGAGGCGCCACCGTCGACGCACAGGACCTCCGTGGCCTTCTGGAACTCCTGCTCGCTGTTATCTTCGTCCTCCATGTCTTCATCGTCGTCCTCTTCGTCCTTGTCGCGGCCCCGGGGAGGTCGATCTCCTTGCCGCTGCTTGGCCTTGCCGCGGCGTCCTCCCCGGCCGTTGAACGGCCGCTTCTTGCTCGGCTCTTCCCCGGCTGTTATCTTCGTCCTCCATGTCTTCATCGTCGTCCTCTTCGTCCTTGTCGCGGCCCCGGGGAGGTCGATCTCCTTGCCGCTGCTTGGCCTTGCCGCGGCGTCCTCCCCGGCCGTTGAACGGCCGCTTCTTGCTCGGCTCTTCCCCGCCACCTTGGGCCTTCTCCTTGTCGCGCCTCTCGTACTCAGCCTTCTGCTGCTCGACGAGGTACTCGACGCGCTTGCAGTTGGAGAGATCGTGGCCCTTGGTGCGGTGGATTTTACAGTATTGCTTGTCGGAGCTTCCCGGCTTGTCGGCTGCCGCTACAGGGGCAGGCTCCTTGCCGGAGCCGCCAGCCTGCGTTTGCTTGGCGGGAGCCTCCTTGCCGGACTTCTCGACGGCAAGCACCTCTTTTTTGCCCTTCCTTCTGTTGTTCCGCCGCCGGCTCTTCTTTGCCGGGGCGGCGTCGTCGCTGTCGCTTCCTCCTGCGCCAGCATCCTCCCCGGGGAGTCTCCTCCCCTCTTCCGCGCGTGCGCACTTGTCAGCCAGAGCATAGAGCTCGCTGACATCCCGAATCTTCGTCATCGCCATTTCTTCACGCATGCGGCGGTTACGCACGTTCTGGTGGAACGCGCTGATAACCGCGGCAGGGTGGACATCAAGGATGTTGTGCTGCACACGGCTGAAGCGTTGGATGTACTTGCGCAGGGTTTCGCCTTCCTTCTAGGCCAGGATGTGGAGATCGCTCTCCTGGCCGTGGGGTTTGTGGCCGCCGGTGAAGGCGCCGACAAACGGGTGGCAAAGGTCGGCCCAAGAAGAGATAGAACCTGCCGGCAAGTGCATAATCCACGAACGGACGTTCGGCTTAAGCACGAGCGGGAAGTAATTCGCCAAGATCTTCTCGTCGCGCCCCCCGGCAGCTTGCACTGCGATGGTGTAGACGCTGAGGAATTCCGAGGGGTGCGTCTTGCCGTCGTACTTCTCCGGTACGTCGGGCTTGAAATTCTTCATGCTGGGCCACTGGACGCGCCGCAGCTCGCGGGTGAACGCAGGGCAGCCTGCCGCGTACGGCAAGTCGCCTGGTTCACCGGGCGCGTGCGCGTCGACAGCGTTCCCAGCTCTCTGGTCTGATTGTCGCCGAGCTTCTCGGCGGCGCTCGATTCTTGTCCGAGCGTCTTCTTGTTGCCGGTCGTCGAGGACCTGGCGCTGGTCCCGACGGGCCCGCGGGTCCGACGAGGCTGTAGAGCCGTCGTCGGCGTTGTTCCGGCGGGGCGGCGTCTTCTGCTTTCGTTGCGGGGAGTGCGCGCTTGTCGCACCCCCGGCGGTCTTGTCGCCGTCGGCCTTCGTCTTCTCAGCTTGCCGCGGCCGCGAGGCCGACGGCTGCTGTGGAGAATCGTTGTTGGCGAAGGCTATCAGGCTCTGGATGGTGGCCCTCCAGTCTTCGGCCTTGTCCGCCGCTGGAGGGAAATCGAGAAGCAGTTGCGCTCTTGCGAGCGCTTCTGCCGGAGTGGAGGGGAACGCGGGCGAGCGGTGCGAGGAGCGGGATACGCTCGGACTTCTAACAGCGTTAGAAGGAGCGGGGTCCCGCGCCGGCGCCTTCGCTTTGCTAGTGCCCGGACGAGGGTCCGGGGCGTCCCGCGAGCCTCCGGTTTGGCCTTGGCCCAGCAAACGGATGCCACCTCCTGTGACATGGCGTTGCTGGGTTGTTGTGTGCTGAGAGGGACGCGGCGCGTCCACGGAGACCGAGGTCCGGTCGTCCGTCCTGTTCTTGGATCTGGTGGCGCCGTGAGTGTCCTCGCCGGCGACCACCCTTCCGACGGCGTCTCCCCCGCCCACCGTTGGCTCTGGTGGCGGCGGGTGAGACGCAGACGGGCCTCCGACCTCCGAAGCCTTCTTCTTCGGGGCCATGGAGCTGTTGCTGGTGAAGTTGACGAATTCGGAGAGGTTGATGGAGACTACGCCCGCGCGAACGCCGGATCAGGTTCGCACAACCTCGACGCCCCCTACCTGGCGCGCCAAAGATGTCGGGGGAAACTGTCCGCCGCGAACACCTATGGGACCGGAGCCCCTTGTCTGTGCGGTACGAGGGCGGAGGGAGCACGAAGAGCAGATCGTAGCGAACACGCGGGCAGTTTTACCCAGGTTCGGGCCGCGGTAGACGCGTAAAACCCTACTCCTGCTTGGTTGTGTATTAACTTGGAGAGCTCGGGAGCTTGAAGAAGCAGCTACACCGAGCGTGTGAGTGATCTAGGTTCCGAACCCCCTCCACGTTGTGCATGGGCCTCCTTTTATAGTGCAAGGGGTCACCGACAGGTGTCAACGTAGGAGAAAGGGGTAAAAACGTAAAAGAGGTGGTAGTTGTAACAGTGCGGGAACAGTGGAGCTACAGTGCGTGAATAGTGGTCTGTACCTACTTTGACAGTGGGGGACAAGGGCATTTAATGCCCGTCGCTGTCGACCCCAAAAGCTCCCGCCCTTGCGTCTCCGTCTGCCACGGCGATGGATCCACCATCGTGGAGTGCCACCGTGTCCCCCAGGCTGCACAGCCATCCGCCACGCGTCCCTGGATAGGCCCCAGGGCGACGCGTGGGCCGATGAGCTGGAGCGCGGGCACACAGCGCAACCTTCCCGGCAAGCACCTTGCCGGGGCCTTGATCTTGCTGGGCCCGGGAGCTTGCCGCTCCCCGGGCCCTCGCCGGGGCGCATCTTCTATGACATAATCCTTTAGTCTTCCTGGCAAGCTCCTCTTGCCAGGGCCTTGCGTGAACGATGTAATCTTGAGCCTGGCACGGCCTTCCCGGCAAGCTCCTCTTGTCGGGGTCTCGGTCTTCTTTCTTGTATACTTTGTTTTTGAATGGCTTAATAAAGGGGCAGAAAGGTCTCCGGCGAGCACGCGGTATACCCCGCCGCGGGAAGCAGCAACTGCCCGTGCACAAGTTGGGGTACTGAGGTACCCCTACCTTAGTACACCGACAGAGGTTGTAGGGATGGTGCAAGATTTTTAGGAAAAGAAAGAACAATAAAGCACTTGGCTAGGTGACTTGCACAAAGGGGTAAAGAATGGACAGAAAAGAAAAAGAAAGAAGAGGAAGAAGAAGAAGAAGAAGAAGAAGGGGTTAGGGTTTTAGCAAGTCAAGGTTGGCTAGAGCCACCTCACACAACATCACAAGGGTCTCACACATACACAACAATAAAGTAAACTATGATGCCATGATGCTATGATGATGAAGCAATGCAAGGATGCAAAATAATAAATGATATGGCAATGCAAAAAATAAATGACAAGAACCCCCAAGGATAAAAGACAAGGATCAAATTGAGAAAGCTTTATTGCCATAATTGGAAAGTGTTACATATGGGGTGTTACAAACTCTCCTACACTACAAAAAGATCTCGTCCCTAGATCTAGGACTGGAAGAAGGAAGGATACTCGGAATGAAGGAGATCTTCTCGTTCCCACGGAGCTTCTCGGTCGGTATGGTGTGACCACTTTACTTTCAAGAACTTGATGGATTTGTTGCGGGTCTTGCGCTCAGTTTCCTCAAGAATAGCAACAGGGTGCTCACGATAAAACAATTCTGGTTCAAGATCAATCTCCTCGAACGGAATGGTGCGTTCAGGTGTCTTGAAGCACTTGCGGTGTTGAAACACGTGAAACACATCATGAACATTTGCAAAGTTGGAGGGAAGCTCGAGTTGGTAGGCTAGATCGCCTCTTTTGCCAAGAATCTTGAAAGGGCCCACGTATCTCGGAGCAAGCTTTCCTTTGATACCAAATCTTTGGGTTCCTTTAATAGGAGAAACACGAAGATAGATATGATCTCCAATGTTAAAAGCCAAATCACGATGCTTTCCGTCATAGTAGCTCTTTTGACGAGATTGAGCGGCTTTGAGATTCTCATGTATGACTTTGCACATCTCTCCTGCTTCTGAGATCTAATCATTGCCAAGAAGTTGACGTTCACCAGTCTCGGACCAATTGAGCGGGGTACGACACTTCCTGCCATAGAGGATTTCAAAAGGAGCTTTGCCGGCACTTGCTTGGAATCTGTTGTTGTATGAGAATTCGGCAAAGGGGAGACAATCTTCCCACTTCATACCGAAAGAGACGACACAAGCTCTCAGCATGTCTTCGAGGATCTGGTTCACTCTTTCGACTTGACCACTAGTCTGAGGGTGAAATGCAGTGCTGAAGCGAATCTTAGTGCCCATGGCTAACTGAAAGGAGTCCCAGAACTTGGATGTGAACAAACTTCCATGGTCTGAGGAGATGACTTGAGGAATGCCATGCAAAGAAACAATTCTTGAATTGTACAGCTCTGCCAGCTGAGCTGCGTTGATGGATTCTTTGATGGGAAGGAAGTGAGCTACTTTAGTTAGCTTGTCAATCACTACAAAGATAGCATCATTCCCCTTCTTGGACTTAGGAAACCCAGTGACAAAATCCATTTCAATGTGATCGAATTTCCACTCGGGAATAGGTAGAGGTTGAAGGAAACCGGCTGGACGTTGATGCTCTACCTTCACTCTTCTGCAGACATCACATTCATTCACGAATTGGGCAATCTCCCTTTTCATGCGAGTCCACCAGTATGATTGCTTGAGGTCTAGTTACATCTTGGAACTTCCGGGATGAATCGAGAGAAGGGAGTCATGTGCTTCGTTCATTATGAGCTTCCTGAGATCACCCTTGGGAACCACAATTCTGTCCTCAAAGAACAAGGTGTCTTTCTCATCAACGCGATAGCACTTGTACATGGGAGTACCCTTGGCAATACCATGTTTCACTTTCTGTACTATAGCATCACTGAGTTGGGCCTCACGGATTTGATCTTCCAAGGTAGGAGCAACTTGAAGGTTTGCAAGAAAGCCTTGGGGAACAACTTGGAGGTTGAGCTTCCTGAATGATTCACAAAGTTCAGGCTGGAACGGTTTGAGAAGGAGACTGTTGCAATATGCCTTTCTGCTCAAGGCATCTGCAATGACATTGGCCTTGTCAGGTGTGTACTCAATGCTTGGATCATCTCAACCCAACGAGTCTGGCGAAGGTTAAGGTTTGGTTGTGTGAAGATGTACTTCAAGCTCTTGTGATCGGTGAAGATGTCCACTTTTCTGCCCGACAAACGGTGTCTCCACGTGATCAAAGCATGTACCACTGCTGCTAGCTCGAGATCATGTGTTGGGTAATTCCTCTCATTTGGCTTCAACTGACGAGAAGTGTATGCCACAATCTTCTTGTCTTGCATGAGACCACCACCAAGTCCTTGCAAAGAAGCATCATAAAAGGCTTCATAGGGCTTGGACTCATCCGGAGGAGTAAGAACCGGAGCAGAAATGAGCTTCTCTTTGAGTGTTTTGAATGCCACATCACAATCAGGAGTCAAAGAGTACTTGATATTCTTCTGCAACAGGTTGGAAAGAGGCTTGGCAATCTTGGAGAAGTTCTCAACGAACCTTCTACAATAGCTAGCGAGACCAAGGAAGCTTAGGAGTTGCTTGACATTTTGCGGGGGTTCCCAGTTGACAATAGCTTCAACTTTCTCGGGGTTCACAGAAATACCATCGGCAGAGATGATATGGCCAAGATATAAGACCTTATCCAGCCAGAATTCACATTTGGAGAACTTCGCATAGAACTTGTGTTCACGGAGCCTGTCCAGGACCAAACAGAGGTGCTTGGCATGGTCTTCTTCATTCTTGGAGAATACCAAGATGTCGTCTAGATAGACGAGAACAAATTCATTGGTGTAGGGTTTGAATATGAAGTGCATCATCCTCGAGAAGGTGGGTGGAGCATTTGCGAGGCCAAAAGACATGACCGTGTATTCATAAGAGCCAAAACTCGTTCTGAATGCGGTCTTGGGAATATCTTCTTCACGGATACGGATCTGGTGGTAACCCATCCGGAGATCGAGCTTTGAGAACACCTTTGCTCCTTTGAGCTGCTCGAATAATTCATTGATATTGGGGAGCGGATACTTGTTCTTTATTGTCTTCTTCTTCAATGGCCGGTAATCAACGCAAAGGCGTTCCGTGCCATCCTTCTTCTTGACAAATAGAACACCACAGCCCCAAGGAGAAGTACTAGGCCTGATTAGACCCATACACTCTTGCTCATCGAGTTGTTTCTTCAGCTCCTACAACTCATCAGGGGAAGGCTTGTACGGACGCCGACATGCTGGCTCGGTACCGGGCTCGAGTTCAATGACGAATTTAACTTGACGATGGGGAGGCATGCCTGGAAGCTCTTCAGGGAAAACATCATCGTATTCATTGACCGTCGGAATCTGAGAGATGGCATTAATCTCGCCTTGTCATTGAGAGAGAATACCCTGATTGTGTTATCTCGAGAGGCGAAGATAATCACGTCTTCGTCAGGATGAGTAAGCTTGATTTCCTTATTTGCACAATCAATGTTTGCATCATGCTTGGAAAGCCAATCCATCCCAAGAATAAGATCAATGTCGGAGTTGCCGAGAATAACCGGAGAAACCATAAAACTGTAATCACCCATATGAATAGATATATCCAGAGCATACAAGCTAGAATTCATTTGCTTTCCCGGAGAAGTAATTTATAAATCCCTTGGTAAAGCCACTTTGCCCACATTGTGCTTGGATGCAAATGGATATGACATGAAAGAATGTGATGCACCTGAATCAAACAAAACTTTAGCAGGTTTAAGGTTGACTAGAAGGTTACCAAGTATCACATCTGAAGAATTCTCTGCTTGAGCTGCATTCATCAGATTCACTCTTGCAACCTTGGGATTGTGCTTGACAATAGCAGTGCTGACAGGTGGAGGAGGCGGAAGGCGCCTTGGGTTGGGACACTTGTTAGCATAGTGACCCTTCTGAGTGCACTTGTTGCAAACCACTTCTGAGAGAGGACGGTGATAAGGACCACTTGATCTTGAAGCTTGAAACTGAGGCTTGGACTGATTGCTTGGGTTGGGTGGGTGAGAGAAACCACGGCCACCAGAGTGCTTGTTGTTGTTTGGAGGACGGAGCACTCGAGGAGGCGGAAGCCAGAATTTCTGCTGCTTTGCAACCACTTGGGAAGAAGAGGAGGAGTGAACAACATCTTTGATCCTCTTTTTGGAAGCTTCAATCTTGAGTTGGGCTGCCTCTTGCTTAAGAGTCATGTTGTAGAATTGGTCGAATTCATCCGTCTCGAACAAGGTGAGAGCTAGTTGGAGTTCATCCTTCAGATCACCACGGAACTGATAAATCTTGCTCTTGGCATCTCGGATGTCTTGCTTGGCATAGCGAGCGAGATTCTGGAACTTGAAATTGTATTGATAGACGGACATGGTGCCTTGCTTCAGGTTGCGGAATTGGTCATGCATACCTTCAATGACACTGGTTGGAATGTGGTGAGAGCGGAAATCCTTGCAGAAGTCTGTCCACGAGATCTCACGACCACCTCTGGAATCTTTATAATGTTGCCACCAATCTGTAGCTTGATCTTTGAGTCGGAAGGCGGCAAACTTGACATAATCCTCAGGTCTCACATTATTGCATTCAAAGTGCTTTTTGATGTCTGTTATCCAGTCTTCAGCATCTAGCACATCCACACAGTAACTGAAATACTTCGATTGGTTTGCCAGGAATTGGTTGAGGGTTGCAAAGTGAGGTTGATTGAACAGGTTTCCTTGGCCTTGGTTCCCATGACCACCTTCATTTGCTTGGTTGGCTTGAAAGTTCTACATCATTTGCATAAGCATCTGGGTGTTCTAGTTTGTCACTTGCATAATTGCTCTCCAGGCCTCAGACGGAGGAGGAGGGGAAGGAGGACGTTCAGGAACACGCTCTTCTTCACCCTCTGGGTTAGCATTGGGAACCTTCTTAGGATTCATCATGAATGAGATGACAACTATTAGCCATTGATTGAAAATATATAAGCTGAATCAACGGCTAGAACTTGCAACATAAGTCTTCACAAGAACATTCATACAAAATGAATGAATATAATCCACAGTTTAATGGTACAACAATCTTCTCGAGAAGCCACTTGGGAGAACAAAAGGTAAATAAAAACAACAAGGAGCTGATAGAACAAATACAAGATAGAAGTTTCGTCCCACATGTTCGTGCTGAAAGCTCATGGAACGTGTTACAAAAGGGTTTTGCAATCCCCGGATCAGCATAGCCAAGGACCCTTTAAGATGCAACTCCCGATTGGAACAATGCCCATAAAACCACTTCACTCAATGTTGAACCCCGAACTCCATATCATGCACTCGTTGGAAGAATGCCTACGAGCTACTAGAAGAACCCACCTATTAATTTCCGAAGGTTTTCGGTTATGCAATCGGGTGTCGGGGAAGCACCGCGCACTCAACTCTAATCCTACATCCAGCTGTATTCATCCTTCAACACCTAACCAGTTATTTTCGGAAACCGTTTACCTCGGACCTTCGAAACGCATCTGCTATACAAGCTGTGGCAATACTCCCGAACTACCTCCCCAGTATTTGGTGATGTCGGGGTTATCTCACCACTAACCGCATAGACGAGTTTTCGATGTCGGCCGTCTTAAGTATTCTAGAATCGCTGCGATAGATTTGTGACGATAACACCTCGGAGCTCAACTCCCCGGGACACTTCCACAACCCCTAAATGACAGGAGGCATCGAGAACAATGTTCTCGTCACAAAGATATCGGAACAATCCAAACAATACTCGCGTGATCCTAAAAAAATTTAGTGATTTTTTGAGAGTAGAAGAGATAGAGCAATCGTCAGGAGTCCTCACCAGAGAGATGAAGGGATGGGGAGTAAAAAGAAATCCTACTCTCTGATATATATATAGGACTCAAAACATTTTCATGTGTGTGCCTAGACTCAACCGTCAACGATTCGATCAATCAGGGGGGCTCCTAGGTCGGAGAAGGCTCAGATTACCAACTTGTAATGCCTAGTATGTGACTATACCTCCCATGTGTTGAGGCACGACTTAAAGGTATAATCACATACTAGAATGATCTCAAGTATGGTATCTTTGCACAACTCATGTAAAAGAGGGGATGAAAATGTAAAAGAGTAGTTGTCTTACACTCGCCACGTCACACAATGTAATGGGCACCGATAGGCGCCGGCGCACCGGCCGAAATTTCGGCCGGTCACTGTGCGGCCGTCAGATCCACTTATAAAGCCGTTAGATCAGGATCCTATTAATTCCTCTCTTCCAAAAAACAAACAAATCTCACAAAGCAACGACGAACGAGCAGCGGCCGCCATAGGCAAGCGAGCGCGGCCAACTTGAAGCACGGACGTTCTTACCGCCGGTCACCGCCCTTGCCGCTGGTTGTCGCCTATGTTTCTCGCCGGCTCCACGCATGTAACCACGTGCACCCGCGGTGGCAGCTCCAGTGGCGACGGTGGCAGCTCGCCGACGAGCTCCATGGTTGTAGCACCCTAATGCGCTTGTTGCCGCACCCTCGCCGTCGAAGCTCGCCGCACGAAGTTGCGTGAGCGATGGCCGCCGTCGTGGGTCGCGGCTCCGCCGTGATGAATGTAGCAAAATTCCTTACCGGTAGTAGCAAAATCCAACGACGGTTGCAGGGATTCGTCATCGACGTCGTCGTGGGTCGCGGCTCCACCATGATGGATGTAGCAAAATGCCTTGCCGGTAGTAGCAAAATCCAAGGATGGTTGCAACAAAAAAAGCACCGACGTAGTAGGTTGCAACTCCACCGTGATGGATGTAGCAAATTCATCGTCTGTAGTAGCAAAATTCGACAACGGTTGCAGCTTTTGGCTCAGCTAGTTGCAGCCTCCAGGGATGCGGGTTCGCTCGCCGGAGTGGAGCTAGATGGATGGACGGAGCGCATTTCATAGCGGTGTTGCGGCGGCGCGCGGCCGGGCTGTAGCAGGCTGTGATGCTGGTTGCAGCAAAATTGCGATAGGGTTGAAGCATGTAGCAAAACGGTGATGCCAGTTGTTTCTCGAAGCAGCGCCGCCATGTCCTTTGCGTCCCGGGGTCACCATGCTCTCTATCCATGGTTGCAGCTTCCCCTGACACCGGTTGCAGCTCCTAGGCTCCCGCTTTCATGTGGGCTGTTGGCTCGAAGCTAGCTCGGTCACCGGCGTGCCCATTGGTGGCTTGAGAGAGTTGGGGGAACGATTGGAGAGAGAAAGGAGAAAAATGATTGAATAAGGAAGAGCAAAAGCGATAAGAACGAAAGCGAGAGGTGTGTGCATTGCAGTTTTGGACGTGGGTCCACACAGACGCGCGTCGTTAGCGCAGGACCGGCCGAAAAGTTAGCCGGTCATCCGGCTACAAGCGTTTACATTAACATACATCATCCAATAATATCAGAGTCCGACTACGGACGAAGATCCAAATGAAAGATACCATAAATAAAGCAACACAAGGTCCCGATCATCCTAGTAAGAGCCCTACTGATCCTCTGGGTAAGACACGTAGTATCGCCCGCGTTCTTCATCGAACTCCCAATACAACTCTGAACCACCAGTTGTGTAGTTCTCAACGGTACCTACATCTGGTGTTGTGTAGAAACTGTGAGCCACGGAGGACTCAGCAATCCCGTTCCCGGGTAGCAATACTATCAAAGCCTTAGGTGTGGAAAGGGTTGAAAACAAGGTTGCAGCAGCACTAGCACAAGCTTACGTGTTTAGAGCGAGAAGAGAAAGAGCCAACGATCGTCAAAGTGATCACGAAGTGATCCTAACTAAGCACGTCAAACATAACCTCACCGTGTTCACTTCCCGAACCCCTTCGAAAAGAGACCATCACGGTTACTCACGCTGGTAGTGTATTATGAACATAGTGACAAGTTTTCTACAACCAGATATTAACAAATTCCCATCTGCCACATAACCGTGGGCACGGCTTTCGAAAGATCAAACCCTGCAGGGGTGTCCCAACTTAGCCCATCGCAAGCTCACGATCTGCGGAGTCGCAACTCCAAGGTGGGAAGACCCGAGTATTCTCGGAATCCTGTGGTCAAGATATTCCGACTAAGGTAAAACTAATCCAGCAAGACCTCCCTGCGTGCCGACACCCTGATAGTAGCCATGCGTATCTCGTCTCAGGCCACGACCGGATGGGACAAGCTATAGGTTTTTACCAGCCCTTGAGTTTCCCAAAGGTGGCCCCGTAGCACGCCCAGTTTGGACCAACACCCATGTGGAGCATTGGCCCAGGGTTGTTAATTAAGAACTCGGGTTTGCAACGCCCTATGCAAGTTTTAGTTATTAGGCAAATGTAAAACCAAAGTTGGGCATTGCTGGAAAAGCTTTAGCACTAAGCGGGTTATCAAGGGGGGCCCATAAACCCCAACTGTGTTAGGGACGCAAAATCAAGGAACATAACACCGGTTTAACGGTTCCTAGGGTGGCATGAGTGGAACAAAACACCAAGCAAGAGGCTTAGCCTTCCACCCATTACCAATATATAGATGATTTAGTTTAACAGATTATATATATTGTGATATCCCAACAATAACTTCATCATGAAGCAAGAATCTTCAAATCTTCACCTGCAACTAACAATGCTATAAGAGGGGCTGAGCGATGCTTACGTAGCCAATCAATGGTTTGCTAGGTGGGTGGTTAGAGAGTTTCATGGCAACAATAGGAGGCTGACAAACAGACATAGGCATCGAGGCAATAGCTAAAAGAGCGAGACATCTAGCATAGGCAAAGATAGTAGTGATATCTGGGTAAGGTCATCTTGCATGTTGATTCCATGGAGGGATCGTAACCTTGCTCCTCACACTCAACCTCGGTAGGAACCTCGTACTCCATATCGTCACCGGTCTCTAACCAAACAGAACAATGCAACAACGGAACATAATCAATCACAATGCAATGCTCGGGCACATGATGCATGAACCTGATGAACAAGGACAAGAGTAGATATGATGCTTGGCCTAGGGTCACAAGAGTGCAACAACATCACAATCAACAAGATCACTCACATGAAAGAAAAACAAACGAAAGAACAACTAACAAGTTTATGTTGATTATTCAAACAAACATCCAACAAGTTTAAAGGGGTTGGTTAACATGGCAAGGTGCAACTAACATTACAGCAACATGCTAGCACATTTAAATGGGCTGCAAATAAATAACAACAATTTCCAGAAACTCCCATATTAATTTATTTGCATTTGGGATAGATCTGAGAAACTTCTGTGATAAAGTTGTCAAACATGCCAAACAACAGCACCAAAATATTCTACACATTTTTCTACCCCAAATGCATATAAAGTTTGTTAAATTTGGAGTTGTAGATATTTAATTATGATTTTTACAAGTTTAAGCATATTTAAAACAAGAATAAATTCAAACAGCATTTTAAATGTTTTTAAACATGGCAACAATAGCATGTTCATAAACTACATGAAATTCTAAGCACTTTTCATATAGGACTTGTTTTCATCAGAAACATATCTCCACAGATATTAATTAAACACGAAAATAGCAAAAAAAGAAAAATAAAAAGAAAAACAGAAAAAGAAAACAACACGCAGGGGTCAGACTTACCCAGGGCTGCGCTAGCCCAAGCCACTGACAGAGGAGCCCAGCTGGCTGAGCTAGCGCCAGCGGGTGCACACTAGGGTGGAAACAGCTCTGAGTGGCTGGCAGGTGGGGACTGTCTGTCAGCTAGACGCAAAGCAAAAAGGGGGGCGAAATAACCCACTGCCCCCGTGAGGAATCGAACACTTGACCTGCTGCTTACTGAGGAGGAGACGAACCACTGCACTAGCATTCGAACCTTGACAGATAATAGGTGCAAACTCTGATGAGGTAACCACAGATGCAGAGAGGGGAAAATGCTGGGCTCGTCGGAGCTGCTCCGGCGACCAAACGAGACGGCGGAGTGGTGTGGATTTCTCCTGGAGGAGTTTCGCATCCACTCGATGCACTAGCAGCACCTAACGACTAGTACAGCGCCGACGGCGAGCAACGACATAACTGGGGCGACGGAACAACAATGAGACGATGCAGTGGCCTAGGCGGAACGACGACTGCACATGCATCTCCTACGCGACGCACTGAAGCGAACAGACAGCAAAGAAACACACTAGAGGGGTCGGAACACTCGCCGGCGACGAGGTCCGACGGCGATGAGCTCGGGCACTCCATGAACTAGGACCTAGAGGGCGCGCAGGAAGGGGAAAATGCACGAGGAGAAACAGGAGCTCACAACGAGCACGGAGAAGTACTCGGCTGGCCCAGTCGTGGACGGTGTCGACGGCGGCGGGTCTCGAACATGTACGGCTGCCGGAGACGAAGAAGAGGAAGAAGACGTTGGTGTGGAGGCGATCGACTCCACGTAGGCGACATAGTAGCAGTAGTCGACGACGAGGAAGCAGAAGGACACCATTGGCGAGGCTGAGGTCGACGAGGTTGCGCTCTCAGATGCGTGCGGTTGTCGACTGGAGCGGCGGATCTGGTGGTGCTTGGCTCTCCAGGCGGCGACGAGGTGGAAGGGGAACCCTAGAGAGAGGGGCTGGACACAGTGCGGGTTTAAAAGGGTGGCTCGGACCACGAGACCACGACGTCCGTGAGTTCACGGCACGACGGTGAGCGCGTGCTCTGCTCTGTTTTGCGCTGATGGAGGAAGACGGGGACTCGGGGTGAGAGGCAGACGGGTGGGGCCAGGCGCGAGGGGAGAGACGACGCAACTGCGAGCGCTCTGCGGGCCTGCGGGAGAGAGAGATGGGCCTGGGCGCTGTGGAGAAAAGAGATGGGCCTGGGGGAGAGAGAGATGGAGGAGGCCCAGTGCCACTGCTGAGTTGCTGTTTCTTTTCCTTTTTCTTTATTTCTTCAAATAGAAAGAAAAAGAAAAACACGGGCTAAAAGAAAATGAGTTAGGGGAAAAGAAAAATATCCCCATGCTCTGTGATTTATGCCCTATTTAATAAAATTGACTTGGACATATTTAGAGGCAGAAAAATAAAAGGAGTTTGAATATGGTTCAAACTCTTGTCATTTTAAAACCTAAACAAATCAATTCTAATTGGGGTGATATTTGTCAGAGAGGTTGTAGGCATGGTGCAAGATTTTTAGGAAAAGAAAGAACAATAAAGCACTTGGCTAGGTGACTTGCACAAAGGGGTAAAGAATGTACAGAAAGAAAAAGAAAGAAGAGGAAGAAGAAGAAGAAGAAGAAGAAGAAGAAGGGGTTAGGGTTTTAGCAAGTCAAGGTTGGCTAGAGCCACCACACACAACATCCCAAGGGTCTCACACATACACAACAATAAAGTAAACTATGATGCCATGATGCTATGATGATGAAGCAATGCAAGGATGCAAAATAATAAATGATATGGCAATGCAAAAAATAAATGAAAAGAACCCCCAAGGATAAGGACAAGGATCAAATTGAGAAAGCTTTATTGCCATAATTGGAAAGTGTTACATATGGGGTGTTACAATGTCACTTATATCTTTTGAGCTAGGCAATTTTGCTCTAGTGCTTCACTTATATCTTTTTCGAGCACGATGGTGGTTTTATTTTATAGAAATTGTTGAACTCTCTTACTTCACTTATATTATTTTGAGAGTCTTTAAAACATCATGGTAATTTGCGTGGTTTATGAATTAAGTCCCAATTCGATAGGCATCCAAAGGAGATATAATAAAAACTTCCATATATAGAGCATTGAATACTATGAAAAGTTTGACTCCTTATAATTGTTCTGAGATATTAAGATGGTAATATTAGAGTCATGCTAGTCGTAGTTTGTGAAGTTAAAGAAATAATTGTGTTAAGGTTTGTGATTCTCGAAGCATGCACGTATGGTCTCCTAACTATGTAACCGAATTGGAGTGCATTGTTTCTTGATTGTTTATCTTTGCGTGAAGGTCGGGGGCGCGATGGTTAACTGCTACCAACCTCCCCCCTAGGAGCACGCGTCGTAGTACTTTGCTTCGAGGGCTAATAAGATTTTTTGCAATAAGTATGTGAGTTCTTTATGACTAATGTTGAGTCCATGGATCATACGCACTCTCACCCTTCCACCTTGCTAGCCACTCTAGTGCCGCGCAACTTTCACCGGTGCATCATACCACCTTACACCCTTCCTCAAAACAGCCACCACACCTACCTATTATGGCATTTCCATAGCCATTCCGAGATATATTGCCATGTAACTCCACCGTTCCGTTTATTATGGCATGCATCATCATTGTCATATTGCTTGGCATGATCATGTAGTTGACATAGTATTTGTGGCAAAGCCACCGTTCATATTTTTTATATACATGTCACTCTTGATCATTGCACATCCTGGTACACCGGTGGAGGCATCCATATAGAGTCATATCTTTATTCTAGTATTGAGTTGTAATATCGAGTTGTAAGTAAATAAAAGTGTGATAATCATCATTATTAGAACATTGTCCCATGTGAGGATATAAATAAAGAGCCCGAAAGAGTCTCCCGAAAAAATAGAAAAGGGTCTCCAAAAAAAGAGGAGCCTAAAAAAAGAAAATAAAAAGAAAATAAAAATGAGATAAAAGAGAGAGAAGGGAGAATGTTAATATCCTTTTCCACACTTGTGCTTCAAAGTAGCACCATGTTCTTCATGATAGAGAGTCTCCTATGTTGTCACTTTCATATACTAGTGGAAATTTTTAATTATAGAACTTGGTTTGTATATTCCAACGATGGGCTTCCTCAAATGCCCTATGTCTTCATGAGCAAGCAAGTTGATGCACACCCGCTGGTTTTATTTTGAGCTTTCATACACTTATAGCTCTAGTGCATCCGTTACATGGCAATCCCTACTCACTCACATTGATACCAATTGATGGACATCTCCATAGTCCATTAATTTGCCTACTTGATGTGAGACTTTCTCCCTCCTTTTGTCTATCACCACCTTCTATTCCACCCATAGTGCTATGGCCATGGCTCACACTCATGTATTGCGTGAAGAGTTGAAAAGGTTTAAGAATGTTAAAGTATGAAAACAATTGCTTGATTGACACCGGGATGGGCATGATTTATACTTTGTATTAAGAAGAGGGAGCATAAAATACTATATGATTTTGTAGGGATTACTTTCTTTAGCCATGCTATTTTTTGAAGCTTTATAGATTGCTTTTAGTATGCTTGAAGTATTATTGTTTTGAGATTGATAAAATTTTGTTTTGGGTCTTATGGATCTGAACATTCATGCCACAATAAATAAGAATTACATTGATGAATATGTTGGGTAGCATTCCACATCAAAAATTCTGTTTTTATCATTTACCTACTCGAGGACGCGCAGGAATTAAGCTTGGGGATGCTTGATACGTCTCCAACGTATCTATAATATTTGATTGTTCCATGCTATTATATTATCTTTTTTGGATGTTTTATATGCATTATTATGCTATCTTATATTATTTTTGGGACTAACCTATTATCCGAGAGCCCAGTGCTAGTTTCTGTTTTTTCCTTGTTTTTGAGTTTTGCAGAAAAAGAATATCAAACGGAGTCCAAACGGAATGAAACTTTACGATGATTTTTCTCGGACCAGAAGACACCCCGGAGACTTGAGGACCAAGTCAGAAAAGCCACATGGCAGTGACAAGGGGGAGGCGCGCCCGTGGGGTAGGGCGCGCCCCCACCGTTGTGGGCCCCTCGTGAGTCCACCGACTTATTTCTTCTCCCTATATATTCACATATATTCCGGGAAGCCTTGAGGATGCATCGAAACCACTTTTCCACCGTCGTAACCTTTTGTATCCCTGAGATCCCATCTGGAGGCCTTTTCCGGTACTCTGCTAGAGGGGGATTCAACCATGGAGGGCATCTACATCAACTCTATTGCCCTTCCGATGAAGCGTGAGTAGTTTACCACAGACCTACGGATCCATAGCTAGTAGCTAGATGGTGTCTTCTCTCTCTTTAATTCTCAATACCATGTTCTCCTCGATGTTCTTGGAGATCTATCCGATGTTATCTTCTTTTGTGGTCTGTTTCTCCAGATCCGGTGAATTGTGGATTTATGATCAGGTTATCTATGAATATTATTTGAATCTTCTCTGAATTCTTATATGCATGATTTGATATCTTAGTAATTCTATTCAAACTTTTGGTTTGGTTTGTCCAACTAGATTGATTTTTCATGCAATGGGAGAAATGCTTTGCTTTGGGTTCAATCTTGTGGTGCTTTCACCCAGTGACAGAAGGGGATGAGACACATATTGTATTGTTGCCATCCAGGATAACAAGATGGGGTTTTCATCATATTGCTTGAGTTAATTCGACTACATCACACTACAAAAAATACACATCCGTGACATTTTGGGTTGAACGAAAAAAAATTATGTCATACTTATGACACTTCTATGATGATAATTGTGACAAAAACCCATAAATTCATAGATGTGGTGGGCTCCTACTTCTATGACAAAAAATCATGATAGAAAATGCGCTTTTCGTCCTGGGTGGGCTGGATACGCAGTTGCATGTCATTCTTTGGGTTGTCCACGATGGGAACATACATGGTAGAAGCGAGGGCGAGGAAAATTTTGGGGAGTTCTCGGTTACCGTGGGTGGTCGGGGCGGAGCGATGCTCGGAGGTTTGTGTGTTTCTCTCATACATGTCGCGTGTATGTGCGAGGCGTTGGACTCTAACTGAACCTGAGCGAGGCGTTCGCTTACTTAACCCGAGCGATTGCACTAGCTAACTGAACCCGAGTGATCGATCCCTTGGCTGCTAACTGAACCCGAGCGATTCCTTCACTACTGCTGCTAACTGAACCCGATCTATCGCTGCTGCTGCTTGCTGAAGCCGATCGAACCTGCTGCCTCTTGATGAACAGTGAACGTGGGGTTGGTTGAACGAGTCCAGACGTACGTGGTTGGGGTTGGATGAACAGGACTCCGTGGGGGTTAAACGTTGCGGTTGCCGCTGGATGAACAGGACCCCGAAACGAGGCCGCCACAGCCGAGGCGTTAGGGCTCGATGAACAAGACCCTGTGGAGGGCTGTATGAATAGTAGCCGATGGAGGGCTGGTAGGATGAACAGGACCCCATGGAGGGTTGGACAAACAGGACCCTGTGGAGGGCTGTATGAACAGTAGCCGGTGGAGGCAGAGGAAGACGCGGTGGATGAACAGTGCAGGTGGAGGCTGGAGGAAGTCGACGGTGGGTGAACAGTAGCCCATGGAGTCCCGTTTTGCGGTACGCCGCACCCCTCCCGATGAATAGGACCCCTATTTCGATCGTCATGCTCCAACACAAGTACGTTTCCTCCGTTTTGCGGTACGCCTGACCCCTCCCGATGAAAAGGATCCCGTTTCGACCGTAGCCGGTTGAGCTGAAGGCCGTTTCCTCCATTTTGCGGTACGCCGACCCTTCCCGATGAATAGGACCCCATTTCGACCTTATGCGCTTCAGCAGAAGGCCGTTCCCCTATGTTTTGCAGTACGCCACACTAGGTTTCGGCTGTTCCGTCCAAGCCGATGAACACGACGTCGTTGCTGCCGTCCGCTGCCTCTCAATGTACACCAGCCTTGGCCGTACGTATGCGAGAGTACTCGTTCGAGACCCCGCCCGTATGTACGTAGGTAGCCATGCTTTTTGCCTTGTGGTTGTACTTACGTGGACACGGTTTTGAAGGGACTGTATGTATGACACGTGTTGCTCCTTACTCGGCCACGGTTCATCGCTGCAAAGAGACCGATCGACCGCTATGTACGTACACGTTCACGACCAGACAGATAACGCTACGTACGCTTCCAACGGGTGGGTCCGAGCTGCAGGGAGGACAAGGAGGCACTTCCTTGCGTGCGAAGATATAGCTGGAGGGTCCCAGTTGTCAGGGGCGGAATCATTTTTTTCCCGGTAATAAGGAGGCACTTCCGCTTGCGAAGATGTTGTTGGTGGGTCCCAGGTATCAGGGGCAGGAATAAGGAGGCACCTCTTTCCATGTGAAGATATAGATGGTGGGTCCTAGCTTTCAAGGGAAGGAATGGTTTTATTTTCGCGTAATAAGGAGGCGGTTGCATGCGTGCGTCCATGGAATTGGTGCGTCCCCACTGTCAGCCTCTCCATGTACAGTCTTCTGCCGATAACTCTTGTTTGTTGACCACACCGCGCCGAGCGCACCAAGGCAGTGGACGACGGTGAGGCCTCGGACGGCAATGAGACAGAGATGGGAAGACGCGGCAGTGGAGTCGTAGACGGAGAGGTGTACGAGGGTTAACTGGTTCTGGTGTGGCGTGGTTCTACAGTTGGCGGTGAATAAGAGGAGGTGTGGAGGGGTTGTCCTGGCCGGCGGTGGGGTATCGCTTCGCAGCTAAGCTTGCTAAGTAGAGCTGCTAGCAGCCGGAGGTGGTCCCGGCGACGCTGGAGGAAGAAGACGAGAGACTGAAGATGGATGCCTGTCGTGGGATGTAAATCCAACGACTAAGGATGTTAGAATCATTTGTTGACTAACTTGACAACGCCTTGCGTGGGCTTCGACCTAGTGGCCCATATTTGAGCCTCCAAAAATGTGGCACATATCAATCCATTTTTAAGAATTTACATTCCATTTGCTGGGCTGGGTGAACAAATAATGTAGTATTCATGTGGCCCATTTATATTATTTCTAAAAAAACTACAGTCCATTTGCACTTTCTCGAAATACACAAATTTCCTGGGCTTGGTGAACAAATAATGTAAGGTCCATGCCGCCCATTTAAAATTACAGCCCATTTGCCCTTTCTCGAAATACACAACTTTGCTGGGCTTGTTCTCATTATATTGTTGGGTTCGGTGCAGCAATGTTATCAAAAAATAAACAATGGCTGATCATTTTCTTATAAATATATTTAATAATAAGCGCTTTATTATTACATTGGTTCTCAAATCTTACCAAGCTTTGGTACACAATGACCAGCATTTTGGTTGCCTTAAAGTAAAAAAACAAAAAGATTTTAATGCCAAAAAATTAATTTTATAAGTTAATAAGATGTGAGATATTTTTTTATTATGTATGTAAGTATCTGTTAAATATATGATGATAATAACAATAATATGTAAAATAGTATAAATATATATAATATAGTAAAAAGGAGAACATAAGTTGGACCTGGCGTTCCAATTCTTAAATAGAAAAATAGAACAGACCTCTGCGTTTTCTTCTTTCAAAAAAAATAAGTTGGGCTGCGGATATTTAAGAAAAACTAAAACCTAGGATGGGAGGCTCATAGGCCGGTCGATACATGACGGCCCTAAAAAATACAAACCAGCCTGTCGTGGGCTGCACATGTTAAAAAAAGCTAGACTAGTCAGCCCACAACCTAGCTGATACATTTATCAAAAAATAAACATCTGATACTTGCTGGCTCACTGATAATGAATGATACTCCCTTCTAGCTCCCTAATAACTGGCTTCGTTGTATATTTATCTCTTTAGTAGGAGTAACTACGTTGACAAACCCGTGGGCCCCAATGTTAGTATAGCATTAGCAGGAAGTATTTTTTCAATGAGCCACTTATTAGCGTACGACCATGGGCCTGGTGGGTCCCGATTGTCTGCCTCTCCACGTACAGTCCTCTCCAGATTCCTCTCGTTTGTTGAGCATGTTCACAACGACAGACATCGGCGCCACGATGAGCGCACAAAGGCGGAGGATGACGTCCAGACCCCGGACTAGAACGCACCGGAGCCGGTGAAGACGTGCTACAGTAGTGGTAGAAGCAGTGCCAAACTTCTATGTAAAGTTCTGAAGTAGTCCAGTGGCCTGGTTCAACTCCCCAACCCCTGCTCCGCCCGAGTTCGATTCCACCCGATGCAGGGAAAATGAAGCCAAAATTTTGCCTCTGCCATTACTGACATGTGGGTCCCCATTGTCATCTACGCACACCACATCCAACACTTGGCAAAACTTTGTCCCTCATGTTCACTGTTTTTTGCACTCAACATTGTGTGGGCATATTCGAAAAGTGCGTGTCAATATAAATGCTCTGCCCTCTGAAACTAAAACGTGCAGTTTCTTCTCTAAGAATCACATTGTCTGCACTTTTTATGAAACTACATTTTTGAAGTGCTAAAAATAGATCTCTAGATTTCAGAAAATACTTAATATGATCAATACTGCAAATCTTACATTCATATCTGAAATTACTCTCAAAATACACAACACAAAACACAATTCACAACCTGCAAATACTGACAACCTTAAGCTCCTCCTGAGACTATGGGAGGCAATCCCCTCCTATTCCTCGGTGGTAGACAGCCGCCCCGTAAGACGAGGTGAATGGCGAGGGAGAGGATGACGGGAAAGTGTCGTCGTGCCAACCGCTTTTCTCCTCTTGAAGTTGGGTACAATCGAGGAAGACTCTACCGGCTCGCTCTGCCACGGCACCCTCACAAACGGCACCATGTAGATGCTCGATCCTTCAATCTCTGGTGGATGCTCCATCTTGGATCGATACTCCCACCACCACTGCCTCACGTTCGGATTCGGTGAATCTGTCTGCTCCATGGCCCAGAGGAGCAACTCTATGTACTCCCGCGCGACTCCCTCCCGATGTATCGACTCCTTTTTGCTATTTTCGAGATATTTGGCCATCGCTTTTGTCGTCGCCGCTAATTGCTTCGTGTTGTCAAACCAAGACTATATCTCCAACATCCTGGCTAGCTTCACAGGGTCGCTATCTATGATCCTCACGTATCGGTTGTACTCCTCCATCGATCTACTTCTCCATAGCACCTTCACTCGCCGTCGGTGGTTTTTGAATGGAAGAGGAGAGCAGCGGCGCTGGTTTTGGATTAGAACGGGAGAGAAGCGGTTGTGGTTTTGAAATGGAAGAGGAGAGGAGCGGCGCTGGTTTTGGATTGGAACAGGATAGGAGCGGCAGTGGTTTAAGAGGAGAGGAGCGGCTCTGGTCTTTGAAGTATTTTATTGTTTTGCGTATTTTGAGGTCAAAGTTTGACCACGTACTGTATTTGACAAGCAAAATGTGAATGTATGTCATAAAAAATTGTATCATTTGGTTCGTATCTGAATGTACTTCCAAATTATATTATTTTTGCAACGTATAACATATATTTTATTTGTGAAAATCATGGTCAAATATGACCCAGAATACAAGGGAGACTAGTTAATGTGTGGTCACTTTCTTAATTGAAGGATAAATTGATTTTGATTTTGATTTTGATCTAGTCACGGCTCTCTGGCCCTCTAGTCCAATCCTAAATGTTGTCTCACGCTCCTCTCACTCTTCTCCATTGCAAAACCAGGTTGAGATCATCTGCGGTACTATATGGTGTTGTACTATGGATGACATGTGGGGCCGGGTCCACGTGGTAGTGACCGTACTGCATGGTGTGCTACTACAGAGGTTCCTAACCCTACAGAACCACCCCCTCTCCTCTCTATCATCTCCATTCCAAAACCACTGTCTCGCCTCTCCCTCTTCTCCATGCAAAACCACCCCCACAACTCTCCATCTTCTCCATTGCAAAACCACCGTCTCGCCTCTCCCTCTTCTCCATTGCAAGACCATCTTCTCTCCTCCCATCTTCAAAAGCTAGCACCGGACCTCTCAGAAGGACATCTATGGAGAGGATGCAGCAGTGAATCGGGCAGATCGCCGGCGGTGACCAGGCGATGTTAGCCAGGTTTAAGGAGATCCTTACTTGGTTTGAAAACGAGTGGGATATTTCGAGGATGGTGAGGGCCATGTGGCAATATATGCGAAAGAGAGAGACAGTCGTGATGAGGGCGGCGATGTACTCCTTAGTGGCAGTCACACTGTAGTCCTTCGAGTTCGTCGAGTATCTCCTCTAGGTGATAGAGCAGACAGATTCGCCCGATGAGAAATTCAGGCGGAGGTGGTGGGCATACAGGTCGAAGGTCGAGCATCCATAGGATAACGAATCGATCAAGTACGGTGTGTCATTCGTGAGGGTGCGGTGCCAGCCGGAGCCACATGAGTATTCGTTCTCCCACCGCAAGAGGAGGCCGGATGGCGCGATGTCGCATCCCCGCCGTTATCCACGGTTCCTTCACCACTCGCCTCATTTCAATGACGGCGGTAGGGTTTAAGGTAAGCTTCGCACTAACCTAATGTTCCATCTGCTCATGCTTACAATCAGTGGGACAACTAATGAAAATCATGCTTACAATCAGTCTCCGAGTACTAGGCCAATCACCCTAAAATAGCTATGGACCAAAAACAAACACCGCATGCAAATAAAGAAAAATCGACTGGTGCTTATTTCAGAAAAGAGTACTCCCTAGAAAAGTTCCAATGTAAGCTATGAGTATTGCATTAGAGGATTTGCTGCCAAGAAAGATCCGTCCACAGATAGCGCCAATGCTTAGATGGAGCATGGTTGGTGTCGGTAATTTTTACTTTGCACCTCACACTCTGCATATATGCCGGTTCCATCTGTACATTTGTGTAGTTCCACCAAAATGCAGCTGAATAACCCTGTTTACACACATAATGAAAAAGCGTGATTACGTTATAGTGGCACTGGTTGATGAAACATACACTAATGAATATAAGAAACTTCATTTTTTAAATGGGAAAATATTGCGATAGTATCACAGTATGCCATGGTGTGAGGGCGAGATGGGCCCTGTGGCGCCTCATACAGTAGGCCGCATAGTGGAAATCGACCCAATTCTCCCCGATACACCTTCTGTCAGTGATGAACATCAGTGTATAGCGGTAGTGCAAGGAGGGGCCCAAAGACATTCCAATCTCTATTTTTATGCAGATCAACTAAAATTAAGCGGCCCAGTTTGCAGAAACACTTAAACATTAACAATGGGACTATTTGATGATACATATACTAACAAAGAGTAGCACTTTCTTTATCTACATTGTAAATGAAATGATAGAGAGGACACTCGCTCTATTTTAACTATGTAATTACTTCATTTTATCCATGGCACTAGGGTCGAGCAGGTGGCAAGCGAGGTGTACCGTGCGTCACAAGTTTGGAGGCCAGCGGTGCTTAGACTGGGATGCTGAAGCTGGCTCTTTCAGTCCCTATCTTCCCCCTGATGTTTATGTGGTAGCATTTGGGTTGTAATCCAAACTTGGTCGATCTGGTGTTGCATCCCCCTACCTTCCAAGCTTATGTGGAAAACTTGTCTCTTGCTAGTACTCAGCCCGTTTTAGTAGTAGTTGCATAACTGCCCGTTTACACTGAGATGTTGTCGGATAATGGTTCCCTATGGTTGGGTATCTTTAATGAACTAGGAGGAAGCCCCTCTTTTTATATAAAAAAATTAGTGGCACTAGCAGTGCCAAATCATTGCCTCAAATTAATAGTGCCACTAGATTAAGGTGCAAAATAATAACATTAATGCTTTATCATGGCAGTGCCAAAACAGTAGCACAAGAGTAGAGTCAACATGCAGGATCTTTGGCAAACGGTCGGACCAAAAAGGAACATACCTCCTGATGGGAACCATATCTGCAGTCAACGCCATCGTAGAAGGGGTGACACCAGTCACCAACATGGATGATTCATTTCATGGGACCTTTTTGTGCAGTTCACCTAAAATGTTAGCAAGTATTTGGTCCCATGAGCTAGCAGCTTCTTCTTCATTAGTTGCAATAAAATTGAGCAACTTCAAGGTTGGTCGTGAAGCTGTTGGAATGTTCAACTATAATTTGGATATCATTTTGTGCAGTTCAACTAAGATCAAGCGTGAAATGTATATCTTCGTTTGCACAAAAAGGTGGAAAGGAGGGTGACTAATAAGTAGTGAAACATACATCAAATGAAAAGAAGCATGTTCCTTATCTGAGTGGCGATCCTACCAGGATAGTAGCAATTTATAAAACAGTCGCATTGCTAGATATTAGTGTGGGCATTAGGATTAACTATGACAACCGTTAAGTATGACATTACTTTAATGATGCCATTGCTTCATTTTACCACTAACATTACATTAACAGCTGCTAAAGAGTTGGTATTTGGGCACGGGAGAGTAGGCAGACCAGGACAGTTGCATTTCTAAGAAAAAGAAGCAACTTATCTTAATGGGAAATTTAGCAGGACATGAAAAAACAGTGCCATTGATTCATATTACTGGAGGCATTACATTGAAAACAACATTGGTTTAACGTGTCCTAACTTTAATAGTGGGACTGCTACATTTTACCAGTGGCATTACATAAGAGGAGCTCGGGGAAACAAACATCCAAACAGTTATCTGGGTTGGTCCCCATTTTGTAGCCACCTTATACTGTGTGAGGCTAGCAAATCTAGTGATGTACATACTCGGTTGACTTGTCCCCCAGTCCCCACTTTCTTTCCTTTACCAACCAATATATTGGTTTATATTGAGTTTGTACTGTGTTTCCCTTTATTTCCCTATTAGACCAAGAGACCAGTTGGATAGCCAGTCTCTGCTACTTTTTGCCCCCATTATTTCCTCTTTCGACCAAGTCCTAGATTAAGGTAACAAATATTCCCCCACCTCCTTTCCTCCCAGTTTGAACCAAATAGTACTACAGTAGATTCGACTGCATGAAGTAGTATTACCTCTTAACAGTAAAAATTTAGGTGGCTTTCGAAAAGTCGATCGATCATATCTACGAGGGGCCTAAGAAATAGTAAAAGATACAGATGCAGCAACGTGAGGAGGTGGGGCAGGAGAGCAAGGCCGGTTTCGAAGGAAGTTATACCTGAGGGTCGCCAGGATGTCGCTAGGTGGGCGGCGAGAGGCCGGATCTTCTCACACTACGGCAGTGAGGAAGAAGGGGTCAGAGGCCCTTCCTGGCCGGTGTTGCGTGGAAGAGAACGGCAAGGCACGATGACCAGGGCGCGCCGGCAGTGGGTAAGAGCAGTCGCCGAGGATGATCACGTGAACATTGCACCTTCTCACCTTCCCCGACAGAGGGGATCCGGTCGGATCTATGACCAGCGGTGACCAGAGAAAGAGTGTGGCAACCGCTGTCATGTTGGGATCTAGAGAGGATGATAGAGTGTGAAGATAGCAACACTAGCAAGCACGCGCGGAGGCTCCTGTCTATATAATGGAATAGTTTTGTTTTATCTACTGCAACCGGCTTGACATCGTCAATGACTGTCGAGAAGTCTTCATATATATGCCCCAGAAGCGAGGTTGTCTTCATTTTGATCTGAAGCGCACCGGATTAAAGCTAAACGAAAAAATGCCACATGACAAGAAACCACAACCTCACTGCCCCAAGGAGACAACATGAATCTCGACGGACAAACTAGACGAGGATTAAAGCTCAAATTAAAGACAAATTCGTAGAAAAGGGGTCAATCGATAGATGTCCTAATTAACTGTAATGCCCCGGATGTAATACTTTCCCCTTTTGGATATATATAACTTTGGCTTCATCAATTCCATTCCGGGTTCTTCGTCTTATCGATTTTTCGTCATTTTGTCGTGTGCGTGTGTGCATTCATCCATGTCATGTTGTCATGTGCATTGCATTGCATTTGTGTGTCGTTTGCATCCGGTCCCACTCGTTTCTTTCCGTTGTCCGTTTCGAGTTCCGACGCTCTCACACGTGCCCGAGGCTTCCCGAGTCCTTCTTTTGTATTTGGCCGTGTAACGTTTCCGGTTTGGCGTGAGACTTGTCCTGCGATGTTGTTTTGATACGAGTAACCCTCCTGTCAAGTTCTGTCGCGTTTGGAGTTCGTTTGGTGCTCCAACAGTTATCCTCATGGGCTAAAAGTACCTCCTCTTTGAGGCCCAAGAAACCCCTCCAACAGCCCACAAACCCAGCTCGAACTCTTCCCATCATCTAGGCCGGTCAATTGTGATCTCGTGGGCGAAAACCTCTCCTCTTTTGGACTACCCTAGCTCCTTGTGCCTATATAAACGTCCACCGCCCTCCAATTTTGCGTCCAAAACCCTAGTATTTCCACCTCCACCGCGCAGTGCTTCCACCGTTGTCGCGACGTGCTTCCACCGTTGCCGAGCCGTGCTTCCACCACCGCCGAGCCGTGCTTCCATCGACCGCCGCCAGTGCTTCCACTCCTCGCCGCGCGGGCCTGCGGGGCCCGAGGCCAGCCCGCCGAGCCGGGTCAAATCTCGCTCCCGCGCCCCGCCTTCGCCTCCGTCTCCGGCCAGCCCGCCGCCGCCTTCGCCTCCGTCTCCGGCCAGCCGTCGCCGCCGCGACCTCCGCCTCCGGGCAGCGCGCCGCCGCCGCTCAAGCTCTACCCGCCGCCACTTCTCGCCGCCGGCCAGGCCGCGCCCCCGAGCCGCCACTTCTCTGTCGTCGGCCCCTCGTCGCTCCGGCCGCCGCCGGCCCTCGCCGCGCCCCTCGCCCCTCTCGCCGGTCTATCCACGCCGCCCCGGCCTCCCACCGGCCACCACCGGTCGCCACCGTGCCGATCCAGGCCGGGATCGAGGAGGTGCCTCGAGGGATCCCGATCTGGGCGCCCGAAGACCTAACGGGCCGACCCGAGTGGATCCGTTGACCGACCCGCAGCGCCAGCGCCCGATCCGCCCGACCCGGTTGACCCGCTCCGCCAGATCCGCGCCCGTTTGACTGCTACAGGAGGTTGACCTCGTTTTTCCTTCTATGTCTTTAGTTTTTCAGTGTCTGATGCATTTTTGTGATGAGGATATCTTTTACTGTGCATGTCCGTTTTGTGTGTATGATATGTCAAAATGATCGTGGTGACATGTACTATGTTTTGTTCCATTGTGTCATGCATGTTTGAGATCATCTAGATGTCTTAATCTTCATGGGAAGAGTGCTACTTGTTATAAACTACTGCTATTAGTTGTTTTCATGCCATGTTTGCAATGTGATAACTTGATGCATGTTTATCCAAATGAAGCAAATGATATGTCCACATGTTCATCATGAGATGCTCTACATGTTGGTTGCTTTAGCTTGCATGATAGATTTCATATTGCCATGTTTATCTCCTTTGCAAAAGTGCTTGTGGCTGTTAGGTTGTTAAACTTGTTACGAGATGCCTAGTTGAGGAGCTCGTTGCTATTGATGTGGTTGTCCCCTTGTTGCATGCTTATATGTTTTGGACTCCCCATCATGTGTACTTTGCTGTGGTGCAAACCACTTGCCATGTTATGCTTTGAGGTGACTTAAACTTTCTCACAAACATGCCATGTTATTACTGCTGTTTTAACACTTAGTGAAATTTCACTAAGTCTGGAATCTGTAATTTCCAGATGCCATGTTTGCTTGTTGTTCTAGGCAAATCCATGATAGTTTTGGGGTGACTATTGATGATTCCTTGTTGTATATGTTGTTGACTATCCATTCATGCTCTCACATGCTCATTTGGGTGGTTGTAGCATATTTAATTCTTCCTCCCAAGTTGCTATAAAATACTGTCGTTGGGTTTTTGTTGTCATGTTCAAAATGTTATAGCTTGTTGCTATTGATCCATGCCTCCTTTGGAGATGCTCCAATGGAATTGTTTGCTGTAGGTTATGTCTACTTTATGTCCATGCTTCTTGTCATGATGTTTGAGTGCTGTAGAGTATATATTTCTTGCTCCGAAGTTGCTATGTGGCTGTTAATTTCAGCTTTGCAATGTTTAGTGTTTCGGGTGTATCTATTAGCCCGTTGCTCCGTTTTGAGCAAGTCCTATATGTAGCTTGTGTGGTTTTTCATGTAGATTCATAATATCTTCTTGTTAGCATGTTTTGAAGTATTTTGCTTGATGCATATTGTCATGATCCTTGTGTTGTATCTCTATGTTTCCTATGTTAACTTTCTGTGCTTCCTAAGTGCATCTGCAGTGCTTCCTTAGTGCATCAGCCATTGTATCCTGTAGTTTTGCGCATTGCATCTTGTTTGATTTCGTGCCTCGTGTTCTTGTGTTTGAGTAGAGCCGGAAGCCAAGTACGAGTACGAGAACGAGGTTACTACCGAGGTTGAGAACGAGGAGCCCGCTTACGATCCCATCGACGACTCTACAGGCAAGATGACCTGACCCAGATAACATTACTATCTTTGCCTATTGCTAGAAGTCTCGCTCTTTAGCTTATTGCCTCGATGCCCATGTTTTTCCTGTCAGCCTCCTATTGTAACCATGAATCTGTCTAACAACCCTACCTACGCAAACCTTTGATTGGCTAAGTAAGCTTCGCTCAGCCCCTCTTATAGCATTGCTAGTTGCAGGAGAAGATTTCAAGATTCTTGCTTCATGTTGAAGCTTGTTTGGGATATCACACTATATTAATTCTTAAATGAAATCATCTATATATTGGTAATGGGTGGAAGGCTAAGCCTTTTGATTGGTGATTTGTTCCACTCATGCCGCCCTAGGAACCGTATAAACCGGTGTTATGTTCCTTGATTTTGCGTTCCTCACACGGTTGGGGTTATGGGACCCCCTCGATAAACCGCTTAGCGCTAAGTCTTTTCCAGCAAGTCCCAACATTGGTACTATTTGCCTAATAACTAAAAACTTGCATAGGGCTTTGCAAACCCGAGTTCTTAATCAACAACCCGGGCCAGTGCTCCTCATGAGTGTTGGTCCAAACTGGGGGTTATGCGGGGCCACCACGAGGAAACTCGAGGATTGGTTTTACCTGTAGGATCGCCCATCCGGTCGTGGCCTGAGACTAGATACGCGCGGCTATTGTCAGGGCGTCGGCACGCCGGGAGGATTTGCTGGATTAGTCTTACCTTAGTCGGAGTATCTTGAGCACGGGATTCCGAGGATACTCGGGCCTTCCCACCTTGGAGTTGCGACTCCGCGGATCGTGGCCTTGTCATGGGCCAAGTTGGAACACCCCTGCAGGGTTATGAACTTTCGAAAGCCGTGCCCGCGGTTATGTGGAAGATGGGAATTTGTTAATATACGGTTGTAGAAAACTTGACACCATGTTCAGAACACACTACCAGCGTGAGTACCGTGACGGTCATTTTCCGAAAGGGGTTCGGAAAGTGAACACGGTGGGGTTATGTTTGACATGCTTGGTTAGGATCACTTCGTGATCATCTTTCGTCCGAGGCACTTCTCTTCTCGCTCTCTTTTACGTAAGTTAGTGCTAGTGCTGCTGCAACCTCTTGTTCTTTCTTCGGCCTTGTTCCACACCCAAGGCTTGGATAGTTGTGTTACCCGAGAACGGGATTGCTGAGTCCTCTGTGGCTCACAGATTCTACACCACACCAGATGCAGGTACTCAGGTGTTCTATTCGGGTGACGGCACCGAGCTATACTGGGAGTACGACGACGACCGTAGCCGTTACTATGTGCACTATCCCGATGATCAGTAGAGGTTTCTACTAGGGGCGATTCAGACCTGTGGTTTTATGTATGTTTGGTATCTTTCATTTGGATCTTCACCCGTAGACGGGTTGTGATGTTTTGAATGATGTTTGGCTATGTAATGAATTGTGTGACATGGCGAGTGTAAGCCAACTATCTTTTTCCCTTTCATCCCTATTTTTACATGAGATGTGCAAAGATACCGAACTTGCGATCATTCCAGAATGGGCTTATACCTTTAAGTCGTGCCTCGACACGTAGGAGGTATAGTCCCATCCTGGGCATTACATTAACATAGCTGGCTTGACCTACCTCGATGGCAATCGAGTAGTCTTCGTGCATGTGCCCCCAATGACCAGCGCCTTGGAGGAACGCAGTTGTTGTTGTTTAACCCTCGCAGTGATCCAAAGCACACATCACACCTAATATTGTGAGATGAAAAGTAACCTTTTTTAGATCTGTCATCAAAACTACAGCCTTGTACAACACAGCTTCTACGTTA
Organism: Secale cereale; assembly: GCA_902687465.1. Lineage (NCBI taxonomy): Eukaryota > Viridiplantae > Streptophyta > Magnoliopsida > Poales > Poaceae > Secale > Secale cereale. Next base: position 95,624,071 of record LR738712.1, read on the forward strand.
TGTAGATGATAGCCAATCAAGTCAACTACTGGAGTCTACTCACATGCATGACGAACTGATCTCCCGTGTCATGCAGGGATCGTCCAGGCACCGACGTGTTTACAGCACTGCTCCAGTACTATCGCTTGTCTCTCTCTTCTATTAACTCGGCCGACTTGTGGGGACCGGGGGGTGTGCCTATGGTCGGTTCTCAATTGCGGTCCCACATGTCTGTGCAAACGCAATATGACGCGAGTTCCATTCGGAGAGCGGCATGCCAGACCAACCCACTGACCGTTTGGAGTGCGACACGAACGTGACTGGCGTGCTGCATACATGTGTACCACCGTTTTCTTGAGGCTTTGATCCATGGCACAATCCATGGATACAAAATTATATTTGAAAGTCGAGGGTGGGGCTTTTCCACGCGGTAGGCGGGGCAGTTCCGCCTAGTCGGTTCGACAGAGAGGCGAGAAGATGAGGGAGTAGGCTGCTGCAAACGTAGGGCTGTGTGATTTCACAGCTCGTTACTGCTAGATAGGTGGGGCCCTATGATTTCACTAGCCATTATCATTAGTACCGCAGCGCTACGACCAGCGTGAGTCACCTGTTTCCTGACCACCTCCATGGTACTCCTTCTCTCTCAGTTTATAAGGCGTGCGGGTAGCCCTAAGTCATAAATTTGACCAACCTAATATAAGTCATATATTACAAAAAAAACATACCATTGTAAATTTTAGATATTCTATTTTCAAATGATATTATTTATGTGTTATTACGGTGATAAAATTGGCAACCTAGATATACGCACAGGACTTGTATACTGAAACAGAGGGAGTATACGGGTGCCAAGTATTGTACTCCTTACTCCTTGGCAAATGCAATAAATACTACGAAGAAAGAGATAGAGAGAATTAAAATAAAATACTCTTATAGCCAACCTTATAGCTAACCTTGTTGTATGAGTGACTAAGTGATGACTATGTATGACATGCCAACATCAGATAGCCTAACGCACCTAGACTGAGGAAGTAGTTTCATGCAAGCGAAGTAGGCAAAAATGCTCATTTATAGCCATATGAAATCTCCAAGGGTGCGAACGCGCGAGCAAGGCAATGGGTGTGGTAGGCGCGACCATGATACGGGCTGCTTACAGCCCTTAGATCTGAGATCGAACGATCGCATGCTAAGTTGGTGAAAATTTGGAGAATAACCCTCCAGTATAGGATATTCACCCATAGGTCCAAGGGCTCTTGGAATCCTGTATGAAAAGCTCAGATCTCAGATCCAAGGGCTCTTGGAATCCTGTATCATGGGAGCATGGAAAGCTATGTATCACCTATAATATTCCCGACGCTTGACGTGCGAAGACATAGATGCATGAAGCCTTTTAATTGGGCTTCTAGTAGACATGAAATCTAATTGGGCCCCATAGTACTGTGCATGAATCAATTTATCCACCAGGCAAGCCACTACCCTGCCGTTCGCACTCCCCGCTCAGCATTTTTACAATCGGAAAACTGCTAGCAGTTCGCTCCTACTCTTCCCGTCCTTTCGTATTACGGCAGTTCCACTTATCCTAACCCTCCTCCCAAATCCATGGCATCCCAAATCTCCATGATCTTCGGTGAGTACAAGGTTAGAACCATCATCAGCAATGAGTTCTACGTCATCTGCACCCGTTCTTCTGTGATGGTGAAAAGATGCCTTGCTCCCTTCAGAAGCATGTTCGAAAAGTCAAATGATGATGAGTGGGTCGATGGGCTTGATGTTGAGTACATGATACGTCTCCAACGTATCTATAATTTTTTATTGTTCGATGCTATTATATTTTCTGTTTTGGATGTTTAATGGGCTTAATTATACACTCTTATATTATTTTTGGGACTAACCTACTCACCCAAGGCCTAGTGCAAATTGCTGTTTTTTGCCTATTTCAGTGTTTCGCAGAAAAGGAATATCAAAGGGAGTCCAAACGGAATGAAACCTTCGGGAGAGTTATTTTTGGAACGATGTCAACAAAGAAGACTTGGAGTACACGCGAGGAAACGAGAGAAGCGGCCACGAGGGCAGGGGCGCACCCCCCACCCTCGTGGGCCTCCTCTGGCTCCCCTGACATGCCTCTTCAGCCTATATATACCCTCATACCCTGAAAACATCGAGAAGCTCCACGAAACCCTAATTCCACTGCCATAACCTTCTGTACCCGTGAGATCCCATCTTGGGGCCTATTCCGAAGCTCCGCCGGAGGGGGCATCGATCACTGAGGGCTTCTACATCAACAGCATAGCTCCTCGGATGAGTTGTGAGTAGTTTACCATAGACCTTTGGGTCCATAGTTATTAGCTAGATGGCTTCTTCTCTCTCTTTGGATCTCAATACAAAGGTCTCCTCGATCTTCGAGGAGATCTATTCGATGTAATCTTTTTGCGGTGTGTTTGTCGAGATCCGATGAATTGTGGGTTTATGATCAAGATTATCTTTGAGCAATATTGGATTCTTTTCTGAAATATTTTATGTATGATTATAATATCCTTGCAAGTCTCTTCAAATTATTTGTTTGGTTTAGCCTACTAGATCTATAGTTCTTGCAATGGGAGAAGTGTTTGGCTTTGGGTTCAATCTTGCGGTGACCTTTCCCAGTGACAGCAGGGGCAGCCAGGCACGTATAGTTTTGTTGCCATCGAGGATAAAAAGATGGGGTTTATATCATATTGCTTGAGTTTATCCCTCTACATCATGTCATCTTACTTAAGGCGTTACTCTGTTCTTATGAACTTAATACTCTAGATGCATGCTGGATAGCGGTCGATGTGTGGAGTAATAGTAGTAGATGCAGAATTGTTGGTCTACTTGTTACGGACGTGATGCCTATATACAATGATCATGCCTAGATATTCTCATAACTATTCGCTTTTCTATCAATTGCTCGATAGTAATTTGTTCACCCACCGTAGAATTCTCCTATCATGAGAGAAGCCACTAGTGAAACCTATGGCCCCCGGGTCTATTCTCATCATATTAATCTTCCATCAACTATTTACTTTACTTTGCATTATTTACTTTCAATCTCTATACCCAAAAATACCAAAAAATATTATCTTATCATATCAATCAGATCTCACTCTCGTAAGTGACCGAGAAGGGACTGACAACCCCTTTTATCGCGTTGGCTGCAAGGTTCTTATTTGTTTGTGTAGGTGCGAGGGACTCGCGCATGGTCTCCTACTGGATTGATACCTTGGTTCTCAAAAACTGAGGGAAATACTTACGCTACTGTGCTGCATCACCCTTTCCTCTTCGAGGGAATACAACGCAAGCTCGAGAAGTAGCAGTACACCACAGTCATGGGAAGAGAGAAGGATCCTCTTCGAGGGAATACAACGCAAGCTCGAGAAGTAGCAGTACACCACAGTCATGGGAAGAGAGAAGGATCTAAAGGAGGAAGAGAAGAAGAAGCCCACCATGATCCAGGTTTACATGCATAACTTGTGCTTGGTCTACCACATATGCCATGCTGACATTGAGTGCGAGGAATTTAAGACCTTGCTCGCGGACCGCATAGTGAAATTCATTAGTGTAGACTTTACAAATGACAAAAAAGTCCTGGGTCGGATAGGCCTCATTGTAGGCCAGCCCTTCGACCTCCAGAGGAATCGGCTGGTGTACTCCAATCAGCCTTCAATACTGACCCTAGTAGGAGCCATGGTTCATCCTTCGTACCATACACTGAAGAAACCTCCGGTTACGTTTCATCTTGGATGGGAGTGGAATGTACTAGATATAGACCACATCCACTACGCTGCAATGTATGCCTACCTTTGTTTCAATATCTACAAGGATTGGACGAAGAGTGGAAGCCAAGTGTGCGGTTCAAGCAAAGTATCAGCCAAGAGGAAGAGGGACAAGGACGAAGTCGAGCACGAGGACGAGGAGTTCGAGTAAGGTGGCAGTGTTGTTGCTCATGGTGGTTCTAATACCGTGTCTATTGGATTAGTTGCTTACATTAATTTCAGGGTGCTTAGTTTTATTTGAGGGGTGTGTTGTGCTGAGCCCCCAGCAGAACTATTTTATGCTCCTTCTCGTTACTTTAACTCTTCAGTATGCACCCCATCTAAGCACGTACTAGCTTTTTTAATAGTACTATATACATAATTTGGCGACGAGTGCTCTCTATATGTACCACCTTTTTTTCTTTAATTTCATCTTGTTAGTTTTGCTCCATGGTGCAATCCATCGATACTGCTACTGTACAAAAGTATTTTTTTAAGGCTAGAGGTTGGGGCAGTCTCGCTTGGTCAGTTTCACGAGAGGCGGGGGCCTTTGTGATTTGATGGCTCATTACAGCTGGAAGGTTGGGCCTTGTGATTTTACTGCTCATATAAATTTTGCCGGCGACCTGAGGAGGAGCAAAGAACCGTGCGGTGGTATACTACAACTCCACTGGAGTAGGACTAGTACGATGGAGGAGCGCAGAACACGGCAGCCCAGTGCGACATGGCGATCCCACGGCGCCGCTCATCGTTACTCCCTCTCTCTCAGTTTACAAGGCATGCGTGTTCCCCTAAGTCGTCAATTTGACCAACCTAATAGAGGTCATATATTAAATAAAAACATACCATTGTAAACTTTAGATATTCTATTCTCAAACGATATAATTTTTGTGTTATATAGTTTATATTATGAAGATAAAATTGGCAACCTAGGTATACGCGCAGGACTTGTAAACTAAAACGGAGGGAATAGCATTGTTCTCTTTGTGCTTCGCAGAGAGCGTGCTACGTGCGGCGAAACACCCAAAGCAAAAGAAGGAACACGAGAGCAAAAGAAGAAGGAAGATCCCCCCCCCCAAAAAAAGAAGGAAGACACAGACACAAGTCTGGGGCGCTTCTCTCTACTTCATGAAGAGTTGATCGCGGAGTCCTAACTGCTTATTCATCGCATCCACGACCTTCATCTCCTCGCTCGTCTCCTCCGCCATCGTCTTCATTCTGTCCTTGACACGGGATTTTTCGACGCGAGCATTCATCATCTCTTCCACGGTCACATTACGTACCTTGACAGCAGCCAGGTGCTCGATGCGGAGCTTCGCCAACACCTCCTTCTATTCGATGGCGAGGACGTGCAGCATCTTCATGGAGGAACTACTCTTCTCATGCAGCTCTTTCCAGCCAGCGTTCTCCTCCTTTAATAGGTCGAGCTTGTGGCAGAGCTTCACATTGTCCTCCTGAAGTTGCAGGATTTTGCCGGTCGCCTTCTTACCCGAGGCAATGATCTCCTTTAGCTGCATCATCAAGCCGGCGGTCAACTCCTCCCGCTTATTGAGCTTAGCGGGCATGTCATCGAGGCTCTCCTTCAGCAGCTCCACCAAGCCATCGATGAACTCCTTCTGCTTACTGAGATGATCGGGCATGTCGTCGAGGGATAACGACTCCAGCACCACCAGCTCCGCATGTTCACCTCCGCGGCTACGGCGCTCCTGGGAGACCTCGCCTGCTTGTGAGTGATCTTTCGAGGTCTCTGCGAGGCGGCGAGCCCTCTCTTTTTTTCCCGCGGCCTTGGTCGCCGCTCCGTTGCTATGAGTAGTTCTCCACCTAGAAATCTGCACACCGGCCATGGTAAGGACGGGCGAACAAGAAAGACTTCTGAGGAGGAAGGTAGAGTGATTTTCGGCTAGGTATAGTTCCCCTTTTATAGCCTAGTACTGCACACCTGCATAGTGGGAACACGATTAGGTTTGATACATACTAGGTGTGAGCAGGTTTGCACTTAATTATAGCATGGTACTACTACTACTTTGGAATGTTATGCATCGGAACAAGCTAAAGATTAATTGATGGTCGAGGCCCGAAATGGCTCCCGATGAGTTTCCTAGAACACAAAATTCAAGTATTACTGCTCAAATGTGGTCGCACAAGTTAGTGATGTAACTGGTCATACATGTCAGACCAAGCCGATGCGTGTCACAGGTCCGACCGACCGTCTGTTGGTGCGACCGACCATAAGAATTACGCGATGGAGACTTTTGGTTGTGGCTTCGAGTGATTGTCACAACCAAGCAGTCAAAAACTAGTGATAAATCAATTAACATCTTTTTTCCAAACGACCAAGTATTTTCACAGGAATACAATACATATAGATGGAGTGATTGTCACGGTTGCAAACCGCCATGGTGCCGCAAGTTCACTGCAGCAGCAACCGAGTAGGTCACTGCATCGCTGGCAGGGAAGGAGGGCAACTCACCAGGCCTACGATGCATGCCCAGCGCCGCCGCCGCAGCTGGCTTCGCGATTTGGCTTCTCCTACCGCCCATTTGAACAGTTGCACCGACTGCTCATCCCATTCCGCAGGCATGCGCGTTCTTTCCTCCGTAGTTGATTTCGTGAATATGATCTTTGCCATTAGCCCCAGCTCGAAATCAACACGTCGCTACCAGATGTTGACATCCCTCAGCATCTCTCCCCGAAGATGTACTTGCGCCTCCACCTTGTGCTTCGCCAGGCATAGCTCCTTCGAACTTGTCTCCAATCGATGCGACGCTTCCTCTATCCGATTTGCCCTTGCTGCCCACCACCTGAAACGCAGCCCTGGCATGTCCTCCGGCGCCACCGATATGAGATTCCAGAGCAATGGATCCCCTCTGAAACACATGTGGGTTTCGCTCAAATGCGGTAGTGCTACGGGCCGCAGCGAGAGGGCAGCCCGTGGGATCCTGGGATCTAAGGGATTATCCATGGCGGGATCTGGTGGGCGAGGCGGGGAGGCGAGCGTAGGCACTGGGAGAGCCCTACGAGGCTAAGATAAAGAATAGTACTCCACTCTGTCAATATTTCAATACAAATGCCACCAATAGTAACCCAGGAAAAAATAGATCATGCTGCGTACGTCCTGGTTTATTGGCCCCCTTTTTATTTTATGCCAATTTTTGACCAAAAACATAACTAAGAAAATGTTAATGCATGTCACCAAAAATTATATCATTGGAATCACATTTGAACATAGTTTTCGATTACATTAATTTTTATGGCATGCATAAATATTGTGTTCCTGAAAATTATGGTCAAAAATTGGCACAAAATACGAAGGAGACCAATTGAAGTAGCAACCCATGATTTAACTACTCGCATGCACGCACTGGAGTAGTTATTCTCAACTACTTCCTCCCTCACGTCCACTCTATTTGCATGCATTGTATTAATTGACCATCAATGAAGTGAACGACTTTACACACGTCAAATTAACACATGGGGTGGATCTTCGTACAAAAATGCGTCCCACCGTGTACCCGCATGTACGCACGAGGGAATGAGTGCATGTGTGCACATCTTCGCTTCGTGCACGTACTGACAGTGTGCGTGAGAGAGGATGAGTACATTTTTCTCGAACCAACAGCATGTCACTATGATCAATCCACACAAGGAGGTCGCGACAACGCCTCCACATGTGCCATGTGGCTTCATGGATGCCCCCACATCATTTTAATCATAATATATTGACTGAAATAGAGAGAGACACTATGTAGCGTGCCATTGGAATTCTAATTTACGTGTTTTGCACATCCTGGAAGTATACTAGTAAGGTACACGTGCATTGCACGCATGATATTTGGCAACCAAATTATGAATAAATACCTCACTATAGAACGTAAGCTTTGAGTCATATATGCATGATATAGACGTTCGTTTAATTCCTATAGTTCATCTCATTCAAAATGAATAAGTTTTTAAAAAAAGTTAATCTATCTTATGCTTCATGGAATTGTGCATTGTAGAGCATAAAGTAAAAACAAATAATGGAAATTCAACTAGAAAAAAAGTTTGGGCAATTATGATACGGAAGATTCTAGAACAAAGGAGAAGTACTTGTGTTTTGAGATTTGTGCATTATGCTTAAGTTCAACCATGGAGTTTTCTAGATTGTACATGTGGTGGAATGTAGATGATATCCAACGGCCAGTAGTGCTTGGATTTGCCATCTCTGCGCCGTCGGATTGGCTTCATCCAACGACAATCTTTCAAATTTATTCACATACTATATAGGGGTATAGAGTATAGATATAAATATATATGCAGAGGTATAGATATAGACTAGTGGCACAGTGGCGGAGCCGTGAAACATAAATGAGCTAGGGGGTCAAGCATTGCTAATCCTTTACGGGGAGGGCCAATTCATCAACTTAAACCATTTTACCTGCAATTGATCTACTGACCACATTCATATTAGCCTCAATATATATATAGTGGTGTTATTAGGGGCCAGGACCCTTACTGTCCCTGCCTTCGCCACTGAGCGTGCGTCTGAGAGATGAAGCGAAAGGCATGGATAATGAGAGTGAGACGATGGATCGATAACGTGGGTGTATTAGCTATGTAGTCCTATATAGAGAGGTATAGATTGATCGATGTGTACGTGTGAAAGAGGGTGAGACCTGACTAGATATATATATTGATCGGTTTGTGTGGAGAACTGGAAAAGACCTAGCTATATATTTACACACATAGAGGAATGCTACTTCTCGAGCTTGCGTTGTATTCCCTCGAAGAGGAAAGGGAGATGCAGCACAGTAACGTAAGTATTTCCCTCAGTTTTTGAGAACCAAGGTATCAATCCAGTAGGAGACCACGCGCGAGTCCCTCGCACTTGCACAAACAAATAAGAACTTCGCAGCCAACGCGATAAGGGGTTGTCAATCCCTTTACGGTCACTTATGAAAGTGAGATCTGATAGAGATGATAGTTTATATTTTTGGTATTTTTGTTTATAAGAACAGAAAATAAAAGCGATAAAAGTAAAGTAGGTGTAGATTGATATGTTGAGAATAGACCCGGGGGCCATAGTGTTCTCTAGTGGCTTCTTTCATGATAGCGATATTCTACGGCGGGTAAACAAATTACTGTCGAGAAATTGATAGAAAAGCGGATGATTATGAGACTATCTAGGCATGATCATTGTATATAGGCATCATGTCCAAAACAAGTAGACCGAAATGATTCTGCGTCTACTACTATTACTCCACACATCGACCGCTATCCAGCATGCATCTAGTGTATTGAGTTCATAAGAATAGAGTAATGTCTTAAGCAAGATGACATGATGTAGAGGGATAAACTCAAGCAATATGATATAAACCCCATCTTTTTATCCTCGATGGAAACAATACAATGCGTACCTTGCTGCCCGTACTGTCACTGGGAAAGGACACCGCAAGATTGAACCCAGAGCCAAGCACTTCTCCCATTGCAAGAACTATAGATCTAGTAGGCCAAACCAAACCAATAATTTGAAGAGACTTGCAAGGATATTATGAGCACACATAAAAAGTTCAGAGAAGAACCAAATATTTCTCATAGATAATCTTGATCATAAACTCACAATTCATCGGATCTCGACAAACACACCGGAAAAAGAAATTACATCGAATAGATCTCCTCAAAGACCGAGGAGAACTTTGTATTGAGATCCGGAGAGAGAGAAGAAGCCATCTAGATACTAGCTATGGACCGGAAGGTCTGTGGTAAACTACTCACAATCATGGTAAGGGCGATGATGATGATGATGAAGAACTCCATGATGGATCACCCTCCGGTGGAGCTCCGGAACAGGCTCCAAGATCGGATCTCACGGGAACAGAAGGTTGCGGCAGTGGAATTAGGGTTTTCTCTCTGTTGCTGATGGTTTCGGGGTACGTAGACTTATATAGGAGGAAGGAGGACACCGGGGGAGTCATAGGGGCCCCACGAGGTAGGGGCGCGCCCCCACCCTCGTGGGCCCCTCGTGGCTCTTCTGACGTGGTTCTCAAGTTCTCCGTGCGTGATTTTCTCCAAAAATATCTCTTGCGAAGGTTACATTCCGTTTGGACTCTGTTTGATATTCTTTTTCTGCAAAACCCTGAAACAGGCCAAAACAACAATCTAGACTGGGCCTTTGGGTTAATAGGTTAGTCCCGAAAATGATATAAAAGTGTAATATAAAGCCCATTAAACATCCAAGACTTCATAAATAATAGCATGGAACAATCAAAAATTATAGATACGTTGGAGACGTATCAAGGAACATCGATCATTGCGCATGCATGTGAGAGATAAAGAATGCCTGAAGTGATGAAGAGGGGGAGGTGTGTGCATGTGCATGCATGGGAGACCGACCTGAAGAAAAAGATTGCATATGTGCGGTGGATAATGTCGAGTGGTAGTGTGTGTACATGCATAGACGAGAGAAGGTTAGTGGTACAATTATAAAGAGAAGACGACTATGTGGGTGTAAAAGACTAGTAGGTGAGGTCATAATCAATGTAAAGTTGAATTCAAATATTTGAATAACAGATCATGATGTTTGAAACCCATGCATGATGCATGAATATAACTCAGATATGCGTGCTCTGGTTTGGAAACGAGCATGTTATACTATATACACATCGAACAAGGTCACACTGATTTGAATTTGAGATACCGATGGCAGGCATCGTTTGGCCACATTGCATCCACGCATGGACACACTACTAGATTGGAGATGATGGGTGGCTTTTGCATCACATATCTATACCCCCATGTAGTGTGCGAATAAACTTTGAAAGATGGTCATTGGATCAAACCAATCCGATGGTGAAGATGGCAAATCCAAGCACTACTGGCCATTGGATATCATCTACATTCCACCAGATTCCGCCACATGTACAATCTAGAAGACTCCATGGTTGAACTTAAGCAGAATGCACAAACCTCAAAACACAAGCATTTCTCCTCTGTTCTAGAATCTTCCGTATCATAATTGCCCTTTTTTCTAGATGAATCACCTTTATTATTTTTTACTTTGTGCTTTTCAATGCACAATTCCATGAATCTGAAAATAGATTAGCTTTTTGATAAAAACTAATTGATATTGAATGTGATGAACTATAAGAATTAAATGAACATCTACATCATGCATATATATGACTCAAAGCATAGATGCTATAATGTGGTATTTATTCATAATTTGCTTGCCAAATCTCATGCGTGCAATGCACGTGTACCTTACTAGTCTAAATGTTGTGTGTGTGTCTGTGTGTCTGTTTGTGTTGCGCGTGTTAAACACATTCTGTTTGTGTGCGTTGCGCATGTTAAACACGTTAAGCTTGTTGTCCCGGATTTTTTTTAGTTTTTTTTAATTGTATTTGAATGCATTTCTAGTAATATAGTAAATCGGGACATGGCTCTCTCTAGTGATGTGCGAATTGTTTTTGTACACGTTAAGCTAGTTCTCCCGAAATTTCAAGCCAGCATCTCTGGCTATCGTGCTGAGAAACTCCTACCTCTTCAACCCGCGGTTTGTTATCCTGGAATTTGAAGCTAACTCTTTGTCTCGTTGTGCTTGAAAAACTCCCTCCATCTCAACCCGCGCGTTGCCATCCGAAAATTACAAGGCGCAAAAACTCCCACCTCCTGCAAAATTCCGACACGCGAAATTCCCGTGATACCCCCTGAACCGAAAGAACCACCTAGTTCAAATTGGTGGGGGTATTTTCGTAACTTACTCCACATTTCGGACAAGCGCGTCAGTAAACCATGGTTCCCCCCTCCCATCCCCTCCGCCGCCCCCATTCGAACAAAGAGGCCGTGAAAACCTAGGAAGCCCCACACCCTCCTATGTCCGCCACTCAGCCGGAGCCTCTTCCCAGACGACGTCATCCACCGCAACACCTCGACCTCCCTCATCCACTACACCATATGAGGATTCGTTGTCGATCTCGTTGTCCCACTAGTTCGGCCACCCTGTCCTCCACCTCCAAGGAGCTGCCCCGACGTTCCCCTCGCCTTTCGCGCCACCTCCATTCCCACACCGCCGGAAGAGCAGCATCATCACCGATTCCTCAGATGAATCTGAGGCCTAATCTGCGGCACCAAAGAGGTTCTACAGTAATCGCTATATTTTAGTCTTGCTTCGATCTCACGGTGCTGCCGACGCTCGGTCCTGAGCCACCATGGTGCAGCTCCATCTACGGCGGCGTCGCCGGCTGAGGGAGTCCTGGATTAAGGGGTCCTTAGGTGGCCGGATCATTCATTGTGGGCCGGACTAGTGGGTCGTGAAAATTATCGATGAAGACTATCTCCCGTATCCGGATAGGACTCCCATATGTGTAAAATAGCAAGTTTAGAGTTCGGGTGTAATACTTTCTTTCCTTTGCAAGGTGATCATGTACAAACCCTAGGTCCCTCCGGTGCATATATAAACCAGAGGGTTTAGTCCGTAGAGACGACAACAGAATCATATCACATAGGCTAGACTTTCAGGGTTTAGCCATTACGATCTCGAGGTAGATCAACTCTTGTAACCCATATTCATCAAGATCAATCAAGCAGGAAGTAGGGTATTACCTCGATCGAGAGGGCCTGAACCTGGGTAAACATCGTGTCCCCAGTCTCCTGTTACCATCGATCCTCAAACGCATAGTTCAGGACCCCCTACCCGAGATCTGCCAGTTTTCACATCGACATTGGTGCTTTCATTGAGAGTTCCACTGTGTCGTCAATTGAAGGATTAATGGCGCGCTTCATCATCAACGACGACGCCATCGCCGAGGGAGTTTTTTTCCCCAGCCAGCTTTTTGTGTTTGGAGGCTTCGTGCTTCGTGCCAACACTGAAGGCCACCTCGAGCAGATTGACAGCTACGCCCCTGGTCATCAGATCAGGTTTGGAAGCCTAAACTACGTTGCTGATGTCCGCGGAGATTTGATCTTTGATGGATTCGCACCCATGGCAGCCGCTCCCTGCCACCACGATGAACACAACCTAGATCTGTCATCAGGCCTCGTCGAGGGGATAGCACTTGTAGCAGCTCTGGCTTTAGATCCGGAGCAGATCGCCTCATCCGAGGACGGGAAGATCAACCCCACCACGGAGACCACAGACTTAGCGTCACTTGAGCCGCACACAGACCCAGCCTTGAGCGGATTCCCTCCACCGGAAATTCGGACTCGTCTCCGATCACGGGTTCCGGGCTTTCAGGATCTGCACCCTTCGGGCTCGATTGAGCGGCTGTCACCAAACTCAGCCCCGTAGATATCCGAACACATGTCCGGCACTCACCCTTCGACGAAGCGCTGGACTTACTAAAATCTCTCTCCCTATCAGAGAAATTCACAGCCGAATTATGCCCAGTTCAAACTCGGTGCCGAGGAGAGAGAATTTTGCTTCCCACTCACCACCCACTTGGTAGCCACGGTCCAGGACTTAAGCAATCTATTAGATTACGCTTCGGAAGACATCGATGGGATGGACCACGATGCCGAAGTCGATCTAAGTACAAACCCGCCCACAACCGGGCGATGAACGGCTACTTCTACATACGATGTATACATGGTGGACACACCCAACGAAAAGGAGGGCGACGTCGATAGAATCTAGAACAGGACAAACATGTCGACGAACCCCCCAAACGCCGGCGTCAGAAGCGTCGATCTCGACCCCGTAAAGGGAAAGAGAGTAACGATGTCACTGAAGACAATGATGATCCGGAACAAGCCGATGACCCCATGGAGCCAGCGGTAGAGCAGGACGAACGGGGGATGGTGAAACAGTCTAGAAGAACTGCTGGCAGATCACAGCGATGCGGATGACAGCAATTATCAACATGTATCCGAAGAGGACATCAGCCTGGGAGACGAAGAATTCATCGTCCCAGAAGAACCGCTCGAACAGAAACATTTTCAACAACAGCTCATTGCCATCGCAAGGAGCCTAAAGAGGCGGCAGCAGTGGCTTAGAGCCGAACAGGATATGTGTTGGAGATATGCCCTAGAGGCAATAATAAAAGTATTATTATTATATCTCCTTGTTCATGATAATCGTTTGTTATTCATGCTTGAATTGTATTGTACAGAAACAGCGATACATGTGTGAATACACAGACCACAATGAGTCCCTGGTAGGCCTCTAGTAGCCAGCTCGTTGATCAACAGATGGTCACGGTTTCCTGACCATGGACATAGGATGTCAGTGACAACGGGATCACATCATTAGGAGAATGATGTGATGGACAAGACCCAAAACTTTAGCATAACACGAGATCGTATAGTTCGTAATGCATAGGCTTTTCGGTGTCAAGTATTTATTCCTTAGACCATGAGGTTGTACAACTCCCGGATACCGTAGGAGTACTTTGGGTGTGCCAACCATCACAATGTAACTGGGTGACTATAAAGGTACGCATCGAGTATCTCCGAAAGTGTCTGTTGAGTTGGTACGAACCGAGACTGGGATGTTGTCACTCCGTATGACGGAGAGGTACCTCTGGGCCCACTCGGTAATACATCATCATAATGAGCTCAATGTGACTAAGTAGTTAGTCACGGGATGATGGATTACGGATCGAGTAAAGAGACTTGCCATAACGAGATTGAACAAGGTATTGGGAATACCGACGATCGAATCTCGGGCAAGTACCGTACCGATGGACAAAGGGAATAACATACGGGATTGAGTGAATCCTTGACACGGTGGTTCATCCGATGAAGATCATCGAGGAACACGTGGGAACCAACATGGGTATCCAGATCCCGCTGTTGGTTATTGACCGGAGAGTGGTCTCGGTCATGTCTACGTGTCTCCCGAACCCATAGGGTCTACACACTTAAGGTTCGGTAACGCTAGGGTCGTAGAGATTAATGCACGTGGAAACCCGAAAGTTGTTCGGAGTCCCGGATGAGATCCCGGACGTCACGAGGAGTTCCGGAATGGTCCGGAGGTAAAGATTGATATATGGGAAGTCCAGTTTCGGCCAACGGGTGATCTCCGGGGGTCACCGGGAGCGTCCCGGGACCATCGGAGGGGCCCCGGGGGTCCACCGGGTGGGGCCACCCATCCCGGTGGGGCCCCTAGGCCGCAAGGGGATGTGTCCAGCCCTCTGGGCTGGCGCACCACTGAGGGAGGCCCACCTCCCCTGCGCCTAGGGTTAAAACCCTAAGGGGAGGGGGGCCACCACTTGCCTTGGGGGAGGAGGACTCCTCCCTGGCCGCCGCCCCCCCTTGCAGATTCGATCTGCAAGGGGCTGGCGCCCCCCCTGGCCCCCTATATATATGTGGGGGGGAAGAGGGCAGCCACACCTCAGCCCTGGCGCCTCTCCCCCTCCCGTCACACCTCCCAACTCCCACGCAGGGCGCCCGGCGAAGCCCTGCTGCGATCTCCACTGCATCCGTCATCACGCCGTCGTGCTGCCGGATCTCTGACGACTTCTCCTCCCCCCTTGCTGGATCAAGAAGGAGGTGACGTTGCTGCACCGTACGTGTGTTGAACGCGGAGGTGCCGTCCGTTCGGCGCTAGATCATCGGTGACGAAGAACGTGAAGAGTACGACTACTTCATCCCCACTTCGTTGAAAGCTTCCGCACGCAATCTTCATAACGGTATGTAGATGCACTCTTAGTTGCTCGTTGCTAGATGTCTCCATAGTTGGATCTTGGTGAAGACGTAGAAATTTTTTGATTTATGCTATGTTCCCCAACAGTGGCATCTGAGCCTAGGTTTTATGCGTAGCATCTTGCACGAGTAGAACACAAAGCAGTTGTGGGCGTATGATCTTGTTCAACTTTCTTACCGTTACTAGTCAATCTTGATTCGGCGGTATTGTGGGATGAAGCGACCCGGACCGACCTTACACGTACGCTTACGTGAGACTGGTTCCACCGGCAGACATGCACTAGATGCATAAGGTGGCTGGCGGGTGTCTGTCTCTCCTACTTTAGTCGGATCGGATTCGATGAAAAGGGTCCTTATGAAGGGTAAATAGAAGTTGACAAATCACGTTGTGGTTTTGGCGTAGGTAAGAAACGTTCTTGCTAGAAATCCTATAGAAGCCACGTAAAACTTGCAACAACAATTAGAGGACGTCTAACTTGTTTTTCCAGCATGTGTTTTGTGACGTGGTATGACCAAGAACGAAGATGTGATGAATGATATATGTGATGTATGAGATTGATCATGTTTTTGTAATAGGGAATCACGACTTGCATGTCGATGAACTTGACAACCGGCAGGAGCCATAGGAGTTGTCTTAATTATTGTATGACCTGCGTGTCACTGAATAACGCCATGTAATTACTTTACTTCATTGCTAAACGTTAGCTATAGTAGTAGAAGTAATAGTTGGCGTGACGACTTCTTCAAGACACGATGATGGAGATCATGATGATGAAGATCATGGTGTCGAGCCGGTGACAAGATGATCAAGGTGCCCCGAAGATGGAGATCCAAGGAGCAAGATGATATTGGCCATATCATGTCACTTTAATTGATTGCATGTGATGTTTATCATGTTTTTGCATCTTGTTTACTTAGAACGACGGTAGTAAATAAGATGATCTCTCACTAAAATTTCAAGTAATGTGTTTCCCCTAACTGTGCACCGTTGCTAAAGCTCGTTGCTCCGAAGCACCACGTGATGATCGGGCGTGATAGGTTCTAACGTTCGCATACAACGGGTGTAAGATAGATTTACACACGCGATACACTTACGTTTCACTTGACGAGCCTAGCATGTACAGACATGGCCTCGGAACACGAAAGACCGAAAGGTCGAACACGAGTCGTATAGAAGATACGATCAACATGAAGATGTTCACCGTTGATGACTAGTCCGTCTCACGTGATGATCGGACACGGACTACTCGATTCGGATCGTGTATCACTTGGATGACTTGAGAGATGTCATTCTGAGTGGGAGTTCATTATAATTTGATTAAGATGAACTTAATTATCATGAACTTAGTCTAAATTCTTTACAATATCTCTTGTAGATCAAATGGCCCACGCTCCAGTTTCCCTCAACTTCAACGCGTTCCTAGAGAAAACCAAGCTGAAAGACGATGGTAGCAACTATACGGATTGGGTCCGTAACCTGAGGATCATCCTCATAGCTGCCAAGAGATCATATGTCCTAGAAGCACCGCTAGGTGATGCACCTGCTCCAGATGCTGACCAAGACGTTTTGAACGTCTGGCAGTCGCGTAGTGATGATTACTCCCTGGTTCAGTGTGGCATGCTTTACAGTTTAGAATCGGGGCTCCAAAAGCGTTTTGAGCACCATGGAGCATATGAGATGTTCGAAGAGCTGAAAATGGTTTTCCAAGCTCATGCCCGAGTCGAGAGATATGATGTCTCCGACGCATTCTACAGCTGTAAGATGGAGGAGAACAGTTCTGTCAGTGAGCACATCCTCAAGATTTCAGGATTGCACAACTGCTTGTCTCAGCTGGGAATGAATCTCCCAGATGAAGCGGTCGTTGACAGAATCCTCCAGTCGCTCCCACCAAGCTTCAAGAGCTTCGTGCTGAATTTCAATATGCAGGGGATGGAGAAGTCCATTCCCGAGGTGTATTCAATGCTGAAATCAGCGGAAGTAGACATCAAGAAAGAACATCAAGTGTTGATGGTCAATAAAACCACTAAGTTCAAGAAAGGCAAGGGTAAGAAGAACTTCAAGAAGGACGGCAAGGGAGTTGCCGCGCCTGGCAAGCCTGTTGCCGGGAAGAAGCCAAAGTATGGACCCAAGCCAGAGACTGAGTGCTTTTATTGCAAGGGAACGGGTCACTGGAAGCGGAACTGCCCCAAATACTTAGCAGACAAGAAGGCCGGCAACGTCAAAGGTATATATGATATACATGTTATTGATGTGTACCTTACCAGCACTCGTAGTAGCTCCTGGGTATTCGATACCGGTGCAGTTGCTCACATTTGTAACTCAAAACAGGAGCTGCGAAATAAACGGAGACTGGCGAAGGATGAGGTGACGATGCGCGTCGGGAATGGTTCCAAGGTCGATGTGATCGCCGTCGGCACGCTGCCTCTACATCTACCCTCGGGATTAGTTTTAAACCTGAATAATTGTTATTTAGTACCAGCTTTGAGCATGAACATTGTTTCTGGATCTCGTCTTATGCGAGATGGATATTCTTTCAAATCGGAGAATAATGGTTGTTCTATTTATTTGAGAGATATGTTTTATGGTCATGCCCCGCTGGTCAATGGTTTATTTTTGATGAATCTCGAACGTAGTGATACACATATTCATAGTGTAGATGCCAAAAGATGTAAAGTTGATAATGATAGTCCCACATACTTGTGGCATTGCCGCCTTGGTCATATTGGTGTCAAACGTATGAAGAAGCTCCATTCGGATGGACTTCTAGAGTCTCTTGATTATGAATCATTTGACACGTGCGAACCATGCCTCTTGGGCAAGATGACCAAGACTCCATTCTCCGGAACAATGGAGCGAGCAACCAACTTGTTGGAAATCATACATACCGATGTGTGCGGTCCAATGAGCGTTGAGGCTCGCGGAGGCTATCGTTATGTTCTCACCCTCACAGATGACTTGAGTAGATATGGGTATATCTATTTGATGAAACACAAGTCTGAGACCTTTGAAAAGTTCAAGGAATTTCAGAATGAGGTGGAGAATCAACGTGACAGAAAAATAAAGTTCTTACGATCGGATCGTGGGGGTGAATATTTAAGTCATGAATTTGGCACACACCTTAGAAGCTGTGGAATTGTTTCACAATTGACACCGCCCGGAACACCTCAACGTAACGGTGTGTCCGAACGTCGAAATCGTACTCTATTGGACATGGTGCGATCTATGATGTCCCTCACCGATTTACCGCTATCTTTTTGGGGTTATGCTTTAGAGACTGCTGCATTCACTTTAAATAGGGCTCCGTCGAAATCCGTTGAGACGACTCCATATGAACTTTGGTTTGGCAAGAAACCGAAGCTGTCGTTTCTGAAAGTTTGGGGTTGCGATGCTTATGTCAAGAAACTTCAACCTGAAAAGCTCGAACCCAAATCGGAAAAATGCGTCTTCATAGGATACCCAAAGGAAACAATTGGGTACACCTTCTGTTGGGTTATGTAGCAGAAAATCAAAAAAATTCCTACGCGTCACCAAGATCTATCTATGGAGTAATCTAGCAACGAGCATAAAGGAGAGTGGATCTACATACCCTTGTAGATCGCGATGCGGAAGCGTTGCAAGAACGCGGATGAAGGAGTCGTACTCGCTGCGATTCAGATCGCGGTTGACTCCGATCTAAGCGTCGAACAACGGCGCCTCCGCGTTCAACACACGTGCAGCCCGATTACGTCTCCCACGCCTTGATCCAGCAAGGAGAGAGGGAGAGGTTGGGGAAGACTCCATCCAACAGCAGCACGACGGCGTGGTGGTGGTGGAGTAGTGCGGGACTCCAGCAGGGCTTCGCCAAGCACTGCAAGAGACGAGGAGGGAGAGAGGTAGGGCTGCGCCATGCGACAAAGGTCAAAACCGTATTATGGGCAGCCCCAAACCTCACATATATATAGGGGGAAGGGAGGGCTGCGCCCCCTTTAGGGTTTCCCACCCCTAGGGGTGCGGCCAGCCCTAGATCCCATCTAGGGGGGCGGCCAAGGGGGAGAGAGGGGGAGGCGCACCACTATGTGGGCCTTAGGCCCATCTGAGCCTAGGGTTTCCCCCTTTTTTTTCTCTCTTTGCCTTGGGCCTGGTTTGGGGGGCGCACCAGCCCACCTGGGGCTGGTCCCCTCCCACACTTGGCCCACGCAGCTTTCTGGGGCTGGTGGCCCCACCCGGTGGACCCCCGGGACCCTCCCGGTGGTCCCGGTACGCTACCGATAGCGCCCGAAACTTTTCCGGTGACCAAAACGGGACTTCCCATATATGAATCTTTACCTCCGGACCATTCCGGAACTCCTCGTGACGTCCGGGATCTCATCCGGGACTCCGAACAACATTCGGTAACCGCGTACATATTTTCCCTATAACCCTAGCGTCATTGAACCTTAAGTGTGTAGACCCTACGGGCTCGGGAACCATGTAGTCATGACCGAGACAACTCTCCGGCCAATAACCAACAGCGGGATCTGGATACCCATGTTGGCTCCCACATGTTCCACGATGATCTCATCGGATGAACCACGATGTCAAGGATTCAATCAATCCCGTATACGATTCCCTTTGTCTATCGGTATAGCACTTGCCCGAGATTCGATCGTCGGTATACCGATACCTTGCTCAATCTCGTTACCGGCAAGTCTCTTTACTCGTTCCGTAACACATCATCCCGTGATCAACTCCTTGATCACATATTGTGCACATTATGATGATGTCCTACCGAGTGGGCCCAGAGATACCTCTCCGTCATACGGAGTGACAAATCCCAGTCTCGATTTGTGCCAACCCAACAGACACTTTCGGAGATACCTGTAGTGCACCTTTATAGCCACCCAGTTACGTTGTGACGTTTGGTACACCCAAAGCATTCCTACGGTATCCGGGAGTTGCACAATCTCATGGTCTAAGGAAAAGATACTTGACATATAGAAAAGCTTTAGCATACGAACTACACGATCTGTGCTAGGCTTAGGATTGGGTCTTGTCCATCACATCATTCTCCTAACGATGTGATCCCGTTATCAACGACATCCAATGTCCATGGTTAGGAAACCGTAACCATCTATTGATCAAGGAGCTAGTCATCTAGAGGCTCACTAGGGACATGGTGTTTGTCTATGTATCCACACATGTATCTGAGTTTCCTATCAATACAATTCTAGCATGGATAATAAACGATTATCATGAACAAGGAAATATAATAATAACCAATTTATTATTGCCTCTATGGCATATTTCCAACAGTCTCCCACTTGCACTAGAGTCAATAATCTAGTTCACATCGCCATGTGATTAACACTCACAGGTCACATCACCATGTGACCAACATCCAAAGAGTTTACTAGAGTCAGTAATCTAGTTCACATCAATATGTGATTAACACTCAATGAGTTCTGGGTTTCATCATGTTATGCTTGTGAGAGAGGTTGTAGTCAACGGGTCTGCAACATTCAGATCCCTATGTACTTCGCAAAACTTTATGTCATATCGTAGATGCTGCTACCACGTTCCACTTGGAGCTATTCCAAACTGTTGCTCCATTATACGTATCCGGTATCTCTACTCAAAGTTATCCGGATAGGTGTTAAGCTTGTATTGACGTAACTCTTTACGTCGAACTCTTTATCACCTCCATAACCGAGAAACATTTCCTTATTACTCTAAGGATAATTTTGACCACTATCCAGTGATCTACTCCTGGATCACCTTTGTACCCTCTTGCCAGACATGTGGCAAGGCACCCATCAGGTGCGGTACTTAGCATGGCATACCATATAGAGCCTATGACAAAAGCATAGGGGACGACCTTCGTCCTTCCTCTTCCTTCTGCCGTGGTCAAGTTTTGAGTCTTACTCAACTTCACACCTTACAACTCAGGTAAGAACTCCTTCTTTGACTGATCTATTTTGAACTCCTTCAAAATCATGTCAAAGGTGTGTGTTCTTTTGAAAGTATCATCAGGCGTCTTGATCTATCTGTATAGATCTTGATGCTCAATATGTAAGAAGCTTTATCCAGGTCTTCCTTTGAAAAACTCATTTCAAATAACCCTTTATGCTTTCCAGAAATTCTACATCATTTCGGATCAACAATATGTCATTCACATATACTTATCAGAAATGTTGTGATGCTCCCACTCACTTTATTGTAAATACAAGTTTCTAACAAACTTTGTATACCCAAAAACTTTGATCACTCCATCAAAGCATATATTCCGACTCCGAGATGCTTGCTCTAGTCCATAGAAGGATCGCTGGAGCTAGCATATCTTTTAGCATCCTTAGGATCGACAAAACCTTTCTGATTGTATCATATACAACCTTTCCTTACGAAAACTGGTAAGGAAACTTGCTTTGTCATCCATCTGTC
This sequence comes from Secale cereale, assembly GCA_902687465.1. NCBI lineage: Eukaryota > Viridiplantae > Streptophyta > Magnoliopsida > Poales > Poaceae > Secale > Secale cereale. The sequence continues at coordinate 95,645,839 of LR738712.1, forward strand.
AGATTTCATAAATGCAGCTAATGCTAACATGATTCCGACGGACTTAAGCATCGCTACGGGTGAGAAAATCTCATCGTAGTCAATTCCTTGAACTTGTGGAAAACTCTTCGCCACAAGTCGAGCTTCATAGATGGTGACATTACCGTCCACATCCGTCTTCTTCCTAAAGATCCATTTATCTCAATGGTTTGCCAGTCATCGGGCAAGTCCACCAAAGTCCATACTTTGTTTTGATACATGGATCCTATCTCGGATTTCTCGGCTTCTAACCATCTGTCGGAATATGGGCCCACCATCGCTTCTCCATAGTTCGTAGGTTCATCGTTGTCCAACAACATGACCTCTAAGACAGGATCACCGTATCACTCAGGAGTAGTACATATCCTTGTCGACCTACGAGGTTCGATAGCAACTTGATCTGGAGCTTCATGATCACTATCATTAGTTTCCTCTTCAACTGTCGTAGGTTCCACAGAAACATCTTTCTGTGTTGCACTACTCTCCGGTTGAAGTGAGGGTTCGAAAACCTTATCAAGTTCTATCTTCCTCCCACTCAATTCTTTCGAGAGAAACTCCTTCTCGAGAAAGGACCCGTTCTTAGGGACAAACATTTTTGTCCTTGGATCTGAGATAGAAGGTATACCCAACCGTTACCAGTGGGTATCCCATGAAGATGTATTTGTCCGCTTTGGGTTGGAGCTTTTTTCCGGCTTAAGCCGTAAGCATCGCAGCCTCAAACATTGAGAAACGACAACTTTGGTTTCTTGCCAAACCTTAGTTCATACGGCGTTGTCTCAACGGGCTTAGATGGTGCCCTATATAAAGTGAATGCAGCTGTCTCTAATGCATAACCTCAAAATAATAGCGGTAGATCGGTAAGATACATCATAGATCGCACCATATCTCATAAGGTTCGATTACGATGTCCGGACACACCATTACGCTGTGGTATTCCAGGGGGCTTCAACTGCGAAACAATTCCACAATGTCTTAAGTCATTGCCAAACTCATAATTCAGATAATATCCCCTTGATCAGATCGTAGGAACATGATCTTCTTGTTATGATGATTCTTAATCTTCACTCTGAAATTTTTTTTGAACCTTTCAAACGTTTCAGAGTTTTGCTTCATTAAGTAAATATACCATATCTACTCAAATCGTCAGTGAAGATAAGAAAATAACGATATCCACCACACGCCTTAATTCTCATTGGATCACATACATCAGCATGTATGATTTCCAACAAGTCACTTGCCCGTTTCATTGTACCTGAAAACGGGATCTCAGTCATCCTGCCCATGAGGCATGGCTCGCATGTGTCAAGCGATTCAAAATCAAGTGACTCAAAACATCCATCAGCATGGAGTTTCTTCATGCATTTTATGCCAAAATGACCTAAGCGGCAGTGCCACAAGAAAGTGGTACTATCATTATTAACTCTATATCTTTTGGCATTAATATTATCATCATGTGTATTACTATGATCGAGATTCAACAAACCATTGGGTGCATGACCATAAAGGTATTATTCATGTAAACAGAATAACCATTATTCTCTGACTTAAATGAATAACCGTATTGCAATGAACATGATCTAAGCATATTCATGCTCAACATAGACACCCGATAACATTTATCTAAGTTCAACACTAATCTCGAAAATAGAGGGAGTGTGCGATGGTGATCTTATCAACCTTGTAAACACTTCCAACACACATCGTCACCTCGCCCTTAGCTAGTCTCCGTTCAGTCCGTAGCTTTTGCTTCAAGTCACTAATAATAGCAACTGAACCGGTATCCAATACCCAGGTGCTACAAGGAGTACTACTAAGGTACACATCAATAACACGTATATCAAATATACTTTGTTGAAGTTGCCAGCTATCATATCTACCATGTATTTGGGGTGGTTCCGCTACCATGTGACCGTTCCCCTTACAATAGAAGCACTTAGTCTCAAGGTTTGGGTTCAACCATGGGTTCCTTCATTAGAGCGACAACAGGTTTGCCATTCATGAAGTTTCCCTTCTAGCCCTTACCCCTTTTGAAACCAGTGGTCTTGTTAAACCATCAACACTTGATGCTCCTTCTTGATTTCTACTTTCGCGGTCTTAAGAACCGCTAATAGCTCCGGGATCATCTCCATCCTTTGCATGTCATAGTTCATCACGAAGTTCTAGTAGCTTGGTGATAGTGTCTAGAGAATTCTGTCAACCACTATCTCACCTGGAAGATTAACTCCCACTTGGTTCAAGTGATTTTAGCACCCAGACATTCTGAGCACATGCTCAATAGTTGAGCTATTCTCCTCCATCTTTTCGGTAAAGGAACTTGTCAGAGGTATCATACCTCTCAACACGGGCATGAGCCTGAAATCCAAATTTCAGCTCTTAGAACATCTCATATGTTCCATGGCGTTCAAAACGTCATTGGAATCCCGATTCTAAGCCGTAAAGTATGGTGCACTAAACTATCAAGTAGTCATCAGGACGTGTCTCTCAGGTGTTCACAACATCCAAAGACAACGTTGTAGGGGTTTGCACATCGAGCGGTGCATCAAAGACGTAAGCTTTCTGTGCAGCAGTGAGGACACTCCTCGAACTACGGACCCAGTCCGCATCCTTGCTTACAATATCTTTCAACTTAGTCTTTCTCTAGGATCGTATTAAACAGGGAGCTACAACGCAGTTATTGGTCTACAACATAATTTGCGAAGACAACTTAGACTATTGTTCATTACAATGAAGTTCATCTAATGAACTCCCACTCAGATAGACATCTCTCTAGTCATCTAAGTAATACATGATCCGAATCGACTAGGCCGTGTCCGATCATCACGTGAGACGGACTAGTCATCAACGGTGAACATCTTCATGTTGATCGTATCTTCTATACGACTCATGTTCGACCTTTCGGTCTTCCGTGTTCCGAGGCCATGTCTGTACATGCTAGGCTCGTCAAGTCAACCCTAAGTGTATCGCGTGTGTAAATCTGGCTTACACCCGTTGTATGCGAATGTTAGAACCTATCACACCCGATCATCACGTGGTGCTTTGGAACAACGAACCTTAGCAACGGTGCACAGTTAGGGGGAACATAATTCTTGAGATTTTAGTGAGAGATCATCTTATTCACTACCGTCGTTCTAAGCAAATAAGATGTAAAACATGATAAACATCACATGCAATCAAATAGTGACATGATATGGCCAATATCATTTTGCTCCTTTTGATCTTCATCTTCGGGGCTCCATGATCATCATTGTCACCGGCATGACACCATGATCTCCATCATCATGATCTCCATGAAGTCGTCTCGCCAAACATTACTTCTACTACTATGGCTAACGTTTAGCAATAAAGTAAAGTAATTACATGGCGTTATTCAGTGACACGCAGGTCATACAATAAATAAGACAACTCCTATGGCTCCTACCGGTTGTCATTCTCATCGACATGCAAGTCGTGATTCCTATTACAAGAACATGATCAATCTCATACATCACATATATATCATTCATCACATCCTTTTGGCCATATCACATCACACGGCACATGCTGCAAGAACAAGTTAGACGTCCTCTAATTGTTGTTGCAAGTTTTTACGTGGCTGCTATAGGTTTCTAACAAGAACGTTTCTTACCTACGCCAAAAACCACAACGTGATATGCCAATTTCTATTTACCCTTCATAAGGACCCTTTTCATCGAATCCGATCCGACTAAAGTGGGAGAGACAGACACCCGCTAGCCACCTTATGCAAGTAGTGCATGTCAGTCGGTGGAACCTGTCTCACGTAAGAGTACGTGTAAGGTCGGTCCCGGCCGCTTCATCCCACGATGCCGCCGAATCAAGATAAGACTAGTAACGGCAAGATAATTGACATGATCTACGCCCACAACTACTTTGTGTTCTACTCGTGCAAGATACTACGCATAGACCTAGCTCATGATGCCACTGTTGGGTTATGTAGCAGAAAATCAAAAAATTTCCTACGCGTCACCAAGATCTATCTATGGAGTAATCTAGCAACGAGCATAAAGGAGAGTGGATCTACATACCCTTGTAGATCGCGGTGTGGAAGCGTTGCAAGAACGCGGATGAAGGAGTCGTACTCGCTGCGATTCAGATCGCGGTTGATTCCGATCTAAGCGCCGAACAACGGCGCCTCCGCGTTCAACACACGTGCAGCCCGATGACGTCACCCACGCCTTGATCCAGCAAGGAGAGAGGGAGAGGTTGGGGAAGACTCCATCCAATAGCAGCACGACGGCGTGGTGGTGGTGGAGTAGCGCGGGACTCCAGCAGGGCTTCGCCAAGCACTGCAAGAGACGAGGAGGGAGAGAGGTAGGGCTGCGCCATGCGACAGAGGTCAAAACCGTATTATGGCAGCCCCAAACCTCACATATATATAGGGGGAAGGGAGGGCTGCGCCCCCTTTAGGGTTTCCCACCCCTAGCGGTGCGGCCAGCCCTAGATCCCATCTAGGGGGCGGCCAAGGGGGGGAGAGGGGGAGGCGCACCACTATGTGGGCCTTAGGCCCATCTGAGCCTAGGGTTTCCCCCTTTTTTCTTCTCTCTTTGCCTTGGGCCTGGTTAGGGGGGCGCACCAGCCCACCTGGGGCTGGTCCCCTCCCACACTTGGCCCACGCAGCCTTCTGGGGCTGGTGGCCCCACCCGGTGGACCCCCGGGACCCTCCCGGTGGTCCCGGTACGCTACCGATAGCGCCCGAAACTTTTCCGGTGACCAAAACGGGACTTCCCATATATGAATCTTTACCTCCGGACCATTCCGGAACTCCTCGTGACGTTCGGGATCTCATCCGGGACTCCGAACAACATTCGGTAACCGCGTACATACTTTCCCTATAACCCTAGCGTCATCGAACCTTAAGTGTGTAGACCCTACGGGCTCGGGAACCATGTAGTCATGACCGAGACAACTCTCCGGCCAATAACCAACAGCGAGATCTGGATACCCATGTTGGCTCCCACATGTTCCACGATGATCTCATCGGATGAACCACAATGTCAAGGATTCAATCAATCCCGTATACGATTCCCTTTGTCTATCGGTATAGCACTTGCCCGAGATTCGATCGTCGGTATACTGATACCTTGCTCAATCTCGTTACCGGCAAGTCTCTTTACTCGTTCCGTAACACATCATCCCGTTATCAACTCCTTGATCACATATTGTGCACATTATGATGATGTCCTACCGAGTGGGCCCAGAGATACCTCTCCGTCATACGGAGTGACAAATCCTAGTCTCGATTCGTGCCAACCCAACAGACACTTTCGGAGATACCTGTAGTGCACCTTTATAGCCACCCAGTTACGTTGTGACGTTTGGTACACCCAAAGCATTCCTACGGCATCCGGGAGTTGCACAATCTCATGGTCTAAGGAAAAGATACTTGACATATAGAAAAGCTTTAGCATACGAACTACACGATCTGTGCTAGGCTTAGGATTAGGTCTTGTCCATCACATCATTCTCCTAATGATGTGATCCCGTTATCAACGACATCCAATGTCCATGGTTAGGAAACCGTAACCATCTATTGATCAACGAGCTAGTCGTCTAGAGGCTCACTAGGGACATGGTGTTTGTCTATGTATCCACACATGTATCTGAGTTTCCTATCAATACAATTCTAGCATGGATAATAAACGATTATCGTGAACAAGGAAATATAATAATAACCAATTTATTATTGCCTCTAGGGCATATTTCCGACACCTTCTACCACAGATCCGAAGGCAAAGTCTTTGTTGCCAAGAATGGATGCTTTCTGGAGAAAGAGTTTCTCTCGAAAAAAGTGAGTGGGAGGAAAGTAGAACTTGATGAGGTGACAGTCACCCCTCCTGTACCAGAAAGTAGCGCAGCGCAGGAAACTGTTCCTGAGGTGCCTGCACCGACAAGGGAGGAAGATAATGATAATGATCATGAAGATACAGATCAAGTTACTACTGAACTTCGAAGGTCCACAAGGGCACGTTCCGCACCAGAGTGGTACGGCAACCCTGTCCTAGAAATCATGTTGTTAGACAACGGTGAACCTTCGAACTATGAAGAAGCGATGGCGGGCCCAGATTCCAATAAATGGCTTGGAGCCATGAAATCCGAGATAGAATCCATGTATGAAAACAAAGTATGGACTTTGGTGGACTTGCCTGATGACAGGCACGCCATAGAAAACAAATGGATATTTAAGAAGAAGACAGACGCGGATGGTAATGTGACCATCTATAAGGCTCGGCTTGTCGCTAAGGGTTATCGACAAGTTCAAGGGAATGACTACGACGAGACTTTCTCTCCCGTAGCGATGCTGAAGTCAGTCAGAATCATGTTAGCTATTGCCGCATTCTATGATTATGATATATGGCAAATGGACGTCAAAACAGCATTCCTTAATGGCTTCCTCAAGGAAGAGTTGTATATGATGCAACCGGAAGGTTTTGTTGATCCAGAGAAGGCTAACAAGGTATGCAAGCTCCAGCGCTCGATTTACGGGCTGGTGCAAGCATCTCGGAGTTGGAATATTCGCTTTGATGAGGTGATCAAAGCGTTTGGCTTTATACAGACTTATGGAGAAGCCTGTATTTACAAGAAAGTGAGTGGGAGCTCTGTAGCATTTCTCATATTATATGTGGATGACATATTGCTGATGGGAAATGATATAGAATTCTTGGAAAATGTAAAGGCCTACTTGAATAAAAGTTTTTCAATGAAGGACCTTGGAGAAGCTGCTTACATATTAGGCATCAAAATCTATAGAGATAGATCGAGACGCCTTATTGGTCTTTCACAAAGTACATACCTTGACAAAATATTGAAGAAGTTCAATATGGATCAGTCAAAGAAAGGATTCTTGCCTGTTTTGCAAGGTATGAGATTGAGCAAAGCTCAGTCGCCGACCACGGCAGAAGATAGAGAAAAGATGAGTGTCATTCCCTATGCCTCGGCAATAGGTTCTATCATGTATGCCATGCTGTGTACCAGACCTGATGTGAACCTTGCCATAAGTTTGGTAGGGAGGTACCAAAGTGATCCCGGTACGGAACACTGGACAGCGGTCAAGAACATCCTGAAGTACCTGAAAAGGACTAAGGATATGTTTCTCGTTTATGGAGGTGACGAAGAGCTCGTCGTAAAGGGTTACGTCGATGCTAGCTTCGACACAGATCTGGATGACTCTAAGTCACAAACCGGATACGTGTATATTTTGAATGGAGGGGCAGTCAGCTGGTGCAGTTGCAAGCAAAGCGTGGTGGCAGCATCTACATGTGAAGCGGAGTACATAGCTGCTTCTGAAGCAGCGCAGGAAGGAGTCTGGAAGAAGGAGTTCATCACCGACCTAGGAGTCATTCCAAGCGCGTCAAGCCCGATGACTCTCTTCTGTGACAACACTTGTGCTATTGCTATTACCAAGGAGCCCAGGTTTCACAAGAAGACCAAGCACATCAAGCGCCGTTTCAACTCCATCCGGAATTATGTTCAGGATGGAGACATAGATATTTGTAAAGTGCATACGGATCTGAATGTCGCAGACCCGTTGACTAAACCTCTTTCACGGGCAAAACATGATCAACACCAGAACTCTATGGGTGTTCGATTCATCACAATGTAACTAGATTATTGACTCTAGTGCAAGTGGGGGACTGTTGGAGATATGCCCTAGAGGCAATAATAAAAGTATTATTATTATATCTCCTTGTTCATGATAATCGTTTGTTATTCATGCTTGAATTGTATTGTACGGAAACAGCGATACATGTGTGAATACACAGACCACAATGAGTCCCTGGTAGGCCTCTAGTAGCCAGCTCGTTGATCAACAGATGGTCACAGTTTCCTGACCATGGACATAGGATGTCAGTGACAACGGGATCACATCATTAGGAGAATGATGTGATGGACAAGACCCAAAACTTGAGCATAACACGAGATCGTATAGTTCGTAATGCATAGGCTTTTCGGTGTCAAGTATTTATTCCTTAGACCATGAGGTTGAACAACTCCCGGATACCGTAGGAGTACTTTGGGTGTGCCAACCGTCACAACGTAACTGGGTGACTATAAAGATACGCATCGGGTATCTCCGAAAGTGTCTGTTGAGTTGGTACGAACCGAGACTGGGATGTTGTCACTCCGTATGACGGAGAGGTACCTCTGGGCCCACTCGGTAATACATCATCATAATGAGCTCAATGTGACTAAGTAGTTAGTCACGGGATGATGGATTACGGATCGAGTAAAGAGACTTGCCATAACGAGATTGAACAAGGTATTGGGAATACCGACGATCGAATCTCGGGCAAGTACCGTACCGATGGACAAAGGGAATAACATACGGGATTGAGTGAATCCTTGACACGGTGGTTCATCCGATGAAGATCATCGAGGAACACGTGGGAACCAACATGGGTATCCAGATCCCGCTGTTGGTTATTGACCGGAGAGTGGTCTCGGTCATGTCTACGTGTCTCCCGAACCCGTAGGGTCTACACACTTAAGGTTCGGTAACGCTAGGGTCGTAGAGATTAATGCACGTGGAAACCCGAAAGTTGTTCGGAGTCCCGGATGAGATCCCGGACGTCACGAGGAGTTCCGGAATGGTCCGGAGGTAAAGATTGATATATGGGAAGTCCAGTTTCGGCCAACGGGTGATCTCCGGGGGTCACCGGGAGCGTCCCGGGACCACCGGAGGGGCCCCGGGGGTCCACCGGGTGGGGCCACCCATCCCGGTGGGGCCCCTAGGCCGCAAGGGGATGTGTCCAGCCCTCTGGGCTGGCGCACCACTGAGGGAGGCACACCTCCCCTGCGCCTAGGGTTAAAACCCTAAGGGGAGGGGGGCCACCACTTGCATTGGGGGAGGAGGACTCCTCCCTGGCCGCCGCCCCCCCTGGCCCCCTATATATATATGTGGGGGGAGAGGGCAGCCGCACCTCAGCCCTGGCGCCTCTCCCCCTCCCGTCACACCTCCCAACTCCCACGCAGGGCGCCCGGCGAAGCCCTGCTGCGATCTCCACTGCATCCGTCATCACGCCGTCGTGCTGCCGGATCTCTGACGACTTCTCCTCCCCCCTTGCTGGATCAAGAAGGAGGTGACGTTGCTGCACCGTACGTGTGTTGAACGCGGAGGTGCCGTCCGTTCGGCGCTAGATCATCGGTGACGAAGAACGTGAAGAGTACGACTACTTCATCCCCACTTCGTTGAAAGCTTCAGCACGCAATCTTCATAACGGTATGTAGATGCACTCTTAGTTGCTCATTGCTAGATGTCTCCATAGTTGGATCTTGGTGAAGACGTAGAATTTTTTTGATTTATGCTACGTTCCCCAACAATATGCTCAACGACAGATGGAACGATGTGCTAGACGTGGAAGAACGATACGGCTATAAGGGCCAAACAAAAAGCTATCCTAAAAGAAAACTACTACCCCAATTCGACGATGAGGCCCCAGCACCAATTCCGCCGAAGTATGATCAGTCCGATCAACTGGACCGACTACCCCGTGGACGGGACAAAGCGGCCAGCAATGCCATACACAAGCCCACACCTCCTCACCGTAAAGGCAAGGATACAGCGGCTCAGAGCCATAAGTACGACCTACATCAGGACCTGAATAAAAAGGCTGGCCAGACCAGATCAATCTACGGACCAAGGGAACGTACCCAGACACGGAGCGGTGGCTATCAAGCCAAATAGACCGGTCACATTCCAGTTCGAAGCCAACACCGAACACCAATAATGTCCGAACTACGCCACGACATCGCAAAATACAAGGGTGCTTCACACCCTCTGTGTTTCACCGATGAGGTGATGGATCATGAATTTCCAGAAGGGTTTAAACCCATAAACATCGATGCATACGATGGAAAAACGGACCCTGTTGTATGGATAGAAGACTTCATTCTTCACATACACATGGCTCGAGGAGACGATCTCCACACTATCAACTTACCTCTCAAGCTGAAAGGACTAGCTCGGCACTGGTTAAATAGACTCCCACAGAACTCTATTAGAAGCTGGGAAGAACTTGAGGATGCTTTTCGGGCCAACTTTCAGGGGACTTATGTCCGGCCCCGGGATGCTGATGATTTAAGTCATATAATCCAGGAACCCGGGGAGTCAGCTCACAAGCTTTGGAATCGGTTCTTAACTAAAAATAACCAAATTGTAGACTGTCCGGACGCCGAGGCCTTAGCGGCATTCAAACACAGTGTCCGGGACGAATGGCTGGCTCGACACCTCGGCCAAGAGAAGCCGAGAACAACGGCAGCCCTAACTACACTCATGACCCGCTTTTGCGCGGGTGAGGATAGCTGGCTGGCTCGTAGCAGCAACAACACCAGCGACCCTAGCACATCTGAAGTCGGGGATGGCAATGGCAAGCCATGGCGCAATAAAAACAAGTGTTGAAACAATACTGGAAGCACATATGACACGGTGATAAATGCTGGATTCAGTGGCTCCAGGCTCGGTTAACGGAAGAAGCCATTTAAAGGCAATAGAGATAGTCCATCCAGCTTGGACAAAATACTAGAAAGGCCCTGCCAGATCCATGGCACCCCTGAAAACCTGCAAATCATACCAACTGTAACTGTTGGGTCTTTAAGCAGGCTGGCAAGCTAAACACCGAACACAAGGGGAAAGGACCTCAAAGCAAAGACGAGGATGAACCTCGCCAGCCAAACACGGGGG